>OU744793.1:7658828-8342100 GCA_916614155.1 Mesoligia furuncula | reverse complement strand
GTTCTCCGACGAATCAAAATTTATGCTCTACAAGCACGATGGAAGACACAGAGTGTATCGAAGACCAGGGGAAAGATTCAAGCAAGCATGCATCGAAGAAAAAGTAGCCTACGGTGGTGGGTCTGTACTTGTGTGGGCCGGAATTTCTTCTGAAAGTCGCACAGAGCTGGTGATCATAGAAAACGGCTCTTTAACTAGCGTAAGATATGTGGAAGAAATCCTCAATGATCACGTTGGTCCATTTATGGTCAATTTAGGTGAGGATGCTATATTTATGCATGACAATGCCCGACCTCATACAGGTAGGATTGTGAATGACTACCTTCAAGAGATGAACATTACTCGTATGGAGTGGCCAGCGCGCAGCCCGGATATCAACCCGATCGAGCATGCTTGGGACGAGCTAGGTAGATGCGTAAAACAACGAAACCCTCCCCCAATCACGCTTCGTGAGCTCAAAATTGCTCTCACAGAGGAATGGGAGAATATTCCCCAAAATCGTATAAGGAACTTGTGTACAGCATGCCAAACCGCGTAAACGCAGTAATGGAAGCACGAGGAGGCAATACGAAGTATTAAAATTCAAGAAAATCGTAATAAAGTTCAAAAATTTCATGTTTCCTATTTTTGTTTTAAGGAGAGATCAGCAGTTTTTTTCTTTATGTAATTTTGTGTTAATAAAATGTATGGTGACTCATATTTTATTTACTTTCATTTAAGGAGTATTACATTGTCTATTAAATACAATTTATTGCATTAACCTATCATTTTTAGTTTCCGAGATTTTTAACATTCTGTAAGTGACCTGGATTCATTGCTCTCGAGTGTATATACTTTACGATACTTTTTATCCCGATATTCCACCGGGATAGAAACTTACGCGGGTGAAACCGCAGGGCGCTGCTAGTAGATATATATATTTTTTGTATGTTCGGGGATTACTCCGTTATATAGACGGATTTGCATAATTCTTCTTTAATGGATAAGGTATGCCCTCAGGGGTTGTCTCATATAAATTTGATTAACTTTGCTTAGGTATTTTTTGAGTTAGCTTCAATACTGCGTTTTTCTTCACTTAGCTTATATTGATGTTGTTTAAATAACTTCCTGTCACTGATATTTACATAGCAAGTAGTGTTTAATTAATTTGTGTGGGATAGGTACAACTAAAAAGTGAAAAATAAAACCATTTTAGTGGTTTTTTTTTTGGGAGTCGGTTTTTTTTTGTAAAAAGTTTTTATTAGCCATTATTGTCACACTGCTGGGCAAAGGCCTCCTTACTCTCTTTCAACCTCTCTATCTAGAGCGGCCAAGGCCCATTTTTTATTAAAGGAGTCCAGGGGACCTAAATAGGCCACTTTGGCAGAATCATAAAAGGATAACATTATGAATAATAATTATGGCGAAGACAGTCCGTGCTTTTTTTCGCTGCACTACGTAGGTATAATCAAAGAGATTGGGATTGGATTTGGATTGGATTGATTAGTATTTTAGCACAGACAAAAAAAAAATAACTGAAAATCCTTCACCAATGGGATTTGATATTGTTAACTTAACTGTCCATTATGATTCATAACGTTATCCTTATATGATTCTACTAAAGTAGCCTTTTTACGCCACCTGCTCATACCGCGGCTGCCCCATTTCGAAACCTAGTAAGGGCTTAAAACGAAATATTACGGGAGAGCGCATAAACGTAATATGGGTCAGTCTATGAAAAGTATGTTAGGTAAAAAAATGCTCTTGGTTGTAAAAGATAGTAAATAATACACATAATAGTACCTACCTACTAGCAACATTTTAATACTTGTGTATATTACATCTTTTAAACCCCTTACTAACTTAATAATTGATATTGGTCGTATTTGGTCTGATTTCAAAAACCTAGTAAGGAGCATCGATCATTTAAAAACCTAGCAAGTCTGTTCAATGTTACCTTTGGACATTGACTCAGCACTCGGCCTGGCTCAAGCGTGGCCCAGTTAAAATAATGATTCGGTTGCATCTCACACGCATAGGACACATAGAATTTGTACATAAGTGTGTGTCAAGAAAAAGTAGTATATAAGCAGAACATTTTGCAAATAAACCAGATTTGAATTTTATATTCTTGTCTCATTACCCCTCACTGTGGTCAAGACACCTTTAGCCATCTCTGATCAGTCTTGTGAGTCTGCTTGACTGGCAGTGAGTTTACCCTTCCCGAACCTGGAACTCCTGTCTACTATCCGTCTGTAACCTTAGGTCGCATGGTGCAGACATCCTGAACTTATTTATATATTTATTTATCACGCACTACGTATATGATAGGTTAGGGCTGTAGGGCTTGCAGGGCTTAGGGTCGTAGGGACTGTCAGGCTTGTAGGTCTTTGTAGGTTCCTTTAACTTATCGTATACTTCCATGTACCGTCACACCCTTGACATTATTGCGGCCTTACGTGACGTCTGTTAAGGGTGATGTACAAAGTCCAGAGACTTATTAGGTTTTGAATTGGTTAAAGTGACTTACTAGGTTTTAAAGTGGTCACGAGGGTGTGAATGCTGTATTTACTATGTGTCGATGTTTAAATATATCTGCTTTTATGTATGATTAAAAGGCTGGTGTTTTTTTTATTTGGTAAGGGCTTACTAGGTTAGCAAGATTATGCAATAAAACGATTTTTGTAAAACGTCTCCCTTATTATGTTTTGAAATGGGACAGCCGACCGCTATCTCTATCTGGACCTTTAAAATAAAAAATCCGGCCAAGTGCGTGTCGGGCCACGCACAGTATAGGGTTCCGTAGTAGCCTACCCTAAAAAAATATATTTTCTAAAATTTTATTTGACCACTTTGGTGTGACCACCGGTGTGATTGATATACATATTGGTACCAAATTTCAGCTTTCTAGTGCTAACGGTCACAGAGATTAAGCGAGGACGGACAGACGGACAGACAGACATGGCGAAACTATAAGGGTTCCTAGTAGACTACGGAACCCTAAAAATTAGTTAGTTAGTTAGAAATATTCAGTACAAAAGTTATCTAACCGTAATAAAACTATCACCAAATAGAACAAAACTATGTGAAAATGAAAATAGTTTTCATAGTAGGTAAGTAATTCGTGTCTCAAATAAATCATTCTAAAACACACGACGCGTACATTAACATTATTTACTTGTGCTAGATAAGACACGTTATTAAGTGTAGGTGCGCAATAAATAGCGCTGTTACTTACATGTTTCATAGCGACTAAGGTATATTGTAATGTTGTCACTTCTAGCTCAACTAGCTATCTATGTATCTAAGTGTATGTATTTAAACGAGAACTACCTACTAGGAATGTGGGTTGCCCATAATACACATTAGGTACCTAAAGAAAATAATAATAGTAATAACTAGT
This sequence comes from Mesoligia furuncula, assembly GCA_916614155.1. Classification (NCBI taxonomy): domain Eukaryota; kingdom Metazoa; phylum Arthropoda; class Insecta; order Lepidoptera; family Noctuidae; genus Mesoligia; species Mesoligia furuncula. The sequence goes on along the minus strand of OU744793.1, from coordinate 8,338,718 downwards.
GCTGTGTAGATGAACTTTTCCATCAACAGTGCAATAAGTGGGCTTGGAATTCACAACAAATGAAATCAAATCAAACGTTTATTTGCTGGAAATACATTGTTTTGGTAAAGGTAAAATCTTATAACCTAAGTGTCATTATAATCTGCCTGCAAGCAAACGTGCAAATTTAATTAAGTTCACATACATTCTTATTATATTACTATTGTTATTATCTACTTTTACCATACAATTATTTATTATTCAATTTACTAATTTCTATTGTTACAATTCTAATAAATATACAAATGTTCAATTTTTAGGTTCCATAAATTCCTTAATACTATAAAAACAACATTTTAGAAGCCATTCCGTTAATTCTGTATTGAACAAATTCCCATATAATAATTTTAACTTGTTTGGTAAGTTATTATAAACTAAGACACACATATTAACACATTGAAGGACACTGAACGAGACACAATAGAAGTTTTATTGTTATTACGTCGAGAGGCGTTCAGTGTCCCGCAAAGTGTTAAACACATTTTTCTTATAGATATCTTTATGACAGGTTGGTTGATACAGAAGTTTGCGAAACTTAGCCCTTTTCTCTCTCTCTCTCTCTCTAACCGTTTCATGGCCTGGCCTCCCATTAGGCTATAATTATATTAAATCAGTTTTTCGAAAGATGCTGTTAATTGTTTTCTCAAATTAACATGAACTCATCAAGGAATTGGGCCCTACTACGTAATAAGAAGCCAATGTCCATTAAGGTTGCACTAGTCGATGGCTAGACAACGTTGACCTACCAACTAATTCGAGCCGGCTGATATGCATGCAGTTTATCTATTTATTATATTTTTATTACTTACGTTTCATTTATTTCGTTGTTATTTATTTATTTAGTGAAAAAGAAATGAGCGTAATGTTTCATGAACAGACCTTTTTTTTTTTTTTTTTGCGGATGGGAAATCATCAAATGACTCCTCCCGCTCTGGGTGGAGCGGAAGGGAGTGTCAGACTCTTACTGACTAAAACCCACCCGTGTTCCTTCCTTGGCCCTTTATGTTCCGGGCCAGCGGTAACCCTTTCGGACAATCCCGCTGACCCGGCAGGCTTCGGCCCTAAGGGGCCCCTCCCCGATGCTGACATCTCTTTGAGGCGCGCGTGGAACACGTACGCGCCGTCCGGCACGGGCCTGGTCCTGATCTTCTTCTGGTTTCTGGTCCTGGTCTGACCTTTGGGCGACCTTTTGCATTGATATTATGAAAACTACTGGATTAATGAATAAATTATCTATACCTGTATGGTAACAACTCAGCTATTTTCACACTCCGGGAGTTATTTATTTACGCTCAATGATGCGTTAAAATATGGAAGTTTCGACGCTCATAGCTTTCAAAGCAATATTTTTTTTTAAACTTGTGTCCGTACAGGGCTAGATAATGACGAGATAAGTAGGTATAATTTTTTATTTTTAATGTGTACACTAAAGACTGTCCGACTGTCAAACAGTGGAGTAAACTCCATGCAACGTAAGTATGGAAGATTGACTGACTATACCTATAGTCTGTTTTTTTAACAAACGAGTACCGAAAATTTTGACTGCGTTTCTATTGGTCCACGTAATCAACATAAAGTCCGTTCCACACAAACGCTGTAGTTACATGTACATTCAGTTGAGACATCGACTATCTGCGCGTCACATATGTTTTAGTTACTGAACCACATGTCACGACATGTCTCTTGTAGTTAAGCGTACTATGCGCCCTTTGCAATCTACAGAACTCAATAAAAAAATTAAATATACAGAAATCTATACAATTAAAATATTGTTTTATTGTTATTTATTTATGAAAATATCATATAGCGCGAACAGAAAATTTTGTTACGAATATACTAAGTATGCAAATTTAAATCATAAAATAATAATTTCATTTTCGCTACAGTACATTTTAGAAGTATTCAAAATGAACGGGCCTTAACAATTTTAAAACAAAAACAAAGGTGTTGGCCCCACCCCGACTAATGACCCATCTCACTCTGTCAATATCGGAAATGTGCGAGAGCCATATTCAGTACTCGTTTGTTAAAAAAACAGACTATAGTATTACCTCAAATAAACTCCACTTCGCTACTGAGAATCTTTTCACATAAAAATATCTCATCACATTTCCCGCCATGTAAATCGTACCCAGGAACTTGCACTCAGGACCCATGCTTACGCCTACTGATCAAAATTATGAGCAAATAAGATTATGAAATCAGATAAATTGATTAATTAATATTGATTTGTGGGTGAATTGTATTTCCCATAATGACAGGTGAAGTTGTGTCTTAGTATGTTTTATAGGTTAAACATTCTCGCCCTTCGTGCTGACGTAATCGTTTGGCAACTATTTACGGCACGGGAATCTATGGAATCTATCCTACCACAGGGTACAAAATTATTAGATAAGGTATTTTCTAAATACGATGGATAAACTGTGTGAAAGATGATATGGCTAAAAAGGGGTGACTACCAAGATGTTGATTTATAGAGAAGTATGAAAGAAAAGTACATATTGCGCCGATTCCCAAATAAATTAGGATAAAGGCAAGAAAATGATGCAGAATGTATTTTCAAAATATTTTAATTTCTTCCAACATTTTCCATTTCGGCAGAGTTACAGCTTGACGGATAAAATTAAATAAATAATGATTGCTTACCTTTCAACTTGTAGGAAACCGCGCTACTGTGACAACTTTTAAAAGTAAAGTTTGAAAGAAAATCAAGTTCCTGTAAAAGTGTACCGCGAACACAATTTCGCGTAGCACGTCCTCGTAGCATGTCGTAGCGCGTTCGTAGCCCGTAGCGCTCGTTGCACATAGTTGCTTTAGATTGCACTTTATTATGTTTACACGTGTAGATTAAAATTAAGTTTTAATAATGTTTTATGTTCATGTAACAGCGTTGTATGTTAATTTAGTTTTAATTAGTGTTTTATGAATTTGTTGTGTATTTCATTAACATTTACACGTGCTGATAGACTTTTTTTTTACTGTTGCAAGTTTAAAACATTTGTATCAGTGCTATCAATGAGCTTATTCATTTACTAGCTGCGCCCCGCGGTTTCACCCGCGTAATTGTCGATCCCGTGGGAATATCGGGATAAAAAGTAGCCTATATGTTAATCCAGGGTGTCAGCTACCTCCATACAACATTTTATCAAAATTGGTCCAGCCGTTTGAGCGTGAAGAAGTAACAAACATACAAACACACACACACACTCACACACACACTCACAAACATTCGCCTTTATAATATTAGTGTGATTTAATGAAGACTTTATGTCGGTTGGTCTTTGTTTACGGTTACATAAAACAAATTAAATGCTTAGCTACATTGGTAAAAAAATATCATCTCTCTTCTCTTTGTCATTACACATAGATTACATTTGTAGTAAATTAAGAATATTATTAAGTAAAATGTACCATCTAAGCTTTAAAGTTACTACTAGTATTTTAAGATGTATATACATGTCATTAGTAGATTCCATCATTAGCTATGCTCTTGACAGCTATGGATTAACATTTAAAACTAACTTGAATAAATTAGAAGCTCTTCAAATTCGATTCTTAAAAATACTTGTTACTCAAAAAACTAAAAACAGTTGTAAAGGCGATTATAGAAAGCTATTCAAAATATGTAAAATTTTACCGATTAGTTTAAAACATAAATATCTTCTAGCAGTTAACCACCATGGAACCCAAGAGCATAACTTAACTCATGTACTCAACAACTATAATACGCGATCTATGGCTGCCGGCAAATTCAATGTACCCAGAGTCACCAATTACTTTGGTGACAGAACTTTAAAAAAACGATTACCATATTTATTGAATAGTTTGCCGGCAGACATAAGGAGCGAAACCAATAAAAGCAGGTTTAAAAATAAATTAAAAAGATGTTATTTAGAAATGTTATAAAGTGCTATACCTACGTCTAAAGTATGAATTTGTAAGTGTGTCTAAAAGACTCGTCAGACCCTACAGTCAAACCATTACTACGGTTTTGTGGGGCTTAGTTAGTAACTTTTTTTTTTTTTGCATGATGTGAACTTATAATAAATAAATAATAATAATAATCCAATTGGTTTCCATGTGTCTCAGTACATTTTTTGGATGGAAATTCTTGAACGCGGCTTACGGTAGTAGTAAACTGGTAGAAATATTCACGTAACGAAGAACTCCCAACTTTCTCTATATAAACTAGACTAACTATGGAAATTCAAATTTATTCGTCATGGGTGTCGTTTTCATGGTCTTTAAGGGTGATAAAACAGATAGATGGTTCCGTATTAAATATGTGTATTAAATTCACAGTTTCTCCTTCTGCCTCTTTTGTATTTTTCTACGAGTGTGTTTGCGTGCGAGTATCGCGTAAGGAACGACACGTCGTTCCTTAACGGTTCCTTAACGTCGGTGCGGAACCCTAGGTCACGACCTAGGGTTCCGCACCTCAAAAGCAAAAACGGAACCCTTATAAGATCACTTCGTTGTCCGTCTGACTGTCCGTCAGTCAAGACCCTTTTTCGCAGGAACGCGTGGAGCTATCAAGTTCAAATTACTAAATACTCAAGGCTGCAATCCCTTGAAGCAGTGAAAAAATCAAACTGCTCAATCAACGCAATCAAAAGATACGGGCGTTTATGTTCCGGAATCAAAACCTGTAGCCTATAGGTTTTGATTCCGGAACATAAACGCCTATAGTCTATAGGGTACTTCCCTAAGTACCCTATAGGCTAGTACCCCGCAGTAGGCTATAGGGTACTTCCCGTTGACCTAAAATCAAGTTTCAAGAGGCAATGTCATGTAGGACAAGTAATGTAAACAATCCGAAAACCGTGAATTCTTAGTAACATACCCACATGTAAGGAACTCTCGGTGCGCGAGTCCGACTCGCACATGACCGGTTTTTAAACTATCTTATGAATACATTCTAACATTACCATTATGGTAACTCCACATATTGTTAGCTCGTCCCACTTCATTGAAACAACCAGTCACGAGACACTTTCCTATCTCGCTACTAAATAATGAAACCGCGAAACTTTCATCTAAATAATGCGGGTAGCTCGAAAAGTTAGAACTGCTTACAAAAGAATGCCAGCTCCGTGATAACAAGCCGTGATAGTACGGAGATCGTGACGTATTTAGGATTTAGTACATAAAGTTGGTAGTCTATGTTTGAGTTTGTGTTTAGGATAACAAGTCCTAATGTTTTGTGGTGGGGTGATATGTTTTAGGTAAATTACTTTTTTTGCATAGTGGTAAAACTTTTGTCTCTTTAGGGGCTTTTTTTTTTTGCGGATGGGAAATCATCAAATGACTCCTCCCGCTCTGGGTGGAGCGGAAGGGAGTGTCAGACTCTTACTGACTAAAACCCACCCGTGTTCCTTCCTTAGCCCTTTATGTTCCGGGCCAGCGGTAACCCTTTCGGACAATCCCGCTGACCCGGCAGGCTTCGGCCCTAAGGGGCCCCTCCTCGATGCTGACATCTCTTTGAGGCGCGCGTGGAACACGTACGCGCCGTACGGCACGGGCCTGGTCCTGATCGGACGGTGAGCTATCCATTACTCTCCGCCCGCAGGCCCGCGCCTACGGTGGTCGGGCTCTTTAGGGGCTTACAGGATCTAAACACAAAATACGCAAGTTTTAGAAACAATTAAAATAGGTACCTATATGATCGACTACAGTATACAAAATCAGAAAAATATATGATATTCTTCAGTATATATGCTAGTGTGTTGTAAACATAATACAACTAATTTGATACGATAGAAAAAAATCATAAAGATACCTCTAAAAACTTTCTTTTTACAATAAAAACCATACTAATATACATACAATCATTCTGATTTTTTGTCAGATAGCAAGCTACAAGCAACATACTAAAATACTAGTGTTTTAATTTTTTAGTCCAAACAATAGATTTTTTGTAATTAAATAAATGCTTCATATTTTACAATTAAAAATTACCTGCGTTGTGTCATCGCGCTTCTCTTTCTTTTTTATGCAGTCCGACAGTAACCGCGCTTTAGGTCACGTAAGCCCCTTAAAGTAAGATGTTATCTTAATTTATTTTCTTAAGACTTGTACTTAATATATCGCATACCGTTTCAGTAGGTAGGCAGATTGTCAAATTGGCATTTTCTAGTGAGTAACGTACATCATCACGTTTGTATTTCCCCAAAAGGTAAGGCAGAGATGAACCTACAATGACCTACTACACTCACATTTCACTAGTTATGTTTAAGTCCCATGTCTCTCTCACTCCCTCTCGAAGAGAGGAGACCTGTGTCCCAGCAGTGAGAACATGTTTCGTTGATTATAAAAAAAAACATTTAATTCAGACTATTTTGCATGTCCATATGATGTTAGTATTATGGAACTTAAAAACTGTGTTAGTCAAACTAATTAAAATTCAAAAATACCAATATCAATGTCAACATAAAAAAATTCATAAATTCCTAAATTATTACAATCTTATTAACTATTCCTACCTATATGCAGTTTTATAAACCTATCCCACACAACTGACTCTGGACTTTCAGCGATTATCTTTAGGATTCCGTTGCCGCTACTCCTAATTCGATGCATCAGTGAGGCTGACCTTTTGCGCATTATGTGTAATAAGTGACTATGTGTAACCGGGCACAAATCCAGCACCCTAATTGCGTAACACACTATCAATCGGAATCTGAATAATTTTGAAGCAAATTGTTAATCCATTGCTTCATAAGTTCGAAAATTTTGTTTGCTCAACACGTCAGTAACGCAATGAATGTTGTTGAACTGTCAAAATTTTGTTTGCTCAACACGTCAGTAACGCAATGAATGTTGTTGAACTGTCAAAATTTTGTTTGCTCAACACGTCAGTAACGCAATGAATGTTGTTGAACTGTCAAAATTTTGTTTGCTCAACACGTCAGTAACGCAATGAATGTTGTTGAACTGTCAAAATTTTGTTTGCTCAATACGTCAGTAACGCAATGAATGTTGTTGAACTGTCAAAATTAAACGGATTCCGACTGATAATGTGTTACGCAATTGCCCCGCGGATTGCAGAAGGTCAATTTCTGTAATTAAAAACGATCAAAATTTAGTCACAATCTCATCTCAGCGAAAATCAATGTCAAAAACTTATGATAAATTTAGGGGAGATATTTTTGACAGATTGAGACTGAGATCAGAAGGCCAATTCTCGCAATTTAAAACGCTCAAAATCCCTTTTTCGCCCGTGCTCTCCTAATCCCTGGAAGGGACCACGATTATTTTTTTGGCCGTGGTTCCTTCAAGAAATATATACTTACTGCTGAATTAAATTGTACTTAGATATTTGAAATGATTTTTGATCAAACATTTTTGATCAAAATCTAGTCTGTCTCATCTCGGCGACAAACAAATGTCAAAAACTTGTCAAAATGTTGGGAAACTAGAGGTATTCTTGACGGATTGAGGCCGAAATCAGATTATTACGTTCTTATAATTACGAGAATTGCCCCTCTGGTTGCTACTGGGAAGCACAATTGGTTGCAAGTGCAGCTGCCTTGAGATCGGGATGAGGTTCTGGGTTCGAGTCCCAGGTCGGGCAAGTAGTTAAGGCAGCTGCACTTGCAACCAAATAGTAATAATAAAATGTATTAAAAAAAACACATACGAATTAGTTTGTTTTAATTGTTACACAGATATATCAGAAGATCATGAACATTGAGGGAACTGATTAGCATTGCACACTATTTGTTCAACAACTTAATTCCTATTATATCAATAGTACTTAAAACGTAACTTCTCTAACTACGCTCGAGTATGCGCTACAACTAAAGCTCAACAGAGTATAACTTCCCAATTAATAGCCAATCAGAGCACGGGCCTTTGGACTGTCGTTTCTCGCTTCAATTAATATTATTGGCAACTTGCCGGGTCTGTTTTGCAGTCATACATTGGTCACCCGTTCGCTTGTCTGGTTAAAAAGTCATTTCGTTCTCGATGCTTATTTTAGAGCTCGCATCAAAAGTTCGTTATTGCCTCCGGAGTCAATCATGCATCCTGCTGTATATCGTCGATGCGTGGGTGTTCCAGTGCCTTAAGCATCTTCTGGGCATACTCGTTCCATCATAGACCTCATCCATCGCTTTCCATCAGGCGTGATCGAAGTCAAGAGCGAGCCGTTTCTGCAATAAATAAAAATAAAAGAATGTGATTCATCAGTTTATCAAGACGCAATACGTGCTTACCCTTAGTGTGCAAACACACGCGTTCCCTTCCCATTTTACCCTTACCAAACCTAGTCTCAACATACCGATATGAAAAAATCTGAAGTCACCTATTTCGTTTTAAATGGTGCCACATTCTATTCTTCATTTAATTAAAGTAAAAACAAAATCTAACAGCAATAACAGTTTCTCTTAGACAAAAATAAAAATAACTTAAACTTCATAGCACCACTTCATAACAACCCTCAGTTTATTTTCCAAGAAGTCGCTAATAGCAACAACTGTTGCACTTCCCCCAGTCGCTAGGAATAAAATAATGGACTAGCTTTCCCGCTAACAAAGCACAAAATCTATCCTTGTAATGAAATAGTAACGAAGTTAAAACTGAACATTAAATATTTGTCGGTTTCATAAACTAATCATTCGAAGATCAAATTGGTTTTTATTTCCTCGCAGTGGATGCAAAAAGTAGAGTTATTCTTCTCGAACATAAAGGTATCTTCGTCTTGGGCGAGCTTGAATCCCCCCCCCCCCCCGCTACACTCAGGATTCTACCTGAATATTGCACCCGTGACCTAAGACACTGCTTTATCCCTTTAGTGAATAATCTACTATTAGGTTAGGTTTGCATGACATTTAATTTGACATTAGCGAGCAGGTGGTGTAAAAATATTTTATCCAGGCTAAAATAACACCAAAGTAGGTACAACTATTTATCTACAACTCTTTAATAACCCACTTCAAAACAACCCTTAGTATTTTTCCTAGTAGCCGCTAATAACAACAACTATTGCATTTTCAGTACTTGCTGGGGATCGAGTATGGACTAGTGTATGTCTCGCTGACAATGGACGAAATATGAAATAAGACAAATGATGAAGTGACAACACTTACAAACTCATCTTGTACTACGCTTTATATGTTTTTCGTCTATCTGCTATTATTGTAGGCTAAAAATGTTGACACTTCCATCAATATTTAATTTCAGAATGAGTCTGAAATACACACATCAAAAGTGTCTAGGGATCAACATATATTTTTGCAATAACTTTTCTCCTGATTGATATTAATTAAAATTTTCTTTAAGGATTCATCAAATAAAGTGTTTTCGTTTGTCACAGTAACGATAAACCAAGTCACCTTTGCATTAATAAAGAAATTTGCCATTTTCCTAATAAAGGGATTTTTGACATTTGAACCACTAACACAAAAGTTCGAAAAAAAGACTGAAATAACAGTTTTCTTTAAAATTTTATTGGGTAACTTAAACAATTAATAATCCGTGTTTCAACCGCGAACACTAACAACACAAGAACATCGGTTTGGCATACTCAAAATGAGTTCATCCAAATCACGCTGTGGAATGGCCGCCCATGTTCGTTGCAACAACAAAAAAAGGTCTTCTTGCGACTGGATACCCTCCATATTCGGCAGAGCTCTTCTCTGTAGCATATCCCATGCGTGCTCAATCGGGTTCAAGTCTGGCGACTGAGCAGGCCAGGGCAGGACATTGATGTTAGCTGCGGCGAGAGTCTGTCTTACAACTCTTGCGGTGTGCGGTCGTGCATTATCATGCATTAACTGAAATAAGGGACCGATTTGCACTTGTAGAGGAACGATGACGTCTGATACAATCGTCTCAGCATAAATTTGAGCGTTGAGGTTGCCTCTGATCCAAATCAACTCAGTTCTTCCGCCGATCCAAATACCCGCCCATACCATGATGGTTCCACCACTATAAGGATGGACTTCCTGGCAGGATTTTAATCGCTGTTGGCGTCCAGGGGTTCTCCAGTGTCGTATACGTCTTGTATCCGGTCTCATACCAAAACGAGACTCATCAGAAAAGCACACGAAACGCCATTGTTCTTCTGCCCAATTTCTGTGTTCAAGAGCCCATTGATATCGAATCCTACGATTGTGCATTGCTATAGGTGGTACCCGTAGCGGTCTTCGGGAATGAAGGTTCACTTCATGCAAGCGGTTTCTGACTGTTTGGTCGCTAATTAAGTTCCCTGAAGAGTGATGAAGCCTCACGGCTAACATCATGGCGGTTATTGTTGGAGCTCTTCGAGTTAAGATTTGAATGTATCGGTCTTGTCTCCGTGTGGTGCAGCGATACCGTCCTCCATGGCGCTCAGCCACGGTACCAGTGCTTCGGTAACGTGTCCAAAGTCGACTGATAACACTCTGACTTGTATTCAGAGCTAAAGCCACAGTACGTTGCCGGGAACCAGCTTCTATCATTCCCACGGCTCTGAGCATTTCTTCCCTGCTTAAATGACGTCGCCGCTCCATAATAACGTTGGTTTTAATCAGTAGTAGGGAAACAGTAGCACTAATAATGTCTTCAATGCGTTGTATGTTTTTATAGGGAAAATATTGACAGCTGATATTCATCTTTTACTCGAATTTGATTCACAGTTCCTGATTCAAATTATGAAATACACCAAAAAGGATCCATATAAATTTATAAAATCATAAATTTATTACAAAGCCACATCTCAATCTCAAGAAATCCGCATAAAAATGCTTGATCCCTAGACACTTTTGATGTGTGTATTTTATACATTCGTAAAATTCGGACTTATACCTAAATATAGTTTAAGATAAAGGTAATATAAAAATATTAAAATCTTATCTTCTATCTTTTATTAACCCACTTCAAAACAACCCTTAGTATATTTTCCTAGGAGGCGCTAATAACAAACAACTGTTGCATTTCCAGTACTCGCTGGGGATGGTGTATAAAATAATGGACTAGTTGTCCCGCTAACAACGTGTGGGAACAACATTAATGGGCTATTTATTGCTTTGGTGGCTAGGGGTTTTATAGTTTCGTTTGAGAGGGAATGTGTTCTGTTTATTGTTGTTGACATAAGTATTATTTGTTTGTGTTGGGAAAATCCATACTTGCTTACTTAAAATTTTTTGATGTGAAGGTAATTCTGTATGTCTGTTAATATTTCACGCCTGAACGGCGGAACGGATTTCGATGAAATTTTCCACACAGGTAAGCCATGACCTGAGTTAGGATAAAGGATACTTTTTATCCCGGTAGTACGCTCCCGTTGGATACTTCCCGAAGTAAAGTTAATTAACTAAGATTAGTGAAACTGAAGTGTCTGAAAATAAAATTAAATTGAAGATTCTCATCGTGATCTTTAAAGTTTTATCTACACGACAATTTGCAAGACAAAATAAGTATTCATCGAACATTTTTAAACCTTGTTGACCAGTTTAATGACTAAACGATAAAATAATTTAGAAAGTATGATTTGGTAATTAAAATCCTACAGCATTAGGTACCATTACGGTACCTGCCTATTGTTGCGCGCCACAATTAATGCCTGGTACATGGTGACATTAGTTGCCCCTAGCGCCATCTAGTATCAAGTAGCAGAACTAGTAGAGTCAAGATCCTACTAGAAATTCCGATGCTAAAACTTTCTACAACTATTGATATCTGGTCATTCGGGGCCGGTATGTACTCGAACATTCTAGATGTTTCTACAGTAGAAGGTTCTAGGACTATCTGAGGTACTATATAAGGGACTGACTATGTGCTGTACTATGTACTATGGGCCGCGAGCAGTGTCAGAGTTGGATAAGCGATACAAGTGAATACATCGGAAGCGATCTTCAAGTGCGACTTTGACCGATCGATAGTGCAATTGTGTTTTATAATTAGTGTGTTTGAGTGTTGTTTAATTAAAGTGTCATTTTTTTGTTATTCAATCGGCAGTTTTTACTATCACGAACCCCAAGCCCGTAACACTATCAACTCATACCTAGGTTTGAAATTAACGCCTCTGCAAAATCTAATTAACTGCTATCCATTTACTCACAATCAGAAACAAACTATTGCTACTGTAATGCCCGTTTCCACTAACACTAGGCATCGTCTAAATGAAATGGCTCAATATGATTGCACATTGGATTTTCAACTCTCGTTACTGAACCGGAGCCGTTCAGTAGAGCCTCCGAAAGAGTGGGTCTTAAAATGAACATGGACAAAACGAAGATCATGTCAAATGCCCATGTAACACCCACTCTTATAAAGATCGGAGACGCTACACTCGAATTCGTGGACGAGTATGTTTACCTAGGACAAACTGTCCAGTTAGGTAGGTCTAACTTCGAGAAAGAGGTCAATCAACGAATCCGACTCGGCTGGGCAGCGTTCGGGAAGCTACGCAATATCTTCTCGTCCCACATACCGCAGTGTCTCAAGACGAAAGTCTTTGACCAGTGAGTGTTGCCAGTGATGACTTATGGAACTGAAACGTGGTCGCCCACACTAGGCCTTATAAGAAGGCTAAAAGTCACCCAAAGGGCAATGGAGAGGGCTATGCTTGGAGTTTCCCTGCGTGATCGAATCAGGAATGAGGAGATCCGCAGGAGAACCAAGGTAACTGACATAGCCCGAAGAATTGCCAAACTTAAGTGGCAGTGGGCAGGGCACATTGCTCGCAGAACAGATGGCCGATGGGGCCGAAAGGTTCTGGAGTGGCGACCGCGTACCGGAAGACGTAGCGTTGGAAGGCCTCCCACAAGGTGGGTCGACGACCTTCTGAAGGCCGCAGGAACCCGTTAGATGCGGGAAGCACAGGACCGGTCGTAGTGGAGGTGCTTGGGGGAGGCGTATGTCCAGCAGTGGACGTCTTTCGGCTGAAATGATGATACTGAACCGAGCGTTGAAAATCCAAGAGTGCGCTTTTGTATAGGCATTATATTTAGATGTTGCCTAGTTGTTAGTAGGAACGGGCATGAGTCTCAGTATCTTGTAAATTGCACACAATCTGTTAGTGGCACGTTTGACATACCGATACTGGTAAGCGTCTAACACGTGTGAGCATAGCGACAGCGATTTTAATCCATACTAATTAATATTATAAATGCGAAAGTGTGGCTGTCTGTCTGTTACCTCTTCACGCTTAAACCGCTGAACCGATTTAGATGAAATTTTGTATTGAGCCCCGGGAAAGGACATATTATAGTTTTTATCCCGATATTCCCACAGTATTGACACTTATGCGGGAGAAACCGCGGAGCGCTGCTAGTATATCATAGACAATATTGTTTTACTAATACTATATGGATTGTGTATATTTATATGTTTGATCTGTAATAAACGATATACTTAGTGTTATTATTATAAATCTTAATTTATCTCAACATAATATTAAAGGCACAGGTTAACAAAATGTTCAATCTTAAATAGAGAAATGTGTCTCTCTTAAATAGAACATGTTAATTAAATGGGTCTTATCAGAATACCAGCGCTGCGGCGGTATTTGTTTTTTTTTACCAAATATCGCACTATCTTGCTGAGATTGGAGCCTTTTTTTTTTTTTTTTTTTAGTTTTCACTATTTTATTAGCATATCTACGAGTACCTATATAATATGAATCTTATATAAACTTAAAACTTTCAACGACCTTTTTTTGTATTTCCTGTGCGTGTCCTAATAAAAAGTATTTTTCTTTTTTTCCTCATTTACAAAACATGTAAATCCCTTAAAAAGTTTTAGACAATACCCAACTCAAAAATATCCATCGGCTTGTTTTCGAGTTCCAAGGTGGCTCTTCAATTCAGACGTTTGAATGGAGGACTTGGAGGAGTCAAATTCCAGGATCGAGCCTACGAAATCGGCTAGTTTCCTACGAAATACTGGTATATAGTATCCGATTTTAAATAATATGAGACATGCAAACCAGCGCTGGGAATCTGTCTCGCATCGTAGTCGAGTCGCTGCTGCTGAGTGATGGCCTTTTGCGTAGATCTGACGCATATTTTCCTCTAACTTGTTCTTTTTTGTTTCTTCTTTGCGTCATTATTGCCGCTAGTAAACGTATTTTCTTTTGTTTTTTTTTTTCTTTTACATGGCGCCCCAATCCATACGGACACCATTTCCTCTTTGTTTATTTACTGTCGTCGGTCGTTAGGAGGACTTTTGAAAGTTGCATTTATGAGCAAATGAATAACTGGATTAGAACTTTACAGCCATGCTAATGCTCTAAAGCTGCACAGTTGTGAACAATGATGAATGAGTTAGAAGGATAAGCATATTCATTTAATTAAAAACTACCAGTGTTTTTTGTTTTACTTTTAAAGCATAAGTACTAATTCGAACTTGCTTGTTCACTTAGCACATGCATAATCACCCTATAATGTTAATGGCCCGTGTCCCACTGCTGGGACACGGGCCAAATCTCTTCGAGTGGGAGTGAGCTTTAATCTACCACACAGGCATCATCAACAACAGTTGCCTTGCCAAATCTAACTTTTTATGCACCAATAGATTGTCAACGTCAGAATCGCCGGTCAACAGTCGTATTTAGCTTTGAAATTGTGCTTAAAAATTACTTATCAATTGCTTATATTTGCTTACCATATTGAGAGAATTGCTTATTTCATCTGTTAAAAGAATTAAAACATTTAAGATTGACCGACCATTCTGATATCAGAATGGCTGGTCAATGTCTGTAGAGTAGTAACTATGCGGAATTACTGAAATTTTCATGGGCCAAAGATTGCTTATTAATTGCTTATTTCACAATTTATAAGCCTAGACCCTGTTTTCTTTATATAAGCTGCCAAGAATTTAAAAGCCCCTGCGCCTGTTAAATTTATGAGAGCAAAGTGACGTATGTCGAAAATTGCGTTTATATGTCAAAAGGTATTATTATTTATTACTCGTTTCTTTATTTTCTGTAACAACCAAATGGTGCCCAGTGTCTATATTATTTTCAATGGCTGTATTTATTAACTATGTATAGAATAGAATAGAATAGAATAGAATACTCTTTATTATGTACACCATATAAATTACAGACATGTAATTCTAGAAACTGTACAAAGGGTGACACAATGGGCGGTCTTATCGCTAAAAGCGATCTTTTAAAGACAACCTTTGGATGGATTAAAAAGGGAAAGGACAGACAAATACTGTAGGTAGTCTGTGGTGTACCATTTATATACATAAAGTATATTATACTAATATATATAAATATATACATATAATAATAAACATGAAACATGAGCAAAGAAAATATAATGATGATGTTTAAGGAGATAGGAAGTGCTTTTTAACCATAGTATATCTTACTGACACAGAATACTTAAGTATTTAATAGTGGCTTAGCCGACATTTTTTTTAAAGTTGCCTGCCAATATTGAGATGAAATGAATCTACCCTTTAAGAATGTCTTTCGAGGCTATGTCATCATTATCAGCCTTTTCATACAGGCCTTCTCTCTGTGAGTGAAGACGGAATGGGCCTTAATCTACCACGCGGGCCCAGTGCGGATAGGTGGATGTCACATGTCTTCGAATTTTTGGTTCTTGGACTTGCCGGTTTCCTCACGATGTTTTCCTTCACCGTTTTTATAGAAGTGGTACCTACTGCCATAATTTACACAAAGTAAAATGTACCTGTCTGGGTTCGAACATACGACACTTAAGTCGGGGCCGTTACTACCGGGCCACCCACCACTGCTCACGCGTATATGTATGTAGCGTCTGTATGCATGCCCGTTTCTATAAAACGCTCTACTCCCCAAACGGCTTATCGGATTATGATGACATATAAGGTGTCGTTGGGTTCGTCTCAATTGGGAATACGCATCATATTTATTCAGAACAGACTCGGTAATTAGAAAAATTGAGAGGTGTCTTATGGACACCCGGTTAGAACGGAGTTCCTTTCGTTAAAATTATCTTTTTTGTGTTTGTGTCAAGTAGGTAGATAATGATTAAATGAAAATTGTAGTTGTTGCTGCTGTTATTGTTGTTGGCTGTCGGTTGATGGTTGTTGTTGTATTGTTGTTAAAAAGTTTAAGTTTCTTAGGTGATCGGAAAGTGCCTCAAAAATCACTGTAAACAAACAAGTTGGTTTTTGAAATATGTCATTACACATTTTTCGGTCTAGCCCCCCTGAGCCCGCAAACTAAACGTGCCCCATAAAAAACTCCTTGACAAGACGAACTTCCTGCCTCTGTTCATTATGAAACTAAAAATAAGGCAATAAATTTGCCTTAAAGCACGCAACTATATAAATGCAACACATGCAAAAAAAAACCGGGCAAGAGCGAGTCGGACTCGCGCACCGAGGGTTCTGTTCCATCATATATTTTTAAATTTTCATCGGCGAGGCCTATATTCATCAGAGAATTTTAACACTGTGCACTGCGGTGTAGAATATTGCAGTTTTATGTCAGCGCCATCTCTTGACCGATAGTGGAACTAATGTAACTTTGTTGATGATTTCTGAAAAAGTGTGCTATTTAGAGACTTCGTTTTGTTTTTCCTGTAATCTTTACATAAACTTCTATCACACAGAATAATTTCAGATTTTTCTCTACGCAAACTTCGGAGATAAGGGGGGAACGGTATTTTTTTTACATTTTTCATCAAAAGTCGAAAAATATGGGGCCTTAAAAAAATTGTTTATATATTTAGTTAGTTGTTTATACATATTTTCAGACCCCCTTTGAGTCCCTGTTGCAAAAAATATACATATATTTTTATTTCTTTCTTATTTGCAAAATAGTTGAGCAAACGTCATCTAAAACTATTCCAAATTTCAATTTCATAGCATTAGTAGTTCTTGAGATATCCAGCTGTGACAGACAGACAGACTTAGTCTCACCATAAGGGTTCCGTTTTACCATTTTGGTACGGAACCCTAAAAACGACGATAGTAAGTTATAAAAATTGTAGGGTAGATTAATTTCATCTCAATATAGGCAGGCAACTTAAAAAAAATGTCGGTTAAGCCACTATTAAATACAGTATTCTGTGTCAGTAAGATATACATACAGGAAAAGTTTTTAACCAGTGCGCAAATTTTTTTTGGTGGCTCAGTGTAAGCAATAGAACACATTTCCATTTTTAGTTTATGATTTTTTTTTTTTTCAATTATCCACTTTGTCCCAATTTGAAATAAGCAAGACATGGATATAATTTAATAGTAATACTATGAATGAGCATGAATGAAAACGCGAAGGGCGCCCGCCGGCCGCTGGACGCCCAGCGCACGAGACGGGGGTGCGGGGGCATGCGGCGCGGCGCCGGCGTTTGATAAACAAAACGCATGCACATGCAGTACGTCACTTGCGGAAGCGGAGGTCGGATGTCTCTTCGCCGTCCCTGCGCGCGTGCCGCGTACTAGACTAGCGTAGTGACAATGTCTCATTTTACTCACCGCGAGTATTATGAAATGGTGCGAGTGTATTTGTTAAGCAATGAAAATTTACGAGCAGCACGAAGAAGATACGAAAGGGAGAGCGTACCTCGTATGCGAGCCCAAAGGATCCTCAATCCCACGGTCCCTAATGAGAGGACAATTTTAGCAGCAAACCAAGGTGTATGGAAACAAGTGAAATGCCAAAATTATTGTGATTAATAAAATGTAGAGGTAAGAAGAAATTATAAACAATCTTAGTGTCTTAGGTTCTCTTTGATTAGACATTGACGCAAATTGTATCATGTCTAAGTACCTATCATACCTAAATGTTTTATTTTGAATGGACTAAAACGTATTACTTTCTTACTTATTATGATTTATTTTTTGCATTTTGATGGTCCTAAGCCCATGAAAGTATGAAGGATAAATTGGAATTTACGAAAAATTACGTTTACAAATAACTTTACACAGTCTAAACTTAAAAAAATTGTAGCGCTAAACTGGGGTCAATAATCCGCGAGCGCGCGTGAGTACTTCTGATAGCAGCTGGCGCGTCAGGCGACCGGTCGACGCGCGGCGTGAATCGGGCGACCGGTCGACGGACTGGCAAGAGACGTCCATAAAATAAATTTCTGAGTAAACAAGTTTCGTAAGCGTTAACTTAATTTTTTACTATTGAAACATATCAAAACAAAAAATACGTGTTTATTAAAATATATTCAAGTTTATTATGTCAAAATTTGCGCACTGGTTAAAAACTTTTCCTGTATTTAATAAATACAGCCATGATTAAAAATAATATAGACACTAGGCACTATTTGGTAATTATAGAAAATAAAGAAACGAGTAAGTAATATACATATATTAATACATTTTGATATATAAACGCAATTTTCGACATACGTCACTTTGCTCTCATAAATTTTACAGGCGCAGGGGCTTTTAAATTCTTGGCTAGCTTATAGAAAGAATAACAAGGTCTAGGCTTATAAATTGTGAAATAAGCAATTAATAAGCAATCTTTGGCCCATGAAAATTTCAGTAATTCCAAATAGTTACTACTCTACAGAGATTGACCAGCCATTCTGATATCAGAATGGTCGGTCAATCTTAAATGTTTTAATTCTTTTAACAGATGAAATAAGCAATTCTCTCATTATGGTAAGCAAATATAAGCAATTGATAAGTAATTTTTAAGCATAATTTCAAAGCTAAATACGACTGTTGACCGGCGATTCTGACGTTGACAATAGATTGATTCCTTTTTTATACAGCCTTTTCTGTACGTTTCTAAAGACAGGTAGATTCTTTACCAGATTCGTGCCCTTGGCTTTGTGTCTTTTTGTATCGACTGAATCCACGGGTAGGTTTAAGCCATAGATGTTTTTTTAAGTTTGAATGTGGGTCCAGTCAACCAATAAAAGTGCAAAAAATTAATGATTTGGTCAACTGGACCCGAGGGTCCAGAAGCAACCGGGTCGAACTGACCAAAGATTCCTAGGTCATGACGGTTTCCTCACGATGTTTTGAGAGCAGTAGTGATAAAATTATTGACACAAAGCATAACACAACTCGTAAGTCGGGGCTGATACCAGTTACAACTGCTCTTGTTCACCAAAATCATCACACTTATATTATAAAGGCGAAAGTTTGTGAGTATGTGTGTGTTTATATGTTTGTTACATTTTCACGCTCAAACGGCTGGACCAATTTTGATAAAATTTTGTATGGAGGTAGCCCACACCCTGGATTAACAAAATTACAAATATAGTCCACTAAACTTCTACTACTCGTCTAGAATATAGGCTACTTTTTATCCCAATATTCCCACGGGATCGACACTTGTGCAGGTGAAATCGCGGGGCACAGCTAGTGAATAATATTAGCACTAATAATTTGCAGTGTTGTCGCGAGATTGATTAAAAATCTTGCTTTTAAATGATCATCGTTTCATAAAACGCTCCGCTTATGCACCCAGGCCTTAGCTTCATCTGACAAGACATTCGAGTGTAGATATTGTCAAACGCAAGAATCTAGATCTTCTTTGTTTGGCGTGAAACTCGACTTCAAACGTATGGAGCACATATTGAGAGTGGATACAACATACCTATAAAGTCATATACAACGATAAGTTTCTTGCCTGTGGCATATGGCATGAAAATTGAAGTGACAAATTACTTGAATCGTCAACTGTATAGACGGTGCAACTTTTATTGTTACTTTAACTTATGGTTGTTCATACCTCAGACAATTAAATCGCACCGTGTAACTCAGGCCCGAGCTAAACGATGGAGAATCAGGGAAATTAATTGTTACCCTACGTCAGTTTCTCGGTATATAGCCATTTTGTACAACTGTAAAAAAAATACAGTTGTGATTTGTTCAACTGTTAAAAATGCCAGCTGTGATTTGTACAACTGTTTAAAAATTACAGTTGTAATTTGAATATACGGACAATTTAAGGGGCTTACATGACCTAAATCGCGGTCTCTGTCGGACTGCATAGAAAAGAAAGAAGCGCAATGGGAACGCTGGTAATTTATTGCAAAATATGATGCAATTATTTAATTACAAAAAATATATTGTTTGAACTAAAAAATTAAAACACTAGTGTTTTAGTATGTTGCTTGTAGAATAATCTGACAAAAAATCAGAATGATTGTATGTATATTAGTATAGTTTTTATTGTAAAAAGAAAGTTTCAGAGGTATCTTCATGATTTTTTTCTATCGTATCAAATTAGTTGTATTATGTTTTCAACACACTATCTACCTTTCTATATCCTGAAGAACTTCATATATTTTTCTGATTTTGTTTACTGTAGTCGAACATATACTTTTATTGTTTCTAAAACTTGCGTTTATTGCGTTCAGGTCCTGTCCCTTAAGTAAGTAGTCAACTTCGCTTAATTTTTTTTTTTTCACACTACTATAAAAGGAAAATACGACATCGTGGCAGGCCCAGACGGAGATGGCGGGATGAGCTGGACTCCTTCAAAAAGAACTGGTCCTTAGCAGCTTTGAACAGAGAGAAGTGGAAAGAGAGTAGGGAGGCCTTTGCCCTGCAGTGGGACAACACAGGCTAATAATAATACTATAAAAGGCTGTGGTTATGTAAGGGTCGGATTAATATCTGTGACATGTATTCATATGAAATGAAAAGGATCTTTATTCATGAAACTAAACCTTGACATCAATGAGTATTTGATAAGAGCCCGTGATATGTTAACAATGGTGTAGCTGACACAGATACGCAAAATTAGACCACTTACCTACGCACGGGCGGAAAAATATCGTGGCGAGATCTTATCGCGCACAGGATTTTGAACTCTCGGTGTAAAGCCGAGCATTGAGAATCCAATACAGTCCATCTCAGCAGCGCTTCAAACAAACTTACTGTTGGATTTTCACCTCTGGGCGATAAGCAGTGCGTTCAAAATGCAGTTAGCGGAAATAATCGCCCGTGCGAATCTGGGCTTCAGTCAGTTTAGGGACGGGACTGTGTTCTATTGAAACAATTGTTACACACGCACATACGATTTTCATTATAAACAGTTATCAAAACTAAAATGAAAGTATAAAATAACTTCGAAGACTACCCCGTGTCCTAATGCTATCGTCGCGCGAATACGCAATCGTCACTTATTTGTTCGAAAAAGCCGAACGCGACCTTTGTCAGTATGACCACGCGTTCAAATTCACTGAACAAAATTAACGCGACGATCGAGAGTTTGCGCGACCGTTCACTTTGGTTAGGACGTGGACTAGCGCTGGGGGTGGAATTTGATCGTTTATTAATTTCCGTTACACTATTACAAATAGAAGTCTCTCAGAAAGGCTATGTCACTGGAAATAGAACATTCTTTTTTTCTTTTTCTGGCAAATACTCGACTGAATATAGTTACGACCACTAATATTATAAAGGCGAAAGTTTGTGAGTGTGTGTGTGTTTATATGTTTGTTACTTCTTCACGCCCAAACGGCTGGACCGTCACACTATCACCCTAATATTATAAAGGCGAAAGTTTGTGAGTGTGTGGGGGTGTGTGTGTGTGTTTATATGTTTGTTACTTCTTCACGCTCAAACGGCCGGACCAATTTTGATAAAATTTTGTATGGAGGTAGCTGACACCCCGGATTAACATTAAAGGCTACTTTTTATCCCGATATTCCCAAGAGATCGAAACTTACGCGAGTGAAACCATAGGGCGCAGCTAGTCATTTTATAAATATCATAAAAGTATTACGTGACAGCACTGGTAGCCCTGTGGTAACAGCGCCGACTTACGAGTTGTAGGTCCTGGGTTCGAAGTCTTATATCCAGGTAGGCGCTATACTTTGTGTCATTTATTTCATCACCACTACTCGGTGAAGGAAAACATCGCGAGGAAACGGGCATCCACCAACCCGCACTGGGCCGGCGTGGTGGACTACGGCCCACTCCCTCTCACCGAGAGGAGGCTTGTGTTAAAGAAGATTATAGGCTGATTAATCTATATAAATAAAAAAAAGTCGGGCTAGTTACGCCATTTATAGCCAAGAACGGCTGGACCAGTTTTATGATGTTTGATTTGTTGGATTTTTTTGTTTGATTTTGGAAAATTTAAGATCATTCATATTCTGAAGCGGTACGAAGTTCACCGAGTCAACTAGTTACAAATAGAATTCAGTTAGAAATGAGGCTGTGTATGTCACTGGAAATAGAATATTCTTTTTATTTAGGCAGGTACACAGTGGAATATAGACCACTCTACCCCCTACTCATTTTTATAAATAACAAACCCTGTGTGATTCTGTAAGACCTCATTCTAAGCTTCGCATCTGAATCCGCTATGAGTTTCTTAATTGGCATTCTAAAAACTCGGTTGATAATTCGATTTTACACTAGCGCTACCCTTGCGAGCGTGTCAGCGAGTTGAACTAAATTGACCGTGAGATTTTGACAGGTAAAGTATGAGATGACGTAAGAAGTGGCATTCTGTAAGGTAATTCCGCCGTCACTTCGACGCTCACTCCGCACTTCAAAGTGTCAAATAATAAGCATCTATTTTACGAGTGAAAATAGAAGAAATCCTATATAAATAATGTTAAAATAATATTTTTATGTCACAGTGTTAAAAATTAGTACAATAACTATATAATTTGCAGTTAAAAACTACTTTTTGGGCGATTGTTACAGCGATAACGATACAGCGAGAACGAAGAATGTTCCTTAATTGTGTAAATGTAGTTTAATTCTTTATTAGAAGGGGCTCATGCTTTCGATAAACTAGAAAAGCGTCGAAAATCTAACCAAATTCGAAGTACCTACGTAATTAAAGAAATTATAAAAAAAAATATGTTAAAGTACACGTATTTTTCAAACTATATTAAAAACTCCTAAAAATAAGATAAAATTTTTGAACCCAAGGAACACACATGTTTAAACCAAGATTCGACGCACTTTATAAGTGGTTTGCTTTGAGGAATGTTAAGTGTTCTAACTAACATGTACTTAGTAAAAAAAAGCAATGGTAACCTTGGTCCACTGATTGTAATTTTTCATTGTGCCACTGTAGATTTTAAATAAATACTATTATTGTATAGTTTAAGTACTTATTAAAAAGTTTTTTGAATTAACATTATTGTAGTTTAATTGTCAAATTACACTGGTCATCATCGTTCTCCTCCCCTTATTCCAATTTATTTGGGCTCGGCGCAACATGTATTTTTCTTCCATACTTCTCTATTAGTCGTCATCTCGGTAGTCACTCCCTTTCTAACCATATCATCATTCACAAATTCCATCCATCGTTTCTTTGTTCTTCCCTTAGTCTTTTATCCATCGACATTTTTACTCAAAACTTTCCACACGACATTTTCCTCATTCCTCTGTATGACATGCCCATACCATGACAACCGCTTTCCACACAACTCAAATTAGACAGGTAACAAACACAGATATCCGACACAGACAGTGATCAAAGGAGATATTTTCTCAATCATGGTGTCTTGGTAACCGCAGTATCAGATCTCTAAATACGGAATGGAAATTTTTTGCACACAAAAATCTATAAAGAATTGTACGGCAGAATTTGAAGTACTTAGGAAATATTTCTGAGTACCTACATACTTCAACGGTACTTTTAACAAAGCGTGCATAAAAAGCTATCCTACATTAACCTAACATTTATCTAACATTTTGTTTCTAAACAATGATAAGACTGATAGCGGTAACAACAAAGTGACCTAAAAACCTAAAATCACCTTCACTAGTTCATAACAATAAGTTTCTATACCAAACCCCATTTTCGCTCATACGAGTGAATGGCGGGAAAAATAACTGCAAAGTTCCAAAGGTCCCTTTCGTGGAAGACTGGGAGTTCATATATAATATGTAGTGAGAGGTCAACGGCCTCTACGAACTATAAGTTTATGTGACGTCGTAAGAACACCTTTGTTCTGACCTTGCTTCTGACACCTGTGATTGATATCATGCTATACGGAAAGGGCGGTTAGAGCCGCCTGCAACGTATGTGGAGTTTTTGTAGGTGAATTTTTTCGTAGTAGATAATAATAGTGTTTTAACCTTACAAACTTATAATTATGGAGTTTTGTGGACGAATATTATTATACCTACACGTGTCTTAGAATGTAGAACAAAATAAAAAATATGCGCCCAAAGTTTTAAGTAATATTTACAAAAGGCTTTTTAAATGTTGTATGATTAATGAATAATTTGTAATCTGGTTTTTTTTATATGGGTGTGTACATGAAATAAAAATGATTTGATTTGATTTATGTTATAATACATCTACGACTTCCCAGGAAGCTGGTATGAAGCTGGTATGAGCTGGTATGCTGGTATCAAGATTATGTTTAGATTAGGCAGTAAAATCTAGTTAAGGTTCTCATTCAGAAATTTGGCATACTAGTATTTAGGTTAGTAATTTATAGCACCCAATTCTATTTACAAAGCTTTTTCACCACCTTTATTCAAATTCAATCAACAACCTTTTGCCAGCAAAGCCCATACTATGCTTTTGACAGTTTAAAATCAATAGCTTCAACAAAAGAGATGTCTAGCATAGACAGGTACAATCAAGTGCTGCAGCTGAAAAATTGCTGAACGGATTTTTGTTAAAGCTATGGACAATGGTGGCCCGAGGTTTTGTATTGTTAAGAATGATTTTTCATCACTTTTGTGTATAACAGTCTCTTGCATTGATAAGAGAATCCTATCTCTAATCAATGCAAAAGACTGTTAAACTCGGTGAGTACTATGATTGGCTGATTAAAATAACAACAGTTAATGAAATCAATTTACATGCGTATGATTTTGACGTCTAAATTGATAAGCTTTTCAGACAATAGGTGTAATTCCACCAATCAAATTTCGTTTTTCAATTATCATCCAACGTGGTCTTACTTGGAAAACAGACGCCTTCTCTTTGAGAGAGAGTGGGCTGTTTTCTACCACGCGGCCCCAGTGCGGGTTGGTAGGCGTCACAAGTCTTCGAATTTTTGGTTCTAGGACATGCTGGTTTCCTCACGATGTTTTCCTTCACCGTTTTGAGAGCAGTAGTGATGAAATAATTTACACAAAGTAAAGCGCCTGTCTGGGTTCAAACCAATAACCAACGGCCAAGTAGAAGCCACGGCCACGGCCGGTGAAGTCACGGCCATTACCACTGAGCCACCACTGCTCTCAAGGTGGTCTTGGTCAGCAAAGGTCAAAAGAGTTCAACGAACCTGCCAAAGACATGCAAGGTTCAAGTAACGCAACCATACAAATCATCATTTCAGCCGAAAGACGTCCACTGCTGGACATAGGCCTCCCCCAAGGAGGAGGGGGCGGGGGGGTTGCCATAATCGCCACGCTTGGCAGGCGGGTTGGCGATCGCAGTATAGTATGGTGGTGGAATGCATAGAGAACGCTGCTGCCCATTCTCCGGTATGACCCTTAATCGCCTTTTACGACACCCACGGGAAATATGGGGTGGTGCTATTCTTTAAGTTCGGCACCACACAGACATCCGGCACCACACAGACACCGGCACCACACAGACACCGGCACCACAAAGACCATACAAATATACTACATGGATTGTTTAGGTAAAGCTGAATTTGTAGACGACGCAATCGTTCAAGCTGGTAGTCCTTGCCCGGCTTCCTTCCGCAACGGTCGGTTTCACAGCTCAGCTTAGCTTCCCTCGCTCATCTCTCTGTTGGAAACCCAACTTATGCTTCCTACATTTCTAGGGCATAATATTCTATTCAAAAGATGAAGTATATTTTCACACAGTGTTCTCAAGTGGTAGGTACTCAACTGTTTTCAAACACTGTTCACAAATACATAAATTCATGAGGTTAAATTGTTGTCTGCGAGTCGTTTAGCATTTTTTCGTCTCAATATGGAAGTTGCCTGTTGAGTTTTACTTTATTTTGAGATCGAGAACCTTGTTTTATTGTGAGAATAATAAATGAATGAAATAAACGAGAGTTTTTGTTACGGGAATTTGATTTTAATTGAAACCTCATTTCGAACATAATATGTATGTTGTTGTCGGTGTAAATCACGAGAGTGCGTCAAGTGACTTTTACGTCATTCACATAGGCTTAAATTGCAGTGACTACCGCATGCTCGTTAAATGTATTAACTACTCGCAGCGCCCCGCGGTTTCACCCGCGTAAGTTTCGATCCCGTAGGAATATCGGGATAAAGAGTATCCTTTAAGTTAATCCAGGAAATGGTCTATCTATGTGACAATTTTCATCCAAATCTGTTCAACGGTTTACGCGTGATTGAGTAACAAACATCCAAACATCTTCACAAACTTTCACATCTATACATATAATAAAATTGTAGAAAAGTGGTGTCTGTACAATGGAAATATATTAAAAAAAAGTAGCAGGGGTTGTTATTATATCGATGCCGAACCCGAAAATGTAATTACATTTTTTTTTGTCTGTTTATCTGTTTGTCTGTTTGTCTGCTGTGTTTGTGCACGCTAATATCAGAAACGCCTTATTCGATTTAGATGCGGTTTTCACTAATATATTGTAGTAAGCTTCACTTAACATTTAGTGTTTATTTCATGTCAATCGGTTCATAAATAAAAAAGTTATGTCAATTTAAAGAATCACGGCGAACATTTGTTAAGGTATTCTATCAGAGTACGTAAACGCCTCGCGCCTGCGCGTCCGTGGCTATATATACAAGGTGTAACGGAAAGGGGGTATCAACCCTGAAGGAGGTGAATGAAGATGAAAAAAAAAAATCTGGACCTCCCATAGTAATAGCACATCAATGATTTACTATTACTATGGGAGGTCCAAATTTTTTTTCATATTTCGACCTATGTTCTTTGGGGAAATTTGTTCAGTTTCATGAGCACATTCACCTCCTTCAGGGTTGATACCCCCTTTCCGTTACACCTTGTATAAAGCGCGCTGAGAGCCGCGCCGCTGCCATAATTCCGATCCAGCCTGTCCCTTGCTGCC
Organism: Mesoligia furuncula; assembly: GCA_916614155.1. NCBI lineage: Eukaryota > Metazoa > Arthropoda > Insecta > Lepidoptera > Noctuidae > Mesoligia > Mesoligia furuncula. The sequence continues at coordinate 8,311,812 of OU744793.1, read as the reverse complement.
CTCTCCCAGCGACGCCCTAAGCCGAGGTCCGTACCCCACAGGGTACGTACTTTTTAAGTTTATATTGTGTAGTTAAGTTGTGTATTATGCCCTGGCTGGAGGCCTTAATTTATTGAAGCATCCACAGGAAAGCCAGGTTAAGCAGTCGACAACCCCTCAGGTTGAACTGCGAGATGACCATTTCAAAAGAAAACGCGCCGCTGCCATAAGGATTCAGTTATTCGTAGCGAACGCACGTATCCTGGAGAGTATAGGCGAATAGTTGGATTCGATTATTGCGATTCACTTGAATACTGACTGTTTGCATATTTCATTTATTTATGTTTCAGGGTTTGTAGGTTAGGTTCTTTTTCTTAATTTTCTTTAAAATTTTGTAAGTATTTGGTATAGGTTAGGCGGTTCTTTCCTTGATTATTGGGTATTTACTTATCTTAATTTTTATTTAGGGTTTTGTAAATAAATATTGTAAGCATTTATTATTGGTTAGGCATTTCTTTCCCTGATTTTCGGTATACTTAATAATTATACTTAATTTGTATTTAGGGTTTGTATATAAATATTATAAGTATTTGGTATAGGTTAGGCATTTCTTTTCTTGATTTTCTTTATTAATTATAAGTTCATTAGCTTAGGTTAGTAATTATTTTTTCTAGCAATTCTTTTGTTTTATAAAGTTAGTACGTTTGTCTGTGTAGAAGAATAGCACCACCCCTTACTTCCCGTGGGTGTCGTAAAAGGCGACTAAGGGTCTCACCGGAGAATGGGCAGCAGCGTTCTCTATGCATTCCACCAGCATACCATACTGCGATCGCCAACCCGCCTGCCAAGCGTGGCGATTATGGCAAACCCCCCCAAAATTGGAGGAGGCCTATGTCCAGCAGTGGACGTCTATCGGCTGAAATGATGATGATAATGACGTTTGGTTTACACGTCTTAACACTTATTACTTAAACTGTGATAATTTTAGACTGTATAATAATCTGTGTAAGTATTTATAATTTAATTGTTTACGATAGTACGTGTTTACTAAATAACTGTGTGTTAAGTAGTAAGTACTATTTTATTGTAAGAATGCCTCGAAGAAGATCCAACCTCTCCCAATGTAGCAGAAATGCTAAAAGGATGAGATTAGTTCGATCACAGGAATCTGAGGAAGGTCGTGAGGCAAAAGGCTCTCTGCACCAGGCTAGGTTTCGTGCTGCAGAAACTTCGACTCAGCGAGAATCTCGACTGAGTTCAAATCGTTCTCGAATGATGACAACTCGAAATAGGGAAAACGGGGAACAACGAAAGGCACGTTTATCTGTCGATCGCGAAGCTCTCGCGCTATCGCGTGAGTCTGAGACTTTTGCTGTCAGGGAAATCCGCCTGAGCTCCCAGAGAGTACGGACAACAAATGCTCGAATCCAGGAGACACAGGACGAACGGGAAATACGTCTCACTGTCGATCGTGAAGCTCATACACTATCGCGTGAGTCTGAGACTTTCACTGATAGGGAAATTCGTCTGAGTTCTCAGAGGGTTCGGACAGCAAATGTTCGGTCTCAGGAAACACAGGAAGAACGAGAAATACGTCTCACTGCCGATCGTGAAGCTCAAGCACTAGAGTCTGAGACTTTCACTGAAATTCGCCTGAGTTCTCAGAGGGTTCGGACAGCAAATGCCCGGTCTGTAGACGGTATATGTAATTCAAAATATGCTGCCCGAAAAGTCACTATTCCACGCGGACGAAGTCGCGGGCACAGCTAGTTTATAATATGAGTAGGATAGTAGGATACTTACCTAGATTTTATTTTGTCGCTCCTGCAAGTACCTTAAACTTAATAAAGAAGAAGATATTGCCACTGTCTTGGAATTTGTGCAGACGCTATAGACTTGCAGGTTTATTAAAGTATTTATGTGTTTAAGCGTTTGTAACAATGTAATTCATGTGATTGAAAGGAAAAACATAAGCGGTCTTCCGGCAGTCACTGGCTCCTGCAACACAGTTATAACTAGCGCAGGAGTCAGAGAATTCTATCATTTATATGTTATTAAATATTTTTTGTATTGTAAAATTCATGTGATAGTTACTAATGTGGATTTTGCCAAAGTCTGATATGTATAACTCATGCCTAATAACTAACACGTTCTCGATGCATATCGAAAGCGTAAGGTATTCCATTCAGAGCACTGATTTCGAAGGTACTTGACCTAACGGCACCTGGGATGTTTCCACTAACCGCACTGAAACAAAATGTTGATAAGTGCGTTTCGGTGGAACAGTTTAATAATATCATTTTCAGTCCACGTTCATCAGCACATTTCATTAACACGTCATACAAAAAACAAAAACAACAATTCAGACCAGCACAACACACATTATTCTTCTAAAATGTGATTCACACATCCAGTATGATTTTTCACTAGGGAAAATTACACTACGTTCTCACTGCAAACGGCGACGAACACATGATTGCACACCGTTTGTTTCTGTCGTCACGCTGACGGGGACGTGTGTGCTTCTATTTTGTTCAAGTTTTTTTTTTGTTTAAAATACTATGAAATACAATGTGAGTTGTGTTTTGTTTTTTGTGTAAATCAACATTGTTCTTGTAAAATGGTGGTTGTTTTTGATTGCAGCGTGTTTGGGGACAATGTTTGTACTAATTGGTACGTAGGGGTTTATTTAAATTCAAATACGTCGTGTAATAATAACTGCTCTACCACGTAAATCAAACATTTGTGGCAGGTTTTCTACTCCAAAAGAAAACTTGTCATTTTTTCAGGTTATCCAGGTTTTTAAAGGTAGAAAAAATTGAACACAAACATTATTATACATTTTATTTATTCAACCAAATAACATGTAACACTTTTTGCTAGTGTCATTCAAGGGTATATTTCTTGGTGGAGTAAAAGAAAGAGAGAAAAATTAATTTATTGGCTTAAACAAACTATAAAATACAGAAATAAAACAATGCTTATGATGCCAAAAGTGCTCCAGCACAGCACAATGTCAGATGACAACACACTCTAATTATCAGCTGCAGCCCACGAGTACCATAGGCTCGAATAATTATCACACTTCAATATCAATACCAATACGTGGTATAAAACAAAGTCGCATAAAGTGTCTGTGTGTGTCCGCATAGATCTGCTAAACTACAGAGTCGGTTTTGATACGGTTTTCACCAAGGTTTATTTAACCGGTTGAATGCCATAATTAGAAACAATTAAAAAGCCATTGTGTCTCGCGTGGATCCACGTTTTGACTTATCATCATCATCATTCATTCATCATTTCAACCGAAAGAGGTCCACTGCTGGACATAGGCCTCTCCCAAAAGTTTTGCCATAATCGCCGTGCTTGGCAGGCGGGTTAGCGATCGCAGTATGGTATGGTGGTGGAATGCATAGAGAACGCTGCTGCCCATTCTCCGGTTAGACCCTTAGTCGCCTTTTACGACACCCACGGGAAGTATGGGGTGGTGCTATTCTTTCTTTCTTTCGGCACCACACAGACAATTGGCTTATATACAAGGAAGGATTAATACACTAAAATAGTTAAATATTTAAGTGTCCTCCAATCTATAAATATATATCTCAAACCTTAGAATAGGTTAGCTTACCATAGGGGTATCGTGTCAGTCTTACGAAGGGTAGTCTAGTATCTAACTGAGTTGTGGAGGTCAGATAGCAGGCATCTGGTGTAGCTGCATCGGCGAGACCGGACACCGACCCCAAGGTAGGGAAAAGGATAGGTGTATGATGATTTAACTTAGATATACCAAAGAAATCTCGTGTACCTAAATAATAAAGTGAGCCCTTTGTAGCTAAGCTTTATAGCTTTATAGCTAAGGGCTAAGGAAGGAACACGGGTGAATTTTAGTCAGTAAGAGTCTGACACTCCATTCCGCTCCACCCAGAGCGGCAGGGGTCATTTGATGAATTCCCATCCTCAAAAAAAAAACCCTTTATATAAAAGTAATTTAAACACAAATATAGCAGGTAATCGAAATAACACGATTTACTTCGCCGGTAAAAACGCAGTTAGTTCTCGGATTACTGAAACTTCTCCTCATCAAAAGTTAGCGAGAAACTTCGTAGCAAAACATCGAGTTGTTACTTAGCTAGACCGGAATTAAAGTGCTCATCTTCTCAAGAGCTAAATGTTCCAAAGTTTATTCTTTGGATTAAAATAGATCTTATATTACCTACATGTTTGTTGAGTAAGAAACTCTGCATGTTACACACTTATACAGGGTCATGGGACCATGTATAAGTGTCCCATTAAAATAGATGGGCAAATTTGAACACAGCGCTCAGTTCTTCTAACCAAAGATATACAGGCAAAAAAAAAGCACTGATTAAAGTGATTTTATTTTGACCTAAAATAATAAATTGCCGGCACATTAGTATATTTTCGTTAGCTGGTTATTTTTCTTGTAAGTATCTATGCATTTTTCTTATATATATTTTTTTACCCTCGTCCTTATTTTGGTGGTCTGAATGGTTTCTAAAAGTTTGTCCATCTATTTTAATGGGACCTTATATACAACCAAACTTCACTTATTCACTAAATGTTGTATATAATCAATAATTTTTTTGTGAATTGTTTTAGAAACTGTAAAAAATCTCAATAATCTGTAATGTAGGTAACATTACAGATTATTGAGATTTTTTACATTCCTTCATTTCATTACATTATGGAGATATATTATTAACAAATAATAAACTAGCATCATGGACCCTGCTCCTGACACCAGCGGACTCTTGGATCTTTAATATTTTTAAATGTATTTTTTTATATTAAAAATGTATTTGATAAGTAAGTAAATAAATAAACGAACAATAATTCATATAAGTCAAATTAATCAAAGTGCTCGTGCTGCTTGGAATTTTAGATATATGGTCCCAAAAGTTCTTTATTATTATAATTTCCCATTACATAGGTACTCGTTGGAGGGGCTCGTGGCTAAATAATAACAGCTGCACAGGTCGATCGATCAGGTTAAGCTACGCTTGCCGCGGTTGGTTTGTGGATGGGATCTTTACATACCGAGACCCCTCCGTGCCTCGGAAAGCACGTTAAGCCGTTGGTCTCGGCTGTCATTAGTGGATCTTTGACAGTCATTACGGGTAGTCAGAAGCCCGAAAGTCTGACAACCAGTCTTACCAAGGGGTATCGTATTACCCAGCAACTGGGTTGTGGAGGTATGATAGGCAGTCGCTCCATGTAAAATACTGGTATTCCGCTGTACCGGTTAGACTGGAAGCCGACCCCAACATAGTTGGGAAAAGGCTAGGCAGATGACATAGCTACTCGTTGTTACGATTTCTAGCCTTATTATTCTGCTGGTATTTATGTACCTATAAACTTTCTACAATTTCTCCCTTCTATTAAAATTTGTCATTAACAAAGTCGCTTAAAATCCAATCATCTAATAAATAGGACTGTCTTAAAATCCGTTAAAATCTCATTAACAGAGAAAACAAACCAATTCCAGTTTAAACACCGTTTTTATAATTAATTTCAGTCATCAAGTTGATTCGTAGAAATTCTGTAACTTAAGCTCTGGTCAAATAGAAGCACGCAGTCGCGTCCTTTTTCCCGCGAGGGGTTTACCTCAGTTTAACCAGTCCTTTATACCTAAATAGTTCGTAGGTACTCTTCAGAAAATGAAAAAAGTTCCGATAGAAAATGTTCTTTTTAGGGTTCCGTACCTAAAGACCCGCCAACGGAACTATTACTAAGCCTCCACTGACCATCCGTCTGTCTGTCAACGGGCTGTATCTCATGATAACGTAACAGGTACAGTGAAAATTTCACAGAGTGTGCATTTCTATTCCGCTATAACAACAAATTATATGAATGACATACAGTACCTAAACAATTAAAGGGGATCTCTATTAATACAAGAAACATAAATTTTTCCAGCGTTTTTTGCAGCGGGTTGTATCTCATGAACCGTAATACGACAGTTGAAATAAATTTTCTTAGGTTGTGTATTTCTATTGTCGCTATAACGAAAAATAATAAAAATAAAATCACATCACACTAATATTATAAAGGCGAAAGTTTGTGAGTGTGTGTGTGAGTGTGTGTGTGTGTTTATATGTTTGTTACTTCTTCACGCTCAAACGGCTGGACCAATTTAGATAAAATTTTGTATGGAGGTAGCTGACACCCTGGATTAACATATAGGCTACTTTTTATCCCGATATTCCCACGGGATCGACAATTACGCGGGTGAAACCGCGGGCCGCAGCTAGTAAAGTTAACAAAAATCAAAGGTGGCTTCCATATAAGCAAGTGTTCTTTTCGACCTCGAACCCTTTATGTGCGGGTCGGAGTCGTGCTTGGCCGGATTTTCCTTTTTTAGGGTTCCGTACCCAAAGGGTAAAAACGGGACCCTATTACTAAGACTTCACTGTCTGTCCGTCCGTGTGTCCGTCCGTCCGTCTGTCTGTCACCAGGCTGTATCTCAAGAACCGCGATAGCTATATATGTATAGACAGTTGAAATTTTCACAAATTATGTATTTCTGTTGCTGCTATAACAACATGTACTAAAAACAAAGGAAAATAAATATTTAAGGGGGGCTCCCATACAACAAACGTGTATTTTTCGGCGTTTTTGCCTTGTGGTATGGAAGCATTCATGTGCGAGTCCGGCCCGCGCTTGGCCAATTTTTTTTTGAAGTTGTTCTTTAAAATATTCGCAAGAGCACTCAAGTGGGAATGAGTTAACTGATGCATCTCCATTGAAGTATTGGTGGCAGTAACTTCATAGGAAAAAGGAAGTAGTTTGAAAATCCCGTGCTCGAGTAGGTACTATAATCATTCGTAGGAAATGGAAAAGCAAACATGAGAACCCTTTGACAAAGTTTTGCTGCATTGAATGTGCAGTTTAAATAGGTATGTATGTTTGTCCTTACAGGTTTACTGGACTGGAAACTAGGTTTGGAGTTACGAATACGTTTTCTGTTGCATAATGTTTTGTTGTTAGAAATGCGGGTACGGTGTAAAATTATTTGTTGAATGTTATTATTTTTGTCACAATTTGGTAATTTTCCAAAATAGCCAGAAAATTTTTCCTTTATTTTACACTAGCCATCCGCCCCTGCTTCGCATGGTTTTTACCACTTTAAGAAAGAAAATAAAAATATACGTTTTTTTGCGACAAATATGACTCAGAGAAAAAAACACAAAAAAGAACAAAGTTGGTGAAAAATATATTTGACAAAACATCAACATTTCTTTATTTTAAAGGGTTACTGGTAACTCGACCACTACCTTGCAGGACGTGATAGGGGAGCTAAAATGTGACAAATTTAACCCCCATTATGTATGGCTATAAACTAATACTTTTACAGTATTTGAAAAAAAAAATGCAATGACTCGTACAAATAATTACAAAAAACTCTTGAAGAGTTATTTGATATTTTTAGATTTTTTACTTATTTTATTGTTTGTATTAGCTTTGTTAGAATGTTAGCTATAAATAAAAATGAAAATTAACCCAATCAATATGATTTGTTTTTTTTTTTTATTAAAAGTTTAGTGTGATTTGGAGTAATTTAAAATTTAAAGTGAAGTTGAAGTGGTCGAGTTTCCCTTAATACTGTATATAAGTTGAATTTTAATGTTGGTAATATCCTTTTGGAACAAATTATCTTACGAGGATATGCGGTTGGAGAGACTTTTGAAAAAGCGTAAGTAAAAAGTCATAATTCGAGGTTTGGCTCTCGCCTATTTCCTCCTCCAATCTTGGACCAATTTAAAAGATATTTCATAAACTGAATAAGAAGGATATACACTGTCCCAATGTTTTTCTTTTTTCATTAATATTTGTCAAATTTGTCACCAGGCCTTTTTTTTTTGGATTGGAAATCATCAAATGACTCCTCCCGCTCTGGGTGGAGCGGCAGGGAGTGTCACACTCTTACTGACTAAAACCCACCCGTGTTCCTTCCTTAACCCTTTATGTTCCGGGCCAGCGGTAACCCTTTCGGACAATCGCTGGCCCGGCAGGCTTCGGCCCTAAGGGTCAAATCACACCGAGATGGCAGCGAAGCGGCGAGCAGTTTCAGTGTCATATAATTTTAATCTTTATCGTCATTACTATAACACATAGTATCGCTTGAGAAACTTGAAAAGGCGCGCGGCCGCCCGCGGCGCCGCGAGCACTCCGACGACTCAAGTTTCTCAAGTGATACTATGTATTATAGTAATGAATATAAAGTTTAAAATTATATGACACTGAAACTGCTCGCCGCTTCGCTGCCATCTCGGTGTGATTTGACCCTAAGGGGGCCCCTCCTCGATGCTGACATCTCTTTGAGGCTCGCGTGGAACACGTACGCGCCGTCCGGTACGGGCCTGGTCCTGATCGGGCGGTGAGCTACCCATTACTCTCCGCCCGCAGGCCCGCGCCTACGGTGGCCGGGAGTCGTCACGCGACTCCCGACGCCTGGGGCGTCCCCCGCGGCGGCTGAGACCGGAGGCTCTCTCCCTGAACCGTCCCGCCACCTCCTTCGCTAGCATCACTGCTTCGCAGAAGGAGGTGACTGCCTCCCACTCCCTCTCGCCCGGACCAGGGCTTGCACCAGGGCCGGACGCGAGAGGTCGCCGCCGCTGCCGATCACCTCAATGAGGACACGGCGGTGCTCCGCCCAAGCGGGGCAGACCTCCAACGTGTGCTCCACCGTGTCCTCTGGATGTCACTAGGCCTCAGTCTGTTGACAGCGGTTTAAATCGGCATTTTTCGAGGGTTCTAGTGCTAACAAAAAGAATGTATCATCAAATAGTAGATTGTTGCCATGGAAGCAAACAACTATTTTGAAGGCCAGAGTCGAGCTTAAAATAGTGTTGCTCACAAGGTGGTCACTCTACGTTTTATCACCCTCTATAAAAAAATAAGCAAGTGGAACTTATGAATAAGAAAAGTACGTTTATTTATTTACATACAATTTTGAGTAAACAATTAAAGAAAGAATAAAGTTTATTTAGACACAGTGCGTGAAACACAAAATACTTTTCAAAATAAAAAACACGTGAAAAGCATTCTGGGTTCGTTCACCCAGAATGCTTTTCACGTGTTTTTTATTTTTTCACAAACTTTTTTTAAATCACTTTTGGTCCCTAGGGATTAAAGAGCTAATTTAGTCCCTGTTTGCGAAGAAATACACTAGCTCTTTTGAATAAATGTGATAAAAAATTTGTATTTATTTATTATTGTGTAAAAAATCATTGCTTTATGGTCATTAACCAGAAAGAAAACAGGCGAGAGCGTTTCTATAAAGAAACGACCAACTGCATTTGACCTAAAGCAAGCGCTGTCACTGTCGGACTACCTAGAAAAGAAAGAGAAGAACGCTGGAAATTATTGCAAAATATGAAGCAATTATCTATTTACAAAAAATCTATTGTTTTATTGAAGAACAATAAGGTCACACAGACAAGCAACACGAAAATCGACTTTAATTTATAATGGGTGGTATTTAATACTTTAACTGTAAATCCCCTTTTTTCAATCAAAATATTCGAAATTACCACCAAAAATACTGAATTGCACACTAAATTTGCTCATCAAATATATCAATCATATTAAACTGTTAGATCTTTAAAGCTTAACTGTTTTACTGAGTGACTATCTGTTAACTAAAAGTAAATCATAGTGGCCGAGAATAAAAATATCGAAGTTTTTTTTATCTACAAAAATATGTCGTTAGGCGTAGTCGACGGAGCCCCGCTTCGCGGGCCCCTATTTCTGTCTACAGGGTTTAAAGGAGCCTAACACGAAGGGGATGACGGGGGCTCGTTCGCTCGCTTTGCTCGCTCAGTCGAGCCCCCGTCATCCCCTTCGAATCTAACCTGTCCGAGTCGGGGTGCCCCAACTCCCAAGCTCGCTTCGCTCGCTCTTGCATCCTAAGTTGTCATTACAAATGTGTTACTTTTATATATTATGTTGGTTTAGTGTGCAGTGTAGTTAATTTGTAGTACAGTCATTTATTTGATATGCAGTAGGTTATTAGTGGAGAAATTTTGTTAGAGGTGCAGTTAAAAATTCCCCATTTATAATATGTATTGATATAGATTAAATAACAGAATAAACTGCATAACAATTTTGTTTCCATTGCTTTATAAAAAGCTCGATAACACAACACCATCTACCTAAATGTTTAACTACTTAGAAACTAGGTTCGTTACTGTTTCATCTAACTTCGAGTGGTGTCGGTGCCAATTACTGTGGCATCGTTATTTTGAGCTTTACAAATATATCAAAACATTTTCGACCTGTAACGAATGTTGTTCATACCAATGCCAATTGGCACTTGTAACACTGTAGAAAAAAAAGAGAGTGGCTTGTGGCTAACTAATAACAGCCACACGGGTCGATCGATCAGGTTGAGCTACGCTTTATTTTTTATTTTTTTGCGGATGGGAAATCATCAAATGACCCCTCCCGCTCTGGGTGGAGCTGAAGGGAGTGTCAGACTCTTATTGACTAAAACCCACCCGTGTTCCTTTCTTAGCCCTTTATATTCCAGGCCAGCGGTAACCCTTTCGGACAATCCCGCTGACCCGGCAGGCTTCGGCCCTAACGAATAATAAAATAATGCTGACATCTCTTTGAGGCGCGCGTGGAACACGTATACGCGCCGTCCGGGGCTTGTATATGGGGCTTGTGGCTGAATACACTCCCCAACACGAACTATGGCTATAACCATAGTATAATGACAAACAATAAAAGTGACCATTTTCTTATTGCACTAAGTGTACATGCGCTAACTTACTCGCACTACGCCAAAACTATGCCAAGTTACGTGCCCGGCGACTGTAATAACAGCCGCACGGTTCGACCGATCAGGTTGAGCTGCGCTTGCCGTGACCATCTTCACATACCATGCCCCTCTATGCCTCGGAAAGCACGTTAAGCCGTTGCTTGGTCCCAGTTGTCATTCGTGGACACAGAGCACTTATAATACTGGTTCGTGGATCTTTGACAGTCGTTACTGGTTGTCAATAGTCCGAAAGTCTGACAACCAGTCTTCTATTCTATTTTTACTAAATGGCAAGCAAAGCCGGACAACCAGTCTTACCAAGGGTTATCGCATTAGGTACCCAGTAACTGGGTTGTGGACGTCAGATGGGCAGTCGTGGTTACTACAAAGTGAAAAATAACTGTAATTTCGTAAGTCTTAGGTTTTGATGGTTTTTGCTACCGATTTCCGAAAGTAAAGTTTTTTTCACTTTGTAAATATCAGTGCCATGAGGAATTTATTATGTCATCATCAACATACAGTGTGGTGTTTAACAGTGACATGAAGTTATTATGACATCATCAACAAACAGTGTGGAAAAAGTCTTAGTTATTATCGAAGCTACTTTTTTTGTATAATTGCTGAGCATGAGTGTCCCCCATAAAATGTTTCCCCCCTGAGGGGGATTCTGTCGGGGGGGAATAGTGGAACAAGCCTAAATTGTGTTGCTGTTTAACTTCATTACCCATGCATAATCGATCTTTTGCATACAAGTTACTGCATCGTCGTCATTTAAGGGGCTTACAGGACCTATACACAAAAAACGCCAGTTTTAGAAACAATAAAAGTATATGATCGACTACAGTAAACAAAATCAGAAAAATATATGCTATTCTTCAGGATATATGCTAGGTACACAGTGTGTTGAAAACATAATACGACTAATTTGATACGATAGAAAAAAATCATTAAGATACCTCTAAAAACTTTCTTTTTACAATAAAAACCGTACTATTTATACATACAATCATTCTGATTTTTTGTCAGATTATCCTACAAGCAACATACTAAAGGACTAGTGTTTTAATGTTTTATTCTAAACAAAAGATTTTTTGTAAATAGATAATTGCTTCATATTTTGCAATAAATTAACAGCGTTGTGTCATCGCGCTTCTCTTTCTTTTCTACGCAGTCCGACAAAGACCGCGCTTTAGGTCATGTGGTCGCCGTAATAATTACTTTCCTCCAATAGACGTCACAAGAAACTAGTTTACTTTTCCTAAAAATATTGCCAGTATTCGCTTTGCTTAGGATAGGTTCAGACATCCTGTGGGAAATCAGGATCTTGCAGTATGAGATTATCAGTGGATATGATCCCGCGTACTCTTTTCACGAGCGATGGGAATAGTTGGGATAGAAGCCTTCTTGGTTAGGGATTTAATGGAGTTGAATCTTACCATGGATATGTATGTTGTAGGTAATCGTCCAAACAAGGTTTGGACAGCGCAACCCTATTTCAATACGTTGTGGTATTGTCTGTCAGGACTTTGTTTTTAGGTTCAGTATATGATTAGGGACCTGTTTTTTTTTTAAATTGTTTCATAAATTTTGACCGCGTAGGTGCACTTTTATATGAAACAGCTGTTTTTATTTTGATAACCGACGAAACATTTCTACGGGGTAGTATGTTTAGAATGATGCGCTGTATTCATGGTGACAGTTTGCACGCCGATCATCCTCCGGCGCATCCTGGACAGTCACACCCTACACCTTATTTGACTGACCAATTCTTCCCTTGCCAACGCCGGCCTGGTTTGCGACCACCCTTCCACCGGAGTCCGGCGCGCGGCATCAAGCAGCCTTCTCTGTTTCGTTGATGCGTGGGAGTTCCAGTGCCTTGGGCATCTTCTGGGCACTCTTGTTCCATCATAGACCTTATCTATCGCTTCATCAGGCGTGATCGAGGTCAAGAACGGACCTTTTCAGCAATAAATAAATAGGGGAGAGTAGCCCAAAACGGGTAAGCTAAGGTTGATGATAAATAAAAACAGTTTATAGATACAAATTGAACATTTATTTGTACATTTTGAAATGTTTAGTTATCAAGGTTTATAAAATAAATGACATATTTAGTAGTTTTGTACATTAAGAATAAAAAAATAACAAAAATCTTTACCATTCGAATTACCCGTTTTGCCCGTAGGGGGGGCCTAAAGCAGGTAGGGCTTTTGGGCAAAGCGGGTAGGGGCTGAATTACATTAGGTCAACGTCAATCAATGACTAAAACTGTTTCTTAACAATCATAACTCAGATGGAGCTCCACCAGGATCATCAGCTACTTGCAGTGATAATGGTTGGATCAATGGACCAGTATTCTTGGAATGGTTACGGCACTTTGTAGACAACGTAATGAGTTGGCAACGTAAACAGATAATCCATATGAAATAGATACTCAACTAGCTCTAATTCTTGAGCTGCTGTAAAAACTGTTGTGAATCTTCCTAGATTTTTTTTGACATCCTTTCTTTACATGTATTTGTAAAGTGGAAAAGTTGATGCCATATTTTTTTGCTGCACCATTGACGGAAGTTTTGAGAGCTTCTTCTATCGCAAGCTTCATAACTCCCTCATCCCACGATGCATTTGCAGTATTTCTTTTGCATTTATTAACCATCTGCAAAAATAAAAGAACTAATAAGCAGTCAATTAAATTATACAAGGCAAATCGGGTATGGGCAAAACGGGCACCCGCTTTACCCCTACCCTTTTTGCCCACAAGCATGTATTTTTTTCAATCGACTCATATCCTTAAAACCCAAATAATAAACGCCAACCTATTACACAAATAAAACGTCTATTTATTGCAAAATAATAACACAAAACTAGTAAGAACATATTGTAAACCATTTTCGAGTATTCAAAAGTAATGTTACTCAATTTTTTTTAGTGGAAATAGCAAAAATCTTCTTTCTTATCTTACCGTGAACTCGTGTCCGCCAGAGAAGCGCGCCGACTCCCTGTGATTGGCGAGCGGCAGGGTCCGCGCACTTCACGCACACATTCTAATTAGCAATAACGGTGAGCAATTTAAAAAGCATACCCGTTTTAGGCGGGCTACCCGTTTTAGGCTTACCTCCCCTAAAAATTAAAAGGCTTGAAATAAGTTTCGCGCGACTTGGGTTCGTTATGAATTAATTATTGTCCTTAAGTGCTGATGCCCAAATTATTAAAACTTGAAGCCCAATATTATGGACATTGGGATTTAATGAGAGTTTTATTTATTTATAAGTATATACTTTTACTTTTTTTTATTGAGGTAATGAGTGACTACGATCTTTTCACTTTTTCAGCAACTAAGTACGGGGTCAAAGTAAATTAGATAGCGAAACTTCACAGACGTGTTGGGTGTGATATCTAAACATGACAAAATAACAATGATTTTTTAAAATGTTTTTTTTCCTTATCACGACTTCAGAGTTTCGTTAGCTAATTTAATTTGACCCCGTTTAACAGAGAATCGGATATACTCGGCTCTAGTCGGTCGGTGACGCTGAATCGCGTTCATTCGGCGCTGAATCGGGCATACTCGGCTCTAGTCGGTCGGTGAAGCAGCGGTGCTATTCTGTAAAAGTCTCACCGTGAAAACTTAGGTAAAGTGGTCGTGGAGTGCCAATAGTGTCAATTCCTAGCAAAAAAAACTCACTTCACCTAAGTTTTCACGGTGAGACTTTTACAGAATCGACCGACTGAATCGAAAATAAATCAGTGTGCTTTTACAGAATCGACCGACTGAATCGAAAATAAATCAGTGTGCTTTTGGCCATCCGATACTTTTATCGTGTGGCCAAAAGCACACACCGATTTCTTATTATTGCCTATTAATTTTTATTTTTACCGATTTTTTATTTATTACCTATTCGGGCGCAACGATTCGCAGGCAGTCCAGTATCATCTACGTAAAAATAAAACCGCGACAATTTATTTTCCATTTCATCATAAGTGCACTTTTACTCTACAATGGGCTAGCGGGTTGTTAACCCAGCAAGCTTTCAGACTAAATAATAATAAAATCTTTATAGGACTTTACTAAGACTTTACTTTATCTGGATTGTGAAGCACCGACAAGTTATTTCGTTTTCACTGAAAAATGAAAAGGAGAAAAATGAGAGCAAGCTAGGGTTTCCTAGGACTGCGGTGGCCGCCACATAGCGTCCGCAATTTATCGTCGAATAACGTCACTGCTACCATGTTATTTTTAAGAAAGTTGGTGTGTTTTCTTAGAGTTCATTTTTTCACACCGTAAAGTCAAACCTAGTAGAACAATCAATTCGTCACCTCCATTAAAGACCGCGACCCTAAAACCGCGGTGACCTGACTCGTCTGACCTGACCATTAGATATGTATATCAAATCCGTGTCCATCTTTGTTACCGCTAAAAGCTTTTTTATGCACTAATCGCGGTGCATGATGATTGATGATAATATTAGAGGTCGTGGAAAAACTTCGATTGGAAAGTGTAGAATGGTAGCCCAAAGTTATGTTCCTTTGATTGGATTGCGCACTCAATTCAAAGGCGGTGTTCCAAGGAACTTGTAAATATACATACCTATACAGCGCGTCCTACCGCTGTGCCACATGGAGGGAAAGTACCTTGAATATTGTAGATGGAACATTTTTTTGAAAGAAGAGATTATTTTAATTTAAAAAAAATTTAAACTGCATTCATAGATTTTTAAATAATTACATGATTGAACCGGGAATCGAACCCGCTACACGAGAAAAAAATACCCTGTAGTTTTATCATACCGATCAAAAGGCTTCATCTTATGGATTATTTTTTTCTAAATAATATAGTGTCAGAAATAAAAAGAAGACCATGAATTTTAACATTTTTAATACAAAATTAATCAATTTATCAAATGCTCAAAATGGGTCCCATACTGTTGAATACAAAGTCGCTCTCTTTTGATTATTTCACTCCCTGTCCATTTTTTGATCTTGTTGTGGTGGATATTTAGAATAATACGTCTAAGTTCTGTTTGTAGCTCGTGGACATTTTCATACTGGTTCTTGTAAACTAAATTTTTTACATAACCATACAAAAAAAATCTAACGGGGTTAGATCTGGGGATCTCGGCGGCCATCTTATTTGTCCATTTGTCCCGATCAAGGGACGAAAGTGTTCATTGAGATAGTCCCTTGGTCTGTGACTGTTATGAGCCGGAACCCCATCTTGCTGGAAAGTAAGGTTTTGTCGTTCTGCAACCGGAAGATTATTTATCTCATTTCTTAAAATCTCAAGTATTTCTAAATACCTTTCCGTATTCAAATGCTTTTCATTTTTCTGAACAAAATTTCACATCAAATGTTAAAATTCATGGTCTTCCTTTTATTTTTGACACTATGTTATTAGCAAAAAATAATGCTTTTATGATGAAGCCTTTCGATCGGTATGATAAAGCTACAGGGTTATTTTTTTTCTCGTGTAGCGGGTTCGATTCCCGGTTCAACCATGTAATTATTTAAAAATCTATGAATGCATTTTAAATTAAAATAATGTCTTCTTTCAGTAAAATTTTCCATCTACAATATTCAAGGTACTTTTTCTCCATGCCGTGGGACGCCCTGTATATTATTTAAAAATCTATGAATGCATTTTAAATTCTTTTTTAAATTAAAATAATGTCTTCTTTCAGTAAAATTTTCCATCTACAATATTCAAGGTACTTTCCCTCCATGCCGTGGGACGCTCTGTATATGGACTATTTACGGTTAGGCAAAAGAACTGTGTAAAAAGAAATCGGTTTGTGCTTTTGCCCGATAGAAGTGATATCTTACGTCTCGAGCTTCATACGGACATGGATACGCGATTCAGCGTCACCGACCGAGTATGCACGATTCAGCGCCGAATATACGCGATTCAGCGTTACCGACTGACTAGAGCCGAGTATGCCCGATTCAGCGCCGAATATATGCAAAGATGGTCACCCATTCACAGACCAACCGCGGCAAGTGTAGCTTACCGTGATCGATCGACCTGTGTGGCTGTTATTATTTAGCCACGGGCCTCTCCGACAGTTCAACAGCATTAATTGCGCTGTACATGTTGCTAAGCTGACGATTTTTTTAAATCTATGACCCAATGGATAAGGAATCACCTTCAAAATCGATCGGATTGTGATAGAATGATGGTTTGTGATTGGTAATGCAATAATACTGAACGCAAAATACAGATTTTACGTTCCGTAATATTGCAAATGAGTACCTACCTCTAAGCAAGTATATTGGAATCAAAAACTAAGAATTAAATGTAGAAGCAATGGTAAAATACAAAGTGTGTGGAATAATACACACTTGAGAAATTACTGCACCTACTGAAGTTCTGAGTTAGTCCCTCGATCCCCTGCTAGTTCTTCTTCTCTGGTTTGCAAAGTTTTCTTTCCATTGGCGCTACTTTTCCTAAATATCTACACCTAGTATTGATTATTTTGTGTAGTAGTAAGTTGGGTGGCAATGGGCCGGCCATATTAGCTGGAGAACTGTTGACCGTTAGGGTAGACGTGAAGAACACATCAGGAGGAGGTAAGACGCCCTCAGGCTAGGTCGAGCGATGATCTTCCCAGGGTGGCTGAGAGTTGCCAAAAATCGAGTTGAATGGATGTCCAGCAGTGAACTGCTGTAGGCTGGTGATGATGAATATGGTGTAATGGTAATATGGTAAATGGAGGTAACATTAATTGATTAAATAATCACATACTTGTAATATTTATCTCATTGGCACTCGTGGGTTGCAGCTGAAAATCAGCGTCAGGTGGTACATCTTGTGTTGTTATCTGACATTATGCTGAGCTGAGGCCCTTTTGGCATTATAATCTTTGTTTTCTGTTTTTATAGTTTTAAGCTGTAATGCCAATAAACGCATTTTTTTTTCTTTCTTATATGTAAAAAGATGTATAAAATTATAATTATAATACGAACAATATTTACTTTAGCACAAGTAATAACTTCTTTGTGTCTTCGTAGGACATTGTTTACAGAGCCTCCATAAGGACTTTCTTGAAGTTACTATGATTTAAGGAGTAGATGTTTCCTTTACCATTAAGCCTATTATAGAGTAGCGGTCCGAGGTACAATTGCCAGCATATGTGCTGCCGTCTGTACATATAAAATTTGGCTGTGAGAGCATATTTTGTACTTATTTGAGGGCAAACTATATCTTTCCGTCTCCCTTTTGTAAATTCAGTGCCATATGGAAGCGCTGCGTTTTGTTTTAGTACAGAACTGTCGAACTGTAAGTACCTACTTTACAAGCTTTATACAGGATGTTAGTGAAGAAAAGAAAAGGGCGGCAAGTAGCCACCTTGAGAATAGCTCTTTGAGCTCTTTCAATGGGCAATAACAAAGTTTTACTCGCCTCACCCTAAGAAGTAATACAGTAAGTCAAAATTGACTGATAAAGAGCAAAGTATACTTGCCTAATTATTTTTGGATCTGCAATAAATCGTATCTTTTTGAATACGTATATCAGTTTACGAATTCTATTATTTAGAGCTTCCATAATTATGTGGTTTGAAGGAAAGGGTTTCATCTGTTATTATTATAACAGATGAAATACCTAGGTATTCCCAGATATTTTATTTGTCTTTATAATATTAGGACACTTACACTGGCTATCTGCAGGGACTGGGCAACAATGAGCATGCAAAGCTGAGGGGATCTTCGATATTTGCTTGCGCATCGAGAACTTAATGTAATTAGTCTTATCTGCATTTAGGATTAGTGAGTTATTTTGAAGCCATTTATTTACAATGTTGAATTCGTGTTGCGCAAAATTGTAGACTTCATTTTCTGAGTCAGCCGAAAAAAGTAGAGCAGTGTCGTCAGCGTAAGTTATAATAGTGCCATGCTCTAGCTTTAGATTGTAAAGGTCATTTATGTAGATCAAAAACAGAGTGGGTCCTAAAATACTTCCTTGAGGAACCCCAAAAAATGTGTTTTTTGAACATCACTGAGAACATTGCCAATCTTTACGCACTGGGAACGATCGGATATGTTTGACTACAGTAAAGAAAACCAGAAAAATACATAATATTCTTCGGGTTATATGCCAGGTAGATAGTGTGTTGAAAACATAATGCAACTAATTTGATACGATAGAAAAACAAGTGCGAGTCGGACTCGCACACGAAGGGTTCCGTACCACAAGGCAAAAACGCCGAAAAAAACATGTTTGTTGTATGGTAGCCCCCCTTAAATATTTATTTTATTTTATTTTATTATTTATTATTAAAGTTAAAATACAATTGAGTATTTTGTGAATATTTCAAGTGCCTACCTGTTGCCATTTTTGATATCGAGCAAAAAAGAGCAAAAAAATCGCGTTTGTTGTATGGGAGCCCCCCTTAAATATTTATTTTGTTTTGTTTGGCAACAGAAATACATCATCTGTGAAAATTTCAACTGTCTAGCTATCGCGGTTCTTGAGATACAGCCTGGTGACAGACAGACAGACAGACGGACAGACAGCGAAGTCTTAGTAATAGGGTCCCGTTTTTACCCTTTGGGTACGGAACCTTAAAAACATGAAGATACCTCTAAAAACTTTATTTTTACAATAAAATACTAATATACATCAAAAGTGTCTAGGGATCAACATATATTTTTGCAATAACTTTTCTCCTGATTGATATTACTTAATTAAAATTTTCTTTAAGGATTCATCAAATAAAGTGTTTTCGTTTGTCACAGTAACGATAAACCAAGTCACCTTTGCATTAATAAAGAAATTTGCCATTTTCCTAATAAAGGGATTTTTGACATTTGAACCACTAACACAAAAGTTCGAAAAAAAGACTGAAATAACAGTTTTCTTTAAAATTTTATTGGGTAACTTAAACAATTAATAAACCGTGTTTCTACCGCGAACACTAACAACACAAGAACATCGGTTTGGCATACTCAAAATGAGTTCATCCAAATCACGCTGTGGAATGGCCGCCCATGTTCGTTGCAACAACAAAAAAAGGTCTTCTTGCGACTGGATACCCTCCATATTCGGCAGAGCTCTTCTCTGTAGCATATCCCATGCATGCTCAATCGGGTTCAAGTCTGGCGACTGAGCAGGCCAGGGCAGGACATTGATGTTAGCTGCGGCGAGAGTCTGTCTTACAACTCTTGCGGTGTGCGGTCGTGCATTATCATGCATTAACTGAAATAAGGGACCGATTTGCACTTGTAGAGGAACGATGACGTCTGATACAATCGTCTCAGCATAAATTTGAGCGTTGAGGTTGGCTCTGATCCAAATCAACTCAGTTCTTCCGCCGATCCAAATACCCGCCCATACCATGATGGTTCCACCACTATAAGGATGGACTTCCTGGCAGGATTTTAATCGCTGTTGGCGTCCAGGGGTTCTCCAGTGTCGTATACGTCTTGTATCCGGTCTCATACCAAAACGAGACTCATCAGAAAAGCACACGAAACGCCATTGTTCTTCTGCCCAATTTCTGTGTTCAAGAGCCCATTGATATCGAATCCTACGATTGTGCATTGCTATAGGTGGTACCCGTAGCGGTCTTCGGGAATGAAGGTTCACTTCATGCAAGCGGTTTCTGACTGTTTGGTCGCTAATTAAGTTCCCTGAAGAGTGATGAAGCCTCACGGCTAACATCATGGCGGTTATTGTTGGAGCTCTTCGAGTTAAGATTTGAATGTATCGGTCTTGTCTCCGTGTGGTGCAGCGATACCGTCCTCCATGGCGCTCAGCCACGGTACCAGTGCTTCGGTAACGTGTCCAAAGTCGACTGATAACACTCTGACTTGTATTCAGAGCTAAAGCCACAGTACGTTGCCGGGAACCAGCTTCTATCATTCCCACGGCTCTGAGCATTTCTTCCCTGCTTAAATGACGTCGCCGCTCCATAATAACGTTGGTTTTAATCAGTAGTAGGGAAACAGTAGCACTAATAATGTCTTCAATGCGTTGTATGTTTTTATAGGGAAAATATTGACAGCTGATTTTCATCTTTTACTCGAATTTGATTCACAGTTCCTGATTCAAATTATGAAATGCACCAAAAAGGATCCATATAAATTTATAAAATCATAAATTTATTACAAAGCCACATCTCAATCTCAAGAAATCCGCATAAAAATGCTTGATCCTAGACACTTTTGATGTGTGTATATACAAACATTATAATTTTTTGTCAGATTATTCTACAAGCGTAAGTACTATTATTTTAATTTTTTAATCCAAACAATAGATTTTTTGTAAATAGATAATTCCTTCATATTTTGCAATAAATTACCAGCGTTGTGTCAATGCACTTCTCTTTCTTTTCTATGCAGTCCGACAGTGACCGCACTTTTTTTTTTCTTTTTGCGGATGGGAAATCATCGAATGACTCCTCCCGCTCTGGGTGGAGCGGAAGGGAGTGTCAGGCTCTTACTGACTAAAACCCACCCGTGTTCCTTCCTTAGCCCTTTATGTTCCGGGCCAACGGTAACCCTTTCGGACAATCCCGCTGGGAGTACCACCCCTTAACTCCCATTCACCCAGCTTACCCTAAAAATCAGCTTAACATTTCCCTTAACGTCGGGTAATAAATTGATTAAGAGGAATAATTGATAAATCATTTATAACGGGCATTGTAAATCGCAGTGGGGCCGGATATTGGCTGTTCACGAAATGCGTAGCCGTCTTATCTCCATTTTATTTAATTGGACTTGTAATTTAATATTGAAACTGTTTTAAGATTGTTATTAAACAAAATATTGCTGACTTGGTTTGTTGCGAATTTTAATGCGAACATACTTTAATTGTTATTCTTATTGTACAGTCAAGAAAACCCCCAAACATTAATTGTTAAGAAAACATGACCTGCCGGTCGATTCTGTAAAAATCTCACCGTGAAAACTTAGGGGAAGTGAGTTTGTTTTTGCTAGGAATTGACACTATTGACAGCTCACTCCAAGCTCACTTCGCCTAAGTTTTCACGGTGAGATTTTTACAGAATAGTACCGCAGTACCTTAATTGCGTAACGCACTTTCACAATGTGAACCATTTTGAAGGATATTGCTAATCCATTGCTTCATATGTTCGAAAAAATTGTGTGCTCAACAAGGTAAATAACGCAATGAATGTTGTTGAACTGACAAAATAAAAGCTTTGCCGAGTTACATTTCATACAACTGTCAAATAATGACAGTTATAATTTGAATATACAGACAACTTGAGTTAGTAGACAATTGGCTTTACAATTAATTTCCCTGACTTTACACTCGCGAGCATTAATAAATCCGGGTGGACAAACATCTTATTTTGACAAGTATATATCTTTCATCTTGTATATCTCGAGGGTTGGCACACCAATGGTGGACGACCTACAAAAGATCGCAGTGAGGACCTAATCTGCATTCGCGATTTATTTGCCGTAAATGTAAACAAATATGAGTTTATGGAAAAATAACTTTAAATCCTACACAATAAAGTTCAGTTTACGCTACAACTTTAAACATTTTTATAACTTTTTCAATAGTGCTAGTCACTCTGAAAACAACTTAAGGAACATAAATACCTGTATCTTTTGATTGCTTTGAGTTAGAAGTTTAATTTTTTCTCTGCTTCAAGGGATTGTAGCCCTGAGTATTTGATATTAATTTTAACTTGATAGCTCCACGCTTTCCAGAGAAAAAGGGTCTTGACAGACGGACAGACAGACAGACAACGGAGTGATCATTAGGGTTCCGTTTTTCCTTTTGAGGTACGAAACCCTAAAAAAGAGGCAAAAGACTGACAAGTCCTGAAATTACAAAGCACGACACTTACATTGCATTGCAGGGATAGTTCTTCATGTTGGTCTGTATGTCAGAAACAAAACGAAAGCAATCTTCAAACACCTGAACAATTTTCCTCATAAAATAATGGAAAACTGGGGCGTGCGCTGAAACATATTATATTACAGCGTTACCTCAAAACGGCGCGCCCCGTCAACATTTTGTCATTATCACAACCGCAACGAATCGGGAACCTAATAATATTCAAGTGAGCACCCCTGCCCTTTGATTGCTTCAGCATCTGTGGCTTTATGAACCAAACTTTATATAGACGATATTAATTTTCCACTTCCAACTTATTTGTTAAGGGGAATTAATAATTATTAAACAAGAAGAACAGGAACTTCGATTATTAACTACTAGTTTCTGCCGGCGATTACCAGCTACATACAAACTTACAAATTCTACCGTTTTATAATATTAGTAATACGCGACATTTCGCAAAAGCGAGCCTGTTATTTCGCAAAAGCGAAAACTTGAAACACGCTTCAAATATTTCTCTTTTGATGTTTCTGTATTGAAACCAATATTGAACATTTTTCCGAGTAAACCTCATAACGATACCGATGAAATAATATCGAAGTTAACGGAAAAGTGTGCAATCCGTATTCTATACAATTCCTAGGAAATGTGTACAGTTCCTAAAATAGATAGGAAATCTATTCATTTCCTAAATATCAATCGGAAATCTTAAAAATTCAATATGTTGTGCTACTAGACGACGTGAATGCAAGAGCGAGCGAAGGGCACCCCGAGGTTCGGTTTGGTTAGGTTCCTTTAAACCCTGCAGACAGTAATAGGAGCCTCGCACAGCGGGGCTCCGTCGACCTGACGTCGACGTCGATGACGACGTCGTTAGAAGTAAAATATGCAGCATGCTAAATTTATGCTTTAGAATGTTATGCTTAATCATTATTATGATAATAGAAATTTACAAACGTGTTTTATTTCTTTTAGTCATAGAAAGCATTACTTTTTATATATTTTCAAGTATCATCTTGGAATTGCATACAATTCCTAGGAAATACATACATTTCACAGGAAATGTGAGTTTTAAAGAATCTTTTAAAGATTATTTTACACGTTTCCTAAGTAGGCCCGGAATCGCATATATTTCCTAAGAATTGTGTAAAATTCCTAGGTTTCATACATTTCCGGTAACATCGACATTGCTGAAACGTTTACCTAGAATTCCCTTCATCAAAATTCAATCTAAATCGGTAACCAAACAGTCGAAGCAAGCTTTTAGAAAAATATTCTTATTGTGTGCGTAAGGCATCTGTCCTACCTGAGTAGAACTGCATGTTGTGACGGCTCCCACACAGAACTGAAAGGAAAATGCGTTTATTGGCATTCCAACAAAATAAATACACCTTAAAACTAAACAAACAGAAAACAAAGATTATAATATCAAAAGGGCCTTTCTTTTGACGTGAAAACTTCTTTAGCGGCGTTGTACACTTTTTTTGTAATGGGTAAAAAATGTTAAACTCGCGTCAGGACACGTGACCCTGATCGTAAGATTCGTAAGATGACACGTGACCTTGATCGTAAGATGACTTGATGATTATCTCTTTCAAGTACTAACACGTGTATTCTCTTGTTTCAGGTAGTGACGCTGATGATATTTCAACAAGCTGACACTGTGATGTTATTTCAACAATTTCTAGTGACGTCGATGACATTGTTACAGGTAGACACACACATATCTACACACACAATTATCTGTTAGGGGAAATATGATCGATTTTTTTAGGGTTCCGTACAAAAAGGGTAAAAACGGGACCCTATTACTAAGACTCCACTGTCCGTCTGTCCGTCGTCACCAGGCTGTATCTCATGAACCGTGATAACAGTTGAAAATTTCACAGATGTCTGTTGCCGTTATAACAACAAATACTAAAAACAATTAAATAAAATATTCTCCCATACAACAAACAATTTTTTCGGCGTTTTTGCCTTGTGGTACCAGTTTTTTGTTATGAAAACTATCGATATAATGAAGTACTATCCGTCCTGTACAGCTCCATCTCTGTTCCAAACTGAAGTAAGATTGAAATAATACTGCTCTAAGAGGTGGTGGTAAGCCCCCTGTAGGCATAGCTGCATTCAGTAATATAGACTTCGATACTTACTACAGATACGTCTTCGAAATAATCTTCAACCCCTCAGGCAAAACCATTTGACGCACGCGCTGCTCTCTCGTAACTCAAAAGTGAAATTACCCAAACCGCGAAATATCTTCACAGTCCCAACATCAAGGGTGCACGATCGGTGATCCCTATTTCGTTTCATTTTGAAACGTAATAACAACCAAAAAGCATTGAAGGATAGTTTGTACTTCTTTTGAAAACTGCTTCAAAAAGCGCGTAGTGGTACTTATTTCGTTCGATTTCGATCTACGTCAAAGAGTGCCCAGATAATGAGTCCTTTTTGATAATAACCCTATTAATGGCTGCACGGTGGTTCCTATTTCATTCAGTTGAAACTCATCAACGTTGCAGCGAGCTTCTCGGCATTGGTGTTTGAAAACCTTATGAATGGAGTGGCCTATTTTTGACTCGCGCACAGCTTGTAGTAAAGTGACTTTAAGACGTCTTAAGTCGAAATGGAAGGAATTTTCCTGCACTACTTCATAGAATAAACACTGAATGAAGACTTTTAACATTTTACTACGAGCTTGGTTTTTTGCTTTTAGTGTAAAACTGAAATGTTTACAAGGTAGGTTTATTTTGAATTCAAATGAATAGATGTATAAATCAGTTGTTAATAATTTACAATACCGTACGTTATAAGTTTGTCACTATGCCCAGGATACAAGAGAGACTACAGGAGTTACTTGTTTATTGAATATAGAAAGATAAGATGGATCGATATGTGACAATTTTTACATACCAAGACCCCTCCGTGCCTTGGAATCCCGGCTGTCATTTGTAGGTTCGATCCTTGAAAGACGAAGCCCGAAAGTCTGCCAAGCAGTCTTACCGAAGGGTAGTACCCAGCGTTCAGGTTATACTTAGAGGTAAGATAGGCAGTCGCTCCATGTAAAATTCTGGTACTCAGCTGCATCCGGTTAGACTGGAAGCCGACCCCAACATACCTAGGAAAAGGCTGGGCAGATGATGATGATGACGGATGGATATAATATATAATAGATGGAATACGCTACACATAATGTCAACAAAAATCACGTTAAAAAAGCAATAAAACATCCAAACAACACACAATAGTATGACCCGCAGATATAGACAGACCTAGATAACGCAAGTATCGCGATGTGAAAACCAAGCGTGCCATTTTTTGACTATTTGACTACCTACTGTGACGACACAAGGACTATTTAGTGATGGGAAAATCAAATCGATTCAAAGACGCCGCCGTGTACGACACCCGTCCAGCGCTCACGCTCACCCAGCCAGCAGCAGCACAGGACTGAGCGCGACAGCTAGGTGTATCTATAGCTGGTGTATCTTATCTAGGTGTATCTATATCTGTGAATACACCCTTGAATAATAGACTTAACGTAAATCAGTCCAAAGCAATATATTTGAACCCGTCTTCTGAAATCATAATAATAATGGTAGCGTGACCCTTGTCAGGGCAAAGGGACGTATCCATCACAACACTATACTATTTTCTAGATCTTTCTGTGATGTATAAGAAAGCGGTTCTCAAATATTTAGCGTTTACCATACGGCATTTCATATAAGCTTTCAAGCCCTTGTTTTTCGACATGAATGAACCGATTTTAATGAAACTTTATACGCTTATGTAGGATACAAAGGTCTAAAAAAATAGTTAAGAACATTTTCGAAATATCTTATTTAAAAAAGATATCTGGAAATCTCTGTTTCTACGGAAAATTTAAAATCGGTCTAATTTGGCTGTCACTATTTTTCGGAAATCCTCTTTCTTCTAACTTTTTAGACCTTTGTATCCTGCTTATGCGTATAAAGTTTCATTAAAATCGGTTCGTTCATTTCGAAAAACAAGGGCTTGAAAGCTTGTATGAAATGCCGTACGTCGTAAACGCTCTTAAGTTTTTTCAGGCTATACGAGTAGGGGAAGACCAAAGAAACGCTGGATCTGTGTAAGATAATATGGCTAGAAAGGGGTCTCCCCTTTTTAACCGACTTCAAAAAAGGAGGAGGTTTCTCAATTTGACCGTACATATACACACATCAAAAGTGTCTAGGGATCAACATATATTTTTGCAATAACTTTTCTCCTGATTGATATTAATTAAAATTTTCTTTAAGGATTCATCAAATAAAGTGTTTTCGTTTGTCACAGTAACGATAAACCAAGTCACCTTTGCATTAATAAAGAAATTTGCCATTTTCCTAATAAAGGGATTTTTGACATTTGAACCACTAACACAAAAGTTCGAAAAAAAGACTGAAATAACAGTTTTCTTTAAAATTTTATTGGGTAACTTAAACAATTAATAATCCGTGTTTCTACCGCGAACACTAACAACACAAGAACATCGGTTTGGCATACTCAAAATGAGTTCATCCAAATCACGCTGTGGAATGGCCGCCCATGTTCGTTGCAACAACAAAAAAAGGTCTTCTTGCGACTGGATACCCTCCATATTCGGCAGAGCTCTTCTCTGTAGCATATCCCATGCATGCTCAATCGGGTTCAAGTCTGGCGACTGAGCAGGCCAGGGCAGGACATTGATGTTAGCTGCGGCGAGAGTCTGTCTTACAACTCTTGCGGTGTGCGGTCGTGCATTATCATGCATTAACTGAAATAAGGGACCGATTTGCACTTGTAGAGGAACGATGACGTCTGATACAATCGTCTCAGCATAAATTTGAGCGTTGAGGTTGCCTCTGATCCAAATCAACTCAGTTCTTCCGCCGATCCAAATACCCGCCCATACCATGATGGTTCCACCACTATAAGGATGGACTTCCTGGCAGGATTTTAATCGCTGTTGGCGTCCAGGGGTTCTCCAGTGTCGTATACGTCTTGTATCCGGTCTCATACCAAAACGAGACTCATCAGAAAAGCACACGAAACGCCATTGTTCTTCTGCCCAATTTCTGTGTTCAAGAGCCCATTGATATCGAATCCTACGATTGTGCATTGCTATAGGTGGTACCCGTAGCGGTCTTCGGGAATGAAGGTTCACTTCATGCAAGCGGTTTCTGACTGTTTGGTCGCTAATTAAGTTCCCTGAAGAGTGATGAAGCCTCACGGCTAACATCATGGCGGTTATTGTTGGAGCTCTTCGAGTTAAGATTTGAATGTATCGGTCTTGTCTCCGTGTGGTGCAGCGATACCGTCCTCCATGGCGCTCAGCCACGGTACCAGTGCTTCGGTAACGTGTCCAAAGTCGACTGATAACACTCTGACTTGTATTCAGAGCTAAAGCCACAGTACGTTGCCGGGAACCAGCTTCTATCATTCCCACGGCTCTGAGCATTTCTTCCCTGCTTAAATGACGTCGCCGCTCCAAAATAACGTTGCTTTTAATCAGTAGTAGGGAAACAGTAGCACTAATAATGTCTTCAATGCGTTGTATGTTTTTATAGGGAAAATATTGACAGCTGATTTTCATCTTTTACTCGAATTTGATTCACAGTTCCTGATTCAAATTATGAAATGCACCAAAAAGGATCCATATAAATTTATAAAATCATAAATTTATTACAAAGCCACATCTCAATCTCAAGAAATCCGCATAAAAATGCTTGATCCCTAGACACTTTTGATGTGTGTATATATATTTTTTTATGTTTGTTCGCGGATAACTTCGTCGTTTATGAACCGATTTTGATTATTCTTTTTTTGTTGGAAAGGAGATATGCCAAGGGGGGTCCCATGATAAGGAAACCAGGATCTGATGATGGCATCCCAGTGAAATCGAGGGGAATATTCGAAAATCGTAGGAGCGACTAGTGCGTTTGTTAATTTTTTCATTAAGTATTTTAAAGCCCTACAATTTAATGAAGGCCTGGAGTCGACCTGATGATGGAGCGGAAAGACAGTCGAGGGGACGCCTCAACGATTTACAGCAGTTACCTCGTGTTTGGGCTTGATTAATTTGTATTGATTTGAACTTTACCCCTAGATGGGTTGTGACTGTCATTAGGGGTCTGATGATGAAGACGAAGGACAGTTAAGGGAACTCCTCAACAGTTTACAGTAGCTACCTTGTATATGTTCACCGATTACTCGAAGACGGCTGGACTGATTCCAAAAGTTCTTTTTTTATTTGAAAGGGTATACTCTCGAGGTGGTCTCATTATCATCAAATTGGAATTTGATGAGAGGATCCCATGGAAATCGAGGGATCCCTCAAATTTTAAAGGCAAACCTATAGCGATTTGGGTATTTTTTAAAGTAACTTGAGCATTTGCTCTCGGAAATCATCATTTGGTAAAATGGAGCTAATGATGAAGACCACAGATGGCCATCGGAACTACTCAATGATAAATATTTCACGAGTTGTGATTCGATTACACAAAGCAATTCATGCTCGTCACAATGCGAATGGTGAAATGGAGCTGATGGTGGAATACCAGGAGAACTCCTCAACAATAAACGTCCCAGCATCGGGAAAAGCAATTTTTTGAAAAAGGCGATGAGCAAGTTGACACTATACCATTGTTAACTTAGATAGATTATAAGCAGACCCACTAAAAAGCGAGAAATAAAAACATTTCAACAAAAAAATTAAACCGCCGAAAAAACAGAAAAGCAAAAAATAATAAGTCTAATTTAATTTAAATAATAATTTTGAGTCGGTGGCAAACAAGCAAATTAATTAATTACGTAAAGCGTGATGCGCGGCGGCGGCGCCGACTCAAAATTACTTTGGTATACTTACATTAGTTTAAGAACTTAGTTTTTAAGGTTAAATACGTACTACGTAATCAGCCTATAACGTTCCCACTGCTGGGACACAGGCCTCCGCTCGGTAAGAGGGAGTGGGCCGTTATCTACCACGCGGGCCCAGTGCGGGTTAGTATAGATGTCACATGTCTTCGAATTTTTGGTTCTAGGACATGCCGGTTTCCTCACGGTGTTTTCCTTCACCGTTTTGAGAGCAGTGGTGATGAAATAATTTACACAAAGTAAAGCGCCTGTCTCGTTTCGAACCTACGAGGTTAAATAAAAAAGATTTATTATTTTTTGCTTTACAGTTTTTTCGGCGGTTTAATTTTTCATAGAATCGCTCTTTGAGCGCACTCTAGGGGGAGTACAATTCATAAATTAATTTGCGCACTCTCGTACAAATAACGCAATGAATGTTGTTAAACTATCAAAATGAAAATCATTGCTTTTGATACGCAAATACCCCGAAGGGCAAGAGAACGATGATGTTGAGTTTATTCGTGAATCGTGTTTTTTGTTAAGGAGAAGAAATATAAATAATTGCTTACAAGTTAAAGTAATTTGAAAAGTTTGGTTTTCAGATTTGCTTATTTTTGTTGAAATGTTTATTTGTCGCTAAGTATTTGGTTCTAAAGTTATATATTTTAGTTGTGTAGTTCCACTAACTGTAAAGTTGAAATAAAATAAGATTTTGCAACTAAAGTAAGCATTCAAATTATAAAGCGACTGCTGTGTTTCATAAAATCAATGATGATTTCATTGAAATTCATTTCGTTTTCAAGCCCCTGCAAGAAACATACGGTAGGTATAATGCTAAGCTAGAAAAATTCATCATCATATATCTGCCTAGCTTTTTCCCAACTATGTTGGGGTCGACTTCCAGTCTAACCGGATGCACTTGAATACCAGTATTTTACATGGAGCGACTGCCTATCTGGCCTCCACAACCCAGTAACTCGGCAATACGATACCCCTTGGTAAGACTGGTTGTCAGACTTTCGGGCTTCTGACTACCCGTAACGACTGTCAAAAATCCACGAATGACAGCCGGGACCTTGGTATGTAAAGATGGTCACCAATTCACAGACCAACCGCGGCAAGCGTAGCTTAACCTGATCGATCGAGCTGTGCGGCTGTTATTATTTAGCCACGGGCCCCTCCCGAATTTATAATATTATATTCTTTAGTATTCTTATTACAGCGACCATTCATAACTTTGTAGACAGCTGACTTTTCGAAAGTTGCTCTCTTCAGATTTGTTTTACCATTTAAGAAAGTTGTAATGAGAAATGAAAAATGTTTTTTGGATATTTTGTTACCTTAAGTCTCGTGTTAATTTTAAGCCCAGTGGATGTTTTTATTTTCTTAAGAAAACTTAAGATTTACATAGTGTCGTGAAATATTTTAATTTACGTTCTTGAATGTGAAATTTTATGCTTTTCTCTGTTTTATGCTTTGCGTACTTTTGTAGAGTTTCTACCTTTATTAAGTAGGAAGCCGGCGTTCTATTTTTATTTATTCATGTTATTAAAAAGTACAGGATTTCGCATTCTTAGGTATTTTTCATTACAATGCCTTTTGAAAAAGTAACAGTTTCTAATAAACACGATGAGTTGGTATCTAAAACTTATCCTATTTTTAAAACAATGTTGTAATTTAGCAGCCAGGGACTCGTGGCTAAATAATAACAGCCGTACGGCTAAGCTCCGCGATCGGTTCGTAGTTGGTTTACCATCCATTACATGTCAAGGCCCCTCCGCGCCTCGGAAAGCATGTTATACCGTTGGTCCCGGCTGTCATTCAGTCAGAAACCCAAAAGTCTACCAACCAGTCTTATCAAAATAACGTGCTACCCAGGAACTGGGTTGTGAAGCCGATCCCAACATAGTTGGGAAAAGGCTAGATAGATTGATTGTTGTAATTTAGTAGCCATAAAACCACATGAAAATATAACCATAGCAACGTTGAATTATAATGTGGGTGACTCAGGTAACCAAATTTTGCCATTTGAGTTGCTCCAAAACGTTGAGATCACCTGACCAGCCAGTGCCCGACAGTGTTCCTTTGTATGTTCTAGTCATAATACCTGTAAAATATTTTGGACCCCTTAGATTGTCTATGTGCTCTGTCAGATTATGTAAATCAATCATTGTCGTTTCCTCACGACTAGCTTTTCTTTGATTATAGCATTCGGCAATATTGCCCGATGACCCATAATTTGGTAACACGATATTTGGAAATTGGGTTATGACCCACATTTGTAGATAACATTCGTAACAATTCTATGGAATTGTTCTTCAATGGAATGGAACAATTCTATGGAATTGTTACGAATGTTATCTACAAACGTTCTGGTGCGTTAGATAAGATAGACTTGTCCCTTTATTAACGCCCTTCAACGTAGTGACAAAAATTGAAAAGAGCATGGTTAGATGGTTTGGTCTTGTTGAGAGGACGAATGAAAGGCGATTAAGAAAAGGTTTTTACAAGGCAGATGCGAGTGGAAACGCCGGGTGGGGGCCGTAGTACTCGCAACCGGCGTGCGTGTATTACCAGATGTATGAACGAAAACGAGGCAAAACGACTATGTAAGGATCGTAGATAGGCGGCGTTCTATAGTTTCCAGCCTAATCTGCATTCGCGATTTATTTGCCAAAATTGTAAACAAATGGAAAAATTACTTTAAATCCTACACTATAAAGTTTAGTTCAGTTTTCAGTTTCTTGCAGACTTCAAACATTTTTATAACTTTTTCAATAGTGCTAGTCACTTTGAAATCAACTTAATTACCACTGAAATAACGTTGATATTTGTTTAACTTAAAATATAAGTTGATTTCAGAAAGACTAGCATAGACGACATAGTGACTATTGAAAAAAAAATCATCAATTTACGATCAAAATCTCCGAATGTTCTTAAAAATACGGAACTTTCCGCTCTTTCGAAGGAGTACGAACCAAATTAGGTACTTATATTTATTTTCTTTGTATCAACAATATCTTCGGTAAAAGAATCATGCAGCCGTAAGTTCGTATACAGTCATGTCACCGCTAGAAAGTAAGACACTGTAATCAACCTACCAAAAGCTGTCTAGTTAAGTGGTTCAAAGTTAGTGCTCAATTCCTTGTTCTAGGCTAAGTGCCGAAACGCGGTTAAAACTAGGTTCAGCTTAGTAACTTCACTTCCGCGCGTAAGTAGGCTACCTACATTGTAAGAAGGTACCAATCCTGTTATTAATAATTTCATGTAAACATTTTAATTAAATAGGAACCTAATGTTGCCATAGTGAATGATAATGATAAATAATTTAGGTATTTCTGTAAATATGTTTTAAAAAAATACTTTAAAACGTCAAAAATAAATTATGTTTTGAAACTAGTTGAGGTCGGTGTTTCCGATCCGCCTTCACTGAGAACACCAAAACAAAGAGATTAATTGACTTTCAAGTTTCGTATCTGTCGTGACGCGCATCTGTCAAGTCGCGTGTTTGTCGAGCTGAGTCTTTAACGTGGTGCAAATCTGACGAGATGCGCTTTTGTCAACATGCGTTTTCTGGCGAAATGCGTATTTGACCACTTGCGTTTCTGACGACATGCCAGTAATCCGACTCTTTTAGTCCAAACATAATCTTGGTCAGGTCATAATAATGAATCTATCAGTAAAATGATAAACATACAAACACACATAAACTGACGCCTTCTTCCGATGATACGATCTTAAACTAACTAAAACTTAATTTGACCTACTCGATGCAGTCCACCTACCGTTATTAACCCCTAATAAATATTTTTATCCTATTAAAGCCGTGGATGGCTGATCGCAGTTTTGCTAAAAGTTTTTCATGCGCTTGGAAAGCAATTACCAAAGCTTTTTAGTTCCACACAGGCATCTGTTGAAACTTTCACCGTTAAAACACAGTTTTTCGAAACCGCCTTTGCATTCGCATGGATGTGTTGGTTGTGTGAGAAACAGTACTTACGGTTGTGTTCATACATTTCTGTAAAGTTAGGAAAATTAATTGCTAGGCAAATTTTACACCCTACGTCACTTTGCCGTGTTATAGCCATTTCATACACCTATCAAAGGATGACGGTAAAGTTGTGATTTGAATATACAGACCATTTGAGTTGGTACTTAGTTATTAATTTCCCTACGTGCTTTCATCCACAGACGGATTTAACTGTTTTTGACTTAACGATAATTTGTTACATAACGTCAGCATCTCATATACAGTCACAGAAATTTCAGGGAAACTAAACACAGTAATAATTATTCGTCAAAAATGATTGCGTGTGTACGTTCACGTGTGAATTCACTGTAAGTTGGCGATAAAATTGAAGATTGTTTTCCCAAAACAATCGAGCTCATAGAAGAGAACCATTTTTAGGGTTCCGTACCCAAAGGGGAAAAACGGGATCCTATTATTTATTTATTTATTTATTTAAACTTTTCCCACAAAAAGGTACAAAGGCGGACTTAATGCCTTAGGCATTCTCTACCAGTCAACCAAGGGTGGTGAAGAGATTGGATGGCAGGTGCTTTGGTTGAGAGGAACAATGATTAAAAAAAATTAAAACTAAGTAAGGTCAAGGTGGGGAAGTTCGTCTACGGGGGAACACCGTACACCGTCTCTCTAGGCTGTTTCTGAATAGCTACGACCGTTTACAGCTCGGTCGGTAAAACAGAGTTACTATTTCGTCCTACCTTTAAATTATAGATGGCGCTGTGTTGAGTTCAATAGCAAAAAAACGGTCTTAAAATTTTTTGTAGTTGACGAGTTGAAACACGAGTGAGTTGTGTCGACGTTTTAGCTCACGTGAAATGTGAATATCAACGGATTTTTACGTATTATAGTGGTAAGTGTCTAGCTTGTATTACATTTTATTGTTTTATTCTATTCAAATCGAATTTTAATCTATATTTACAGAAATATTAGTTGTGATAAAAACCTAACCAATAAATTCAATATTGGGGGAAGACTGTCTAGTATTTTAGGGAAAGGCCGTCGTGTGCCGATCTTGCCCCAAGGCAGATGTTACAAACCTTTTTTGGTTTAAGCATTTTCATTAAACATTATTATTTAGATATACAGCCAAAGCTCCATATTAGCAATTTAATATGGTTCCTTCATTAGAAACATCATGATAATGTGATTGGAGTCTGGTTTCATATAATTTCTAAAATGGTCATTTATGATTTAAAATCAGTTATTTTATTCTTCAAGTAAGTACTTAAATTGTCATAAAATGACTCGAAATTACAAAAAGACATCAAACAAATCGTCTTACACTAAAGAAAAATTGCTACACGCTGTGCGAGCTGTCCGGAATGGGGAATTAAGTTGATATAAGGCTGCTCTGTCTATTGTCTGTGTGGTGCCGGACTTAAAGAATACCACCACCCCTTATTTCCCGTGGGTGTCGTAAAAGGCGACTAAGGATCGTACCGGAGAATGGGCAGCAGCGTTCTCTATGTATTCCACCACCATACCATACTGCGATCGCCAGCCCGCCTGCCAAGCGTGGCGATTATGGCAAACCTTCCCAAAATTGGGGGAGGCCTGTGTCCAGCAGTGGACGTCTATCGGCTGAAACGACGAAGGCTGCTCGTATTTAAAACATACCAAGAATGACAATCATGGATCATTTGAATAATAAAAGGTGGAAATCAACTACTAACGGGAGGCCACCAGCCATTTCAGTGGAGACTGAAAATAAACTGGCGTCACATCTTCACACAATGGAACGGTACGGGTTTGGGCTTAGTAGAGATGAGGTTTTAGAATTAGTAGGCCATTATGTTAATCTAAACAAAATAAAGACTCCATTCAAAAATGGAAAGCCTGGCAAGCCTGGCAAACCAATGTTTGCGGCGTTTAAAGACCGCAACAATTTGTCAGTTAAAAAGCCGCAAGCTGTCGAATATGCACGAAAAAGATCCCTATATTATCTACCCATATTTCGACCTACTGGAAAAAACTATAAATCAATTAGGTCTAACAATCAATCCACGGGCAGTTTGGAATCTCGATGAAACAAGCTTCTCAAAAGACCCATCTAAGACGAAAATAGTCGGCCGCAAAGGTCACGCAGCCACCAGAATGATTGCTAGTCCAGGAAAGGACAACACAACCGTCCTGCTAGCTGAATTTGAAGAAGACGTAGTGTTGATTTTTCAAAGATACTTGGCTTTGTAAGAATTTACTGGATTTAATTACTTTTTTAATATTAAAAAAGTTCATTTCGTATTTACGGTGTTGTTTATTTTATTCTATGAGCAATTTATTTCATTTCAATAAAAGAGAAAGAAAGAGGGCTATTAGTAATACCTTTAATTAATTTATTATCTGTTCAAACAGTACCAATATAACCAAGTTTGTTTGTTAGTTACTATTTGGTTTTTCTATGGTGTAAAGACAGATAGTCTTTTAAATACCAAAGCTTATCAAATTTCACATTGCATTTTAGATGCAACCAACAATCATACTTACCTACTATACCCTCCAGTCAGAATATTAAAATTGTATTGTACTGATTTAAATGTTGACAATCCCTTCCCTTGCGAATATACCGGACTTACCCCACTTCATGATTTTACCGCCATAGATTGTGATTGCTACCTTATGTCATGAAACTTAAAGCTTATATTTGATTAACTTTTATTTTCGAATATTTACTGAATATGCGTGCCGCAAATATCTAACCCATTACTAACTATTTATGCTTATGACGGAGTTGCCCCCAATTACTCGGGAAAGTCCGTCTACTTACTAACTTTAAAAAAAACGAGTTTATTTCACGTTGACAACAGTTACATTGATGTTTCTAACAGTAACCGATAAATAAGGAATCTTTAGTCATCATTAATATTCAAAACATACAATTAAGTAAAAAAATCAGCCATAGGGTGTTTATCAAATCAAGCTTGCAATAAACTATGACGGACTTCGCCACCTTGACCTTACACAAATACATAAATAGGTTATATACACATATATACTATTGACTATAATACATACTTATAATATATATATATACATACAAATTCAAGGGAGAGAGGTGTTGAGATGACTCTACGCTATTCCTAAACCCAATTCCTAATACTAAGACTTCGCTGTCTGTCCGTCCGTCTGTCTGTCACCAGGCTGTGTCACAAGAACCGCGATAGCTAGACAGTTGAAATTTTCACAAATTATGTATTTCTGTTGCCCCTATAAGAACAAATACTAAAAACAAAATAAATCAAATATTTAAGGGGGCTCCCATACAACAAACGCGACTTTTTTGCCTTTTTTTGCTCGATATCAATAATTGCAACAGGTAGGCACTTGAAATATTCACAAAATACTCAGTTGTATTTTTACTTTAATAATAAAATAAAATTAAAATAAATATTTAAGGGGGGCTCCCATACAACAAACATGTTTTTTTCGGCGTTTTTGCCTTGTGGTACGGAACCCTTCGTGTGCGAGTCCGACTCGCACTTGGCCAGTTTTTCAATTTTCGGGTCTGAGCCGAGCGTTGAAAATACAACAGTGCGCTATTATTTAGGCACTAACTTCTGCCCGCGACTTCGTCCCAGTGAAATTTCTTGTTCCTCTGACCTATCCCGACGCATCTCGTCGCCTATTACTCCGTTTTTGCCTAGCGTTCTTTCTGACTTTTTTTCTTTTTGCTCGGCTCGTAAGGGTCATAGCGTGATGTTAAATAGCCTATAGCCTTCCTCAAGAATTGGGCTATCAAATACGATAAGATTTTTTCAAATCTGACCGGTAGTTCCAGAAATTACCCCCTACATACAAACTTACAAACTTTACTTCTTTATAATATTAGAATCATGGATAGCTATGATTAGTTTAGATTAATTTCGGTGTCGCCTAGTGGTAACGTAAATATGGGCTTGAACCATCCAAAGACCACCACAAAATTTAGAGTAACTTACCTAGGAAAAGGCAGGTTTGCGGGAAGAGAGTTTGGAACTTGTTTACAACCTCTTCCCGCAAACTACACCCAAAATTAAGTTCTCACCTCTAAACTCAAGTCCGTCTGTCCCTAACTAAAAATACGTAAGCAACACGAACTGTAGGTCATCAGCTTGTTGATACAGTCTACAAATTAAATAAGTTTCCGTCTGATGGGCTTTGATCCCCAGGGAGGGGCTGACACTTCCACTTTGTTGGTAGAAGTTGGAACAGATGTTTTGTTGGAAAAATTAGTGTACACCGTTTTGAGTTCTCAGTAACTTAAAAGATGAAGAACATTTCGAAATTGGAAGACAGATGCCTAAAAACAGATCTTAAAATGCCCTGGAGTAGCAACGAGCAGCGAGTGAGTCTCTAAGCGAGTGTGCTGCCCACCAAATGAGCAATGCTGAGCAAGTACTCTCCTTGATAGCTCTTGTCGCTGCGACAAACATGTACCTACTTGCTGGCGTTGAACAGTCAGCAATCAATTATTAATGCATCTCTTTTACTTAGTCCTAGACTTTCGGCTCTGTCTTACATAGGGTCGCAGCATAATGCTGAGCGATAGCCGTTTTGTGTGGATGTGACATGTGACGCATGTTTCCCCCAACCCTTTCTTATTTTTTTTTGAGTTTATGTCCTTTATTGCGTCATGTTTACCGCAAATAAACGTATTTTCTTTCTTTTCTTTCTGTATTTACCCACGTACAATCTTTTGTACGTTTCTTGGGCGAGAAAATCGATACTTCCTCGTCGTCGGTGTTCAGAGAATGCTTTGGATTTTTAAAGGATATTCTTATCATATATGATAAATATTTTTTTATTTTTAACGCAGCTTGCGGTTCCTACCGCAAGCTGCATAAAAGAACTGAAGATGGAGAGGGTATAGCGGGGGCATAACGTTTAAAAAAACCGTTATGCCGCCTTTATACCCCCACTATGCGACTTTCTCTCTCCTAGCGTGTTTTCATGGGTTTCGAGGGCGCTGAAGCCAAAAAGAAAATCCAAGATGGCGGCTGTGTGTTCTTCTCCAATAATTGAAGGGAACATCAACAACGTAAATGCCTTCCATTACAAACTAAAATTGAAATATATTACGAACAATACCAAACATCCCTCCATTTCCAAAAGATAAAGAAAACTTCCCCGTATCTTTTTAGAATATTAATGTGCTAACGTACCCACACATTGTGTCTTGTTAATAATTCTGAGGCTTCGATTTATAGCCGACGAGTGGAAAGAAAGTTGTTGCTTTTGTAAAAAGAAAAGAAAAACCATTGCTATGCTTTTGCGGAGAAAACGCTGATCAGTTTTTGAATATTAGATTAATACTAACATAATTTAAAAGTTAACAGCCTTAAAATAATAATAATAATATGTACAAGTACATAAAAAGGTGAGGGGAAAGGATCATAGGGCATCCGCATTTTTGTCAACAGGAAAAGTGCCCAAAAGGCAGGTATCAATTACAGAGAATACTCATAAAAAAGTCATTTTTAAAGCGAAAGAATGCCGCCTATGTGTCTTTGCACCCTATAAAAAAGGGGCCAAGTGGGAGTCGGACTTTTATACGAGGATTCCGTATCACAAGGCAACAAACGTCGAAAAAAACACGTATCTCGTATGGAGCCCCCTTTAATTATTAACTTTATTTTATTTTTGATGTTATAGTGGCAATAGAAATAGGTACACACTCTGTGAAAATTTCAACTGTCTACCTATTACGGTTCATGAGATACAGTTCGCTGACAGAAGTGACAGAATAACAATTAATGTGGTATTATCTGCTGAAGTAAAGTGAAAAAAACGTTAGAATTCTATTCCAACAGATAAAGCGAATAAAAATCCTAAATGAAAAATGTGTATTTGGCACAGTATCTTATCCAAGAAACACATTAATTATAAACAAAATTAAAAACAAACATGAAAAAAAATTTAATTCGGCGTGCGTATACCCGATGCATGAACATGAGGGGCCCGTAGCTAAATAATAACAGCCGCACAGGTCGATCGATTAGGTTAAGCTACGCTTGCTGCGGTTAGAAAGTGGATGGGTAACCATCTTTGCATACCGTGACCCCTCAGTGGCTCGGAAAACACGTTAAGTCGTTGATCTTGGCTGTCATTTGTGGATCTTTGACAGTCGTTACGGGTAGTCAGAAGCCCTAAAGTCTGACAACCAGTCTTAGCAAGGGGTATCGTATTACCCAGAATTGTTCTATAATAATCTTTTCAACACACTTGCTCGTAAAGTGGCTCTTATTGAACCGCTTTTAGGTCCATAATGCCGTGTATTAAAAACGCGTGCTTTTTCTTTACTTTAATCCACATGTGCTTTATTTCCACAGATAACTATTTACTACTCGGAGATTCGCGCTTTTTAATCTCATCAATTCACTTTTTTTTTAAATAGTCTGTATTGTCCTTGGTCCCAAAATGAACTAATATTTATTTACCTTAAGGCGAAAGCGCCAGGGTAGCCCGCGAAATTCAATTTTTTTTACGTTTTTTGCAATTTGCTGGTCAGTATTAAGTTGTACGTTGATTAAAATACGATTCGCGGTCGTAACAAATCTGTATTTACAGAATTATAATCATTAAAGTCTTAAACACAACTCTCTAAGACCAGGTAATCCCCAAGAATGACTATTTCATGAAATCTTGACATTTGGGGATTATACTAACTTAACAAGTTGTATTACTGATTGTAATGATTATAATTCTGTAAATACATGTTTGTTACGACCGCGAATCATATTTTAATCAACGTACAACTTAATACTGACCAGCAAATTGCAAAAAACGTAAGAAAATTTGAATTTCGCGGGCTACCTTAGCGCTTCCCCCTTAAGGGGAATGCTCCAACCAGCCCGCGAAATTCAAAATTTCTTGCGTTTTTTGCAATTTGCAGGCCAGTGCTAGGTTGTATGTTGATTAAAATATTATTCGCGGCTGTAAGACGTATGTAGTTACAGAATTATAATAATCAAAATCATCAATACAACCCTCCAACTTCATAAAGGTGTAAGAACAAAAAAAAAACAGAAAAAGTAATTCTAACAGCTTTATGAACTTAGAGCGTTTTATTGATGATTTTCATGATTACATGATGTAACTACATATGTCTTACAACCGCGAATAATATTTTAATCAACATACAACCTAGCACTGGCCTGCAAATTGCAAAAAACGTAAGAAAATTTGAATTTCGCGGGCTGGTTGGAGCATTCACCTTAAGGTGAATGCGCAGGGTTTACGGACAATTTAAGGTGAATGCGCAGTGGTAGACCGCGAATTTCAAATTTTCTTTTGCAATTTTCAGATCAGTGTCAGGTTGAATCTTGATCAAATATGATTTGCGACTATAATAGGTACGTCTTTACAGAATTATAATCATTCGAAACATTAATACATCTTTCCTATGGATAAGTTCTTAGGGAAAAAATCTAACTTAGAGATTCTATTCTAATGACTTTAATTCTGTAAATACATATATATTATAGTCGCGAATCATATTTGATCAAGATACAACCTGACACTGACCTGCAAATTAAAAAAAAAACGTAAGAAAATTTTAATTATCCACCTTAAGGGGACCACCCGCGAAATTCAAAATTTCTTGCTTTTTTTGCAATTTGCAGGCCAGTGCTAGGTTGTATGTTGATTAAAATATTATTCGCGGTTGTAAGACATATGTAGTTACAGAATTATAATAATCAAAATCACCAATACAACCCTCCAAGTTCATAAAGGTGTAAGAACAAAAAAAAAACAGAAAAAGTAATTCTAACAGCTTTATGAACTTAGAGCGTTTTATTGATGATTTTCATTATTATAATTCTGTACCTATATATGTCTTACAACCGCGAATAATATTTTAATCAACATACAACCTAGCACTGGCCTGCAAATTGCAAAAAACGTAAGAAAATTTGAATTTCGCGGGCTGGTTGGAGCATTCACCTTAAATTAAAAAAAATTGTCCGTGGTCCCTTCCGAAACCAAACGGAAAAGACCCTGACTGGCGTTCTATTATTGCGGATTCTCACTGAACGAATGTATAATAATAATAATATTTCTCTACGCCAATAGTACTTTCTAATTCCATACTAACTATACTACAATTGTTTTGTTTTTTTTTTTATATGGCGGTCTGTTGTCAGAGCCTACATGCTCTGTGGTCAGTGCTTTTATTTACACTTGCGCGCGCATTGATAGTGCTGCCTATGCGGAAAGACAAAACCAGCGCGCCATTTTCC
The DNA here is from genome assembly GCA_916614155.1 of Mesoligia furuncula. Classification (NCBI taxonomy): domain Eukaryota; kingdom Metazoa; phylum Arthropoda; class Insecta; order Lepidoptera; family Noctuidae; genus Mesoligia; species Mesoligia furuncula. The sequence continues at coordinate 8,270,152 of OU744793.1, read as the reverse complement.
ATACAAGTTAATATTTAACAATACAAGTATGTTTTTTTCCTCGCAATTGTGTTGAAAAACGTCGTATGAAACGCGTGTGCATTGATCATTATACGCTCGGCTTTCTTATCGCACTCGCCTGCGGCTCGCGCGAATAATACCGCCTCGAGTATAATGATCAACATAGCACACATGTATCATAATGTACTATTTCAACACACTTGCTTGTAAAGTGGCTCTTATTGAACCGCTTTTAGGTCCATAATGCGGTGTATTAAAAACGCGTGCTTTTTCTTTACTTTAATCCACATGTGCTTTGTTTCCACAGATAACTATTTACTAGTCGGAAATGCGCGCTTTTTTAATCTCATCAATTCACTTTTTTTTTTAATAGTCTGTATTGTCCTTGGTCCTACAATGAAATAATATTTATTTACCTTAAGGTGAATGCGCGGGGACCACGGAAATGCGCAGTGGTAGACCGCGAAATTCAAATTTCCTTAGATTATTTGCAATTTCCAGGTCAGTGTCAGGTTGTATCTTGATCAAAATATGATTTGCGACTCTAACACGTCTTTACAGAATTATAATCTTTCGAATCATTAATACATCTTTCTTATGGAAAGTTCTTAGGGAAATAATCTAACTTACAGATTCTATTCTAATGCCTATAATTCTGTAAATACATATATATTATAGTCGCGAATCATATTTGATCAAGATACAACCTTAATACTGACCTGCAAGTTACAAAAAACAAAAGAAAATTTTAATTATCCGCCTTAAATTGTCCGTGGTCCCTTCCGAAACCAAACGGAACAGACCCTGACTGGTTCTATAATTGCGGATTCTCACTGAACTAATGTACTTATATTTCTCTATGCCAATAGTACTTTCTAATTCCATACTAACTAAACTAGTTGTTTATTTTTTTTATTTTTTTATACATAGCGGTCTGTTGTCAGTGCCTACATGCTCTGTGGTCAGTGCTTTTATTTACACTTGCGCGCTTTGCTAGTGCTGGTTATGCGGAAAGACAAAACCAGCGCGCCATTTTCCATACAAGTTAATATTTAACAATGCAAGTCTGTTTTTTTCCTCGCAAGTGTGTTGAAAAACGTCGTATGAAAGGGGTGTGCTTTTATCATTATTTGCTCGACTTCCTTATCGCACTCACCTGTGGCTCGCGCGAATAATACCGCATCGAGCATAATGATCAGCATAGCACACATGTATCATAATGTAAGGTCAATGGGGCGAAGACCGTCTGTAGGGCAAGACCGTACAGTAAGAAATACGAGGGATTCTGAATACTTACAAAGATGGCAACCCAAAATATATAAACGTCAAACTGTTTTAGTTTCTATTTTTTGACACAGGTGGCGCTCTATAAGACTCATAAAGAAGAAATGACATTTCAAATTTAGTCGGGTTACCAACTTCAATTACGACCAGTACACGCTGTCGAAAAAAATTTTTTTAAGTGGTATTTTAAGAGTTTTCTAAGTATTTGTCTAGGTAAGTTCATTAATGATTAATATTTTTACCTAACTATTATATTAGAATTGAATAAAACACATTTTTCACGAAATTACATCTGATGAAAAAAACGTAACTTCAAATTTCAATAGTGGAGAAGTCCGTCTACTTCTTGGAGGCAAAGATCGGCATACGCCGGTCTTCGCCGATTCCAGATATCATAAACCTTTTAATACTAAACACATTTTCAAAATTAAATTATCTAATAGGTAACTGATTCCTATTGCCTAAAACTACTGCTTTCTACGATATTGGACAGTTTACTAGTAACTTGACATGTGTGAAAGTTCAATATAGAAAAAATATTAATATGAGCGTTTACCAGGTACGGCATTTCATACTAACTTTCAAGTCCTTGTTTTTCGAAATAAATGACCCGATTTTAATTAAACTTGATACGCATAAGCAGGATACAAAGGTCTAAGAAGTTACTTAAGAACATTTTCGAAATATCTTATTTATAAAAAGATAACTGGAGATCTCTGTTTCTATGGAAAATTTAAAATTGGTCTAATTAGGCTGTAACATTATTTTTTGAAAATGTTCTTAAGTATTTTTTTAGACCTTTGTATCCTGCTTAGGCGTATGAAGTTTCATTAAAATCGATTCATTCATTTCGAAAAACAAGGGCTTGAAAGTTTGTACGAAATGCCGTACGTAGTAAACGCTCTTAAACAAAAAATATTTTTGAGCTTCCTGTGTGAACCATTTGTCTAGGCCCGACTACACTTGAAAATTCCTTTTGGATGACCCCTTGTTAGTTTATTCTTCAATATTACGTTTTATTGCTTTTTTCAGGTAATTCTATAGGGCAATTTAAATACCAAAGAAAATTCAATAGAGGATCATACTCTAAGTAGAAATTGAGAGAAGCTATACAAGAAGAGCTATACTAGAAGCAATTATACTTTTGACTACTACTACTACTTACTACTTTTGAAGTTCAAAATTGTCCTGTCTACGAATGATTTTTAATTGTGTTATTAGACTGTAAGCTTTCTGTAAAAATATATTAAATAATAATAATAATTAGGCTACCTCAATTTTTTTTTTAATAATTGTTTATCTTTGTCAGTATATTTAAATACGAGTTGCGTCTCATTTTTTCGTACTTTCGTTAATTAAATAAACTTTCGTGATTTCTATTTTCTAAATTTCTACCTGAAAATATTATTTATTATATTAGGAACCTACTACCTAAACAAATTTATCAACAAATGCATTTTTTTAAAGTGATGAAATTGTTTTTTACCCCTGAATCGCGAAGTATGCCGAACTTACCCGACAAACGCTTCTTTTTGCAATTTATGCCGATGGGAAGCTTTAATAAAAATATCGACAGCACACATTGAACTGCTGTTGAAAGACACACGCGTACCCAATTTCTATATTCGTGTAAACCGTCGATTTCTACTTTTTGTTCACATTAGACGGTTTTATCCGACATGGCAGTGAAATCCGTCTGTTTTACCATTTTTTTAAAACTAGTGTCTCGTTTATAAACTGATAACGTATAAGTAAATCCGACAGTTTCTATTAATAGTCAACTAAATGTTTGATCACCCAATATAATCAAACTTGTCTAAAACATTATAGAGATGGCCAAATTTGGCTAATGAAGTAAATTTTTAATGAAGTATTAAAAATTTATATTATAATATTATATAATTAAAATATTATTATAAGTCTTCGCCCCATTGACCTTACTATTAATTTCGAACTTTTACCGGCGTTCAGTTGGTAAATCCTCATTTTTACCGCAGACACCGGTGAATGTCCGAAATCAAAGATTTAAAATACACTCGAGAGCAATGAATTAGGGTCACATGAAGAAACCTGAAAGTCTCGGAAACTGAGAATGCTAGCTAAATGAAGTAAGTTGAAGTTGACAAAGAAAAGAAGAAGAAGAGAAAAAGAAGAAGAAGAGAAGTCCGGGAAGTTGTCCGAAAATTCTCTTTAACCGGAGGGCAAGGATTCAAAAAATGCAACTGCCTTAAAAATGCTCGACGAAGAAGTGCGCTTGCAAGTTGTCAGGATTACTTTGTAATTCTAAATACCATAATAGTTCACCATGTTGCAACAAGTGAAATCCTTTTAATATCTGATTAGATTAAGAACGTTTAGCTTACTTGTACCTAGCGTAAAGTAGGTGTTATTAGTGAAAAGTATTTTTTTTGCGTTTTATTTTTCTAAATCATGTTTTAAGACTTGACTAATAATAATAATGATTGTACCGAATAACGAAATGATTATCAAAAGACTGTTTCGTTTCCTATTTGTGTTATCTGCATTTTATTTTTCAAAAGAATGTTAAAAATTTTTAAGACTTGACTAATAACAATTTATAATGATACTAATTGTATTGGTGAATAAATAGTTTCTGATTATTAACTGCATTGTTATACTTTGAAAACTAACGTTTACCGGTATCTGTGGTAAAACCTAAGATTTAATGAGATAAGATAAGAATGCCGGTAAAAGTCAGAAATTGATGATTATTAGAACAATTCGGACTTTTACCCGCGACACTTGCTAAATCTTAGAATTTACCAACAAATCCTAAGATTTACCGCAGTTCGGGCTTTTACAGTAACATATACATATATTTATTTAGATTAGTATATGATACTTTATGTATGTATGTATTGTATTATGTAAATGATACACCACAAACTACCTACAGTATTTGTCTCTCCTTCGCCTTTTTAATCCATCCAAGGTGGTCTTCAAGAAATCGCTCTTAGCGATAAGACCTCCCATTGTGTCACCCTTTGTAAAATTTCTAAATTTATGTCTGTAAATTTATATGGTGTACAGTCAACAAAAGAGATAAGTATGCAGGATCGTCGGATATAGTTGAAGTTTAGTAGGAAACCGATGGATGTTCTCGAATAAAATTTAACTTTATTAATAGAAAACAAACAGCTCATTTATGCAATTAAATTTCAGTCGACAACATCCATCGGTTTCTTACTAAACTTCAACTATATCCGACGATCCTGCATACTTATCTCTTTTGTTGACTGTACATATTAAAGAGTATTCTATTCTGTTCTGCCCATGGGGGTAGAACGCGTGATTTTATATTATGTAGGTAGGTATGTATGTAATTATGCGTGCCTCACGGCTGCCAAACAGTTGCTGAACATTGTTTATTTTTATCTCTGAGTCCTATGATAAATATTAATGTAAAATCTTCATAAATTCATTTAAAACAGTAAGTAATCTGTCGCTGTTGAAAGTAATTTCAACGACCTTTAACCGTTAACAAAATTATGCGCAAAGTAATTTTCCTAACAAGGATAGACTCGACTAAAACATTTCTATTTAAGAGGTTAATCATTTTCTTTGTTAACAAGAAAATTAAATTAAATTCAAAATCTTGGATATCAAACGATATTAAAAATCCTTGAACCCGTAAACAAAGTTTATTTATTCAGGCTTTATTTTTTGTAACGGCAACATTAATTTTATTACACGGTCCACTTATGCTTAAAAAAATTAATGAAGAAATGAAATCGATTAATTCATATTTCCATACATATACAAGGTAGGTACGAAATGTGGACTTAACTCTGTCTGTTGGTACGTTACCTTTTCACGCCTAAACCACTAAACCGATCGTCATAGAATTTTGACAGGTAAGTAGTAGCCTGAGTAGACTCCGTGTCCTCGTAGAGGCGATCGGCAGCGGCGGCGACCTCTCGCGTCCGGCCCTGGTGCAAGCCATGGTCCGGGGCGAGAGAGAGTGGGAGGCAGTCACCTCCTTCTGCGAAGCAGTCATGCTAGCGAAGGAGGTGGCGGGACGGTTCAGGGAGAGAGGCTCCTGTCTCAGCCGCCGCGGGAGACGCCCCCGGCGTCGGGAGCCGCGTGACGACTCCCGGCCACCGTAGGCGCGGGCCTGCGGGCGGTGAGTAATGGGTAGCTCACCGTCCGATCAGGACCAGGCCCGTGCCGGACGGTGCGTACGTGTTCCACGCGCGCCTCAAAGTGAAGTCAGCATCGAGGAGGGGCCTCTTAGGGCCGAAGCCTGCCGGGCCAGCGGGATTGTCCGAAAGGGTTACCGCTGGTCCGGAACATAAAGGGCTAAGGAAGGAACACGGGTGGGCTTTAGTCAGTAAGAGTCTGACACTTCCTTCCGCTTCACCCAGAGCGGGAGGAGTCATTTGATGATTTTACATCCGCAAAACAAAAAAAAAGTAGCCTGAGATTTGAAGAAGGACATAGGTTACTTTTTATACAGAGGCCTTAGTGTGTAATTTTTTCGACTTACATTCCATTGCGAGCGCGTTAGAATTTAGTATGGGAAATTAGGTTTCTCCTAGTGACCACCAGGTGGCGCTATAACTTTTTCCCATATATAATTTTAACGCGCTCGCAATCGAACGTAAGTGAAAAAACTCACACTTAAGCCTCTGGTTACTAAAGAATGCTGAGTAGTGGTGGCTCAGTGGTAATGGCCACGACTTACGTGTTTGTAGGTCGTGGGTTCAAACCCAAGCAGGCACTCTACTTTGTCTAAATTATTTCATCATCACTACTCTCAAAACGATGAAGGAAATCATCGTGAGGAAACCGGCATATCCTTGAAGCAAAAATTCGAAGATACCAACCAACCCGCAATGAGCCTGCGTGGTGGATTATGGCCCACTACCTCTCACAGAAAGAGGAAGCCTGCAGTGACACAGCAGTAGGAACATTTAGGCTGATTACAATATGACTAAACAATGAAGAAATACAAAATACACACAGACGAAGTCTTGGGCAACAGTTAGTGTAAACATATTAAAAATGAATAATTTAATCTACATACTTTTTCTGCGTCTTTCAATCAAATTCGTTGAACTGTCAACCGTGTAATTGCCAACATTCAGAAAAAAACTTCCGCAAAACAGAATCCTATAAAATAAGATTTAAAAAATAATCATTTCATATTCCGGACCGCCGAAGAAAACTTTGGAGCAATTCTGCCAACTTCACGGAACGTTAGTGCTAAGAAATAGCCCTTATTCTAAATGTTGCTCAATTTCAAAGAGCAATAAACAGAAAAACTTCTCATGAATATTTTACATTTACTTTTTCATGGTTTTGTGTTTGATGATATTTTATCTTGTTTTTTTTAAAATGATAAATGATTTTATTTTTGTTTGTACAAACACTTTTACACGTCAATCATGTTTTATTAAAACTAGATGAGGTCGGCGTTTCCTATCTAACTACTCTGAGAAGAAAGGCCGAAACAAACTCAGAGGTCACAGTCTCTTTTAAAGTCCAGACATAATCTTGGTCAGGTTATATGAAGACCATGTAGATCGATGTCTGAGATGGTCTTTTAAGGAAAGAACCACACAGATTGAGAGGACCTGTCCAGTCAGTGCTAAAAAAAAAAAAAAAAAAAAAAAAAAAAAAAAAAAAAAAAAAAAAAAAAAAAAAAAAAATTATAACATCATCATCATCAATAGTGCACGCATTTGTCAGAAATCGTGCAGCTCAACTCAAGACTTAAGGAGCTCAACGATTCGACGAACAATACCAAAGAAAGAACATTTGGGTAGGCCACATAAATTACTCAAACTGCCAGACCATGACAAAAAAAAAAACAGAACAGAAAGAATAATAAAATGAATAAAATGATCCACATAGTCTTCACATTCACAATAAATAAATTAATATAATACTTTATAAAGTAAGCAAATGTCATTGTTTATAAAAAAAACATTAGTTTCAATGTGTATAGAAAAAAAAACATTCAAAATGCAGAAATTGGAAGCAACTCAATCCCAAGCCTTTTTGTCCTCATTTAATCTCTAACGGTATAAAAGGCTTTCTGGCACAATGAATTTATTAAGGCTTAGATCTTGAACGTGGCTTGGTAGTTTATTATAAAAGGGTATACATTGGCATCTGATCGAGCCACCTATTTTCTTGAGCAGTAGCAGTAGCCCTTGCGACCATAAAGGCTCCTACACACTATGCCGGCGGCCCTGCCGGCGGGCATGCCGCCAACAAGCCCGGCGGCATACCCGGCGGGTATTTGAGCAGCCGGGCTTGCCGCACAAACGAGCTGCACAACTGAAATGATGCTGGTGGCACACCCGCGCGGCAAAACCCGCCGGCTGTGCCGCCGGCATGTGTGTAGGAGCCTTTAGACCAACGAGGCAGTCCTTTAATGGCATTTATGGAATTTCTATTTTCCTGTTGTTCTGTAAATAGTTATACGAGAATACTGATACTTGTTGACAGGTCTGCATTGTCCTCCCATACCTATTCATAATCAGCCTATGATGTTCCCACTGCTGGGACACAGGCCTCCTCTCGATGAGAGGGAGTGGGCCATAATCCACCACGCGGGCCCACTGCGCATTGGTTGTCTTCGAATTTTCGGTTCTAGGACATGTAGCGGTATCTACAACGCCACATGCGAACAACGCGTCATACTGACGTCACGCAAAATCCTGCATCTCGCAAGCAGAGTTTACCGCGCAACTAGCATAGATATGAATCATCGGGCAGTTGTCAACAGACACAACACCCTTCTGGCCGGAGGATCCTCCCTTTTCTACAGAGTATGAGTAAACTTTACACCCTGCTCCTCATACTTCTATAGACATGCCGAGGTTCCTTCACCATTTTAAGAGCATACAACCATTAACACTGTAATAAATGAAAACTTTGTTAAAGTCTATTATTTTTAAAAGAGTACAGTGTTGTTTCTTGCCGACTTTTCTCCATAGAAAACGAGCAATTGGTACCGTGCACCTAGCTGTTTCATAAATGCCTATGTAGGTTTATGTGAAATAAAATATTTGGATTTTGAATACCTCAGGCCGAGTATTTTATACGATCGATACCTGATAGTCAGCAATTCAAGGTAAAAGTGCAGACAGCCCAGGGTGTGCCAAAACGGTGTGTCACTTTTTAAATGCTCCGTATGCGAAAACATGGTCTTTCCCTGTTTTAAACCCCGTTTTGACAAGTACCTATGATATAAAAATGAAGAATAGTCCTGGGGCTTAAAAAGACCACTTTGGCAGAATCATAAAAGGATAATATTATGGATCACAATGGACAGTTAACTGTTAAGTTAATCGTATCAAATCCCATTGGTGAAGGATTTTTCAGTTACCTACCTATTATTTTTGTCTGTGCTAAAAATATATCAATCCAAATCCAATTCCAATCTCTTTGATTATACCTAAGTACGTAGTCCAGCGAAAAAAAGAAAAACACGGACTGTCTTCGCCATATTATGATTCATAATGTTATCCTTTTATGATTCTGCCGAAGTGGCCTTTTTAGGCCTCCAGATGATGTTAGAATTTCGTAAGAAATATTCATATTTAAACGAAAATAAGCTACAAGGAACATTACTAATTGGTTTCTCAAAAACTATCAACTAGCTTATTAGATTCACTCGAAGACTGCACTAAAGATTTCAAAAATGTTATATTTTCTTCAATACAAAAACGTCATAACATGTACCGAAACAGAGTGGAACATAATGACGTCGATGAAAATAAAGCCGGAGTGGATTTTACGTTAATACTCGCGTCGTAAATATTTTCCTTCCTGTCTAGTTTATTAAAATTAACGGCTTTATGAGCGGTTTTATAGAGTTTCCGTACCAAATGCGCAGGATTGATTTTCGGAAAGAACCATAATTTTTGGGTATTAATTAATTTTTCGCCTATTTAAGAGCATTTACGCCGTACGGTATTTCATACAAACTTTCAAGCCCTTATTTTTCGAAATGAATGAACTGATTTTAATGAAACTTCATACGCATAACTGCTTATGCGTATGAAGTTTCATTAAAATCAAACATCTAAAAAGTTAGTAGAGAAGATTTTCAAAATGTCTTATTTAAAAAAAAGATAACTGGAAATCTCTGTTTCTATGGAAAATTTAAAATTGGTCTAATTTGGCCGTAACACTATTTTTCCAAAATGTTCTCTTTTAACTTTTTAGACCTTTGTATCTTGCTTATGTGTATGAAGTTTCATTAAAATCGGTTCAGTCATTTCGAAAAATAATGGCTTGAAAGTTTCTATGAAATGCTGTACGGCGTAAACGCTCTTAATGTAATGATGTGTCAGATAGGGTAATTTGAAACACCTGACAGAGGCTACGAAGAACTTAATCTAGGTATCTGATAACGACTCATGATGATACAATCGAACCTAGGTAGGTACAGCTTGATTATAATTCTATGAAGCCATATTCGTTAAGGTCGCGAATTAATGAATGAATTAATGGATGAATAATGAAATCAGATATCATTGCCGCGCTGTACATAGTAATATATTCATGTTCGTGACTGTAGGTACCTAGTTGTTTATTTACAATAAAGGCAGACAAACAGGTGCGACCGCTCTTTGCACGACTTGCGTTGCCTTTGTGTCGCACGCGATTTTATCGCGTGTCGCGCCTGTTTGAAGGAGCTTTAAGTCTTCTCGCCGAAACAAAATAACGCTACTTCTAACGGTAAACAAATTGTAATAAAAAAAGTAATTTAAAAAATAAAAAAACCCGTCTGCGAAACAAAAAAGCTACAAACAAGCCCATTTTAAATTAAATAAAAGTTGGAAGCAGACGGGACCCATTTGAATTTGAAAATGTAATAAAAATGGTATAGGTCCCGCCTGCTTTCAAATTTTTATTTATTTAAAATGGGCTTGTTTGTAGCTTTTCAGTTTCGCAGACGGGTTTTTTTTATTTTTTAAATTACTTTTATTATCTCCAGCTTTTTAGTTTACAAATGTGAAAGATTTCGCTAACGATTTAGTTTTTGGTGCGTGTTTTTTACGATTTGTCACTTCGAATTACTTTTAAGCATATAAGTTATTTATATTTTTGTAATCACCTTTAAAAACCCTTTATTTTGATACCCCACTCGAGAGGTTTCAAAAACGATTTTTTTTTTGAAGACATATTGCGCCAAAAATCGGCCATTTTTTTTTTTTTTCAATTTTGATATACCCAGTGTCACTCTCACAATTAAGACAAATCTAACGGCATCTCTCAAGCTGAAATCGATCAAGCCGTTTAGGCTACAGAGCGTGCCAAAGAAATATACATACATAATACATACACTCGAAAAACATAACCCTCCTTCTGACGCAGTCGGGTAAAAATAAAGCTACTTCTAACAGTGAACTAACAGTAAATAAAGTAAACTAAAGCGTTGTTAATTAGTCCATTTTCTATTTCCATGAGAGAAAAACAGTAAGAATAATAGTTGCTTATCTCACTCGTTTAATATAAATCAAGGGTAGGTACATCGCCTAGGGGCCACCATTAGCCGGTAGACTCGGCGATAGGAATCCTAAGATTTATTGACGCCAAAAACAAAGATAACAGACCTAATGAAAATATCCTTTGAAAAAACGTGTTCTTTTATCTAAAATCAAATTGCGACAAGGCTTTTATTTAATGGCTGTAGTTGTATAGTCGACCTCAGAATTATTTTATCAATTTTGACAACAATCCCCACTAATTATATGTTTATTGAAATAATAAATAAATATTAACAATATTAGACCATAGCGAAGAGGTATATAATCAGTGGATTCTACCTGAACTAGGAATAAACCTCAGGTATCTCACTCAAGGTACGCTAATCATTATACACGCGATAAAGTCAAAAACTATTTAACGGATTTTCATACGGTTTTCAACGATAGATGGCAAATTCATGAGCAAGGATTAGGTATATAATTCATTAAGGTTTGTGTAAATTGGCTAAAAATACGACAATGTTTGTTGAAGATCATGCTGACTGGAAGTCGTTAACCAATAGAGTTAGGTACTTATATGAAAACCTTTGCTCGCTGCAAACCTATAACGCAGTGTGCCCAAGTCGCGTTATGCCTAGACCAAACAAGATGTGGGCGTATTGCGTCTTAGGTCAATTCCGTTTTAGTTCAATAGCGAAATAGGCTTTGTGAGACTATGGTTCATTGAGGTTTAGTTCAATGGCGAAACAGGCTTAGTGCGACAAAGGTTCATTGATTTTTAGTTCAAGAGCCTTTGCTCGCTGTAAACCTATAACGCAATGTGCCCAAGTCGCGTTATGCCTAGACCAAACAAGATGTGGGCGTATTGCGTCTTAGGTCAATTCCGTTTTAGTGCAATAGCGAAATAGGTTTAGTGCGACTATGGTTCATTGAGGTTTAGTTCAATAGCGAAATAGGCTTAGTGCGACTAAGGTTCATTGATTTATAGTTCAAGAGCCTTTGCTAGCTGTAAACCTATAACGCAGTGTGCCCAAGTCGCGTTATGCCTAGACCAAACAAGATGTGGGCGTATTGCGTCTTAGGTCAATTCCGTTTTAGTGCAATAGCGAAATAGGCTTAGTGCGACTATGGTTCATTGAGTTTTAGTTCAATAACGAGAGAGGTGTAGTGCGACTATGGTTCATTGAGTTTTAGTTCAATAACGAGATAGGTTTAATGAGTCTCAGGTACATTGAGTTTTAGTTTAATAGCGAGATAGGTGTAGTGAGACCTAGGTACATTGAGTTTTAGTTTAATAGCGAAACAGGTTTAATGAGTGTTAGGTACATTGAATTTTAGTTTAATAGCGAGATAGGTGTAGTGAGACTTAGGTACATTGAGTTTTAGTTTAATAGCGAGATAGGTGTAGTGAAACCTAGGTACATTGAGTTTTATTTTAATAGCGAAATAGGCAATATAGATCAATATGGCCCATACAGCGTGTAATTTAAATGGTTAATTAATGCCTATAAATAGCGCGTCGAAGTTTCCCTTAGGAAAAGCAACCCAAATACCTAGGTGTAATACTCGACAGGCACCTCTCCTTCGCAGAGCATCATACCATACCATACCGACCTCGTCGACGAGGTCCCTCGTGACGTACCCTTGCTCGATGTAGTCCCGGCCCGCGCCTGACCTCTGAGCTTGTTTCGGCCTTTCTCCCCTACCTACCATATGTCATGTTATTATGTTATGTGTCATCCCGGGGAAGGGTATAGGCTACTTTTTGTCTCAAAAATATCCCTAAAGGGTTGAAATGTATGTCAGTGTGTCGTTATTTATGTAATCAAACACATAACCCTCCTTTTAGGCTTCGCCGCAGTCGGATAAAAAAGTAACCTATGTGCTTGCTTATTGCTTTCTTCCCAGTGTGGATGTTAGAAATGGAACTATTGGTCCTTTGTGCTACAGGAGAGATTATAATAACTCTGTACTTATGCTTGGTTAAGATGGTGAATATCAGATTTAGATGAGACTTCAGATTCAGATACAGTCTTTCATTTCATTATCAGATGAAGAAATACTTAATTATACTAAGGGCTGATTTTTCAATCATCTGTTAACTTTATTCGAGGAATAATTTTGAAATTTTTACTGTTGTTTCATACAAAAACTGTCAAACGTCAATTTTATTCCTCAAATAAGAGTTATCTGGTGATGAAAAATCAGCCCTAAGAGTGCTAATTAAATAAAATGATTGTAAAAAAGATTCAACTTATACGTTTTTTTTAAATATACTTAAATAAAACTTTATAACAAAACTATAAAAAAACGCTATTAGCCTATATTTAGTGATTATAAAGACAAGTGACTTATTATTTTATTTTGTCCATTTTTTTCAAAACATAAAAGGCCGAAATATCTCCATCTTGCAACTTTTTCAGCTCTTTTTTGTGCCTACAGTTAAAAACAAGATCAATTTTTCTTCTTGCATTACCTTCAAATGTATTTTGCTTAAGCTTTAAGCTTTGTCATTGTGATTCTTTTTTCAATTTATATAGAAAATTGACTAACGTTCGCTTGCCCCTCATTCGATTATTTAAACGCCGATGCCATCCCTCTAAACTGTGTTTTGTTCGATGAATTTCATTGGCACAGCTAATAATTTCATGAAGTTGGCTCAGCCACTGTTTTTCCATATAACTGTAAAATTTCGTCGTGTTTTCCGAATTTTCATCAGGTTTTAGCTCTTCAATAAATGCCTAACTTCTAAAATATAATCTGCTGGTAGAAGTGGTAGATTAGCACAAAGTTGTGTTATTTTATATCCTGTACTTGTAGTCAGAACACCCAATTTTTCGACTTTCTTCCAAATAGCTTTTGAATAGTGATAGTAGTACCCAGTGATTTGTTATACCAGGGAGTACGGCTTTTAACTCTTGAATTTGTGCAACTTCATAATCAGTTTTAAAATGTATAAAATTGATGTCAAATATATTTTTGATAAGTTGAAATAGCTTTATATACGTGTCCTGAGTCTTGTTGGGTAATAAGCAATATATAACGGGCACAATATTCACAGTGTCATTATTACTGACGTTTCAATTCATATGTATCGTGTACAATTGATAAAACAACGGTACACTTTGGAATGTGCCATCGCCATAGAAGTGAGTGTCCTTATTTGTCAGGTGGTTTATCGTTTTTCTTGCTAAGGGATTTGAAAATATCAATATTTTATTGTTGTCTTCTCCATCATTGCAAACAAGAAAATTTTCACTAATGATATTAGGAACCTGTACTTCATTCAATGTACTATAATTGGTTTTTGAAACTTGTAAAAATTTTGTTTCTTGTACGATATAAACAGTCCTTTTTTGTTTGAAAAAGAGCTGCCTCATTTATATCTTCGTTTTCGAGTGAAAGAGATTCGTTTAATACCACATTTTCAATTATTTTTGGTACAGATCCAAATGATTGGCACACCGCTTGCTTACATTTATCAATAATCATTGAAAACTTGTTCTTCGCGTGATTTGCAGAGTGGTCACTGAGTGGTCACAGCATGGTCACTTGCTTTCAAAACCGCGTTTTCATAATCCACTTTTAAAGAAGCACTGCATTCTTTCCGGTTAGCACACCGCCAGAATGAGGACCCGTCATTGTTCGTTCTGTTTTTCGTATAGGTGAAACTACCCAGTACTTATTGGTACCTTTTTGTTTCTTACAAAAACTACACCTTCACTTGTATAAAATTTTTCCTTTACTTATTTTCACAGCACGAACTGTGTAAGAACAAATGAACTGTGACGGCTGTGACACAATCACGAGGAAGAATATAATAAGAACCCTTCAGTTTCATGCGGCCGGTAATTAAAGCGGCATTATTACTAATACGATAGGAGTTTGTATTAAATTATAGGTATTATAATGAAAAGAGCAAAAACTTGTAAAAACCAATATAAAAAGTAGGTCAATAGCGTATATCAAAAAGTGCTCCGTGCCAATAGCGATACAAATGAACTGTGACACAATCATGAGGAAGAATATTACAATAAGAACACTTCCGTTTCAAGCGGCCAGAAATTAAAGCGGACAATAATAATAATACGATAGGAGTTTGTATTCAAATAAAATTAAAAATGTAAAAATTAGACCAATAGTAACATAGTCGTATCGTGAACGTGGACAATGTGGGATACAGTCTAATAGTGACATGGTCGTATCGCGAAATGGGCAATGTACGACATAGACCAAACGCTTATTGGAAATGACGTTTAGGCGTAACGCGACTTGGGCACACTGCGTTATAGGTGTGCAGCGAGTAAAGGTATGAAAACATCCAAGCGGGTGAAGCCACGGGCAAAAGCTAGTACTATCAAAAATTCCTTAAGCACAGTAACATATTTACTAGATATTAGTAAATAACTTACTGCCATATAGATAAGAATAACTTGTCGATTTATGACCTTAGGGTGATTAAGCAATTACGAGGTCAACATAGTAAAAAGCTTGGCATATGATGGTAAAAGGAAGGCTGAACTATAAAGAGTTCCCATAATTGGTCACTTTCTTTCTTGTAACCTTTATGAGACATTTCTTATGAATGGGCGAATCTACGGCCAATCTCATTTAGGCAACTTATTCATTGGGAACAATGTTGAGAACAATTATTTTTCTAATAAATACGTTTATGGCCCGCATGCGGTGCTACCTTTATGGAATTGTTACACTAACCTTAGATTTAAGACAAAAATGATTTTAAATTGTAACAGTGCCTATAAACAATTGTTGGTTGTTTTTTTTTGATTTTTTATTGGCCTGCCCTGTCTCACTCTTGGGAAAGGCCTTCCTCCACTTCTTAAATCTTTCGTGAGCCCGTGCGTCCTCCTTCCAGTTTTGACGGAACTTATCCAACTCGTCCGGCCATCTCCGATGTGGAGACCCCGCCTCACTGTCTCAGGGCACCAATTCTGCGCTATGTGGGCCCACAGTATGTCCGGCATGCGGCAGACATGTCCTGCCCAGTCCCATTTAAATTGAGCAACCTTTTGAGCCACGTCAACCATCTTTGTTTTGGAGCGCAGTATTGTGTTACGAACACGATCCGTTAATTTAACGCCTAGTATACTGCGCTCCATTGCTCGTTGGTGGACCTTGAGTATGGACTTCTGGATCAAGGACCAAGTTTGTGCACCATAGGTTAAGACGGGAAGAATACACATGTCCATGAGCCTGCGTTTCAGTGCCATAGGCAACTCACCCTTAAATAGTTCCTTCAAGGACCAGTAGCTCTTCCTGGCGTTTTCCGTTCGTCTTCAGATTTATCTTGCCTCGCCCGGAAAGAGACTAAAGGTATTCCTAACTGGTTGGTCATTAAAAATAAATAGAAATAGAATAGGTACCTGTAACAGCAACTGGCAGCTTTTTTAACGTAAAGTTTTTATTATAGTACCTATCGTGTTTAACGTCGGTCTCGTAATTCTTAATAAACAACGAAATGAAGTCGTAATCTCGAGTCAATTCGCACTCGATCGAATATCAGGAAGTCGATCAAAATATTTCGTTCACAATAGAAAAGACGAGAAACCCTTGACAAAAATCAGCCCTCGTAAACATGGTTACAATATTTTAACGTGAAAAATAAAATCACTGGACTGCCTCAACAATTTTTGTCGAATTACTGACAGAAATTATGTAAGTACCTGAGCCCGTCACCCTTTTTATCTATAAGGAAAATGACTCATAATGGCTAAAAAACTAGGAAAAACTTAATATATATTACACCGGCTCCTTATGTTAAATTTTTCATTTGTGTTATGTGCAAGTTCTTACTGATTTTTGTCCCGTATGAAAAGGTTTTGCAATTTTCGAACGCGGAACTTTACTGGGCAGATTTCTAGCTTAAGAGCAAATTCCACCAAACTTTTATACCTAGAATAAATGTTAATAAATGTATTTTTGTAATGTTTTCCATAATAGAACTGTCAACTTCAATTTTATCCCACAGATAAAAGATATCTTACTTTGGTAAAATCAGCCCTATGTAATAATGTAATAAATGTTACATGAACACAATGTCTAAATGTAATTAGACGTATCGGTTATACTCAAAAATAACACTAAACGTGGCATACAGCATGTCTCAGAAAGGTGTGATCAAGGGTTAAAGGTTTGGTACAGAACATCAAAACCACAACAGTCTGATGGTCTGTACCAACCCCTAAAATATGACCACACTTAAAATTGTAGAATTTAAAAAGCAGAACAAAGGTTTAGTTTTTCTTTCGATCAAACTTTCAGAGCCCTGTTTACAAAGAATTGGTGAAGTTTTCTTGTTGTAAGTCCAGTTATCCCTTGAACAATGAATCACTAGAAACAACTATTCCTCATTCCATTTCAATTCAACAACGAAACTAAAATCCTCTATATACCACTGCCAGCAATTGAGAGCAGCGTTCACAATAAACAAAGGTTGAAACAAACGGTAAATCCAATTTTATTCGGGCACGTAGCTGCAGCGCTATCATTTGGCGACAGTCGCCAAATCTAACGTTATCCTTAATACAACAGCCGGGATCCAGCTCACCACTTCGTATTACGGTGACGACCGGGATGTGAGAAGTTATGTTGTGAGTGTACTGAGTGGAGATGACAATACTACATTAATTTAGTTCCCATGCGTACGAAAATTCAATCAAATATATCCAATAATTTAGTCAATATACTAGTCAAAGATCAAAGGGGCCCGTGGCTAAATAATAACAGCCGCACATGTCAATAGATCAGGTTAAGCTACGCTTGCCGCGGTTGGTCTGTGGATGGGTGACCATCTTCACATACACCGTGACCCCCCACCCCCTCGGAAAGCACGTTAAGCCGTTAGTCCCGGCTGTCATTCGTGGATTTTTGACAGTCGTTAAGGGTAGTCAGAAGCCCGAAAGTCTGACAACCAGTCTTATCATGGGGTATCGTATTACCCAGTGTCGCTCCTTGTAAGATACTGGTATTCAGCTGCATCAGGTTAGACTAGAAGCCGACCCCAACATAGTTGGGAAAAGGCTAGGCAGATGAAATATAGCTAGTCAAAGGTTGGCAAAACTTATAGTCGGCCATCTACCAACCCGCACTAGTCCCACTTTGTAAATTATGGCCCTCTCCCTCTCACATAGGGGAGGCCTGTGTCCCAGCAGTGGGAACATTATAGGATGATTATGAATAGTCGTCGTTCGACTATTATTTAGTTTTTTTGAAAAAACTGGCCAAGTGCGAGTCGGACTCGTACACGAAGGGTTCCGTAGCACAAGGCAAAAACGCCGAAAAAAAATATATATTAATATATATATGGTTTGTCTGTATGGTGCCGGACTTAAAGAATAGCACCACCCCATACTTCCCGTGGGTGTCGTAAAAGGCGACTAAGAGAGACCGGAGAATGGGCAGCAGCGTTCTCTATGCATTACACCATCATACCATACTGCGATCGCCAACCCGCCTGCCAAGCGTGGCGATTATGGCAACCCCCCCCCCCCCCCCCAAATTGGGGGAGGCCTATGTCCAGCAGTGGACGTCTTTCGGCTGAAATGATGATGATATATATGGGAGCCCCCCTTAAATATTTATTATATTTTGTTTTTAGTGTTAAATTTGTTGTTATAGCGGCAACAGAAATAATAATAATAATCTGTGAAAATTTCAACTGTTTAGCTATCACGGATCATGAGATACAGCCTGGTGACAGACATACAGACAGACGGACAGTGGAGTCTTAGTAATAGGGTCCCGTTATTAACCTATGGGTAGGGAACCCTAAAAAGTAATTTTGTAATTTCGATGCTAGGATTTTTTTGATAGTTCCAAAATACTCTTATGCATTAGTACTGCTAGTGTTTTAATTAATTGTTGCATTATTGTCATCACAATGTATAACGAAATTCCGTCTGATTGCAATCTCATTAGGTAATTTTATTTAGTGTGTCAGGAATGGTAAGGGAACGATACGTTTACTGTTTTAAAAACAGATGTGGATTTAAAAGTTTTATTTACAATCCTGGTTAATGTATAATTTTCTCGAGGAAATTATTGTAATACTAGCTGTGCCCCGCGGTTTCACCCGCATAAGTGTCGATCCCGTAGGAATGCCGGGATAAAAAGTAACCTATATGTTAATCCAGGGTATCAGCTACCGTTATACAAAATTTTATCAAAATTAGTCCAGCCGTTTGAGCGTGAAGAAGTAACAAACATATAAACACACACACACCCCTACACACTCACAAACTTTCGCCTTTATAATACCTACTAGCTGCGCCCCGCGGTTTCACCCGCATAAGTTTCCATCCCGTGAGAATATCGGGATAAAAAGTAGCCTTTATGTTAATCCAGGGTGTCAGCTACCTCTATACAAAATTTCATCAAAATTGGTCCAGCCGTTTGAGCGTGAAGAAGTAACAAACATATAACACACACACACACACACACTCCCAAACGTTCGTCTTTATAATATTATATCAGTGTGATAGTGTGATTAGTGTGATAGGATGAGAGTTAGTCCTGTCACGCTGTTCTTTCAAATCACAAAATGCACGACTTTCATTCATTTCAAAATGCATGGGTTAAATGTTATGAGCATTCAATTGTTTCTTTACACGCCTCCCTTAAATAGACAATCACATTGAAATAGTGTTTATATGCATCATCATCTGCCTAGCCTTTTCCCAACTATGTTGGGGTCGGCTTCCAGTCTAACCGGATGCAGCTGAATACCAGTATTTTACATGCATATGTGTGTGCAGTAGTGTTTATATGCATATGTGTGTGAAATAGTGTTTATGTGTGTGATTTATTGTGTGTCAAGAAACTGTTGCCACCTCCTCACAAAACTCTACCTTCCTACCTCCACGTTAAGATAAAGTTAGAGACCGCGGCTCTGACACCAAGCTGCGATCCGTAGAACTCTCCCAAATTGATCTACCTGTTGATTCCGATCTTCGTCTTATGTGAGATTTGTACGATATACTCCTGTAGGATTCATTACTCAGATGCCTGTTGCTTTCAAATTAATGAGGCGTTTGATAGCGGAAATAGAACCATAGTTTATATTTAATTGATTCATTTTGTACTATTTCACCGCGATTTCGTTCACCTTCACTGCTTTCTGAATGTTTTTTTGGGATAAACATAGCCTATGTAACTTTTCGGCCGATAAACTATCTAAATAATTACGACGGTCCGTTGCTGTGAGTGTCTGTGTGGTGTCGGACTTGAAGAATAGCACCACCCCATACTTCCCGTGGGTGTCGTAAAAGGCGACTAAGGGACGTACCGGAGAATGGGCAGCAGTGTTCTCTATGCATCCCACCACCATACCATACTGCGATCGCCAACCCGCTTGCCAAGCGTGGCGATTTTGGCAAATCCCCCCCCTTTTGGGGGAGGCCTATGTCCAGCAGTGGACGTCTTTCGGCTGAAATGATGATGATGGTGATGTTGCTGTGAGAATGAAGGACAAACCAACATACACATAGCTGGCTGGACTGTAGCTACATCAGTCATTGCTGCGCCATTTGTCATGGAGTGGTGCAGTAGTGATTGTTTGAGTTTATTTCAGTTTAATTCTTTTTATGTTTTGTCGTGGGTATTTTTAAGATTAAGTACTAACATTAGTCTTTAAGAACATTGTTACAAAAAAAATGGACACCTTGGTCTGAAAAAAGTAGTAGTTTATTTTATTATTATTACTAGCTGTGCCCGCGACTTCGTCCGCGTGGAATAGTGACTTTTCGGGCAGCATATTTTGAATTACATATACCGTCTACAGACCGGGCATTTGCTGTCCGAACCCTCTGAGAACTCAGGCGAATTTCAGTGAAAGTCTCAGACTCTAGTGCTTGAGCTTCACGATCGGCAGTGAGACGTATTTCTCGTTCTTCCTGTGTTTCCTGAGACCGAACATTTGCTGTCCGAACCCTCTGAGAACTCAGACGAATTTCCCTATCAGTGAAAGTCTCAGACTCACGCGATAGTGTATGAGCTTCACGATCGGCAGTGAGACGTATTTCCCGTTCGTCCTGTGTCTCCTGGAATCGAGCATTTGTTGTCCGTACTCTCTGGGAGCTCAGGCGGATTTCCCTGACAGCAAAAGTCTCAGACTCACGCGATAGCGCGTGAGCTTCGCGATCGACAGATAAACGTGCCTTTCGTTGTTCCCCGTTTTCCCTATTTCGAGTTGTCATCATTCGAGAACGATTTGAACTCAGTCGAGATTCTCGCTGAGTCGAAGTTTCTGCAGCACGAAACCTAGCCTGGTGCAGAGAGCCTTTTGCCTCACGACCTTCCTCAGATTCCTGTGATCGAACTAATCTCATCCTTTTAGCATTTCTGCTACATTGGGAGAGGTTGGATCTTCTTCGAGGCATTCTTACAATAAAATAGTACTTACTACTTAACACACAGTTATTTAGTAAACACGTACTATCGTAAACAATTAAATTATAAATACTTACAGATTATTATACAGTCTAAAATTATCACAGTTTAAGTAATAAGTGTTAAGACGTGTAAACCAAACGTCATTATCATCATCATTTCAGCCGATAGACGTCCACTGCTGGACATAGGCCTCCCCCAATTTTGGGGGGGTTTGTCATAATCGCCACGCTTGGCAGGCGGGTTGGCGATCGCAGTATGGTATGGTGGTGGAATGCATAGAGAACGCTGCTGCCCATTCTCCAGTGAGACCCTTAGTCGCCTTTTATGACACCCACGGGAAGTAAGGGGTGGTGCTATTCTTCTACACAGACAAACGTACTAACTTTATAAAACAAAAGAATTGCTAGAAAAAATAATTACTAACCTAAGCTAATGAACTTATACTTAATAAAGAAAATCAAGAAAAGAAATGCCTAACCTATACCAAATACTTATAATATTTATATACAAACCCTAAATACAAATTAAGATAAGTATACCGAAAATCAGGGAAAGAAATGCCTAACCAATAATAAATGCTTACAATATTTATTTACAAAACCCCTATAAGTAAATACCCAATAATCAAGGAAAGAACCGCCTAACCTATACCAAATACTTACAAAATTTTAAAGAAAATTAAGAAAAAGAACCTAACCTACAAACCCTAAAATATAAATAAATGAAATATGCAAACAGTCAGTATTCAAGTGAATCGCAATAATCGAATCCAACTATTCGCCTGTACTCTCCATGCGTTCGCTACGAATAACTGAATCCTTATGGCAGCGGCGCGTTTTCTTTTGAAATGGTCATCTCGCAGTTCAACCTGAGGGGTTGTCGACTGCTTAACCTGGCTTTCCTGTGGATGCCTCAATAAATTAAGGCCTCCAGCCAGGGCATAATACACAACTTAACTACACAATATAAACTTAAAAACTAAGCGACTACACGCTAAGGGCACCCCCTGTGGGGTACGGACCTCGGCTTAGGGCGTCGCTGGGAGAGGGCAGCAAGGGACAGGCTGGATCGGAATTATGGCAGCGGCTCGGCTCTCAGCGCGCTTTATACAAGGTGTAACGGAAAGGGGGTATCAACCCTGAAGGAGGTGAATGTGCTCATGAAACTGAACAAATTTCCCCAAAGAACATAGGTCGAAATATGAAAAAAAATTTGGACCTCCCATAGTAATAGTAAATCATTGATGTGCTATTACTATGAGAGGTCCAAATTTTTTTTTTCATCTTCATTCACCTCCTTCAGGGTTGATACCCCCTTTCCGTTACACCTTGTATATATAGCCACGGACGCGCAGGCGCGAGGCGTTTACGTACTCTGATAGAATACCTTAACAAATGTTCGCCGTGATTCTTTAAATTGACATAACTTTTTTATTTATGAACCGATTGACATGAAATATACACTAAATGTTAAGTGAAGCTTACTACAATATATTAGTGAAAACCGCATCTAAATCGAATAAGCCGTTTCTGATATTAGCGTGCACAAACACAGCAGACAAACAGATAAACAGACAAAAAAAAATTTAATTACATTTTCGGGTTCGGCATCGATATAATAACAACCCCTGCTACTTTTTTTTAATATATTTCCATTGTACAGACACCACTTTTCTACAATTTTATTATATGTATAGATAGCCTAAGCATAATCAGCATATAATGTTCCTAGCTGGGCCTAGGACTCCGTGAAGGATAATCCTCCACGCGGGCCCAGTTTCGGTTGGTGGATGACAATAGTCTTCGGAATGTTTGGTTCTAGGACATTCCGGTTTCCTCACGATGTTTTCCTTCACCGTTTTGAGAGCAGTGGTGATGAAATAATTTAAACTAAGTAAGTAAGCCTGCCTGATCGCCAACCCGCCTGCCAAGCGTGGCGATTATGGCAAACACCCCCCTTTTGGGGGAGGCCTTTGTCCAGCAGTGGATGTCTTTCGGCTGAAATGATGAAGTAAGCCTGTCGAATCTACGACCTTACAACTCGTAAGTCGCGGCTGTTACCACTGGGGTACCACTGTTCCACCAACATGCACATTTTACCTATATTAATTTTCCAACTAAGCGTTATATCGTTAACGAGCACAAAAACAGTATTCTAAAGGAAATACAAAAAGCTTTCATACAACAGGTACAGACGCCAGGACAGCAAGCTACTACAGTCTGTCAAATTTCTTTAATAGATTTTCAACTTTATCGCTAAAGCCTAAGGTTCAAAGTTGATTGGGAAAATTTGACAGTTTCGGGTAGGTTGATGTGCTGCGTCTGTACAATCTTTCATAAAAGTGTGATTCTTAAGCTTTGGTTTCCTAGGAAAGTGGTTCCGTCATAATTTGGCGGCCGTCATGAAAATCTGTCATTTACACCAGTATTTGACATAAAGTCAAATATCCTGCTACCCGAAAATTTAAATCGCTAGATTTGCTCTCACCCACTTACTCACGCGAAAAAGTGACCATACTGAGAAGAGTGGGCTCACACCACACATTAATAAACAGCGTTTCCATGACAATCGTGCAATCCAGTCAAGTCACTGCGACATTGTGTGTCAGAGGTGTCAAAACGAAACATAAACGCGACTATCTTTTGACGCGGTAGGATAAATCTAACGATTTAAATCTTTGTCGCTGTCATCATTTTCATGACAGCCGTCACTATGTCCGTTATGTGAAGTCACAGATCTTCTAGAAAACCGTAGCTTTACAATATTTTAGAAGTTTACAACTAAAGTTCAGCCTGTAATAATGCCAAAATCTAAAGGATTTTTTTTATTGCTGTATGTACCTGCTCTTGACCTCGATCACGCCTGATGGAAAGCGATAGATGAGGTCTATGATAGAACAATTGACATATATATTACTGATAGAACAAGCGTGCCCAGAAGATGCCTAAGGCACTGGAACTCCCACGCATCGACGAAACACAGCAGGCTGCTTGACGCCGGACTCCGGTGGGAGGGTGGTCGCAAACCAGGCGGACGTTAGCCCTACCACCGCAAGGGAAGAATTGGCCAGTCAAATAAGGTGTTCAGTGTGACTGTCGAGGATGCCCCGAACGCTCGGTTCAGTTGAGTAATGCTGCGTTTCCACCTGAGATGTGCGAGGATGCGCAGCGAGGGATGTGTGTGAAACAAACCAATAACGTCGCTTCATTTGGATAGCTTGAACTAAGTTAGCGTTGTTGGTTAGTTTCAAGCAAAAATCATGGAAAAATAGCCATTCCACAAACATTGAGAGCATTAAAGTTTACAAAAGGTTTCAACGTAAACCTTGACTTGGAATAAGTTTACCAAGAAAAATAGCTACAATTTCCATTTAGCCAGGCCTGTCTTTTACACTTTGGTGTACCCATTACGACTTTACTAGATAAAATTTTACGTGTGTCTCATGATATCTGTGTGTACTAACGCAAAAATTAATGTTTACATTCAAATTTTTTTTGTTTAAACTCGAACTCCTTTTGCTAGTCAAGTCACAAAACCTATATTATTTTTTACATTTGAATTCATAAAAGCCACTCTTGCAGAAGATTTACAATCTACCGTATCATCACTGAGATAATCTCAATCTCATCTTCTTTGACACGGATGTTTACCTCTCTGTACCTACGGACTCGAAAAAATTCATCAAAATTGTAAATGGAAATGAGATTCTGCTTTTTTTGCGTGAGAAGTTACCAAATTGTCGCTGCCGACGCATTATAATTTATCATTAACTAGAGACTCGCCCCTGCTTCGCACTCGTGCAATGTAGCTACTGTTGTGGCAACATCTGTGGATATTGTAGTGAGGAGTATATTTGTTAAGTTTATTCTCCGCTTTCCGAATTGCGTCAAAAGCGATTATATCGCGAATCCGACCAACGCAAAGCCGTGCCGCTTGGTCAGTGACAAGCCATTCTACAGAAACCAGTGTCACCAATTCAAAATTTTATTTACGGCTTTGAGCGCCTAGCTTGTTTTCAGTAAAGATCACTACACAATATTTAATTACTATTAAAATCGAATGAAGCTGGTGAAATTCAGTAATTAATTGGTTAAAACACTAGTATTTAAAAAAAAAGACTGAGAACGTAACTGTTTTTGAGACGTTTCGTAATAATTAGAAATTGCATACTACTATAAAGTAAGCGCAAAAAGAATACTCGCAATATATTCCATCATAATATGTAACGAGCCTCAAAAAAATATGTATTTTTTTAAAACACTTTATTTAAGTAATTAATTATTATTTTATTTTACATTCTAGGGTCTTTCTCAAATGTCAAAACGGGCCTTTTATTTTTTGCCAACTTTACGATGTTGGTTTCATGGAGTCAGTTGTAAAGTTTGAGGGTCTGTGCCACACCACCAGGAGCAGTGGCGGACTTACCAGTTGTAGACAGGTACTTTACTTTGTAACATTTAATTTCATCACCACTGCTCTCAAAACGGTGAAGGAAAACATTGTGAGGAAACCGGCATGTCCTAGAACCAAAAATTCCGAAGGCTTGTGACCTCCACCAACCCAAACTGGGCCCGCGTGGTGGATTATGGCTCGCTCCCTCACAGAGAACAGGCCGGTGTCCCAGCAGTGTTCCAACATATAACCCTTTGACCGCCAAGGACGCATTAAAGCGTCATTCAATAACTTGATCGAGACGCCAATGACGTCTTAAGCGATAAGTGTGTCTGAACCACACCATTGATCATACAAATCTGACTCTGCTGTACCTATAGATTTAAGGCAGTCTGGTAGTTAATGCCCTAGGTTGTTTCTAGGCAAAGAGAAAAGTGTTCGTCGATTTGCTTAAAAGCCTGATGGCGTAGGTAAGCCCATCTGACTCACCTAATGGCTTACAGAGAATTGCATGTTGGCAACGTGGTTTTAGGTTAAAACGTGTCTGTTCGTTTTGCTGTAAATCAAAGTCAAGTGTAACTTTCATCTCTGTATGTAGTTGTTCTCGAATGTAATGATCATTATCACATCGGTAAATGACATAACAATCACATAGGTTTAGGGCTGTTATTTCAATAGACATAAAATTTTTATTCGTGGAATAAAATTGACGTCTGACAGTTTTTGTATGGAATAACTGTCAAAAATTCAAAATTATTCCTCGGATAAAAATATCTGGCGGTGGAAAAATCAGCCCTTAATTTCTATTAAAACTTTCTTTACTTTTTGAAAACTTTTATTTAATGTGAAATAAAAGTTTAAGTAAATTGTCTCTAACCCTAAGTAAGAGTAAGTAAGGGTAAGAAACAATTTTAGTTACTTCTAGTGTTAGTAGGTTACAGACAAAGATTAACATAATATACAATTATAATTCGGCGTGGATCTCCACCCACCTCCACAATCGGGAAATCCCACTGATCTGCGAATATACTGAGAATACTGTTGGTGCCTGCCGTCGCGAACACGCGTCGTCAGGGATGCCCATCTATTTCAAATAATGGCGACAAAACCACGCAAACATCCCTGACGCACTACAACGCCACGGCAGCCGCAGCAGTACCTACTCTTAGTGCATTATTAAATTGGACGCATAGGTCACTGTATGCCCGCTGAGTGAAGTCGACCAACAGGCTGCAGGACTGACAGTTTAACCTTTGAAAAGCGTTAGGTACTTTAACTGGCTTCGTACAGCAAACCTGCGGGCGCTTGTTACAACGGACAGCCAGCATTAATTAAAATTTAACATTTAAAAAAATAAATACATTTAACATTTTAAAATTTAACATTAACATTCGAATTTAACAAACTGGAATTATGCCTTTCACCTGGAGCCTGTCCACTCCCATTCGTCCTGCAACTTTTAAAAGTTTATTAACTGCAACCTAGTGCCTAGTGACTTCTGGCTGCGTGAAAGTCAACTATACCATAAAACATACTTATCTCAAGGGCATTTGACAATAGTGTTGCTTCTCACCAGTAATTTTTGTAATCGGATTAGTGCGTCCAGGTACAGACGCCAGCACATCAAGCTACCCGAAACTGTCAAATTTTCCCAATCAACTTTGAACCTTATGCTTTAGCGATAAATTTGAAAATCTATTAAAGAAAATTGACAGACTGTAGTATCTTGAAATAAATTGGGATGAGGGCAAAAGAATGCTAATGGATCAGTACTTCCAGAGAAAACCTCTTACATAATCAGCCTATAATGTTCCCACTGCTGGGACACATGCCTCTCGGTGAGAGGGAGTGGGCCGTAATCCACCACGCAGGCCCAGTGCGGGTTGGTAGATGTCACATGTCTTCGAATTTTTGGTTCTAGGACATGCCGGTTTCTCTCTCACGATGTTTTCCTTCACCGTTTTGAGAGCAGTGGTGATGAAATAATTTACACAAAGTAAAGCGCCTGTCTGGGTTCGAACCTACGAACTACAACTCGTAAGTCGCGGCCGTTACGACTGGGCCACCCCTGCTCTCACTGGGCCACCCCTGCTCTCTGAGAGAAACCCTCTTACAAACAAACAATTTTACCTACCAATTAGATTAGAATAAACTAAAAGCGCGCTCTTTACTCCATATTTTATACCGTTCATGAGTTACCTTTCTTGTAGCCAAGTGCAAAAAATCATCAAACATTTATTGACTTCACCCACAAAGCATCAAAGGAGGGTTGCTATGGAAATCATAAAATTAGCTCTCTCGATCCTGAGTCAAAGATGGCTGCGGTCGCTTTAATTGCAATATTTGAGGGCTTCCTTCAATGAGCTCAACAAACGGCAAAACTGGAAAAAAATAGAAGGTAATTTAATGTTCAATGTAGGTAACCTACTAAAAGGTTTCTTGTCGATTCACAAAACGGAAATACAAATAGGCATGAAAATTATATTGTGTTCGCAATTTAAGATGGGGATTGCTTTTATTGAATTATGTAAAAGAAATTACTGAAATACATTTGGCGGCTTTAAAAATTCGATTTGATGGAGGGTAGCCTGCGAAATTAAAATTTTCTTACGTTTTTGCCATTTTCAGGTCAGTGTCAGGTTCTGTGTCGAACAAAATATTAAGATTCGCGATCGTATCAAGTAGATACATATGTATTAACAGAATTATACTCATCAATACAACCCTCTAAATTCATATAACCCAATTGAATGACTATTTCATGAAATATCAATCAATAGGGTTACATACACTTTATCATAATCTGCCTAATAAGTTCCAAATGCTGTTATTTTGCCTTTATCTCTGTGACAGTCTTTAGTTTGTCGTTCAGCTCATGATGACACAATGTGAGGTCATTAATCTGATCCATTTGAGTCATAAACTAGACCCCAAACCAAACACATAAAAAATGTCATGAAAAACAAATGATCCAAAGGCAAACCCTGCATGAATTGTCCCTTGTATCCAAATTAAATGATAAAATGAGAAATGACTTTATTTCTTGGTTAGGTAGGTTTATACCACAGATATAGTTACACCTAGATAACCCAAGAGCAACTACTTCGGTTCCAAAAATCGCACCAGCTTACGTACAAAAATTGTAAGCTGTCACTTTCGCGTTCAGTCCTGTGTACTGCTGGCTGGGTGAACGTGAGCGCTGGTGCTAGGCCCCGAGGGTGGGGCGATTTTCCCAAAACTAAATAGTGCTAGTGACGTCATAGTAGGATAGTCAATAAATGGCACGCTTGGTTTTCATACAGATCGTGATACTTGCGTTATCTAGGACTATCTGTGGTTTATACAAACACTTTTTACACATCAATAATATTTAAAAACTGGCCAAGTGCGAGTCGGACTCGCACACGAAGGGTTCCGTACCACAAAGCAAAAACGCCGAAAAAAACAGGTTTGTTGTATGGGAGCCTCCCTTAAATATTTATTTTAATTTTATTATTTATTATTAAAGTTAAAATACAACTGAGTATTTTGTCAATATTTCAAGTGCCTACCTGTTGCCATTTTTGATATCGAGCAGAAAAGAGCCCTTAAATATTTATTTTATTTTGTTTTTAGTATTTGTTGTTATAGCGGCAACAGATATACATAATTTGTGAAAATTTCAACTGTCTACCTATCGCGGTTCTTGAGATACAGCCTGGTGACAGACAGACAGACAGACGGACAGACGGACAGACAGCCTCCAAGGTTCAAAGTCTTAGTAATAGGGTCCCGTTTTTACCCTTTGGGTACGGAACCCTAAAAACCTAGATGAGTTTGGTGTTTCCTATCCGACTACTCTGAGAAGAAACACCGAAACAAACTCAGCTAACAGTCTGTGTTAAAGTCCAGTCATAATCTTGGTCAGGTGCTCAACTTCAGGAGCTCAATGACTAACTTTCTATGCCACGTAGGCCAAACTAACTTTCTGTCTTTTTTTCCAGGATGCTGGGCGGCGTGGGAGGGCGGCACGCGTCCGTGCGCCGGCGCGGCAGCTCCCCAGGCGTGCGCCGATATGCGGCAAACGCGGCCGCCGCAGACGATTCACCGCCGGCGTCGCCGCGGCCAGTGCGCCGGCGCCGGGCCGCGATGGCTGCGTCAGACCACAAGACCTGCGCGCTCATACACACGAGGCTCAAATTGGGAGATATTATGTAAGTGTTAAGGTTAATTATGTTTTTATATTACGAAATGAGCTCGCTGAGGTGTGGCTCTCGCCAGATGGGAAGCTTTTTCTTCCAGTGGCATGGCAGATCAATTTGGAACTCATTGAAACACGCCTGATGGCTGTTATATATCTGTAGAAGGTACAGCCACGAGCACTAATATATTTACTGTATGTATAGGGTACACTTAGCACAATAGAAAAGTGATTTTTTCGTGGAATAATTATTGCAACTTGAAGATAAGACCTATCTCTTAATAGAGGTTCCAAAATATAGTATAGTGGCTGGCGGTGTTGGCTGGTGTCCGCAACTCCTCGCTCGAGCGCATACTTTGCGTACAGGTTGCAATCAATTATTACAATCAACACAGTGGAGAAAAACACTTTTAAAAGTTGCTCAATGTACACAATACTTATGTATTTAGTGCTCATGACCTTTGTATTCAAGAGTATTCTATCTATCTTCTGCTACAATTACATTGCGGAAGCGAGTTAGTTTTGGTAAATTAAAAATGACAAATGCAAGTTTTTTAATAAGTTTGGCAGTAAAAACTGAGCAGTAAACTAAATAAAAATGAGTCATAATAAATATTTAAATGGGTAATTCAATAAATATTAAACAGTAAAACGTCTTAACGGGCAGTTAAAAAATCGGTATTAGTCGGTAAGAAATCTAAGTTGGAAGTAGCGCTCGCTTCGCTCGCTCGGCTCGAGCGTGTTTGGTCACAGTTCTAACCTAACCTAACCCATTTGGTCAAGGTGGTGCTTAGTAACTGCACCCAATTCGGTTCGCACGGTTCGCACGTGGTTGGTCACAATTCCAACCTAACCTATGAATGCTAAACTAGTACTTAACTGCCAATACACCATTTTTACTGCCCATTTATTTATTACACTACTTGGGTATTTTTATACTGACATTATAGGATGATAATTATAATAGATCTATGTTATTTTTATTACTGTTCATGTTTTACTGTCACACTAATTTAGCAACCACCAAAAAATAAATGACTGCCCGTTATTTTTTTCAACTGATCTTAATAACCTCCGTAATATTTAAATTAGATTTGAAAGTCTCTGAGAGAGTGTCTCGGACTTAGTTTATAAATTGATCGAACAGCTCGCTTCTGTAAAACAAAGATAGTCTGAATATCGGCGGCATTTCCCCACAATAGAATACCGTACGACATTACACTATGAAAATAGCTAAAGTACACTAAACGGGCAGTCTCTATATCAGTTAAATTACGAATTTTTCTAACAGCATATGCTGCGGAACTTAGCTTTTTTGACAATTTATCTATATGTGGACCCCACTGAAGCTTAGCATCCAAAGTTATGCCCAAGAATACTGTGTTGTCTTCAGGATTCAAATCCTCGCCCTTTATCAACACATTAGTTTTCACCTGCCTAACGTGGGGTAGCGTAAACTTAATGCATTTGGTTTTTTTCCCGTTTAAAAGCAAATTATTAACATTGAACCAGTGGACTACTTTCGAGATCGCGCTATTTACATCGTCAGTAACCAACTGCTGACGTTTAAGTTTAAACAAAAGAGAAGTGTCATCTGCAAACAACACTATATCATGATTATCCTTTATGAGGTACGGCAAGTCATTCATATAAATAAGAAACAAGAAAGGACCAAGAATTGAGCCCTGTGGGACTCCCATTGTTACTATAGATCCGGGTGATCTTTTTCCATTAACGTCAACGCTCTGAATCCTTTTACTCAAGTATGAAGTAACAAGATCCAGAGCAGTGTTTCGGATCCCGTAGTGGCGGAGTTTCCTGATTAACGTTTCGTGAAGAACGCAATCGAATGCCTTGGACAAATCACAAAAGATGCTCAAGGCATCGCATTTATCTTCCCAAGCATTATAAATATGTCCTAAAAGTTCAACACCGGCATCAGTAGTTGAACGACCCCTTGTAAAACCGAACTGTTTGCTATGTAATAATTTATGTTTATTAAAAAATTTTTGCATTTGGTCTAAAATTAATTTCTCAAAAAACTTTTTTACAAAAAAAACAACCGACTTCCAAAAACACTATAAATAAAGAGAAAAACAACTTTAATTTCGGAAGTCGGTGTCTTTGGATTTGTATTTTAGTTTTTGCCACCGACTTCCGAAATTAAAGTTGTTTTTCTCTTTATTTATAGTGTTTTTGGAAGTCGGTTGTTTTTTTTGTAAAAAAGTTTTTATTTTTCACTTTTTATCGGGTCAGTTTGTAATTTATCTAAGTTATAATAGCCTAATGTCAACTACTTATCACCTTTTACAAAATATTGCTTTTCCCGATGCATGGACGTTAATTGTTGAGGAGTTCTCCTAGTAAGAACCAGGAGAACTGGAGCTGATTGAGAAGTCACCATCAGCTCCACTTCACCATACGCATTGTAATGAGCATAAATTGCTTAGCAGCCATATTAAAGTAATCGAATCGCAACCCGTGAAATATTTGTCATTGAGTAGTGCCATTTGTGGTCTTCATCATCAGCTCCACTTTACCAAATCATAATTTCCGAGAGCAAATGCTCAAGTTACTTTAATAATAGACTTAGGCAAGAAAAATTTTGCTAAAGGCCAAGTTTATGTTACGCTTAGTCGTGTAAAGACGCTGTATGACATTGTATTATGCGACTTGGAACCTACCAAATTGCTAAATAGACCTCATGACGAAAAGGCATTGCGTGAAATGCAACGATTGAGGCTTTTATAAATCATCATCAGCCAATTGCAGTTCACTGCTGGACGTAGACCTCCCGAAGTTTGCGCCAACGTTCGCTATCCTCCGCTTCTCTCATCTAGCCACTACCGGCAACCTTTGTTAGGATAATTATACAGAAGAAAAACTCGCAAAAGTATTTCACTTTAAGAAGTATTTATTAGTTTTTAGACTAGATGCTGATAATCCTGGCTGCAGCATCAGGCCAGACTTATGACAACATTGCATTGAACTTAAAATTTAGTCCTGTTTAAAATGAGCCCAAACACGACTTCGGTGCTGTAATTTCAAGGTTTGTACTTTTTCTGATGCTCGACTGGCTTCAGCATCAGGTCTCTATGTACTTCGGTGTTCCTCATTAACAGTACGTTTATCCACACATGGAGCCCTTTTCAATGAGCCTAAACACGATATATCTGCTGTTAGTTGTCGAGGAGTTAGGTACTCTGCAGACTATCCTGACTGCAGCATCAGGTCATAACTTGATGATCATGAGACCAAATGTGGCAAATGCCCTATCAAACATCAAAACAATTTACTAAAACAGTCCTTGCCTGTTCGAGTAACTTCTTAGGTTAAGGAGTTGAACCTTCCATCATCAGCCCAGCTACCTGAGATGGTGACAACCGTACGCAAATACACAAGATACTTCATAAAATATGCGAAAAACAATAAGTGAGCCTATAAAATTTGAGGGTTGCTCTCGATTTCTCTAAGATCCCATCATCAGATCCTAACTTGGTGACAATGGGACCACCTCAGAACTATCTACTTTCGGACAAAAAAAGAATTTTGAAAATCCGTCGACAATTGGCGGAGTAATCGATGAACAAACATACAAAAAAAAAAAAACATACAAACATCCGAACATAGTACCTCCTCCTTTTTGTGAAGTCGGTAAAAATGATTACCTATTATTGTATGAATCAGATCATTTTCAAGTGTTACACGCAGCTAGACTATACACGTCTAGCCCCATAGTACATTTTTATAAAATTTCATTGACTAGTATTTAGAAGGTAGATAGAAGCGTGGCTATCACAACTCGGTATTGTAAATCAAGCCGTTATCTAGCTTATTTTTTCATAAATCATTTCGTAAATATCTAGAGCTCTACCTTCTCTCTGTAATCTGCATGTTAGGTCTCGTTCCTAAACCTTCCTAGGGTAATAAGAGCGAAAATAATATTTTAAGCTGAGGGCTGTCTAAAAATATTATTGCGTTACTATTTTTACTTTCATATTAAGATAATGTGAAACGCATTAGGTATATTGATTATTTTAAGAACGGTAAACACATAAGTACCTAGAATTCGTATTAATTTGAGACGCATTAAGTTTTTAACTAGGTTTTTAAATTACTTTGTTCAAATTAGGTGCAAAATCAAAATATAGTTCAAAATTATCTTATCTAAAGAAGTGATAAAACAGTTTAAACAATCCTTTCGCTTTTTACACAAAGTCCTAGTTACTTATATCAAAAATTGATTGAATTTACTGTAAAAACAAAGAAAGCTAGAAAAACAGTGTTGCAAAAACAAACAAAAAGTCAAAAGTTAAGCTTCACCTCAGTCGCCCTCTACCAATTTCATTAAAAAGCTTTTAGATTCTAAGCATACGTAGCGCCACTGCTGCAGCGCAGCGAGCGGAAAACGGTGGAACTCAATCATAACTGCGATGCCAGAGCACTCTAGCGACAGTGTCCTAAACTACGAAGTAAAATTGTCCTGTAACGCCATCTGGCGCTAACAGCGGGAAAATTTTGAACTAAAACGGTCCTGCGACATCAGCGCCCAGTGCGGGAAAATGTGTAACTGTAATTCTGCGACGCTAGAGCCATCTAGCTTCAACAGTTCTGCGATCTGAAAGTTTGCAATTTCAGAGAGCGGGTAACCTGGGTGACCTGTATTTTTGTTCACGGACTACAGATGTCTCTACGAGTTCATACAGACGACGATGGTTTGGAAGTCTTTGGACTCGTGCTTAGCGTACTTGGCCTAATTTCGTGTTTAAAGAAACGTAACGTGGCTTCTGAGTAATGTTTAATTGAATAATAATACGTTAATTCTGATAAAAATCTAGTAGGTATTGTAGCCTAAACAAAATTGATTTAATCTAACCTAGGCTGGCCCTGTAAAAAATATATCCAGCCTATCCAAAATCAGAGTCAACATTCGTCCGAATACCGCAACATCGACAAAGGCCTATTCGTCGAAATATTCCGACCGATGCTATCGATTGGAAATTCAATTTCCATTCGAAGTCCAAAACAGAAGACGGTCGGATTCAATTCTGTAATAATAGAGTCTCGTGAAGTCGTCCGTTCACCACGTTTGGCCAGTGTAAATGGAGCAGACTTGCTTCCTGCCTCCACGTGGTGAGATGCCATTATTGATTTCCGGCGCGAGAACGAGACAGCGCCATACCACAATTTGTTGCACTATTTTCCGTCCCATTCTTTCGCCAATATATGACCTATTTTTATGCCGCTTTCCCTATATTAAAACAGCCTAAGTAATTAGGTGAAAAGTTCGGTTGGCGCGATGTAATCTAACAGTGGTTTAGTTATAATATGTTTGTTTTTGTATTTGATTTTCTTATTAGGTATGTTGAACTACAATACTGGTTCACGTCATTGAGTAGGAACGGAATAGAACCTTTCTGAATGTGCCCGAAATTGTAGATTGAATAATAAAGCGGATAAGGTATTCGTTAACGTTTTAGGGGCATTGTGCTTTGTTCCTTTCAATGTTGAATGTCGATGTTAGGAAAGACAAATCAAATCCATAATCATTCTAATGCTTAGAATGCGTGTAATGTATAGGTATACTAAAATATACTTCGATGATAATTTTATTCAAACATGCTTGGTAGGTGGATTCGTTAAATAAATGACCGATAATAACTAATAATTAAAGTATTTCAGTACAAAAATATTGTTTAATAAAAAAAATTAAACGATACTTTTATTACCTACTGACATTAACTTTTAAACATGATAAAATTGCAAAAAAAACTCTTCTTATACTAAAAGTAATGAAAAAAACTTTTCCTATCAATAATAACACAATCACCATTCTCAGTAATCACCAAAGTCAGCAACAATTGCCGGTTGAACAGTAAATCAGCGGATTACCGGTGGCCAGCGGTTCGACGCACCTGCACCTCACGGCTCACGGGGATAAATACCCCGGATTAGCACCGCGTTAATTGGACTTATTTTATACGTCGATATATGTAGGGGAAATCGTTGAAAATATTTTAATTATGATGTGTCATTAAATAATTAAGTAGTTTTCATTCAAGAGTAATGAGTTTTTTTACTGCATATTTTGTGTTTGTTTCCCTAATTGTACTTATTCATAAGGCTTTCAAGAAAACACACATATCATCAGTTTTGCTTTAAACTCAACAACTTAATCTGTCGACTACGCCATCCACCACACCATTACGCCATCTTAGATAAAAGGGCGTCCAAAGAGAGATAGTATGTGACACTTCGGTACAGTAGTACTCATCCCGTAACACTGGCTTGTAAAACATGCAGGTAAAGCAAACGTTGAGAGCAAACGAATTCTCACTAATTTACAACTGCCAAAATATGATGGATGTACGTTAGAACACATCAACATCCTACATGAAAGTCCTAAAAAATTATGAATGAAAAGTATAGATTTACAATGCTTTTGGCAGCATTTTAGATACTTGAAGTCTCGGATATAAATGGGTCCTGTGAACCTTGCCAACTATGTGAGTCACGGGCTAAAACCAGGTCTTAAATAAGAAACTTCTGAGTCATGCCTAAGTATCAACATGGAGTAGATAGAAAAAATAGAAACCTGCACGGAGTGGCTATAAGGTTCTATTGTTTCTAGAAGTTTTCAGCCAAACGCATTTTGTTTTTAGGCACAGACCACTACAGTCCGTTTACAGTTATGTTACCTGACAGCAGCAGCCTAACAGCAACCTTATTGTGACGAGAACAAAGATCAGAATGATTTTGACAAATTTTGTAAATAGCAGCAACCGAACAGCAACCTTATTGAATTGAGAATAAAGATCACTGTGATGGACAGTGATGCAAAATCAGATGTAAAAATATAACTGTGAACGGACTGTACAAGTGTACAGGAATATTCATCAAGCTTTTATAACATATACCGCGTACAGTGAGCACTATTTTTGTACCTAAGTATGACGGTTATACACATAATCACCATAAAAAGTAATCACCGATATAATTTACTCATTTATCCATTAAATGGCTGCTGCCATTGCATGTATTAAAATCACCGAGTTGTGAGAGGATTACTTCAATTTACAACCCCAGCGTTACAATGCATCGCAAAATAGCAATACGTATGCTAAATGCCTGAGTAGATAAATAAATTACTAAATGGAACTAATTAAATTCCATGGTAGTCCAATTGTTAATTTTGAGGGGCCCGTGGCTAAATAATAATAGCCGCACAGGTCGATCGATCAGGTTAAGCTACGCTTGCTGCGGTCGGTCTGTGGATGGGTGACCATCTTTACATACCGAGACCCCTCCGTGCCTTGGAAAGCACGTTAAGACGTTGGCCCCGGCTGTCATTCGTGGATATTTGAGTCGTTACGGGTAGTCAGAAGCCCGAAAGTCTGACAACCAGTCTTACCAAGGGGTATCGTATTACCCAGAAACTGAGTTGTGGAGGTCAGATAGGCATTCGCTCCATGTAAAGTACTGGTATTCAGCTGCATCCGGTTAGACTGGAAGCCGACCCCAACATAGTTGGGAAAAAGCTAGGCAGATGATGGTAGCAATCATTTATTTTGTATTAAAGAATGAACACCTGCAAATAAATACTGAAAGCAGTGGTGCCCAGTGGAAAAGGCTGCGACTTACCGAGTTATAGGTCGTAGGTTCGAACCCAGTCAGGCACTTTACTTTGTGTAAGTTATTTCATCACCACTGCTCTCAAAACGGTGAAGGAAAACATCGTGAGGAAACCGGCACATCCAAGAACCAAGAATTCGAAGACATGTTACATCCACCAACCCGCACTGGGCCCGCGTGGTGGATGACAGCCCACTCCCTCTCACTAAGAGGAGGCCTGTGTTCCAGCAGTGGGAGCATTATAGGCTGATTGTGAAATAAATATTAAGTATACCTACTTAACATCAATTAAAGTCGCTTTTCGACGCGGTCGTGTGACCACGTTGTTCTTCTAAACTGAATATTTATGTACATAATACATTAGTATTAAACTTACATACATTAAAGAAATTAATCGCGCGAAGCAGGGGCTAGTTTTGAATAAATAACACTACATATTTTACAATTCAATCGCGAAATCCCAATGGGCGAAAATTGTCTACACGCATCAATAGGTAAGCATAGTGATAAATGTTTGTTCGTTTAAAATTTAAATGCTAAAGATTACTTCCCATGGTATTTAATGATTAAAACACCAATTTCAGCAACAAACTCATTAAAATTCTAATTTAAAACAAAAAGAGAAAATAAAGGGAAAACAAAAGAAGATAGCACCAGTGTTGTCACAAATCAAAGAAGCTGTAAATGAGTGCAATCCTTTACGACGAGGCGATAACGAAAGAGTTTGCGAAAGAAAATGGAACTTGAAATAATTGAATCTCGGGAAACAATGCGACGAAACTTCCGTTTCGTAATAGCTCTCCTAATAAATGCTGGCTTCAATAAATATTGTAACATGTTGCCATAAATTAGACTGATCATAATATAGCTTACACGTGCAAATTATATCCTGGTACATTTCCGCATCGAAGGACCAAATACATGTGGAAACGATTTTCACCACATAGCGTTCCCAAATTAAAAATGATGGACGAGACATAGTTCAAGTGCTGTGGCCCGATGACTGGCAGTTGTTAAATGATGCATAGTGACATAGTAGTATGTACATAGTATTGAATACTGCATTTACATCGCCTCGGATGACCAAAAATATGCGAGTTTGATTTTTACCACAGAGCGTTTGTTGATTATTATTTTTTAAACAAATATTTAATCGATTTTTTATTAGTTGCATATCTATCTATTTAAATATTTACATACATCATAAAACTGATTTACATCTTCGTAACATAGGGTCCAGTTGAAATCCAGCGTCAGGCATTAGTTGTCTGATATTTATGTTGAACTGAGCCTATTTGGCGCAGCCGTGAGGCACACAATACGGTTTTAAGTTTTTCTTGTTTTTGTTTTGTGTCAATGTTGTTTGCCTTACTTAACCTGGATAACAGCCGCACAGGTCAATCGATCAGGTTAAGCTACGCTTGCCGCGGTTGGTCTATGGATGGGTGATCATATTTGCATACCGAGAGTGACCGAGACCACTCCGTGTTTCGGAAAGCACGCTAAGCCGTTGGTCGCGGCTGTCATTCGTGATAAATGATAAAGCCCGAAAGTCTGACAACCAGTCTTACCAAGGGGTATGGTATTACCCAATAACTGGGTTTTGGAGGTCAGATGGGCAGTCGCTCCAATAAAAATAAAATACTGGTATTCAGCTGAATCCGGTTAGACTGACTTCTAAGTCACAGGATCACCTAGTTTAGGAGTCAGGGTTTACCTTATCTGTATTACCTTTAGCTAACCAACTTATGTGTCCTAGTCTTAAGCAATGTCAAAGGTTTTTGTATCAATAAAGATTTTTATTATTATTATTATTAGACTAGAAGCCGACCCCAACATAGTTGGGAAAAGGCTAGGCAGATGACTTAACCTGGGTCAAATAAACTTCTTTTCTTTATTCTTTGCAGTATTGAACCTAACGATTTAACATATTGGCTAAAATGGAGTGCCGTAAAAAATGTCCCTTACATGTACTTAGGCT
This sequence comes from Mesoligia furuncula, assembly GCA_916614155.1. Classification (NCBI taxonomy): domain Eukaryota; kingdom Metazoa; phylum Arthropoda; class Insecta; order Lepidoptera; family Noctuidae; genus Mesoligia; species Mesoligia furuncula. The sequence goes on along the minus strand of OU744793.1, from coordinate 8,230,803 downwards.
ACATTTGTACTTATTTTTTCATTAGACGGCCCCAGATAAAGTGACATTCTATATATGTTTAAGCAGCCACATATTATAGAATGTCACTTTATTTGAGGCCGTTTGGTAGTCTCATGTGATGGTAGTATTTTGAGCTTTCAGAAGAGCTCCCAGCGGGCCACCAACTATCATGGCCTACCAGGAACCTTTTAACCGACTGAGAAGCCAGGTGGGTCGCTGCAGGTACAACTTAGTCATGTGGAGTACTCCGATGAGCTACAGTGCGACTGTGGAGCCACATCACACACGGTGACGCACCTCTTGTCGTGCTCTCTGTGCAAAAACACCTGCACTATGGAAGACCTTTGCGAGGTCAATGCTAACGCTGTCAAAATGGTTGAATTTTGGTCGAAGCTTATCTACATAAAATTAATAAAAGGGAACCATCGATACGACAAAAAAGAAGAAAAATATAGGAGCCATAACGATGATATAGAAGTCAAAACTGTATTGTATTGTCAAAATCTATCGAAAAGCTAATTTCGATCCTGTTGAAACTCTCTGTAGGGATATGAAACGCTTTGAAAACGATTGCCACTTGCCTAGGCCCTCAGGTGATACGATAGTGGAACAGTTTGCAATGGAAATGGAACTCAAAATAATTGAAAATCGCAAAACAACGATGATATGACATTACGTTTTGTAAGCCATGAAGTTTTTGCTTTGTGTCGCACTTGCAGGGTGGAGTGTAAATGCACACTTCGTACCATAGATATATGCTTCGTACTGTAGCGGTATTCTTTAAAAACTCACCGTGATATCTTGGGTGAAGTGAGCTGTCATTAGTGTCAATCCCTAGCATCAGATGGAATGATTTCTCACGTAATGTGCTCACTGCACCTAAGTTCTCACGGTGAGATTTTAACAGAATAGGCAGGCATTCACTATATTGTACACATCGCGAAGTAGGACGATTCATCATCCTCCTGGTCTTTATAACAAACACTACAATACATATTATAATCTACAAGTATATAAATAAAAGCTTGTTTGAAAAACTTTTTTTTTTATTTTTATTTTATTTTTTACTTATAGTCATAGATTATTAATATCTTCTTTATTTATTTATTCACATAATTTTATTGATTTACACCATTGACATTATTTACCCTAATAACATTATTTACATCATTGACATTAGTGGAATAAATAAAGTAAATGGTGTACCATTTACTTTATTTATTCCACTGATGTTATTTAGTTCCTATAAATATTACTACCGATTTGTTTTATATTTTAATTGAATTAATCGTTTTGATTGTTCACGTATCGATACCCATATTTGACGCCATCTTGGAGCGGCGGCCATATTTAATTTAGAGTGATGTTACTAAATTTATTGTTTTCTACTCTTCAAGCTCTTTCATGTGATACCCATATTATGGGATTGTAAAAAAATGTAATCCGCCATCTTGGAGCGGCGCCCATATTGAATTTAGTGTCAGTGTAATGTTATTAACTTTATCGTTTTCTACTCATCAAGCCCTTTCATTTGATACCCATATTAGGGGGGTTGAGAAAAATAAGTAATCAACCATCTTGGAGCGGCGGCCATTCTGAAATTATTACAATACTAGCTGCGCCACGCGGTTTCGCCCGCGTAAATGTCGATCCCATGGAAATATCGGGATAAAAAGAAGTCTATATGTTAATCGAGGGTGTCAGCTACCTCCATACAAAACTTTATCAAAATTGGTCCAGCCGTTTGAGCGTGAAGAAGTAACAAACATATAAACACACACACACACACCCCCTCACACACTCACAAACTTTCGCCTTTATAATATTAGTGTGATGATTGAGTATTGCACATTGTATTGTTACCAGAACTAAAGGTGTATGCAAAATTTCAGCTCAATCAGATACCAACAAATGGTCGAGAAATGGTTTGCAAATTTTGAATGGACAACTTACATACATACTTACATACATACGAACAGTGCAAGCTAAATAAAAGCCTGTGAGAAGAGCTCATTGGGCTTCCAATTGAAAAAATTCACACACAGTAGTGAATTTTGCAGAGATAAATAATTTTACCCGCGGAAGCTCTGAGCTCTGTGGTCATTAACCTGCTTATCCAATGTTTGCACTTTGTGGTGGGGAAGCATCGCCATTGGAATGAGCACTAATAACTAACCATCAGGTAATTGCTAAAAAGGATTGTTATTGAGTCAAAGAACTATTTCTGATAGATCTAGCGGAGTTGTCGAATTGAACGCTGTTTTCCTCTGCACGAAACCATTTCTTATTGAAGAAAAAAATATACTAGTTTTACTAGCATGTGTTAGCAAATGCTTCCAAAGCTCATGTTGAAATTTTATTTACTACAAAGTGATGTATTTTGTTAGTTAATTTTAGGTTTTTTTTTCTGTTTCGTAGACATGCAATAATGTAAAATGCCCGGCAGGTCTAAGCGCATTTACTGCTATTACCTGCTTGAGTTTTTTTCACAAAACAAATTAAACTAATCGCTGGGCAGTCTTATAAAGTGCTAATATTAACATTAATAATAAAATTAGCATTAATTAATTACTTTGTAGTCAACAAACCGGACCTTTAGCAGTTAGGCTAGGCTTTGGCGAGCATTTTAAATCTGTAAAACAAAAAGAGCTTACATAAGATGTATTTTACCTCCACATTATATTCATGGGTCCTCCCAAAAACATGCACAAAACACACACTAAAAAGACTGCACTAAAAAGCACACGTCGACATACCCAAAACATCCCCCCTTTTAATTTATGGCAGCGGCAGCTTTGTGAACACGACGTGTGAAATAATTTCCCTCTTGTCGGCGGAGCGCAGAACGATGCCCATTTCTCCCTCCCTTGGGCTTTCACCACTCCGGTGCAACCGCAGCCTAATACGAGTACGTGCCGAGTTTTGTTTTATTTGGGTTGGTCCTGTTTTCTATGTTTGCTCGTCAAATCCGAGAGAAGTTTGACAATGTACGCTGCTGTAAATGAGCCTCGCGTTGGCCATATTATTAAAATGTTCATAAGCTCCACTCTTGGAAGACGGATATACATGTAGTTGTTGGTTATTACTGGGAAACAATCTAAGAGCACTGCTGTTACTTGTTATCTTTACCAGTTTACCGCCCATAGTGCTCATACACACACGTGTCACGTGTCAATGGCAGAGATAACTGCAGGTTACTGCTGCTGAAATTTAATTTGATAAATGAGCTGTTTGTGCTCTATTAAGCAAAACTATTTTAGTCGAGAACATCCATCGGTGTCTTATTAAACTTAAACTATATCCGACGATCGTGCCTACTTATCTCTTTTGTTGACTGTATATCGGAATGATCGCCAATTCAGACCTACTTTGCGATCACTGGCTTCTCTCGAGGCGTCTGACCTCCCAAAACATCTTCTATTTCAGTTTTCAGTAACCAGTCATCAAATTAAAACAAAAGTCTGATACGCTAAAGTAACCAAAAATTATTAAATCCTTATAAGAAAAACTTCATAAAAATCTATGTGTATGATCCCTTGCTAGACCATACATTACTTTTAGATGAGGGATGAATGGAATAAAAGAAGGTAAGTACCGAAACACTACTGTATTGTCCCACGGTACTTATAGGTAAAATGAGCTTAATGGACTGATGGTGTGGAAATGAAGTGAGTGACGCGGCCCTTGTTGGCTGTAACGAGAACGCCTGGCTGACTTGATAGCCCAACGCGAACTGAACTAATTATTATGAGTTGAAATGAATGTGAACTGCTGAATTGCAGAATGTGCGGTTGCAACGTACACTATCGTTCGAAAGAACAGCAAATCCGCAAGATACTCAAAAAGAACTACGTTGCACCCACTTTTCTTAGAAATATCTTGGCGTTAAGCCAATTAATACAGCCTGCACTTAACATGAAATCACAGCGCCAATGTAAACGCACTAACTCAATCATTTACACTATTAACATGTTCAATATTTAATTAGTAATCAATTGCTAATATTGACTAAGGCAGGCGTTCGCCCGTACAGTGTCGGGTGTCAAAGGGAGTTCAAAGGATCGTTAAATGCAAATTGCTTGCACTAACGTTTGAGTGAATGGGTTAAGTAAATGCTCACAAAGGTGAAGTGTTATGGTCAAAGGAGGGTTTTGATTTCTCCTGAGTTAATTAAAATATAACTTGTGAGCGTTTATAACAACATTGATGTATTGACATGTATTTAATCGAACTTCAAATTTTTTTGAACCACTAATAATTCCTATTTTGGGGTCCTGTATATACATACTAAATAGCTTTGTAGCTGCGACCAACTATGAGCTGAGATAAGAAAGGAGGCTCAATTCAAAAAAATTTAAAAAAGTGTGTACCTATCATTAGAAGCGCGAAAATTTATTATAGGTTCATTAATTTTTAAAAGTATCCATCATTAAAAGATCAATAAGTTTTTACAGAATCAGTTAAATGTTTCCCTGCATGAGACACAGCTGAAACAAAATACGATTCCTATTGCATAGATTCAACAAAAACCTTATTGCAACGACAATAAAGATCACTGTGGTTTTGGCAGAGATGCAAAATTAGAGGTACAATAAATGTGGAAGGACTTTAACTAGAACATCCACGTCCGATTAGACAATTTTTTTTAGTATTCCAATTCTTTTTGAAATTTCACAAAAGTAAGTAAGTCAAAAGTAAAGAGGTGGGAAGAAAATGGCTTCTGTATGTATGTACAGACGCCAGAACATCAAGCTACTACAATCTGTCAAATTTCATCAATATATTTTCAACTTTATAGCTATAGCATAAGGTTCAAAGTTGATTGGGAAAATTTGACAGTTTCGGGTAGCTTGATGTGCTGGCATCGGTACTTATGTAGTGACAGCCAAGCACTACCTACAATCCTTTTCCGGAGCCAACCTTTAAAACATTTGTGTGGGATGAATCATTTGTGATGTACTCTTGAACTTCTACTTACATTTGCACATTTTTCACATTGGATTAACTTGAATTTAGGGAGAGATTATGTACCGAATTCGTAGATGTCTCAAAAACTCATTGTCTAGTATATTTTTGGTAGTAAGGAGATAATATTTACCTCAAAGTTTTGGTCTGACATGTTCAAATACTACATTGTTATTTTGCTGTGGCCTACATGATGTTATAATAATATAAGATAAATGTTGTATCACTATGCACTACCTTGCAAGGCGTACAAATATGGTCTAAACAGTAATAGCCGATATAAAATAAAATAAACTTTTAACTGACAATATTTTGTCATGAGTGTATTTTAGGGAATCTCTGAGATATCGACCCCTTCCTGTCCCTTCTAAGAGGTTACTCAATCACATGATCAGACCAGAGATTGTAGATTGTATCTTGTAATATTCGTAAACATTATGTCAGCAAAGGAAGGAGTCGAGCTGAATTTTGTACCAGACTAGCTTCTGCCCGCGACTTCGTCCGCGTGAAATTCGTACTTTCCTCTTATAATTTCGAAAATGTATGTTTATGATTTTTACCATTTATTTAGATATAAATAAGTATTCGGACCAATTTGTTTATAGCTCAAAGGGATCAGATTTTTCAAATAAACTGTATTCCAGCTTTTTGCCCCCCCAGGAGAGTAATTTTGTAAAATCGTTTGGGATGTGTTCATAACTTGACTCAAAGACCCATACCCATTTTCGAGTTAATGGAAGCAAGCAGTAGAATTTTCCACCTTCGTAGGAGTCAATTTTTGAAAAACCCTAAATCACTTTTTTTAAGTATTTTTTGTTTTAGTAGTACCGAATTTCGAGTTAATCCGACAGCGGGTTAAATATTTTTCTAATCCATCAACTTTGTCACCCCCCAAATCCTCTGTGAGGGATTTTTTAAACTAAAAGTGACAATCTTTATTATTTACTGACCCAAATATTGCCAAGTTTCTAATTTATTAACCAAATGAATAAGATTTTTCATAATATATAAACTGTATCCCCTCTTTCTATCCCCATAGGGGTGGAATTTCGAAACATAATCTAGATTATTTATACCAATTTTCCAATTCTGCCCTGTGAAATTGACTACCCCTCTTCACTCCATTAGCGGTAGATTTTCGAAAAACCCTGAACCACTTTATTATTTATTTTGGTCTTAGATAGGTACTGAGTTTCGAGTTAATTGGACCGCGCATTAAAAATTTTCCATACTAAATTTGACACCCCCAATCTCCCCTTTGGGTTAGTTTAGAATTCCAAAAAAATTCGAACTTTATAATTATTTGTGCCAAGTTTCAAGTCCAAATTTATTTGTACCATTTTTTTTTCAGTTTATCAAGGCACTCATTAAAATCCCCTTATAAAGCGAATTACCACTTTTTGTCCCGTCAGCAGGGCTAGCATGCTAGGTGCCATGGCCGGAGACATTTTATCCACGGGGAGAGGAGAAAATACTATACCCCTCTGTCAATTTTGTCCACCCTCCGAGCACGGCGACATGGGTGGATAAACTATTCACGGTGGACAAACCAGCAGGGCTAGCATGGCCGGAGACATTTTATCCACGGGAAGAGGAGAAAATACTATTCCCCTCAGTCAATTTTGTCCACCCTCCGAGCATGGCGACATGGGTGGATAAACTATTCACGGTGGCAGTAAGCACGAGACATTTTTATAGTACAATTAATTATATTTTCTCCAAGAGATATACTTAAACCCACCATCTAAAGACGAGGACAAATTTCTCCCTTTGATGAGTCAAAATATCTGTAATTTTTCTCTTCCACTAGTCGCCATGCTATAGACGGGGGGTGAGTATCCACGTCTAATGTCAAAAAGTGATATAATTCTCTTTCCCCCTGTTGCCGTGTTTTGGCAGGTGGATAAAATAATTGTATCCCTTGTCAGTGGAAATAACCGGTGGAGAAAAGTTTTATCCCCAGCCCATGCTAGCCCTGCCAGGGTCAATAATTTTCTATTGATTCTTCATCTGCCTAGCCTTTTCCCAACTATGTTGGGGTCGGCTTTCAGTCCAACTGCAACGGGATGCAGCTGAGTACCAGTATTTTACATGGAGCGACTGCCTATCTGACCTCCACAATCCAAATACGACACCCCTTGATAAGACTGGTTGTCAAACTTTCGGGCTTCTGATCACCCCTAGCGACTGTCAAAGATCCACGAATGACAGCCGGGACCAACGGCTTAGCGTACTTTCCGAGGCACGGAGAGGTCACGTTATGTAAAGATGGACACCTATCCACAGACCAACCGCGGCAAGCGTAGCCTGCGTAACCTGATCGATCGATCTCGGCTGTTATTATTGATTATTTTCTGTCAAAAGTATTAATACTGAGTTTCGAGTAAATCGGACCGCGCGTTAACATTCTTCCACACAAAATTTAACACCCCAACACAAGGGGTGTTGGGGTGTTTTGATAAACGAATAATGATAAACTTTATTACTTGCTTAGGCAAGTATTCTTGCCAAGTTTATTAACCAAATGGATAAGATTTTTCTTATAAACTGTATCCCCGTTTTTCACCCCCACAGAGGTGGAATTTCGTAATATTGTTTGGGATGTGTTCATTAGTCGACTCAAAGATTGTTTATACCAATTTTCGAGTTAATCAAGCCACGCAGTAAAAGTCTTCCCCTATAAAATTAACTTTTCACCCCGTTAGGGGTAAATTTTCGAAAAACGATGATACGTTTATTTTCGGTCTTAAGTATAAATACTGAGTTTCGAGTTAATCGGCGCGTTTCGAGTTAATCGGCGCAAACCACGCGTTAAAATTCTCCCATACAAACTTTGACAGCTCCAATCCCCCTTCAGGGGGTAGTTTAGAAAAAAAAAGCCAAATTTCATAATTTATTTAGATAAGTATTCGTGCCAAGTTTCATGGTTATTAACTCAAGGAATAAGATTATTCAAAGTCAAAGTCAAAACATTTATTTCAAGTAGGCGCTTAAAAGGCACTTTTGAACGTCAAAAACTACGAAAAAATAGAATTGATTCTAGTCGCCCATTCCAAAAGGTAGTTTTCGTATGGAGAAGAATGGGCAAGAAACTCCACCGTTACTCTTTTAAAATACAAACAAAATCCCCTCTTTTCATCCCTTAAAGGTTAAATTTCCAAAAACCCCTTCTTAGTGGATATCTAGTCTTCACAAGGGACACACCCTGCAAAATTAATTTCTCTACCCAGCGGTACCGACCAGCGTTTTAGGCTGTGCGTTGATATATCAGTCAGTCAGGAGAAAATTTCATCCCCCTTTTCACCCCCTTAATGGATGAAATTCTAACAACACCGTTGTGTTAGCATCCAATCATAAGCCTAGATAATAAATTTAGTGATTTTTACGTCGAAAATTAATGACTTTCTATACACAACTTCATCCCCCTTTTTAACCCTTCGGGGGTGGAATTATCAAAAACGCTGAAACACGTGTAAATTAATTTTCAATTGTCAGCCTAAATACGAAATTAGAAGATCGTAACTTTAAAACTGTCGGACTTTCATATAAACTTCCATCCCCTATTTTAACCCTTTAGGGGTTGAATTCCCAAAAATCCTATCTTAGTGGATAATTACTCTTCACAAAGAACACACCTTCTAAGTTTCAAGTCTCTAGGTCCAGCGGTTTGGGCTGTGCGTTGATATATCAGTCAGTCAGTCAATCAGTCAGTCAGGACTTTGAATTTTATATATATAGATTACCTACGTAGAATTTGTTTCAAAATTCAAAATAAAAAAGTAACAACATTTTAACAGTAAGTCATTAGACAAAGGAAAATGATACAAAATAGTTCAAAATGAGCTCTCTCAAGTGCCCAGGTTTGACAGTTATAGCGGGTGAAGTAGAGGTTATGTGAAGTTAGCTCTAAGATTACGGTTCGGACACTATTCATCGGCAAAGTTTGCATTTCTCATGAAGAAAGTAAGTTCTCCCAACTGCACCACATGCAATGTACTTGAGGATGTACATCATTTGCTGATCGATTGCGTTGAGAACCAAGTGGAAACGAGAATTTTAGTCAATGAGTTTAATTTAAATATAAAACAGGTAGGTTTAATTCAATCAATTTTAGCACAACCGAAGTCAGATGTGGCGAAAAGATGTACCGAAATGGTGTACCATATTGATTAAGATTCTCCTTTTAATTTAAATTTCAAGCATTGTATCGTAGTAGTCTGTATAATACCATACTTCCCGTGGGTGTCGTAAAAGGCGACTAAGAGGCATACCGGAGAATGGGCAGCAGCGTTGTCTATGCATTCCACCACCATACCATACTGCGATCGCCAACCCGCCTGCCAAGCGTGGTGGTTATGGCAAACCCCCCGCCCCCTTTTGGGGGAGGCCTATGTCCAGCAGTGGACGTCTTTCGGCTGAAATGACGATGATGATGATGAGTCTGTATAAGACACGATGGAGTTGGCGTGTCCATTGGGATAAAAACCCCAATTAATCCATAAATATTTTTTTTTTTAAATCTGTCTCCATGATTTTCTATTAGACCTTGAAAACAACTTTTGTCTATTGTTTATAATAATAATAATAAATAATAAAAATGTTTATTTGCACCTTCAAAATTAGCCCAAAGAAACAGGTTTACAATAATATAGGCCGAAAGGCAGTTACATTATTTTACATGTTAGAGTAGCCACTAATACCTAAGCTAAGATAACTAAATATCTTGTATTATAGGTATCAGCGCCCATCCTCATTTTCATTCACGTAATATTAATTATACATTAGAGCCAAATAGTTTAGTACAGTTTTTCTAATTAATAATTTAAATTCCCTTTATACAATTCAACAAGATAATGGAGCATTCTAAGTACAAAATAAACCAGGTAAGTTAAACAGTTATTACGTATTTTTGAAAAATAATTAATTTAAAAATAATTCGGCAGCTATGAATTTAACATGCAAGAGGAAAAAAAAAATAAAAAATTGAGGTAAGTAAATAACACTAATACGGAGTTATAAAAGAACAGGAAAAGGATTTAAGTATGATTGTGTGTTGTGTAGAGTGTGAGATTGGGGCTGTGGGTGAGTTTGTGTGTGATGAGTATGTGCATGGAAGTGGATGAGAGTGTGGGGGTGAGGGTGAAGGTGTGTGCAGGGTGTGTATGTGTGTGGGGTGTGATTATGTATCTATGTGTGAGTTTGGCGTAAACAATACATAAATACTTGATACTTACGGAGTATTTATGCAGGGACATGAAACAGTTTTTCGGTTTCATCATATGTAAGTGACAGAAGCCAGCTGATCACTTTCTTTTTACACTCTCTCTTTGTCATGGAGAAAATTTCATTTTTTTTATTAGCTATGTTATACAGTCTTGGGCCCAGGAACAAGTTGAATCTTTGTGCAAAAGATGTTCTACAAGGCACAGATTTACATAATTCTAACCGCCTTCTCCCTGTCTTTTCTCTTTCTGTCAGGGTGCTTAGCCAGACACTGGAATGTTGTCTCAAAATTAACAGAAGTACAAAAAGTTTGCGTACCGTAAGTACATCACTAACCCTGTACAGCTCCGTGGTAGAAAAATACATGGGCTTAAAGTAACTAACCTTAAGCAAAGCTCTTTGAGCACGTTCAATAATTAAATTATAAGTTTTGGCAGCACCGCCCCAGATAGTGATGCAATAAGTTATAACCGCTTGGCACAACGAATAGTAAATCATTTTCATTAAGTTATTATTGGCTGAGTGTCTGATTTTTTTGAATACATAGATAAGTTTTCTTATTCTGTTAGAAAGATTAATTATATGATTCTTAAAATTCAAATTTTTGTCAAATATAAGACCTAAATATTTTATAGATTCAACGGAAGATAATGACGGACACGAGCAATTTACAGTTTCAGTATTACAAGTGTGAGCTATTAAGTGATGAGTTATTTGAAGCGATTTACCGGGGTTCCGAATTGAGAAAGGGATGAATTTAGTTTTAGCTGTATTTAGTGAGAGATGATTTAAGGCTAGCCATTCAGTGACCACGTTGAAACCATGTTGTGCCTTTTGGTAAACTTCATCCCAAGTGTCACCATGGAATGTTAGGGTCGTATCATCGGCATAGGAAATAATTTTACAGTTATCGATATTAAGTTGTGTAAGTTCATTAATATAAACTATGAATAACGTTGGGCCCAGAATACTACCCTGTGGCACTCCATGGGTTACAGGCAGATTATCACTCGTATAATTTGAAATTTTCACTCTTTGTGTTCTTCCGGATAAATAATCTTGAAGCAATTTCAGTTGATTTCCTCGAATACCGATTTGATGTAACTTGTTAACCAGGGTGGGAATAGAAACCGTGTCAAAAGCCTTTGCCAGATCAAGAAAAATAGAGAGACATTTCTTTTTATTATCTATGGTTTTGACAATGTGATCAGTAAAATTGTTTAATGCATCTTCTGTAGACTTGCCAGATCGGAATCCAAATTGATGATTCGAAATTAGATTGTATTTTTCTAGATATTTTGTTAGTCTTGTATTAATTATCCTTTCTAAAATTTTTGACAGAGATGTAAGAATAGAAATAGGTCTATAGTTAGTGACACGGTTTCCATCTCCACCCTTGAAAATGGGTCGTACTATAGACCGTTTAAGTGAGTCGGGAAATGTGCCCAACTTTAGGCACATATTAAAGATATGCGTAAGTGGACGCACTATTTTATTTTTTATCAATTTAAGTACATCAGATGAGATTCCATCATCACCTGGAGCACAGTTACACTTCAGGCCAATTATTAGTTTTTCAATTTCTGTTTCATCAGTGTCCAGAAGAACAAATGAATTGCTAGAAAAAGACGACGTGTTGCATTGCCTAACATTGGACGCGGCACTGTGAAATGATCCAGTGGGAGAAGTGATTTTTTTAGCTAAGTTTTCCCCAACAGTAGCAAAGAATTTATTTGTGGCATTGACAGATTCATGCGGGGTTGGCTCTATTAAAAGCAGATCTAAGGAATTATCTTTTTTTACATTTCTATTTGTTATGGTATTTATAGCATTCCATATATTTCTACTATTATTACCAGCTTCTCTGAGTAGATTTTTTTCATATTCACGCTTTAATTTCTTAACAAGGTTATTATAGAAGTTTCTGTATCTCTTATACGTGATTTCAAGCACTACGTTATCCGGATTTTGTTTCAATTTTTTGTGCATCCGATCCCTGTTGCGAGTACACCTGATGAGTCCAGTTGTCATCCAAGGTTTCAGAATTCTGTTTCTATTTGTTAGAGTTAGTATTTTTGTGTTTACCTGTATGATATAAGTAATTTTAGATATAAATATGTCCATGGCCTCATTCGGGTTTACCGCGTTAAAAATTGAAGTGAAGTCAAGATAATCACATGCCAACTTGATTGCCTCATAGTCGAGTTTTATTGTTTGTTTCTTTATTGGTTTACTTACGTTATTAACTTTAGCACAGCACAATATAGGTGCATGATCAGTAATAAGTGATTCTATTATAAATGTACTTACAGGTATATTCGTTTTCAAAATTACATGATCTAGACAACTATTCGCACGCGTAGCTTTATTGAATGCTGGAAGAAAACCATTTAAAGAAAGAAAATCAAAGTACTCAGACAAAAAACGATCAGAGCTGTTGGCAGTAATATTTATGTTAATGTCACCTACAATTATTATGTTCTTGTAAGATGATAAACCATCTATTATTTTTTGTAAGGACAATAAGAAATTTTGTATAGTTTTGAAACAGAAAGGTCGGTATAGTGCTATAACAGCCACATCATTATTAGTTTTAATCAGTATGCAGTTTGCCTCTTGTATGACGGGCTCTTCAAGAGTGGCTTTTAAATTATTTTTTATGTATACTACAACCCCATCATTCTGGTTATAGTGCGAGGATGTGGACAAACTTAAATATCCATCGAGGATACGAAGATTCTGAACACACGACATCCAACACTCCGAAAGAATAATAATGTCACTTTCAAATTGAAATCTCTGAAGGAGGATATTCAAACTATCAAAGTTAGCATTAAGACTACGGATATTTTGCGATAATATTTTTAAGTAGCTATTCGGTTGTTTCAGAATAGATGCACAAACCTCTGGTTCACAGGATACGGTATCAGATATCGAATAGTTATCAATCTCTTTTAATAAATCCTTATCGAATTTTAAAATTATATTTCTTAATGGATACAATGTAAGGGCTTACGAGACCACCTAGTGGTGGGATAAGAGGTAATTTGCTTAGCAAACACTCTGATAGTACCAATACCTCCAGAATTTTATTTATATATGTAGTATGATAATTGAAAAAATCTATTTGTTGGCCCGCGTAATTTCGCCTGTTAGTGCTTATGAGATCATTTATTATAATATGAATGCTTATATTTTGAAACTTGTAAATGTTAAGCTTAGACACTAGTAGTCGTGCTCGAAAAGTTACTAAAAACTTTTTATTTACTAAAATTAATTTAGCACGTGTGTGTGACATTGATATTTGAATGTATTGAGTGTATGTGATTATGTTTATTGTGTATAATTGGTAGTGTATTAAGGTGTGAGATTTGTATATGTTTAGTGTGAAATTAAAAATACTGTATTGAATACTAAGTTTACAGAGCAAAAGGACACCAAGAGTTGTTAATTCAATTAACATATTATTACTATAACCAAACATGCAGAAATCCATCGTAGCAGGAAAATAGACTTGTCTCGTCTTAGAGCTCAGTCATTCTATGTTTGGTTGTAGCTTGCAGAAGTCACTTTCGGAATCAATTCGTATTGCGGGGATACCCTCCTTTTTCCTCAGAAAAATCTTGCCGTACGAGACCCAGCAGTAATTATATTCAAGTGTTTTTGCCTTTTCTCGTGCAAGATAGAATAATCGCCTCTTCTTAGCAGTTAAGTTTTCAGACATATAGATTGGATTTGGTGAACTATCTGCCAGTATGTCCTTTGATGATAGTTTGTTATCTCTGTTTTTCTTGTTATAGTTTTTGTAGGATTGAAGGAGACCGTCTTTAGCCATAACTGTGGTCAGGTCAACTACCACAGTGCCACCACTCTTTTCAGATTTGGACTTCAGACGATAAATATCCCGAATGTCTGATTGTTGTAGGTGGACATTCAGAACCTTACTGGTCTTAATCAGAGTCTCGGAGAGAGTAACTTTGGTTTCAGTTTTGTTCAATGGCAAGTTTCTTATCTGCAAGCTAGATGATTTATTAAAAGTCTCTAAACTTTCAATTTTCTCCTCCAATATCTGTATATAAGCCAATTGTTCTCGGTTTTCCTTCTCCAGGTGACCCAATTTTGGTAGTAATTCGTCATATTTTGCTGATAAGAATTTTGTGGTTTTTTCTATCTCAGCGTTTTGGCTCTTAATATCATTGACTGTACTCATCAATGTATTATACTTCGTATCCTGACCTTCCGTAAACTCCTTTATCATTTTTCGAATTTCCCTTAGGAAGTCGTTTAAGTAATCATCATGTTGATGCTTGCGTTTGAATCTCTGTGTGATGTTAGAGAGATTTTGTGGCGAAGTTGAAACCGAGCTTACTTCAGGCTCAGAATCATAAAGCATTTCTGTTGGTTTATTCGGGGAAGATCTCCTCGACATATTTCAAGGCGTTAAATATATCAAATAAAAACAATATTATCTCTTATATTATTTTAGCTTGCAAGTTTATCCAATAATATGAAAAGAACAAAAAAGAGAAAAACAAAATAGCAAAAAGTCCAATCGGGTGATGACGGATTTGAACGTGCACACCACTGCACGGCAACCGCAGTACGATACCGCTAGACCAAGCGAGCTTAAGTTATTTGGTCGTAATGTTAGTTCACTAATTAGCTGGTGTTTGTGGAGCGTAAGTTGGCAACTAATAACCTTGCATTGTATGTCAATGACACGGCTCACTAACACTACGAGTAGGTAGGTACACTTTTTTTTTTTCTTTCTTCCAATGTAATAATTTCGAGATTTCACTTTATACACTGGTTGACAGTTTACTTTGACTGCACAGTTTAATGGAAAAGCTCTTTGGCTACACTTTCATATATGTATAGCACACACAAATTAATGCAGATTTAACTAGCTTTGGATTTAAAAACACGGATACAAAGAAACGACTGTCTGACTCATAACAACGACGGAGGTGGAGCGCCGCTAGTTTATGGAATAAACTAGCGGCGCCCCACGGTTTCATCTGCGTAAATGCCGATCCCGTGGCAATATCGGGATAAAAAAGTAGCCTATATGTTAATCCAGGGTGTCAGCTACCTCCATACAAAATTTTATCAAAATTGATCTAGCCGTTTGAGCGTGAAGAAGTAAGAAACATATAAACACAGACACACACACAAACTTTCGCCTTTATAATATTAGTGTGATACATTGACATGGTTAGGAAAACGCTCTGCAAGAACACATGCATAGCTCTTGGAGATAAAATTTAAAAACTTTAGAAATAAGATGAAGTGTGTACGGTTATTGTATATAGTAGGAACTGTGCCCGAAACCACCTTATAATACGTTCCGTAAGTAAACTCAAAACAAGCCTAAATAAATCAGCGGGATTGTCCGAAAGTGTTACCGCTACCCCGGAACATAAAGGGCTAAGAAAGGCACACGGGTGGGTTTTGGTCATTAAGAGTCTGACACTCCCTTCCGCTCTACCCGTTCATTTGATGATGGGAAATCATCAAATGACCCTCAAAAAAATAAAAGGGTAAATGAATGAATTAATTTCACTAAGCGATCCGTATCTAGCTCGTACAACGCTTGCAACGTACAGAGATGCGGTCAGTTCCACAGTCCCGTGAATAGAGGACGCAGCCACAGCAGCTCAGCGCACTGCAGCAGCCATTAATGTTGAGGTGTGGCCGATGTATGTACTTAGACAGTGTGAATGTTCGTAGGAATTTATGAGAATAGACGTCAATTAATGGTTCACTTTCTGAAGGGCGTACGATTAAGGGGACTGTATGACCTAAAGCGCGGTCACTGTCGGACTGCATAGAACAGAAAGAGAAGCGCGATGACACAACGCTGGTAATTTATTGCAAAATATGAAGCAATTATCTATTTACAAAAAATCTATTGCTTCGACTAAAAAATTAAAACACTAGTGCTGTAGTGATGAGAATAATTTTATTGTTTGTTTCTTTGTAAAAAGGAAGCCGCATTTTAGAGCAAAACAACTTTACCGAGAAATATTTTTTTTTTTAAATTGAAGCCTTAAGAAGTATTTAATTAACTAATTAGCTAAACTATAAACGCACAAACTTCTCGAGTAAAATTAAACTTTTCAGGGCGAATTCTGCCAAGCATAAATAACTAGAATAAGTGTTATCCTGAGAATAAATTACAAATTTTCGTCATTTTTCCATACCAGAACTGCCAGACGTCAAAAGATATCAGATTTTGGTAAAATCAACCTTTAATGTACCAATGATATTCCAAAATCCAGTTTATTTATCACTATTCCAACAAAATGTCTATCCCATTATACGGTGGGTGCCTATGTAGTATAGTGTGAACCATCTATTGTTCGACGTTGACACTTTTCTAGGTTCGTAGGTCAATTGCAGCGGAGTCAGGTCACGGCACCTTCATCTACTAACGCCTTTGAGAAAAGAATACTATGTACATCTACTGCTTTTAACTTGTAGCTTTTTATTCAATTAAGTTAAGAGCGTTTATGCCGAACGGCATTTCATACAAACTTTCAAGCCCTTTTTTTTCGAAGTGAATGAGCCGATTTTAATGAAACTTCGTACGTACAAGCAAAATACAAAGATCTAGAAAGTTAGTAGAGAACATTTTCGAAAAATAGTGTTACAGCCAAATTAGACCGATCTTAAACTTTCCATAGAAACAGATATTTCCAGTTATCTTTTTTTATATAAGACATCTCGAAAATGTTCTCTACTAACTTTTTAGACCTCTGTATCCTGTATATGCTTAGGAAGTTTCATTAAAATCCGTTCATTAATTTCGAAAAACAAGGGCTTGAAAGTTTGTATGAAATGCCGTACGGCCTAAACGCTCTTAATGGGGAAAAATTACATTTCATTGTCACTTTACCCTGTACCCAAGTACAGCGAAAATATAATGTTTTTTTTCCAAACTAACAATTCTTCTTCGTGTCGCTGGCACGACTGTATTTTAAATCTTGTTTTCCCAAAATTTTGCCACTTCCACGGTGTTGTCGGTGGCAGCGCAGAGGTCACTTTGACTGCATGCTTTGGGACACAGAGGGCAAGATAGGAGGTGGAGCATGGTTTGTGACATAGCTCCGCAATCCCGCCCTTCTGCCGTTCCGTCAAGTAGACTTTACCAGGTTGGACTTACATATTTTCACTTGTTTCCGGAGACGGTTCAGAGACTTCCAAGTGGGCCACGGAAAGTTACAACAACTAACAATGATGGTATGTCGAAACAGAGTAACGATTAGTAGCATATTTTTAGGATTTCGTACCCAAAGTCTGCCAACGGCACCCTATTACCAAGCCTCCGTTGTCCGCCCATCCGTCCGTACGTCTGTCAGTAGGCTGTCTCATGAACCGTAATAAATAGACAGTTGAATGTATTTTTGTGTGTATTTCAGAGCCATAACAAATTATTGCAACTGGATCTTGAATTATTAAAATAATTATGGAGGCACAGATCAACGGTATTTTTTATTCCGTTCGTCAATAATCCTTAGCCTGGGTTGCATCATCTTACTTTAACTTTAAGAAACGTCAAAAGTCTGTCAAACTGCATACAAAAATCACCGGTTATGGTTAAAGTTACGGTTAAAGTCAGATGATGCAACTCAGCCTTAATGTAGGTAAAAAAACTGGCCAAGTGCGAGTCGGACTTGCACACGAAGGGTTCTGTACCACAAGGCGAAAACGCCGAAAAAAAGACGTTTGTTGTATGGGAGCCCCCTTAAATATTCATTTTATTTTGTTTTTAGTATTTGTTGTTATAGCGGCAACAGAAATACATAATTTGTGAAAATTTCAACTGTCTAGCTATCGCGGTTCTTGAGATACAGCCTGGTGACAGACAGACAGACAGACAGACAGACGGACAGACAGCGAAGTCTTAGTAATAGGGTCCCGTTTTTACCCTTTGGGTACGGAACCCTAAAAAAGGTAAAAAGGTGAATAACATACACATAATCTGCATTCGCGATTTCTTTGCCAAAAATGTAAACAAATGTGAGTTTATGGAAAAATAACTTTAAATCCCATCAAATAAAGTTCAGTTTACGCTACAACTGCAAACATTTTTATAACTTTTTCAATAGTGCTAGTGTCACTCTGAAATCAACTTAATAACCATTAAAATAAAGTTGATATTTGTTTAACTTGAAATAATATTAATTTGAAACATAAGTTTGAATAGACTACGTAAATTCACGCCTTCTTCCCTTGGGGTAGGCAGAAACTAAATACCTTTTGCAAAAAGATGAATAATTTTGAACAAAAGGTACCTATGAAAGAAAACCACTTATAGCGTACCTACCTAGTTTGTGCCCTAACACCATGAGGCGAGGGCTTGGGTCTGTATGTGAAATACATAGACCTTTTATTCACAAACGTTGCTTAGAGATAAGTAATGCTTAGCGACTGTTTAACCATACACTTTGCCGTTTGTACGTCACTTAACTTTAATCATCGTTTATAAATAAACTCCAGTAAACAAAACAAGCAATTTTAACTCAAGATGCAATATTCGAACGTAAGTAAATCTAACTTACCTCAGACTCCGAAGCCAAATCAACTAGCTAAACAGCTAAAGGAACATAGAACCGCTCTAAGTAAAGTTAAGTAGTTTACTTGAACGTTCAAAGATTGCAACGCTACAGTCGGAACAAGCCCGTCGGGCTGCTGACCCATTTCTGTAGTTAACTTTTTTAGCTACTTTTGACCTGATAACGCTTTACAATTTTCTTAAGAGCGCGCTCTTCCGCAAGCCATTTCATACAAACTTTCAAGCTCTTAATTTTCGAAATGAATGAACCGATTTTAATAAACTTCATACGCATAAGCAGGATACAAAGGTCTAAAATGTTAGTAGAGAACATTTTCGAAATGTCTTATTTAAAAAAGATAACTGGAAATCTCTGTTTCTATGGAAAATTTAAAATCGGCCTAATTCGGCTGTAACACTATTTTTCGAAAATGTTCTCTACCAACTTTTTAGACCTTTGTATCCTGCTTATGCGTATGAAGTTTTATTAAAATCGGTTCATTCATTACGAAAAATAAAGGCTAGAAAATTTGTATGAAATGCCGTACGGCGTAAACGCTCTTAAGGTTTGCATAATTAATTTTAGTTTTAGATATTTTTAGTAGATGGCGTGGCGATCTATATAATAAGTATCTGTATTTGCAACGACGGCGACGCGCAGGCGGAAAATAGAGAATTTTGAAAGGATAATAGGCAGGATTTTCAGATCTTTGCGTCGATAGTTGCTTCGGGAGGATAAAAGTTTCTTTTATTAAGCTGAACAGTCCGTTTGTTTTTTGGTGGTTGGTTTGAATGCGCTAGTCTCTGGAACTACCTACCAGTCGGTTTCGAAAAAATATTTTTGCATTTAAAAGCCTAATTTTTGAGGAAGGCTACAGGTTATTTGTCTGTGTGGTGTCGGACTTAAAGAATATCACCACGCCTTACTTCCCGTGGGTGTCGTAAAAGGCGACTAAGGATCGTACCGGAGAATGGGCAGCAGCATTCTCTATGTATTCCACCATCATACCATACTGCGATCGCCAACCCGCCTGCCAAGCGTGGCGATTATGGCAAACCCTCCCAAAATTGGGGGAGGCCTATGTCCAGGCAGTGGACGTCTATCGGCTGAAACGACGACAGGTTATTTGCTATCACACTAGAACCAATAGGAGCCGAGCAAAAAGGAAAAGTCAGAAAGAATGATAAGAGAAAACGAAGTGATAGCGACGGGGAGTTTTATAAAAATGGGGCTATTATTTTAATAGCATTGTGTATCAAAAATGTGGCTATTATTTTAGTAGCATTGTGTATCTTACGACTTCCACGCGAACAAAGTCGCGGGCAGAAGCTAGTTTAGTTATAAAACCACAAAGCGGACCAGAACCATCTGTTTTACGATTTTTTCTCTGCGAATTAATTTTTGCAACAAAAAAAAAATAATGGCACTCCGGGAGTGCCGACAGAAGTGAAAAAAAAAAAACAGAATGCTTTACCATCGCTCACTGACATCATTATCGGATATACATTAAAACCGAGTGTAGTGTATAGACATTTATAGTCTGTGGTGGATAACTCTGTCGTCTCGAGCAGCGCACGCGCGGGGTCGCGGGGCGGGGGGCACGAGCCTACCGACCGCCGCGGAGAGAAGACGTGGACGCTGGCTGCGAGCCGATATCAGTGTAATTGGGTTATTGCTCTTTCCTAATATCAACCTGTAAGTCCTAGTGTACATTACACCGAGTACATCCCGAGGACAGCCGAACACATCCGAAGCGGGTATTTTTTTAATCGTCTTATAAACAAAATACGCGCGGTGTCGCTTACGGTAACAGTGGCGCGCCACTGAAAAAAAAAAAAAAAACAAAAATCATTTAACTCGCGTGTTAAATGGTTTTTTCCCATCTCAAAAAATGCCCAACGCGCCTAAAGAAGTTTTCTCTTCAAAAATGCGGCTGTTCAATATCATAGTAATTATTCCAAACAAAACTAATAACAAAACAGCATCACGTTAAAATATCACAACATTATTCCTCAAAAAACAATCCACACAAATTCAAAACTCGAACACAAAAAGACCCCTTTACACGACACAAAAAAGACGACATGAAAACGCCCGCTCACACGAGTGGCGAGCGCGTCTGCTACGTTGCACGTTGCACGGTTGCAGTGCACCGGTCGTCGACCTCGGTCAGTAGGTCACCGCCGCCGCGGCAGGACACTGCATCCCCTTCCGTACTTGAACTTTGCGATTGACGGGCTGTATAACTGGGACGGTTGTAGGGAACTGGTAGGGATGTTCGCAGAATTGAGTGATGTAACAACGTAGGTATAGTAAATAGTTGTGGATTTCGGGGAAGTGGCTTGCAACTGCGTCTGGTTATTTCACGTTCATGTGTACGGGTTTGTTTACTCGTGTTTTTTTGCAAAGGGCTGTTTTTATAGAGTAAATAATACCGTGCTACTACGTAGTCGGATGCATGTTGTCTTCTTTTAATTTTGTTTTCTATTTTTCATTTCTGAATCACAAACATTACTTAGAAACTTAAACATATTATTCTCCTATAGAGGGTTGTTACAATACAATTATTAATAGAACTTATGTACAAATACAAATTAAATACTATTATTTTGTAAATGAACGGAAAGCTGCAGTCATTAAACTCTTCTAAAACAAATATTGCGCTTTTCTTTCACTTTATATTATCTATTTATTTATTTATTTAATATTTCAAGCATATAAATGTACAGACGCGGACTTAATGCCATAGCCATTTTCTACCAGCCAACCTTTGGGTGATGCAGACTTGCAGAGACAAACAGTGCTAGGTGCGATCATGAAAATTGAGGAACAAATAATTTAAATAGAAAGATACGCATAAACCTATCGATTGTCTGTGTGGTGCCGGACTTAAAGAATAGCACCACCCCATACTTCCCGTGGGTGTCGTAAAAGGCGACTAAGGGTCGTACCGGAGAATGGGCAGCAGCGTTCTCTATGCTTTCCACCACCATACTATACTGCGATCGCCAACCCGCCTGCCAAGCGTGGCGATTATGGCAAACCCCTCCTTTTTGGGGGAGGCCTATGTCCAGCAGTGGACGTCTTTCGGCTGAAATGATGAAACCTATCGATTTAAATATAAAGATACGCATATATTATGCTTCTATCAGCAGGCTAAGCATTATGTTTTCTATTACTACTCTACAGTAGAACAGAAATCGCTTGTCTACCCTTATCAGAATTTCTTCTTCAGAGCACGAGGTCACATTTAGACTCGGGTTTCTTCTTAGACAGTGACTTTCCATAGCAACGGGGTAGTCACTAATGCATGTACACACGCCAGCAAATCAAGCTACTACAATCTATCAAATTTCTTTGACAGATTTTCAACGTTATCGCTAAAACATAAGGTTCAAAGTTGATTGGGAAAATTGACAGTTTCGGGTAGGTTGATGTGCTGGCGCCTGAACAGTCACCAAAAGAGATAAGTAACCAGAGTCGTCGGATAGAGTTGAAGTTTAGTTAGAAACTGATGGATGTTTTCTAATGAAATTAAATCTGATAAATGAACTGTTTGTTTTCTATTAATTACATAAAATTTTATTAGAAAACATCCATTGGTTTCTTACTAAACTTCAACTATATCCGACGACCCTGGTTACTCTCTTTCGGTGACTGTACCTAATCTGTTATCTTTTAATTTTGCTTTTGTGTGTTGTGCTATTTCTTTTATGTGCACCAAATAAATGGTTGATCTATACAACGTTATTTTTAGTATATTATTATGCGAAACCTGAATATACACACATCAAAAGTGTCTAGGGATCAAGCATTTTTATGCGGATTTCTTGAGATTGAGATGTGGCTTTGTAATAAATTTATGATTTTATAAATTTATATGGATCCTTTTTGGTGCATTTCATAATTTGAATCAGGAACTGTGAATCAAATTCGAGTAAAAGATGAAAATCAGCTGTCAATATTTTCCCTATAAAAACATACAACGCATTGAAGACATTATTAGTGCTACTGTTTCCCTACTACTGATTAAAACCAACGTTATTATGGAGCGGCGACGTCATTTAAGCAGGGAAGAAATGCTCAGAGCCGTGGGAATGATAGAAGCTGGTTCCCGGCAACGTACTGTGGCTTTAGCTCTGAATACAAGTCAGAGTGTTATCAGTCGACTTTGGACACGTTACCGAAGCACTGGTACCGTGGCTGAGCGCCATGGAGGACGGTATCGCTGCACCACACGGAGACAAGACCGATACATTCAAATCTTAACTCGAAGAGCTCCAACAATAACCGCCATGATGTTAGCCGTGAGGCTTCATCACTCTTCAGGGAACTTAATTAGCGACCAAACAGTCAGAAACCGCTTGCATGAAGTGAACCTTCATTCCCGAAGACCGCTACGGGTACCACCTATAGCAATGCACAATCGTAGGATTCGATATCAATGGGCTCTTGAACACAGAAATTGGGCAGAAGAACAATGGCGTTTCGTGTGCTTTTCTGATGAGTCTCGTTTTGGTATGAGACCGGATACAAGACGTATACGACACTGGAGAACCCCTGGACGCCAACAGCGATTAAAATCCTGCCAGGAAGTCCATCCTCATAGTGGTGGAACCATCATGGTATGGGCGGGTATTTGGATCGGCGGAAGAACTGAGTTGATTTGGATCAGAGGCAACCTCAACGCTCAAATTTATGCTGAGACGATTGTATCAGACGTCATCGTTCCTCTACAAGTGCAAATCGGTCCCTTATTTCAGTTAATGCATGATAATGCACGACCGCACACCGCAAGAGTTGTAAGACAGACTCTCGCCGCAGCTAACATCAATGTCCTGCCCTGGCCTGCTCAGTCGCCAGACTTGAACCCGATTGAGCATGCATGGGATATGCTACAGAGAAGAGCTCTGCCGAATATGGAGGGTATCCAGTCGCAAGATGACCTTTTTTTGCTGTTGCAACGAACATGGGCGGCCATTCCACAGCGTGATTTGGATGAACTCATTTTGAGTATGCCAAACCGATGTTCTTGTGTTGTTAGTGTTCGCGGTAGAAACACGGATTATTAATTGTTTAAGTTACCCAATAAAATTTTAAAGAAAACTGTTATTTCAGTCTTTTTTTCGAACTTTTGTGTTAGTGGTTCAAATGTCAAAAATCCCTTTATTAGGAAAATGGCAAATTTCTTTATTAATGCAAAGGTGACTTGGTTTATCGTTACTGTGACAAACGAAAACACTTTATTTGATGAATCCTTAAAGAAAATTTTAATTAATATCAATCAGGAGAAAAGTTATTGCAAAAATATATGTTGATCCCTAGACACTTTTGATGTGTGTAGTTTGTTTAGAATAAGTAACTGAATCGATTCCAATAATTTTTACCGCATGTTATATTTTATCCCAAAAATATTTAAAAAAGGTTAAAAGTTGGACACCGAGCGACACTAAGTAGGTTATCCAATCTCCGTGCCGAACGGTTAGGTACCTAGGTACTATTATCAATGAGTGCAAGACGGCGCGGCGCGAGCGGCGCGGGTGAGCATGTTTTGTAAGGGCAAACAAGTAACTTAACAAGCTTATAACTTTGTGATTTTTCATGATACAGTTTTGAAATTTTGTACATAGATTCTTTACATAAAACTACTAGACACGTGTTTCGGGTTTCGCATATACTGAAAATAATGTTGTATATCGACTATTCGCCAGGTACTCTCAAGTACCAATAACGAGAAGCGAGGCTATTGCCACAAATCGGAAGCACATCAAACCCGCCATCACTCAGGTGCTCAAATAATTGTTTGATGCAGCACATAACTGGGTTACTGAGCACTTATCTGTTATAAAGTATTCGACGGCATTGTCAACAGCGCTCCCTAGTTCCTACACTCTACACCTGAACCAGACGAATGAAGGGAAATTGTATTATGCGCTAGGTTGACTCGTGTGCTGGTTTTATCTGAGAGTGTATAACTATAGTATACGTATACAGGGTTATTGGTACAACATTAACAACCTCTTAAGAGGTCATTGTACTCATCATTATGAACAACTTTTACTATAGGACCAAACCTGAAATCGCGAAAAAAAAATCAGCTGTTCCCTATATTTTCACGAGTTATACAAACATAAATATAGGGAACAGCTGATTTTTTTTCGCGATTTCAGGTTTGGTCCCATAGTAAAAGTTGTTTATAATGATGAGTACAATGACCTCTTAAGAGGTTGTTAATGTTTTACCAATAACCCTGTATAAATGTTGATATAGTATTTTGATGGTTTTAATCATATTAGGCTCGTCTTCTTCTTCTTAGCGTGTCGATAGCAATCTAAATAGACTCGGCCCAGAATTCAGCTACTTGTTTGGCGCCATCACCAGCGTCCACCAGTTCCCGTAACGTGCAGCTGACAGGACACGCAGGACACGATATTAAGTGTCCCATCGTTTGTGGAACAGCACCACATTTAGCCTAATGGATCACCACGATGGCAATCCATTAGGCTCGTCATACATCTCGTAGAGCTCATGCACGGTTGTACTGCATTCACAATTGCTCGTTTTCTAGCACTGCATCGAATATGCGCCTGAGGATTTTCCGTTCGAATACTAACAGAGAGTTCTCGTATTTTATGCTTACTACCCAGCATTCTGACCCATATATCAGTATTAGTCTTAGTAGGGTCCTAAATAGAAGTTTAAGCTACTTTAGAGTTTTTTTGAACGAAACATGTAAGCAGGTAGTTAGATATAACTACCGATTGAGATTTTACCTATGTTTAACAAATAGGTAGATACGTTTAATAGTTTTTTTTTTTTGTGATAAGAAAAAACAATACCGTTGACATGCTTCGATATGTATTGCAAGGACAAATGACACGACTTTATCGTACCTCAAAAATCTTAGGGCTGACTTAAAGCTAAATTATACCCAGGGTGGCAGGAATTCAGTACATGATTCTGAACCATTGCATTAAAAATTTTCGTCGGTTATTAAACAAAAACTGGCCAAGTGCGAGTCGGACTCGTACACGAAGGGTTCCGTACCACAAGGCAAAAACGACGAAAAAAACATGTTTGTTGTATGGGAGCCCCCCTTAAATATTTAATTTATTTTAATTTCATTATTTATTATTAAAGTTAAAATACAACTGAGTATTTTGTGAATATTTCAAGTGCCTACCTGTTGCCATTTTTGATATCGAGCAAAAAAGGGCAAAAAAATCGAGTTTGTTGTATGGGAGCCCCCCTTAAATATTTAATTTATTTTGTTTTTAGTATTTGTTGATAAAGCGGCAACAGAAACACATAATTTGTGAAAATTTCAACTGTCTAGCTATCGCGGTTCTTGAGATACAGCCTGGTGACAGACAGACGGACAGACAGCGAAGTCTTAGTAATAGGGTTCCGTTTTTACCCTTTGGGTACGGAACCCTAAAAAAGGTTGTTCCGTACATTTTGACCAACTACGGAATAACATTTTGGGACATTTTGGGATATTGCACTTTTCTGTGAACTTTTTTTTGATAACCGGCGAAAAACGTCTACACTAGGGGTCTCATGGCAGCGGGATTGTCCGAAAGGGTTACCGCTACCCCGGAACATAAAGGGCTAAGGAAGGAACACGGGTCGGTTTTAGTCAGTAAGAGTCTGACACTCCCTTCCGCTCCACCCAGAGCGGGAGGTGGTCATGTGATGATATCCCAACCTCAAAAAAAAAAAGGGGGATCTCATGTGCTGAATTCAAGGATACAGTTTGCGCGTCGATTTTCCTGCCACCCTACAAGGTAAACAAATATTTACAATTTAAATGAAAATATAAAGGCCATCATCCTTTATTACGAGTACAAGCTATAAAAAAATGCAACCTACACGTAAACATAAAACACTACATGACGACATGACAGAAAAACTTGTGCTGTCACGCGACTGATAAATACAATGTTTTTCATTCATATTACTGTCGTAAATAACCAACACATCACTTGACAGTGGTTTAATTTACATATAAATGGCGTCTTTTGAAGGAAATGCACTATAATGAGTAGAAAAAGAAGCAGGCTCGGGCTTAGTAGGTACAAAGCAAAGATTTAAATCATTAGATTCGCTCTACAGGGTCAAAAAAATAAATAAGAGTAGTTTATTTGCAACTTCAACTAAAAAATATTGTTTACAAAAAAAAATAGGCCTAAGGTTAGTAAAGTTGTATGTTTGAGCTGCAGCCAATACCTAAGCTCAGATAACTAATTAATATCTTGAAATATCAGCGCCCACCATAGTTATCATAGCCGATAGTCGCGTTTCTGTTTCGTGTTGACACCTCTGACATACACAATGCTGCAGCACAAAATACAGATAGTACAGAAGTCAATCACATGTATGTACTTCACTTTTCATACCTACGCTCGGCGGACGCGCTAGGGTCGTCAACTTTGACTTATGCACAAAAAACTATCGTGGTAGTGGCAATCGTATCTAGTTGTTTGATTTATTGTTGTGCTTATTCTTCAATATTAAAACAAAACAATAGTATTACAATACAAAAAATTTACAGAACAAAAACATATAAAATTTTACATTTGTCAATTTTCACTATCGAAAATCCCTAATAACTTCAAAACGGATTACCCTATTTACAAAATTTATTTTGTCCTATCCGTTTTAGACTTAAACCTAACAAATGACACTGTGCACACAGACAGCTGCTAGTTGTTTATTGAGTGTGCTACAACTGCCGCTCCCTATGAACACAGAGTGGCTAGATAGAGGCAATAACGACCTAAGTTCCTACCCCTAAGCCCCTAACGCCTACAACCTAGCTCTTACAATTCAATGCCTACCTGTCTGACTAGCCCTAGTACCTTATCAGCCCTAACGCCCTAGCCCTAACATACAAACCATAACACAACGTACTAGTACTGTTGTGTGGGCAGGAAAGCCTGTTACCAGCGACCTAAGGCAACAGACCGGAGCGGGTAGGAAGGCAAGGTAAGTGTACCAGGTGCAATGTACACAGGAGGTGGATATCTCACTGCCGATCCCACAGACTCACAGGATCGATCGTACTGATGGCTAAAGGTGTCTTGGCCACAGTGAGGGGTAACTCGACGGAGAGGAATCAAACACGACTCCAGCTTGATGACTAATTTTATTTACAAAGTTTACATCTTATATACTAATTATAAACTAAATACACATAGATGCTTGTTTAGTGTGTGTGCCTTCCGTCATCCATGTGTGATGTTGTTGATGCAGCTATCTCTCGTAACTCGGTCAGACAAAGTGCTGATGCTGATCCGAACTTTGTACAATAAATGTTGTGATCCGTTGATTTAGCGATTAAGATGAAATTAGCTGTATTGCAATGTTTGGATTAGGGTTCCGTGGTGCTATGGTTCACTTGTGAACATTCTGGCCCTCTCAAAGGATGACTTACATCTGTTGTAATTCAACGATTTCGCTCAAATTAGCCGTTTGGTTACGGCGTGAATCTGGTTTTGGTCTTCTTTCTTCCTTCGGTATTGGTTGACTGTATGTCGGTTCCATGGAAACTGCTGACTGCAGCTGCCTGGGTGGTTTGTCTGGTGGCCTTTGGGTTGCTGCAACCTGTCCTTGTCCTCTGGCTGGGTGACCGGTTGGTTTTGCTGACTCTCCTCCTTTTGGTGTGTGCACGATGTTTGCTAGCCAACTTACTATACGTCGACCATAACAAGCTATAAACAATATAATTGCTAATATTACTATTGATGATACGAAACTGGTTAAATATGTGTGAGAGCTGATTTGAGTCCATACAGTATTATCTAAACTGGTTTGTAATGCATTCTCTTTATTTATTAAATGTTGAAAACTATCTGTTGAATCAGCCATTACTTCCTCCCTAGTTAGATTCACTAAGTTGTTAGCAACATTCTGAGTATTTACTGTGAAATCTAATTGTTTCGAGTACGACATAACTATTGGTAATGACACAGTTCTTTTTGCGCTTAGTATGTTATTAACCGTTTTCATGATACAACTATCTGATATTTGAATTACACCAACACCTCGAAGCTCTAACTCTTCTCTTTCTCCGTCACAAATAATTGACGTCGTAATGTAGTCGGGCACTATAAATAACCAAGTATTCTGCATATATAGTTGTTTCCATATAACTTTATTCGGTATACGAAACGTTTTGGACAAACATTTTGTATTTGTTTGATTTTTGAAGATTTGGTCAACAATGCAATTTTCGCTTAATTGCATGTTCTTCACCGCCCCAGGAAAACAAATAAAGTGAGCATATTTCTGCAAACAACTCTTAAATTCGTCGTAGTTTAATTCAAAATATAATTCGTTATTGTAATCTAATCCTATGTAAGCTTTAGGTATAGCTATAGATTGCACTGACTTATCTGTTTTTATGTTCGGCACGGGTGTAACGTACATTAACATGTATTTAGATATATCCTTTATAGGAAAATAGGCATATACTTGTATATGGGTATCGTTTTCTGATATCTTGGTATCTAATAATTGTTGCTGAACTATTTTTAAATTTGACGGCAATTTTTGGTTTGCTGACGATATCAATTCACTGACATTCCTTGGTGATATTACGCTATAAACCGTTGCCTTTGTCAAGTAGATTTGTAAAAACCCAGTGTAATGATCCATGACTTCTGATATATAATTAACTGCTAATTGATAAGTTTGCATAATGCGTATGCTTATGCTATTATGGTCAACTGTACTGAACCAATGGTTGTATGCGTCCATATAATCAATAACTTGGTTCAATTTATTTTGAAAACCTTCAAGTTTTAGCTTTATCTTTTCTTCTGTTTTATTGACTTGTGAAATAGTTGATATCATAAATTTGGTTTGGTGGTTGGCAGCTTCAATGAGTTTTTGTTGATTCATATTCAACGAGTCTATGTCTCGATAAACCTCATCATTTACGCCAAAGATTGATGTCAGTAATTGTCCTAAGATTCCTCTTTTCTTTCTAGTTTGATTTACTTCCATTAAATATTCTTTAATTCGCTCAAATTTCGATTCTTCTTCGATTAAATAATGGTGTAACTGTTTACAATGTGATGTGTCACTTAATTCTTCCGCGTTTGTACATAACTGCCGGAATTTTGACGTTACTGTCCTCACTCTATAGAAATCTTGTTCTAAGTGTTCTCTCTCAAAACTTGTTTCTATTCGGAATATTCCTCTATTTATACTTGCTGTACCGATTTCTTCAATGTAGAATCCTGATGGCACCTTTTTTACCGAATATGTTAGTGCAGCTGTTCCCAATATTTGTAACATTATTAGTAAATATATGAACCATTTTGACATTACACTACATTTCTTAGATTGATCACTTTTACTTCTATGGTTTCTAACCACGGTAATGCTATTAGTTCGTACCACATTTGTTATATTTCCATCATTACAGCTTCCATTTGTTTGAATTGGTAATGGAATTAACGTGTGAATTGACCTCTTAAGAATTGACCCCGATGATTTTTGAAGAGTCACGACTCTTGTTAACTTATCATTTTGGTCCTTCGAGCCGGATTTTCCCGGATAACCGCAGTCCTTTCATTCCCGTAGGTCGGCTGACAGACTTACCAGACCAGGGTTCGGGGGTAGGTGAGACACTTAGCTGCCATTCGTGCGGTAGCGGATCGGAAACCGACCTCCCACAAGCGGGTCTCACCGGTATTTTGAGAAGTCGCACTTATCGCAACGAGGGTACAGATCGCAGCTAAGTGTCCTATACCTGAGAAAAGGCTAGGGCAGTTAGGGAAGAATGGACGCACAAGAAATAAATGGAATCATAAGAAGCCAGGAAGCGGATTACAATGAAATTAGACAAATATTCACCAACATCAAGAAAGACTCGGCGACGAGAAAAACTCACAAATACATCGCAGACAGGAAAGCGCGACTCACAGAAATTTTTACCAGAACGTCAATTAACCACACACAACTAGAGAGTCAGGATGTGATGTCTGGACACAAGTACATCACTGCCAACTACTTTGACGGCCTCAAAAAACTTTACGAGCAAGCCCTTGAGTATCTAGTAAAGTGTGAGAAAAGGTTAGTCGTTGTAGGACAACTCTACGAACCAGGAGACATAGAACCTCAAGAAGATGACGACATCAACTCACCTAAGTTGTTTATTCAACTGTTTCGTATCAGTCAAATGCAGAAGAAACTACAATCAGCAACTCGTCAAATGTCGGAAGATAAAGCTACGTGGTGTTTAGAATCTTTGGTGGCGAACTTGCAAAAACAGTGGCAGGAAATTGAAGACACGCATTTGGTTATTTTAATGGAAAACAGCACTCTAGACCACAGCTATTTCCGAGAAAACACGTTTGAAAGAACACAAATGGAGTTCGAATGCGTGGTTGACGAATTAATAGCCAGGGTCAGTCAAAACTCCGCAAAGACGAGCCATAAAACAACAGTGAAACTACCGAAAATAATAATTCCGACATTCAGCGGTAGCTATGAGTCATGGAGTTCTTTCTATGACTTATTTCTGAAGATCGTACATGAAGACAAATCGTTGAGTGACACGGAAAAAATGCAGTATTTAAAAACGCATATACGCGGGGACGCCGCTAAGCTGATTAAGCATTTAACAGTTTGTGACGCAAATTATGCAACCGCGTGGAATCTGTTGACGAAGCGATATAAAAATGAAAGGTTAATCATTACGAGGCACATTGACTGTATACTGAGCTTGCAAAAAGTAACAAGGGGCAATGCAACGACCTTGCGACAGTTGCATGATACGATAAATGAGAACCTAGAGGCGTTGAAATGTCAAAACATCGATATATCGTCATGGGACCCGTTTTTAACAAGGATACTCAGTAGAGTATGGGACTCAGAGACTGATGACAGGTACGAGCATCAAGTGACAGAACCTAACAAGCTACAAAAATTGTCGGATATGATGCAATTCTTGGAAAAACGGTTTAAATGTCTGGAAACGTCTGGTTCCGGCAGAGAAAGCACATCTATAAATAGAGTGCGCGATGACTCATTCCCATCTATGAACAAACAGCAAGAGACCTATAACTGTTGGTTTTGCAATACTACTGAACACAACATTTATCAATGTACAAGTTTTAAAGCGCTGTCGGTACAGGATCGTGACAAGGCAGTAAGCGAGAAACGGATGTGCAAGAATTGTTTGGTTCATGAAAACACGAAGAAGTGTCAAAGCACGAAAAAGTGTGGATATTGCAATAAAAAAGGTCATCATTCCTATTTACATCGAGACAACTACCAGAATGGTACTGCTCGGCATGAAAAAACTACTACGAAAAAGGACAACTTGTTACCTACAAGTATGTCTACTGTAAAGACCAGGTCAAATGTGTCTACAGTTAACCAAACAAACGTATCAAAAACCACACTGCTAGCAACAGTGTTGGTACATGTACAGGCTTCGGACGGGACACGGTACATGCTAAGGGCGTTGTGTGACCAAGGCTCAGAAGCTTCGTTATGCACAGAGGAGGTAGCGCAACTATTGGCATACCCGCGTAGCAAAATAAGAACTGAAATTGTCGGAATCGCTGACGACAAACCAAAGTCCTCCAACTATGCTATACATGTCAAACTACAACCAAGATTTCCGAGTGAGTTTAGACTCCCAGTTACACTGATAGTACTACCAAGGTTGACTGGGTGCTTACCCGACAAGAACTTACCGGAATTACAGTCAGATTGGCTACAAAACAAGCTAATTGGTGATCCTACGTACTACAAAAGAGGACCGATAGATATAATATTGGGAGCTCAAGAGTACAGCAACTTATTACTAAGTGGGTTACACAAAATTCAAGACGGAGTCATTGCTCAGGACACAGAGTTTGGGTGGATGTTATCCGGAATTTGTTGTAATACTACTAGTACAAACTCAGTAAAGGTAGTCAGTATGATGACACGTACTGGGGAAATTCAACAATTAAATAAATTTTGGGAATTGGAGGAAGTTTCTGACACCTACCAAGAATCCCATGAAGACCAAGTTTGTGAAAGCTACTACAAAGAAACAACAATAAGAAGTCCAGAAGGAACTTATACAGTGAGGCTACCTTTCAAAGATTCCAGTATGGAGTACGGGAATTCTCGCAGTAGGGCGGTGGCGAGACTTCTGCAGCTTGAACGAAAATTCGCAAAAAATAAGGATCTTCACACACGTTACCAAGAGTTTTTGAACGAATACGTTGAAATGGGCCATATGAGGAAGGTCCCTAAAAACGATTATTACCAAGGGAGATACTATATTCCCCATCAACCAGTAATCAAAGAAGATTCACTGACCACTAAGTTAAGGGTAGTGTTCGATGCATCGAGTAAGTCGGATACCAAGGTCAGTCTGAACGACAACATGTTTACGGGTCCAAGAATGCAACAAGACTTAGCAGTTATTCTGGTACGATGGCGTAAACATAGAATTGTATTTATGGCGGACATAGAGAAAATGTATAGATTCATAAACGTAAGCGAGCAAGACTTAAAATACCAACGCATATTATGGAGGAAGTCACCGAAACACACCATCGATGAATACGAGTTAACTACTGTGACTTACGGTACAGCGTCAGCACCGTTTTTAGCAGTTAGAACACTTCGACAGCTGGCGTTAGATGAGAAATCAAACTATCCCGTTGCCAGTCAGAGGACCCTTCACGATTTCTACGTAGATGACATTTTGTCAGGGGAAGACAATGTTGAATCTGCAAAAGAGTTACAAAAAGGTCTTATACATATGCTGAAGACAGGCGGTTTCAATCTCAGGAAATGGTCTGCTAATAACGCAGAGTTGTTAGACCATATTTTAGATGAAGACAAAGTTAGTCAAATGATGAAGATCCCGCTAGATGAAACTAGAAAGTCACTAGGAGTGTTATGGTCACCGCACGAAGACAGTTTCAGATTTCAAATTAAGGTTAATCAAAATGAAAAGCCAACGAAACGGTTCATTTTATCGGAGATTGCTAAGATATTTGATCCTTTAGGATGGCTAGCACCTGTAATCATAAACATGAAACTTATAATTCAGGAACTTTGGACAAACGGTGCAGAGTGGGACCAGCCTGTAGATGACGATATTAAAAGAAGGTGGAGTGGTTTACAGAAAGAACTGAAGTCGATTGAAAACATTTCCATCCCGGGATGGTGTCATTGGTCGCCTGACTGTAAAATAGAGTTGCACGGCTTTAGTGACGCGTCAGAAAAAGCGTACGGGGCAGTAATATACTGTCGTATATGTGATAATAATGGTGAATATAGTATAACCATGATACAAGCTAAGTCAAAAGTAGCGCCGAAAAAGCACAAGACAACATTACCAAAATTAGAGTTATGTGCGGCGGTACTACTCACACAGTTAATGGAAAAAGTTATAAACGCCATGGAAATTAGTGTAACAAATATATATTGTTGGACTGACTCGATGATTACTCTCGGCTGGATTAAAGGAGAAGCGGAACGATGGAAGGTTTTCGTAGCAAACAGGGTGTCTGAGATACAGAGGATACTACCACGAGCAAGGTGGAATTACGTAAATACGTCTCAAAATCCGGCTCGAAGGACCAAAATGTGCACACAGACAGCTGCTAGTTGTTTATTGAGTGTGCTACAACTGCCGCTCCCTATGAACACAGAGTGGCTAGATAGAGGCAATAACGACCTAAGTTCCTACCCCTAAGCCCCTAACGCCTACAACCTAGCTCTTACAATTCAATGCCTACCTGTCTGACTAGCCCTAGTACCCTATCAGCCCTAACGCCCTAGCCCTAACATACAAACCATAACACAACGTACTAGTACTGTTGTGTGGGCAGGAAAGCCTGTTGCCAGCGACCTAAGGCAACAGACCGGAGCGGGTAGGAAGGCAAGGTAAGTGTACCAGGTGCAATGTACACAGGAGGTGGATATCTCACTGCCGATCCCACAGACTCACAGGATCGATCGTACTGATGGCTAAAGGTGTCTTGGCCACAGTGAGGGGTAACTCGACGGAGAGGAATCAAACACGACTCCAGCTTGATGACTAATTTTATTTACAAAGTTTACATCTTATATACTAATTATAAACTAAATACACATAGATGCTTGTTTAGTGTGTGTGCCTTCCGTCATCCATGTGTGATGTTGTTGATGCAGCTATCTCTCGTAACTCGGTCAGACAAAGTGCTGATGCTGATCCGAACTTTGTACAATAAATGTTGTGATCCGTTGATTTAGCGATTAAGATGAAATTAGCTGTATTGCAATGTTTGGATTAGGGTTCCGTGGTGCTATGGTTCACTTGTGAACAGACACTAAAAACAACACAATATCTACACAAACAAAAAATCATGTTTTCAACTTACGTACTAGTTGGTGGCGTGAATTTACCTTATAAAATAGTTACTTCGTTTATACTGATTCAAAATAGGAAACTAGTATATAAATCGAGCTTAGATAGCCATTTCTTTGTTGCTCCATTTCTGCACTTCACAGACGCGTGTCTCAAGCGGATTGGGAGCAATGCGAGCGTGCATGGCGCACGCTCGCATTGCTCCCAACCCGTCTGAGATAACGTGTCCGTGAGCGGTGTCTATGTGTGCGTTGCTCGAGCGCACTTTGTATGTAGATTGACTTCTGTACTATCTGTATTTTGTGGCTGCAGTGTCTCGACTTGACTGTCATGGAAACGCTATTAATAATGTGTCAGCTTACTCTTCTCAGTATAGACACTTTTTCGCGTGACTAAGTACAGTCAGGTCAAATGTAAGCGGCTTAAATCTTTGGTACAAAGGGTATCTATCACGCCTATGTAGCTAGTTCTTAGCCTGTTGAAACCTTTTTATAAAAGAAGCTCATATAGCCGGATCTAACGTAAAAAAATCGTCGTCATACACGGAATCTATGTTTACCTTAAATGCATGTCTTTCCTACTCTCGAATTCGAACCTGCCACTGAAATTATTCTAAAAGGAAAACTCGGCCTATCTATTCCTATAGGTCTACCAGAATCTCATGGCAAAAAAAAAACTGTGGTTTTCATACATTTGACATTGCCAATGTTGTCAAATGTATGAAAACCACAAAGTTTTTTTATTTTTTTTTTGCCATGATGTTCTGGTAGACCTATGATTGCTCTCTCACTGCTAATAATCGTAACTCTGTTTTAAATTATTGTCAACGGTTTTTCTCCTTCTGTTACGACCCGAGGCATGGTGAAGTGTCAGCGGGATTGTCCGAAAGGGTTACCGCTGGCCCGGAACATAAAGCGCTAAGGAACACGGGTGGGTTTTAGTCAGTAAGAGTCTGACACTGCCTTCCGCTCCGCCCAGAGCGGGAGGTGTCATTTGATGATTTCCCACCCCAAAAAAAAAGGCATGGTGAAGTGAGAGAACTCGTTAATAATGCGGAATTTTGAAGTCAAACAATGGCTCAGTCATGCTTTACAGCAACTTTCCGGAATGTAAAAGACAAAAATGAGGCTAAAATATCAATATTTTAACATGATTATATCAACTGCCATCTGACCTTCATAGCTCAATTATCGGGCAATACTGTCACCATTGTACAATTATCAGTTGTATTTCGTATAATTCACACTACAGAACACAGAAATTAGTTCAAAATTGGGCTATTGTTTGTTTTTTCTTTCACTCGTCAATATTTTGATATTTTAGGCCTCTATACCTCACAAGGGATGAAACGAAATCAAAAAATCTTGCCGACACGCGGGTACTGTATAGTGATAAAGATTTATACAGCATGTATCAGAAAGGTATTGACCATCTAACTGAACAACTTTCTCCATGGGACCATCATCGAATTCATATTATTGTCTACAATTTGTGTTCCTTAATATGAACTGTCTCAATGTATAGTTACAATTAAGTACTCAATACATGTAATCACTATTTTTGTAGCTACACATTGATATAATATATAAAGACAATTCTATGGATTATTATCGATTTATACATCTTTTTGGGACTGACTCTGCCAATAAGAAAGAGACTGTCACACAACTATTGCGTGACAGAGATGACACGATGCTCTACAAAGCAGAAAATTTTCTTCAACTTGATTTGTCACATATATCAGAGTATTAACTGTACCCATTGTATATTAAAAATAAAAAAAATAAAATATAAAAATGTTTTTAAGAACAAGCTTTTATTTATATAAAACGTAACCTAAAAAAGAAAAAAATACGCGAACTAAAAAGAAAAAAATAAATTTAAGTGACATTTCAAAATATACTTAATATAAAGGAAATTGCTCATAACCAGTACCGCTTTAAAGCAATAGAGTATGGCCATAAAAATATACTTATAAATTATAAAATATTTTTTTATCTTTTCTGAGTTCAGTTGATTGAAATCGTATGCGAGGTTAATATTTTGTATTTAATTAGTTATTAATTCGATTTTATTGCATACTTTTTTAAATGCAGTATTTTTGTAAAAGCAGTGTTGCCAATTTTAAGAACCTCCCCATAATCGGTCTTAACGCTTAGTATAAAGACAGACGCTGAGTTTTAAAAATAATTTCAACTATGACATTCTTCCTGGGTCATTGATTCCGTTTTAGTCATGATCTGGCAGTTGGAGTACCTAATTTATACGGCCTACCCAAATGTCCCTTCTTTGGTATTGTTCGTCGAATCGTTGAGCTCCTTAAGTTCTGCGTTGAGCTGCACGTTTATTGACAAATGGGAGCACTGACTGGACAGGTCAGACACCTTTATACATGGTCTGCACATGATCTGACCAAGATTATGTCTGGGCTTTAAAAGACATTGTGACCTCTGAGTTTCTTTCGGCCTTTCTTCTCAGAGTTGTCAGATAGGAAACGCCCTTCTCATATAGTTTAAAAAAATATGTTTGACGTGTAAAAGTGTTTTTTATCATTTGTCCTCCTTATTATTTTTTAATTAACATAATCAACTTAATATAATTATATATTTTTAACATCTCTAAAATAATATTAAATTAAATCCATTTATTTCAGACTAATTATTTGTCCATACTTGTTAGTGTAGTTACATTACTTTACTAATTAAAACTATTTCTATTATTGACAAATCACATGGTCAGGGTGATTAAGATTAACTGTTGGTAACACTATCACGGGCAATGTGAAAGGTGAACTGCCAAAAGTGTCAAAAGTGTCACTCACTGTCAATAATTATTTGTCAAACAAAGCATCTCATGTCGGCCGACCTGCCGACCAGCACTCCGCAGCGAACATTGTTTTTACTTGTGTACTGATAGTTGTTGAGTTTGTTGTGCTAAAAAATAACTTATCATTGCGTAAACATCGTTTCCAGTTGAGTCTTCAGATTTCTGCACGGTCAAGAATTCTTATAGAGACCATTGTACTGTTTCTGTTCTGTGGATTGTGTAGAACGTTTTTACGACTACGGCCTGTGTTCTCAGTGCAGTAAATCACCAACGATTTCGTTAAAAATGTCACGCTGTGGGAGCTGTGTCTACCCCGTCATCAAGTCGGAGAGGCAACGGATATAATGGAAGTCTTTCAGCACATTTGTATTTTGTTGTTTACAGCTAATACTAGAAGCTGTTTAACTATGTTCAAAATATACATTTAAATGCATCATGATGAGAAAAGTGGGGAAGTGTGTTGTACCACTCACTTGCGAACGATCACAATAAAGACTGAAGCTGTGGCGACACAAAAACCTTACCTTCCTTACCCAAACCATTCGTTCCACCGGCTGAAGAGCTCCTACCAGGACATGAGTTACCTTGGGTAACCTTTGGACCACGGTTGGTCGAAGTAAGGAAAACCTGTTCAGGTGGAGATTCATAGACGACTCCGCCTTGGAGTGTAAATGTTGTGCTGTTCCACAAACGATGGGACACTTAATATCGTGTCCCGTCTGCTGCACGTTACTGGAACTGAAGGACGCTGGTGACGGCGGCAAACAAGTAGCTGAATTCTGGGCCGAGTCCATTTACACACACGCTAAGAGGAAGATGATGAGATGAGAATTAAGAACCACCAGTTATACTTTTCTTAGTTTGATTTGATTTTGTTTGTGACTTTTGTCTGTCTGTGACAATATGTGTATTTTCTATTAAACTAATACAATATGTATATTTTCTATTAAACTAATGCTAAGATCAATTTCGTTACTGAATATGATATATCTATTATATTTATTTTTAGATGTTAGTCGTATTATTGGGAGCATGTGAGTAGGAACGAAATATGCGAAATTGAACTAGCAAACGACATTGAGGTTGACTTGCCGTTGGTACTGGGAACGGACACGTATTTAGTAAGGGGAAGAATTAAGTCACGACATGTCAGCAGAAAGCTTACGCTTACATTTTGATAAATAAGTAACTCAGTAGGTGATATTAATAGCTATTATTGCAATTGTTTGGTGGGTAATCGGACAATGGGATGATGTGCTCTCATTATGACCATTTTGTGGTATCTTAGTTGGGCTCGATTTAGGTCTGTGGAGATACCGGCTCCGCTTTTAGACGGATTTATGAATATGATGATAACATGGACCAATGAATCAATTGCATTCCTATATTCAAGCATTTTTATTTTCTATTTCCTATCAAAACCTATATTTAGCATGACCTACCTTTGTAATATTATTTAATTGGGATCATTCATTGATTTATTGGAACTATTTTCTGTTGTTTTATGTGAATCAAATCATACCTACTGTTGTAAAATACTGTTGTTTTTTTTGGAAGATTTGTTACAAAATTAACCTCAAAACTGAGCAGAAAATCAAAGTACAACAAAAACCCAACAAAATAAATGGATAATTTTAATTTCCTATGAAAGTACGACATTACCCCGCTTTTATATCCAATTTATGGTAGCATACAAAATTGTTTGATGCGCAACGGCGGTCAATAGAGAAATGGGCAATTTCCTTTACTTCACTGTTATTGTTTAGTAGGTACACCTGTATATCGGATACCGTACATCAGTGCCTCAAGCTTTAAAGAAGTGTGAAATATGTTACCGGCCTGATTTTAGGATGAACTAGTTTCGCCTAGGCCAAACCCGTTTTCATTCCCTCGCTCTTGCATCGTATGTCGACGGAGCCCCGTTTCGCGGGGCTCCTATTTCTGTGTAAAGGGTTTAAAGTAACCTAACCACTAGATGCCCTTCGCTCGCTCTTGCATCCTACGTCGCCTAACGACCGACCGCAACCATGCAACCCGTGCAGGGAGAACTGGTTTGGCCTAGGCGAAACTAGTTCGTCCTAAAACCGGGTTTGGCCGGTAACAAAATTTTTTTCCACTTTAACGGACTCAACCAGATAATCTCAAACTGATTTACGCACATTAACGGTAACATAGTATATACCTATATACATATAGATAGACTAGCTGACCCGACGAACTTCGTACCGTACCTAAATGTATGAGGAAATGAATTATCTTAATTATTATTTTCTTTCGTGAATTTTTCCCATGTTTTAATAGTTATTTTGCTATTCGAGGCGGATACAAATCCAATAAATCAAACATCATAAAAATTGGTCTAGCCGTTCTTGAGTTACAAACGGTGTAACTTACCCGACTTTGTTTTATATAAAGGGTGGAATTTTTCAAGCGTATCTGGAAGGAAAGTACTCTAAATACTGAAGACAGCAAATTTTACTCAAAGGCAAATTTTACTCAAAGTCAAATTTTACTCAAAGGATAAAAAAAAAATAATTCATTAATGATTATCGATTGGTGCCATAAAAGTACAAGATGCTATTTTTTCGCATTTTAGTCGGTTCGACTCCCGGGTGTGGCAAGCGTATTTTCAAAAAAAATTAAATGCAGTTTTGTTTCTTTTAAAAAATAAAGGAGTGTTTTCTTTGAGTAAAATTTACTGCCTTCAGTATTTAGAGTACTTTCCCTCCAGGTACGCTTCGAAAATTCCACCCTGTATATATATCGTTGACTTTACCAATAAAGCAGTCATTATCTTCCTCCATCCATATGTATATTTGCCCACTAATTACTATGAACAATTTTCGTAATGGAATGTATAGTTGTACGCAACTGGATTGCGTGACTACCCTCGGTTTACGCTCCCATAGGAACGCTGAAGAATTGTTAACTCATGTTGCTGTAATGGATTGACATCGATGGAGCGAAAGTTTTTACGTGAATTTGTAGTAGAAAAGGAGTTTGTAGGTTATTAAAAAGGTTTGTTTGGAAATATGTGTGAGTTTCCGTAATCGGGCTGCCACGTTGGTCGAGTGGTCACAAGCACTACTGCTGAGCATGAAGTCCTGGTTTCGGTTCCCAATTCGGGCAGTGTTATTGGTTTTTCCGTCCCGTGGGAATATCGGGATAAAATACCTATATGTTAGCCTACATGTTAATCCAGGGTGTCAGCTACCTCCATACAAAATTTGATCAACATTGGTCCAGCCGTTTGAGCGTGAAGAAGTAACAAACATATACACACACACACACACAAACTTTCGCCCTTATAATATGAGTGTGATCAAGTTATTGTGGTAATTTTGGATGCGGTCACTATCTGATGATTCCCTAAAAGCAATTGCTATTTGCAAAATCTTTCTAAGGGCTACAGCTATTTGGCCTGCATAATGTAGGTATACTGCTAGAAATAGAAAGAGAACAATGGCTTTTAGCGCTCACGTCCGCTCCGGCTAAAAATCTTTATGAGGTCAACGTACGAACGCTGCTAAAGAGTAATGAAGTATGGCAAGCAAATTTGTTTTCATTAATTTCAGTATAGATTAAAATCTCAAGTAGATGCTTGTTAAGTCATATGTATTTACTTAGGGGAAAAATAAACAAGTTTTAACTGGTTGAAATAAATAGGAACTTATTTATTAAAACCACTAACATAGCGCCTATGTTGGGTGACGGTAGCGCCTGTATCCAGAAGCCTGATTCCCATTCTTCCACAGCCAGCAGACGGACATGCTCAGCAGTATTAGAGGACACCTTGTCAATAAGAATATTTCGTACCAACCTGCAGAGCGGTTCATCCCACTGTCTCTGAGAAGATGGGTTCACGAGCAGATCGGTGTCCGGTATCCCAACCCAAAAAAAAACTTTTTTTTTCATAATTATTGTGGTTTATAAAGCAGTTTTTCAGTTCATAACTTAACTCAATCAGACAATACCATAGTCTTCCACCAACATTCCAGCTCCAGGATACAGTAAAATATACGTTCTAAGTATTAATAATAATGATTTATACCGGCGCCTGCACACTTATGAATTACAAATTCTCAATTGTTTGCCAAGCACTACGTTGAACCGTTGAACGGTGCCTACATTATCGCATAGTTTACTACGGCTTATTATTAAATCATCTGACTATGGCATTTGGAATTGCAATGGAATGCAGTGTAACGCAGTTGGATGTATTTTTATGATGATTGGGTCGGGAGAGAATTTATGAAAGACTCTTTGGAGTGGAGTTTCACCAGACGTTATTTGCGTTAGGCCACTAAAATTAAACTGTGGTTCCTAAAGTCAACAATACGTGGGCAGTCACTAATATTGCACACGTTGACCTGTTTCATATCGGAGGATATTGACTTAGAGCCCTTTCTACACGGCACGGTTTCTTTACGGTACGGCATAAAAACCGCGCCGTAGGAAAAACGTGTCTGTCAACAAGCTTCCATAGTGATTCATACAACACTGACGACTGCCTTTTTTTTTTGTTTTCGGCGGGAAACCTAACTTTGGGGAAAAAGACCAGATAGTGTGGGATTCTTACCTCACTAAAACCACCCCGGCGATCACCATCAGCACATGGAGGGGGGCCCGTTAGCTCTTAATAGACCAATCCGGAACACCCTCAGTGCAACGCCT
The DNA here is from genome assembly GCA_916614155.1 of Mesoligia furuncula. Taxonomy (NCBI): domain Eukaryota; kingdom Metazoa; phylum Arthropoda; class Insecta; order Lepidoptera; family Noctuidae; genus Mesoligia; species Mesoligia furuncula. Next base: position 8,188,182 of record OU744793.1, on the reverse strand, counting down.
GTTAGGGCACGTCTCTGGGGAGACTATAAAGTGGTCTCCCCTGAGCCTCACTTTGCACGGCAGCACGTGATCACAGTGCCACCGTATTCCCTGGAATCACAACGACTGCCTACACAAGGCGTATAAACCACACCATAGATAAAACGTGTCTGACAACAAGCTTCCATAGTGATTCAAACAACACTGACGACCGGACCTACACACGGCGAATAAATCGTAGTTTTTCACGGCAAGAATAACGTGTGTGTACAGACGCCAGCACATCAAGCTACCCGAAACTGTCAAGTTTTCCCAATCAACTTTGAACCTAATACGGTTTAGCGATAAAGTTCAAAATCTATTAAAGAAATTTGACAGATCGTAGTAGCTTGATGTGCTGACGTCTGTACAAAGGGCCGCCCATAATTGGATACATGTTTTTCTTCAGGCATGGTCGTCAGTGTTGTATGGATCACTATGGTAGGTTGTTGACGTCGTTGTCGCCGTATACCATAGAACCGTATCATATACAATGCACATGATTTTTCTACGGTGCGGTTAACTCCGTATAGAAACCGTGCCGAGTACAAAGGGTCTTACCGGGAAGACGAAATCTCTAGAGGCTGCAACGAGATTGTTTTTGCATAGCATACGAGAAATACTGTATCGTGGAAGATCTTGGTGTCCCACCGTATTTGCTGTCAATTGGGGGTGTTTTACCTAATAGAAGTCTATAAAAGCCCATTGGCGGAGGATATCCATGATGTTGTTGCGGTATCTACAACGCCACATGCGAACAACGCGTCATATAGACGTCATGCAAAATCCTGCATCTCGCAAGCAGAGTTTACCGCGCAACTAGCATAGATACAACGGCCCGACATGAATCATCGGGCAGTTGCCCGCCAGACAGAACACCCGTCTGGTCGGAGGATCCTCCCTTTTCTATAGAGTATGAGTTAACTTTACACCCTGTTCCTCATACCTCTATAATGTCAACTCCACATACTACAAGCCAAGAAACATTGTCCCACAAGTTCCCCGCTTCCATTTCCCGGGTCATTGTATTTTACTCGGGTGGAGAACAAACATAGTAAAATATTCCACTATAACTTTGGTACGTATAGTAAGAACTGGGTTAATAAAAAGAAAACGATCCACTTACAACGTACCGGCTATACATTGAATTACTTTATGCGAAGATAGTGTACGCTAGAAAAGAAGAAAACTGCCAAGTGAGAGTGGGATTTTAATCCTATTGATAATGTCATGTGATTTGCATTGCATTACTTGATTTTTGTCATTCGCTCGACAAGTTGATTAGGTCGTTCATGGACCAGTAACGGGACACATTAACTTATTGTCAAAGCTTCCAAACGAAGCTTGGACGAAACGAAATTCGTTTAAGGGCTGATTTATCAATCGACAGTTAATTTTTATTCGTGGAATAAAATTGACGTCTGACAGATTTTGCAAGGAAGAACTGTCAAAAACTCAAAATTATTCCTCCGATAAAAATATCTGGCGTTGGAATAATCAGCCCTAAAAATAGTAACTAGGTACAGACGCCAGCACATCAAGCTACTACAATCTGTCAAATTTCTTTAATGGATTTTCAACTTTATCTCTACAGCATAAGGTTCAAGGTTTATTGAGAAAATTTAACAGTTTTGGGTAGCTTGATGTGCTGGTCTGTACAATAAATAAATAGCAGTAGCAGTCAAAGTAGCCAATCTGTGTACAAACTGTCACAATTACTGGTTATTCAATTGTGGTTGATTTTGGAAATGACACTTTTTCGACAACGTAAGCGCAAGTCCGATCCTGCATGGAGTATTGCAGCCACCTTTGGGATGGCTCAGCGAAATACCAACTTGCCGCGCTTGACTCGGCGGAACGCAGAGCTAAGAGGCTCATTGGCGCGAACTGGTGGATGCCAAACTTCACAGCTTGGCTCATCGCCGCAAGGTTGCCTGCTTGTCGGTCTTCTACAGATTGTACTTCGGTGAGTGTGCCCAAGAACTCCACGACCTGATTCCACCGGCCCCCTTCTTCCTTCGGTCATCCAGACGCACAGCAAGTTACCATCCCTGCCTAGTTGCTATTCCACCAATTCGCACTAAGCGTTTTCAAATGTCTTTTATAATGCGCACAGCAAAAGAGTGGAACTCTTTACCTGCGTCTGTTTCCGAGCGCATATAACCCGAATCTCTTCAAAGTAAGAGTGAACAGGCTTCTTCTGGGTAAGCTCACTCCATCGTCGACTTTGTCTCTGTCATCTCTGACCTAGACTAGAGTCAAACCCATTTCAAAAAAAAAAAACATAAACCTAAGAAAATCACCTCCTTCGTGTATCAGGTCATGACCCCAAACAATCGTCTAAGTCTAAGCAAACCAGACCAAGATATTAGGACATCTAACAAAAAACAACAAACAAAACGTCTCCTCCAAGATTGCACATCGTACAAGAACAAAGCAGCATCGTACGGAACCCTAAAAAGCAGTCCAATACAGCCTACATGAACAAAGAGTTCGCTGCAAAGTGCAATATTCGCTGGACACGGATCTCGGAAACGCGGACACGGCTCGAAGATTTGGACTTCGTTCTACGGTTGTGAATACATTGCGGGTTATGTATGCAGGGTAATAACAACAGCGTGGAGCGGTGATGGAATGAATTGTAAAGAAGGATGAGTTTTGTAATGTCAGGAGTGGATGGCGTGTTGTATGATGTAGATAAGACAGAAGTAGGTTACCTATTTTTATTTTCTGAAGGGTATCTCGCAGTTCACTGTGCGGGGAGGAAATACAACAGGGAAACAATCAGCACAGACCAAAATAGTATGTGGTTCATGGGACTGCGAAGCATGCTTGCAAATGACATGGCATCTTCTGGGCACGCTCATTTCATCGTAGCCCTTATCCATCGCTTTCCATCCGGCGTGATTGAGGTCAAGAGGGTCCATTCAGCAACAAAAAAAAAATGAAATCGATGGCCATCATCATGGGCCAGTATGGCTGCTGTAAATGACTATCTATAATGATATCATAAGTAATGATGTGCAAAGGTTGTTATTGTATGTAAATACAGCCACTAGATTTCCTCAAAAAATTCCGTCTTTTGATTAACCCGTGTTTTTCTTAAAATCTAAGCTATCATTATACCAGCAGAATACTAGCTACCAAACTAACTACACAAAAAACTCTTAAATTTATTTCAAAACAGTCTTTTATTTTTCATCGAAAAATTCTTTAAAGCTCCGTGTAATGTAAACTGGGACCCCTTTTAATCGTGCAAGCAAAGCTTGCGTCTAACGGGTACGTTTGTGACCCGCTCTAGTTTAGGCGGCTGGTCAAGTACCTTTGGAAGTTCGGGATTTACTCCGGGATTCCCGATGCAGTTTTTCGATTTAATGGAGTACGTTGTTCAGGGTACACAGTTTGGAGGGTGGTTCATTGTTGGCTGGTAAATGGTGATAATAATTTGAAGAGGTTGCACTTGTACCTATATAAAGATTTGCTGCATTTTTGACGCTATAAAGGTTCTTTTACATAATGTCGAAATGAAACCTGGACTTTGAATGGTCTCCTTATGCGAGCAGGTTTTTGCACTGCTATAGAGGACAGTTTTGATGCTGTCTTTCAGGATAATTATATGTTTTAATTTAAAGAAAAATAATGTTTATTAATCTACAACATTATTTTTAGTATATGCGAAACCCGAAACACGTGTCTAGTCATCATTTCAGCCGAAAGACGTCCACTGCTGGACATAGGCCTCCCCCAAGCACCTCCACTTCGACCGGTCCTGTGCTTCCCGCATCCAACGGGTTGCTGCGGCCTTCACAAGGTTATCGGTCCACCTTGTGGGAGGCCTTCCAACGCTACGTCTTCCGGTACGCGGTCGCCACTCCAGAACCTTTCGGCCCCATCGGCCATCTGTTCTGCGAGCAATGTGCCCTGCCCACTGCCACTTAAGTTTGGCAATTCTTCGGGCTATGTCGGTTACCTTGGTTCTCCTGCGGATCTCGTCATTCCTGATTCGATCACGCAGGGAAACTCCAAGCATAGCCCTCTCCATTGCCCTTTGGGCAATCTTCGTGTCTAGTATTTTTATGTAAATAATCTATGTACAAAATTTCAAAACTGTTTCATGAAAAATCACAAAGTTATAAGCTTGTTAAGTTACCTGTTTGTCCGTACAAAAACATGCTCACCCGCGCCCCTCGCGCCGCGCCGTCTTGCGCTCATTGATAATAGTACCTAGGTACCTAACCGTTCGACACGGAGATTGGATAACCTACTTAGTATCGCTCGGTGTCCAACTTTTAATCTTTCTTAAATATTTTTGGGATAAAATATAACATAGGGTAAAAATTATTGGAATCGATTCAGTTAAGTACTTATTCCGAACAAACTATATTCAGGTTTCGCAACAGAAAGCTATTATAAGCTAAAGGTCAACGAAAACAAACACTGATTACCAGTTTCTGAAAATCAGTATCATTTACTCTGGAATAAGCATTTCTTCGTATCACTTTGTTGACTAAGATTTCTAAGTAAGTATAACATAACATAACACGATGATGTCATCTTCGTCATCATGATGCAGCGTGACCATTTTTTTTCTAGAAAACCCAACCTTAGTAGGTTGTATTTCTGGAAAAAAATTGGTCATGGAATAAATGGATAATGTGCTTTTATTAGTTTGTTGTCATTTGTCAATGTATATTGTCTTTGGTTTTCATGTAGCACTTAGAGTCCGTTCGCAGTCATTTTGCATCAGTGTCCAAATCACAGTGATCTATATTCTTATTCTAATATGATTGCTGTTGGGTGGATGACATTGACAAGCCTGTCAAAAGATAGTGATCTTTATTCTCGTCACAATAAGGTTGCTGTTAGGTTGCTGCTATCAGTGTTAAATAATTGTGAATGGGCTCTGGACTAGTAAATTGTCGTTCAATCTCAGAAGATCCATTGGCCAGAACCATGATGGATCTAGTGACGATTGTTTTCTCATTAGGTCTATGACTAGCCCCGACATCAAGCAATGGACAACATTGTCAAACATGTAACTTTTAAGGTTTTGAATACGAGGCTTTTGGCTACTTTCTATTAGTGTGTTTTATCTATTTTTAGGGTTCCGTACCGTACCTCAAAAGGAAAAAAACGGGACCCTTAATAGGATCACGTTGTTGTCCGTCTGTCTGTCAAGACCCCTTAGGTATCTCGGGAACGCATGGAGGTATCGAGTTGAAACTAAAACCTTAAACTCAGGTCTGCAGCCCCTTGAAGCAATGAAAAAATGTAACGTAAAAAAACAATACGGCCGTTTATGCCTCAAAAAACGTATATTTCGAAAATCTCAGGGGAAAAATGTATAGGGTACTTCCCGTTGACCTAGAATCATGAAATTTGGCAAGAAGCAATGTCATGTAGCACAAGTAACGGAAAAAAATCCGAAAACCGTTAATGTAGTTACATACCTACAAATTTGTACGGAACCCTCGGTTCGCGAGTCTGACTCCCACTTGATCGTTTTTTTTTTAAATGTTTATCTTGTTTGTGCGGATTAAACAATATTCCTTTCTTTCTTTTCTTTCTTAATTTATGCATCGTTTAATTATATGAATCAGTAATTTAAAAGACTCTTTACCTACCTTTTACCTGCAACAGGCTGACTCAATTCTCACGAAACAAGCATTCTAGGAAAACATTGCCAACAAATTACTATTTTACACCCACGTTCAATACCTCTGTAACGATCCTGCATTCTGAAATACATGAATAGATTCATTTTATATGTCCATAACTTTAAGGGGCTAAGCAGACATGCTACTGCATGACTGCATCTGCGAATAGAGAATTTGTCGAAGTAAACGCCGAATCGCGCGGTTTTGCTATCGCGACAGCATACGGTCTACAAAAAGCATTCTAACTTTACTTCAAGCATAAAGGTCTCTTCACACAGCGGGCGCGGCGCGGCGGGACGGGACGGCGACGCGACGATGAGCAGTTGTAATGTACTAGATATTACTGACGACGCCGCGCCGCCGCCGCGCCGAGCGCGAATACAAGTCAGAAGCGGCAGGGTGGGGCGTGAACACGTCGCGTTGGACGAGACGGAGCGTGAATGAGATTTTGTATTGTTTTACAAAAATGGATGTCGAAAAACTAATCCAATGTGTTCGTGCTGACGAACACGTACGTGCTGAGAGACAAGGTCTCTGCACACAGCCGGCGTGGCGTGGCGGGGCGCGGCGTGGCGGGGCGGCGACGCGGCGCTGGCGCGACGGCATCGTTCACACTGCGGGCGCGATCACGTCCCGTCCCGCCGCGCCCGTGAACAGTGTTTTTATACTGCCTAGGGCCCAAATCGTACAAACATACGTGAGCACGAACACATTCGATTAGTTTTTCGACATCCATTTTTGTAAAACAATACAAAATCTCATTCACGCTTCGTCTCGTCCGACGCGACGTGTTCACGCCCCGCCCCGCCGCTTCTGACTTGTATTCCCGCTCGGCGCGGTGGCGGCGTGGCGCGACGTTTACCGTCGCGCCGAGCGGGACGGCTCTGTGTGGCGTCGTCAGTAATATCTAGTACATTACAACTGCTCAGCGTCGCGTCGCCGTCCCGTCCCGCCGCGCCGCGCCCGCTGTGTGCAGAGACCTTTAAGCAATACGTCGCCGATCCAACGTACTTAGTTAATAGATTAGTGGTACCTATTTTGAATATGTATTTGTTTATTATTTTGTAAGATTAATTTTATAATCTTAGTTGCCTGATAATATAGGAATTCGTATATTATAAGCCCTCGAGCCTGTAGATATTTTGAACGTTATTCCGATAGACATAAAGTTCTTTATACAGAACTGATTAAGACTTTGGTTTAAAATCAGTTTTTGTATTTTGAACTTTAACGTCGTCGGAATAAAGTTCGAAATTTAAAAAATGGCAAGATAGTTTAAACAGATAAAGTCGCTAAAACGCGATGACAAGTCGCAAAATCGCCGATGCTTTTATAAGCGTGTCTGCGTTACTCTGAGAACGACTCAGCTTTCCACGTGCCATACGTTTGAGGCTGTGGTTATATCCGGGTCGACAGAACTTGCATCGGTTCTTTGCCAGCCGGGTTACGGCGGCCAATAAACTAGCGGGTGCACTGAAATGAGCAGCGTTCGGGGATGTAAAGTATTTTTACCCGACTTCGGCGAAGCAACAAGGAGGGATATGATTTTGACCGGTATGTTCATCTGATCCCTCATAACTTCTTAACTACTTGTCACAATTAGACAAATGAGGTATCGTTGGAAGCGTCTTGATCGTCTGCTAGTTATAGCACAAAATACAGACAGTACAGAAGTCAATCTACATACAAAGTGCGCTCGAGCAACGCACACATAGACACCGCTCCCGGACACGTTATCTCAGACGGGTTGGGAGCAGTACGAACGCCAGTGCCAGCCGCTTGAGACACGCGTCTGTGAAGTGCAAAGATGAAGCATCAAAAAATGCCTGTCTAAGCTCCATTTATATAATAGTTTCCTATTTTGAATCAGTATAAACAAAGTAAATTTTTTGTAAGGTAAATTCATGCCACAACTATTACGTAAGTTGAAAACATGATTTTTTGTTTGTGTAGATATTGTGTTGTTTCTAGTGTCATTTGGTAGGTTTAGGTCTAAACTGTATAGGGCAAAATAAATTGTGTAAATAGGGTAATCCGTTTTGAAGTTATTAGGGATATTCGATAGTTAAAAATTGACAAATGTAACATTTTATATGTTTTTGTTCTGTAAACTTTTTGTACAGTTTATTGTTTTGTTTTAATATTTTAGAATAAGCTCAACAATAAATCAGACAACTAGATATGAGTGCCACTACCACGATAGTTTTTTGTGCATAAGCCAAAGTTGACAACCATAGCGCGAGCGCCGAGCGTAGGTATGAAAAGTGAAGTACATACATGTAATTGACTTCTGTACTATCCGTATTTTGTGGTTATAGGCTCAGGCTATGACGTCTCATTAAATTGAATATGACTCCCTCTAGCGGACATAAAGTCATGATCTAAAAAAAAAGTTTTTTTTAATCATTCCATGTAGGTTATCAAATGAAAGGGCTTAATTAGCGCATTTCAAAATTATAAATATTACTGAAATAAGCCCCAACATAATTAAATAAAAAATAAGTTTAAAAATTAAAACCCGACTACTGAAAAAGAATGAAACAAGCAAGTATCTTCCCGCGGTTGCATGCTACCATATCTTATAATATGTTAGCACAGTCCACTGCTGGAGCCTATCTCCAGCAGTGGACGTCTTTCGGCTGAAATGATGATGTGAGATTTAAAATAGTTTGACGTTAAATGCCTATGTATAACTTACACTTTTTCCGAAGCAATATTGTTCGTCGAAATACAACTCGAACACACTATAAACCAGGCATGCAATACAGTAGATATGGACGTACTCGTTGTGTATGTGACGCGCTGCAGCCGCCGCTACTTTTATGGCTTCATTCTAATAGCTGTAAGTTGTCAGCATCTGAGCCGGGAGTTAGCAAATATTGTCTTTACTATGCACCTTTAACTACTGTTTTTGATCAAGAAAACACCACCTTATTTATATATATCATCTTCTCTATCGACCCAATTTTCCCCACTGCTGCTCGATAACTGTTTTCAGCCATGTTAATATAAGAATTTATTTCCAATTGCTAAAAAATGGTGGCGAGGAGAGAGATGCAAGCATGATGGAGGAGATCTCTCTCTATCATAATGTGTTGTGAAATTTATATTTAAATTATTTCTTGGCGTAGTTTGATTTGCTAAGCTGCTATTAGATAGATTGCCGTTGACTGAGCAGAATTGACTTGACAACTAAAAACAGAAAACGTGGAACCTTATCAGACTATTGACTGAAAAAAAACAAACTTTTAAGTCAACGTAAACAAAAAATACGAGCGTTTGTGTTCCGTTTATGCCGCATATTTTGACACTCGCAAGGGAATAAAACCTATGGGGTACTTCCCGTTGCCTAGAATCATAAAATTTGGCAAGAAGCAATGTCATGTAGCATAAGTAAAGGAAACAATCCGAAAACCGTAAATTTTTTATTACATACCTATAAATTTGTACGGAACCCCCGGTGCGCGAGTCCGACTCGCACTTGACAATTTTTTACATAGTACCTCTTCTAAGTTTTGCTTCCAAATTCAGTCCTGTGTCTTGTCTTAAAGAGTTTTCAGGCTAAGCAAGCTTAAATTTAGCAAAAATAAACCAAACAACACGGGGATCGAATCCAGGTGTTCACGATTTGTAACCTCTTGCGGATACTAGGCCAATGAGGTAATTTGCAAGACGAAGTGAGCTGTTCGGGTTAGTGGGCGCAGTTTGCGAAACATGTTCTTGGTCATACAATATTCAATGCTGCGACACGAGGTGCGACGATGATGTTCTCGTCCTGTTTGTTTTTGTGTTTGTACAGGACGTAGGTAGGTATAGTATGTTTTGTTCTTCGTGTCATAATTGGTAAACAAATATGGCGCACTGAAATTAAGGTTGTAACTTTTTTTTTGTCAAAATATTTTTTACCAAAAGCAGTCTTTGATGTAATCCGTAACATACTTTATTATGTAAGTATATAAAGACAATAATAACTAACTTATTTTTTTATTTATCTACTTACTTTTACCTTTACAGGATAACCGCAATGCGATAAGTGCGTTTATACTAACTTAATATTTACTAACATCTATAACTTATTGTAAAATGTGAGATTGATGAGAAAGTTCACTGACAATACGAATTTCTTGGGTCAGGGTAGGTAAACTATTCCCACGCAAATCCAGGATATTGCAAGTAGTTTAAATATGGCGTTCTAAAAACGACAATGCTTAGCTTCTCTCTACCCCAAGCTTTTTGGAATTTTACACTAAATTGGGATTCAGAACGTCGCTCGGATGTATGTAATTTAAACCATATTTCGAATGAAACCGGAGAACATACGAGGAGCATAATTTATAATGTTTCTCATGCGTATCCTTTCGAGCAAAAATAGGTTACATGTGACTTGAAAATGGGCACCCGTATCTAGAAACATACATTATGTGCGATGCAGCGATAGAATTCTTTATTTATGCTATCGCTTCAGTTGCATTGAACAAAGGACACGTCATTTTAACCCATAATATTACGAATTAATGTCCATATTTCTGTGAAATATTGTTATCTATAATTTCCGATAAATTGAGCACCTTGGGTTGGAAATTGCAATGCAGAACGGCTAGGAGACTTGACTGTTAGTTGACCTCAAGGTAAAGTTCGGGTCAGCTCCAAGTTGCTTTGAATTTGAGTACAAGTGAACGATTGCCGTCTAGCATTTGCAACCAACGAAGTACGCCGTATTCTAAGATTATTATTTATCGGTTTCAATTAGAAATGCAGGTACAGGGTTTGTTAGATATTAAGGTTTATTTAAGTGCGCAGTATTGGCAACCGGCGTGCTTGTAGGACTGGATTTATCAGAAGAAGGAGTGAATTTATCTATGTATGTACTAATTATATATTGTTCACATACTTTCTCCAAGTATCCAGGATCCTCTCTGCCGTAATATGACTTATGCCTAGCTGCTTGGCCCTGTTTTCTCCAATCTTGGGCCAAATCTACTAAAACAGGAAGTTCTGCTGAGTAAGCTGTCTTCTGCCCCTGTGGACATCATGATGGAGAAGGAAAATACTGTTAAGTCAGTGAAAACTAAGTCACACAAGATTTCTTCTGACATAAAATATACAGCATAGCATATTAAGTATAATAAGCCTCTATGTTCTCATCGCTGGGACACAGCCATTCTCTCTGTGAGAGGAGTGAGCTGTAATCCACTACGGGTTGCCCAATGCGGGTTGGCGGATGTCTCATGCCTTCGAATTCTTAGTTCTAGGACATACCGGCTTCTTCACGATGTTTTCCTTCACCGTTTTAGAGCAGTGTTGATGAAATTAAATACACAAAGTAAAATACCTGGCTGGGTTCGATCTCGCAACCTACATCTCGTACATAAGTCGGGGTTGATACCACTGGTCCATCACTACTCCGATACCAATACCCTTGCATTCACAAGCTTTCACAGATATTTAGCTTTGCACCCGACCTGAAACCGAGCCAGCCTTCGAAGCCACGTGTTTCGGAGATTAGATTACACTCAACAGAGTACTGAAGCCTGCTGAACACCAAACAATATCGTCACCGAACTTTGCTAGCTTGAACTCTAGCATTATGTACTGCAGACAGTGGCTGAAACATTTTCTGGTTCATTTGACATATCTATGTTTATCTATGTATACTATTAATATAGCTGAAAAGTTTGTTTGAACGCGCTAATCTCTGGAACTACCAGCCTAATTTGAAAAAAATATTTTGCTCATCGTAGCCCAATTCTTGAGGAAGGCTATAAGGCTATATCACATCACGCTGAGACCCTTAGGAGCCAAACAAAAAGAATTAATTGTACTTTAAATGCTGACTTCAATAAATATTGTAACATGTTGGCCATAAATTAGACTGATCATAATATAGCTTACACGTGCAAATAATATCCTGGTACATTTCCGCCTCGAAGGTCACATGTGGAAACGATTTTCACTGCATAGCGTTTGCAAATTAAAAATGATGGACGAGACATAGTTCAAGTGCGGTGGCCCGATAATTGGCAGTTGTTAAATGATGCATAGTGACATAGTAGTATGTACATAGTAAAAAAGTCTGAAAGAACGCTAAGCTAAAACGAAGTGATACGCGGGCAGGCGGGGTAGGTCGGGGAACAAGATATTTTGCGCGGACAAAATCGCGGGCTGAAGGTAGTATTGTTATTGATATTCGTGTTTGATCTTTCGTCTTTAAAAGAAGTCAGTTTTGTAATAATCGAACTACGTGTGGCGTTTATCAATGTGTTGTAATTCAAACACCTAGTTAAAGTTGTCGAAAAAGGTGACTATGCCTAAGGTGGTATGTCAGGTTAAACGAGAGCCATAATTTTTGAGAGTAGGTACTCATGAAAATTAATAACTATTACTATCGGACGAAAACTGAAATTTAAAAAAAAACTGCTGTTCCCTACGTTTTGTAGAGTTAAGCGATCATAAATGAGGGAGGGGAGTAGTTGATTTTTTTAACGTTATCTGGATTGGTCCCATACCAAAAGTGGTTCATGACGATGAGGACAACGACTCCACAAACAGTTTTCAGTCATTACAATTACACCCTATTTTCTCAACACTAGCAGCACTAAAAACAACCAGTCTTTTACATTGTTGTACCTACCACTTAGAACAAGCCTTATCAATTATAATAGCTTTTCAATTTCTAGAAACACGTTTACACGTGTAAACGTGTTTTCGTGTTTCGTGTAAGGTATTAGGTACGTACCTAATACCTTTACTTTCTCAGAAGAATCACACGTAATATTGGATCACAGTGTCTTTCAGATTTTCTTGGATACTTGGCTGATAAGCTTAGTTACTTGGATATTTTAAATTCAATTTATAGTTCATAGAAAAGCGATTTTAATTATTTCTTTTGACATACTACGGGACTTGAGTTAATGATAATGTGGTTTTCACTGTTCTCAGTAATGAACAGTTCGATCTATTCTGAAAAAAACTTACCGTGTAAATTTAGGAGGAGTGAAGTGATCTGTCAATAGTGTCAATCCTGAGCACCAGGTGGCAGGTCATCGACCTACGTACGTAAAGTTGTATTGCAGCAACTCTGTTGACTGTCAAATCTATCTCTTTATGACTTTGAGGTGTCATCTGACTTGTTTTTCTTTTTAGTGTGATAAAGAATAACAAGTCAGATGGCCCTTGTTATTCATAATTCCCAAACCTGATACTACAAGACTCACCAACATTTTTCAGACGCCATTCATTTCGGAGACATAGGTACGCGAGTTTATTGCGAAACCTAAGGGGTGGCTGCGCGTTGTTCCGCGTTCGAATCCAATAAAATACTATTTGAAGTATGCACTAATATTGACATTATGAAACTATCTACCTGAAAATATTATCAATATTTTTTAATATACTTAAGTAATCGTAGCAGCACGAAGTTACTTGCCCTAGTTATTATTTATAAGTAACTTGTGTACAATCGTCACTACACCTTTGATAAGATAAACGCAAGGAAGATCCTATAAAGACGCCGGACACGAGATGATGAGGTACTCAGTAGCTAGCAGGAAGGAAATCATGTATCGCAGTGTGCCAGATAGAATCTGTTTGGGTCAGCACACTCGAGCGAAGTCGTAAAATTTTGACGACGCGGCGACGACGTGTCTCGCTGCAAGCGAACTGGATTCAGACACCAACACCTAGCCATACCTACTGATTATGTGTAGGTACCGTAAGTGTATACAGCCACTTATCTATCACCTTTATTGGGGTCAATGTTACTTGAATTGAAAAATTAAAACCGGTACTCCGAATGGCCAGGTTCAGGCCAATAACACGAACAATGAAGAGCCGCGTCGTTACGTCAATCAAGCTGTGTGTCAAGTTTATTTACACTTGTCACTCTGCCTCCGAGTGAGAGTGCACAGTGACGACCTTTCGTAAGGTGCAGAACCCTAGAGTACAATCGATAGGTAGCGTGTGTTGTGTTGCGTGAGCCGTGTGCGGTGTGGTGCCGGTGCACGCGGTGCAGGCTGGAGGCCGAAAGCTCGGTCGCGCGGTGCGGCCGCCGGCGGTGCGGGCGTGCGCGCGCAGCGGCGGCGGCGTGGCGGGCGCGGGCGGTGCGCGGGTCAGTGGCGTGCAGCGCGCGCCGCGGACGCCCGCACCGCAGTGTCGAGCAGGAGCCCGCCATGCCCGGCCCGCGCCTATCCCGCGCCGCCTGACAGCATGGCCCACCCGACCGCCACCATCACACGCAGCCACGCTCTGACGACGGTACGCATCATCAGTGAACGCATTTTGCGAAATGTGACCCCTCAGCTCGTAGCGTAACCGCCACCTCCATCCACGCTCCGCGCTACTCCCGATCAGTGACAGTGTTGCCGGAGTCCGGTAGGCCAGTGAGGGTCGGTCAGCGCAAAGGTCTCGTCTCAATTCGATCGTCCGCAGACCGAAAGGAGTAGGCGCAAGTGGTCGCCGCGCGCCCGCTAGATGGCGCCTGGAGTCGCTCCTGCGGCGAGCGCTCTCCGCCCGCGCCCCGCCGTCGCCGTCGCCGCCTTTTGTTTCGCGCCGTTCGTGTACATAAAATAATAATTGGCAGGCCGGTGGTGAGCACCGCCGCTCGGCGCCGAGCCGTCGCTGACGTCAGCGGAGCCCGGGCTCGCGCCCCAGCCGACGGCCCGGCTTCCCCGACCTTCCGTCAGCGCCGTCTACCACTCGCTCGACACACGACACTGACACGTCAGGCTCTACACTAACCCTCCGCCCCTCTTACGTGCCAAATCCAAAACGAGACGTTCACATTCAATCGACTGAATTTTGAAGACGTTTACAAAATATTCTGTAATTTTAGTACAATCGTGGCGTATCTGAAGGTCCGCGTCGGGTGCGAGCGATATGATAGCTATGACGCACCGAAAATGTGTAGGTTTCATTCATGTAACCTACAAGGGTTGGCAATTGATCTGCACCTAGCAACAACGGCGGCGGCGAGGGCGACCATCTTCTTAAGTCTTTAGCTAAATGTTCGGTGGTTTTATTGAGAAAATGGCGAGAATCGAAGCAGTAAATAGTCGTGGATTCATTTAGTTAAAGGAGTGCGGTGGGTGCTGAGTCGCGCCGCGCCCATGCCCGTTACTCTGGTGAGTGATAGATTGTAAGGCTTCGTGTGCCATTTTCGCGAGAAATACCGCGTAGGTGTTTTTATCACCTAAGCCAATAACTTAGATGTTTCGAAACAAGAGTGGATGAAGTGTATTTTGTATTTACAAAATTTTCTGCGTCGCTACGTAATGTTGTGTGCCTCGGGACTACGTGTGGATTATGCCAACGCCGTAGTAATTATTCAGCCATTTCTCTTCCAATTAATTTAATTAAACACTATTCCTCCTTCATTTAATTTTATTAAAGTAAAGTTTCAAGGTTTGCACAGTTTTTCCATGTTATATTTTTCTTTTTGACGAGTAGTTAATAATATTTCATTTATCGCGTGGATAAGAACCGCAATCATACAATGTAGGACACACACGTGATTAGATAAAAATGATTTAGTATTCATATACAAAGTGTTTTCTATCACATTATGATCAATAAACAGGTTATGACAGAAACTGAAAACAACCTGGAAAATCATAAAACCAGAATTTTCATTCCATATACGTTCCTCGTGCACAGCAGTTATATGTTATATTACATATATTAGGACTATTGCATATACCTGTAATAGTCCTAATCTTTATTATAAAGGAGCTAACTTCACGGCTCTCCGAAAAACGTTTCTAAGATTCGGCTAAAGATGGCGGTACTATGCGTAGCGAAAAGAACACGAGCGACGACCGAAAATGTATGCCTTTATATACAGAAATACGTACAAAAGGCTTCTGCTTACTTTTAAGCTATTTTCGTTGTACTAAAGTTATTTAATAAACAAAATTCCATAATGTTTTATGTTGGTTCAGTTTTGAACAGAATTGTTATATTTGCTACGCATGCTTCGTGGGTTAAATGTCATCTAAAGTTCAAACGTCGGAAAAACTGATCAATCACTGTGTATTATGTTTTGTTTTCAGCTACAGGACTATTCATTTTGTATTGTATATATACAAAGGTTCTGGCACTCCAGAGTAGAAGTTTGAATCGTGGCTTCATATCGTTTCATATTGGCTCAGTTCTCAGTGTGTGTTTAAGATAAAAAAAAGTGGGCAGTAATAAAGTTAAAATGACGGGGAAGCAATAAAATAACCCCAAATGTTATATTTCACAGGGTAAAACTAGTCCCGAAATTCAAGCATTATGATTTTAGACACCGTTTTCTTCCAGCGTATTATAATCCACGCAAAGTAACTGCGGTATTGTTGCTATATGTATAGTGAATGTTATTGAACATGACTATTTAGAATTCAAAAAACCTAAAAATTAATGTCTCTTTGATCTACACATTAACTGATAAACCTTAAACCTACAGACCATAAATCCACCTAACCATCCTACGTCACAGTAAAGCAATAACACTGTAATTTTATTGCTCGGACAGTTTCATATTAATATGAGTAAAAACTTTCCATAACAGCCTGTAGAGTTCCACTGACAACAGGAACTTCTGTAATTAATTTCATAAAGTGATCTTAAATTTTTCGATTAGATTCATGATAGGTATATCTACCTAACACATTCTTGTGATCTTGGATTGATGAAATCATTATTGTTATCATATAATTTTTCTTAAAGTTGTGTTGGCTTGCTGCGCGCTTTGGTGTTTACTGAAAGTGCAGCAAGCAATTGTTATATAAATAACTAGTTGATACATACATTTTCAGCATAGTTTGTTTTCAGAAGCCTCTGATTAGACTTATCAAGAATAGATGTATATTCTCTTGGCTGGTTTTCACTTACCGATTCATATTTCTGGTTCCAGGTTGGCAATAATCCAGGATACCAATACAAATTTTATATTTAAGCATCTAACAAAACTAAAGGCTTATTGAACATCTCACAAACATGCTTGTTATGTAACGTTAGAGATGAACAAATAAAAAGACTAGAAGATCTTGAAAATTAAGCAAACGATATTTAATCATTTATGAAATGTTCCAAAATCACTTAGTTATAGTTTTGCAAAAACCAAATATAGACCTTGTTTTTCTAAAGTTGTTTAATAATTATTCCAATGGTTTTGCATTCTTTAGTTACAGGTATGTTAGTAAGTACCTAGTTGTTCATAGGTCATTTTTCTTACCACAAACTCTAAAACAGCTACTACAAAATCCGCCTAATACAGAAACGATAAAAGTAAAAACGAATCAAAATTAATATTAAGAGTCTAACAGATATTCAACAAATCACCCTGGTACCACTTAATACATTCTTTTCAACGAGCTATTTTGATATTCAGCTGAGAAATGCTGGCCCACTGAAATCACATTTTAGCCCACAACGGAATTAGGACAAGATGCAACCTTTGGGAATTGGGTCAGTTAAGTGTTATATTGTCTGTAGACAAAGTCGAGATACGCTCGTTTAGTGGTTCATCGATAATGTTCACGATTTTAGACGACTTCAATAACGAACCGGTCTCATCACTATTGAGTACCTACTGTACGGTTTGTCGATCATTGCTTTGCCGCAGAACTTGTAATTCATATAGTCTTGGTGACATCGTCTCCATATTTTCAGTTCCCGCTATTTCTTACGCACTTACTCTCCAACAAACTCAACAATCCGCAAAGTGATTGCAGAGTGCATCACACGCTACATTCGTAGCACCATTGTAACTACATGTCGAAGCTATGACAAAACTGTTTTACAACATTTGTTCTATAAATGTTGTAAAACAGGTAATGCGTCAAAAACTCAAAAACTCAAATAAACTATGCCATCTACAGATGCCAGCACATCAAGCTACACGAAACTGTCAAATTTTCCCAATCAACTTTGAACCTTATGCTTTAGCGATAAAGTTGAAAATCTATTAAAGAAATTTGACAGATTGTAGTAGCTTGATGTGCTGGCATCTGTACCTATAACTGAAATGCGATATATATGACTTTCTGAAACAAGATCTGATGAAAGCTGTTCCCAATTCCTGTAAAGTTATCTACGTGCACTATAAATGTCCCAAAACAACCATAAGTAATAAATAATTTCCCTGCTGACCTAAATAATATCGCATGAATTCTGTTCGTCCGATCCCCATTCAGTGGCGAAACAATAAATCACCTGTAACTGCATTCATAATACAAACGAAAATCACCTGTAACTACATACATTTACAAATGATAATCGTTATTCCTTGAGTGCTTATTGGCCGCATTACGATTTTAATTAAAATATTTAAACGAGCTAAATAACGAGCGAAATATTTCCGTAATTACATACTTACAGAATTCGGTGGCATAACAAATAAAATTATGTAAATGATGGCTGTACTTCATTTTATCAAAATAGGAAAATATAAATCCAAAAAAGACTAAACATTCTTGGTTCCACACAAGAAGCAGAAAAACCTGTACTCTAACATTTTGTAGTTGCCTAACAGTCTGTGCAACTACCATTTGACCTTTATCTAACTGGTGGTGACACCGGCACTTTAAGGTCAGAAGTTCAAAATCAGTTGGTAATTTTTGTGACAAACTCGTTAAACATAGGACTCTCGTCAACACAGAATCTGGGGCAGAGTAGCATCTAGAAGGAGATAATGGCAGTCGTGTTAGGACCCATATTATGTCGTTTAAGACCCATCATTGTTCCGGTACAAGAGAGAGATAGAGATATTGGACAGATGTGTCATCCCTTTTTCGCAATAACAGTTGTCCCAATAACAGTTTTAACACTACAAAGCCCCAGGGCGATAAAGCAGGATGTGATCAATCACCATTCCGTGAGTGTGGATACGATTATTGTCGGTCACTTTGTTGTATTAAGAGAGGTTATAAAGGTTTGCAATGTCAGTAATTTTTGAGAGTGGTGAAACTCAAACTCAAAGCATTGATTTCTGTTAAACCGTTTACGAGCACTTGACTGTCAAAGAGCCGGTCAGTTAGTCAGAAAGTTGAAACTAGTTGCCCATTCCAAAACGTAGATCTCCATGTAGAAAAACGGTCAAGAAAGTCCTAGGACACTCTTTCCAGAAACGTCAAGTAAGCCTAAGATGCTTGTCTAAACGACTGCTCTTTCTCTGAGTAAACCACCAAGACCCAAAGAAACCCAACATACTTGTTTTAACACCTGCTAAACGTAGTCAATTAGCTGTACCTAAAATTGCGAAAACATAAGCCCCTTATTGGGCCTATCTCGAAAGTTGCAAAATTTTCACATAGGTAGCACGCTTGCTTAAAATTATCCCCTCCTCTTTTTATCACGGATATCGTGCTACAGAACATCCTTTTAGTGTAGTGGTAACTCACATCCATCACGTAACGGAATTGATACTCGTATTTTGACAGTGTTGTTAGTAGCAGTGCACCCGTTTGACATAGGTAAGGTAACATTTTATTACTAGCGTTTTATTACTACTATTGTGTGTGTGTGTGCATGTGTTGTAGGCTCGCCCCCAATTACGTGGGACTTAAAACCCACGGAAATTTGGGTGGATAATACACCTCTGCCTTACCCTGCGGGGTTTACAGGCGTGGTGACTGCAATGTGCGATTTTTTTACTTCTGGGAAATAATAGGCCTGTGTAGCTGCCTTGTTCTTACCGTGTTCTGTGTCATTAATGTTTTATTGATGACACAGAACCTATGTGCACTCATAATAACGTAAAGTTGAATGCGTCGTGGCGTTGACTGACACAGGCAGGTCATTGAACTCTAAACTCAGTTGACAAGCATTAGTTCTTTTCTTCTCTGATAGCACTGCATGAGAACAGCATGCATACAATAACAGTGTTAATCAGGCAGCAAGATGGTAGCTGAGTTGACTTTCCAGAGCGCACCGAATGTATATATTTTCATTGGGGGGTGCTTTAATTGATTACTAAAGCAAACATAGTTTTATTCTTCTTTTGTTTTTATTCCTAAATTATTAAAATACTAGCAACCCGTCCCTTATTCGCACGAATGCGATGGGGACATGTCAAAAAATCAATATATACAACAATACACCTTCCGAAATGCTCGAAATTATGGTGGAAACTGCTTGAAAATTAATGTTGTAGTTTAGAAAATCATAACCGGACAGACTCTAAAATTGACTTCGTTTTAAACTATGTACCTATACAGAGATATAGAAACAGAGACTTCAACTTCCAAAGATATCGTGCATACACACCATTTGATAAGAATCCCATAAAATCTCAAACAAATGCAATATCGTGGAATACTGTAATACTTCCCAACCATTTCTTGTTAAATGTTAAAAAATATTTCATACTGATTGATTGTAACATTGACTTCTTCATTATCGATTCATTCATTCATTCGTTCACCTACTAACAAGTTCATTAACTTCCATAGTAGAGAGAGCGAAAGTAGATAATTGAAAAGGATTCGTCTGGCCACGCAGACAGATCGGAGCGTTTTCCAGGAAATGTGATAGGTACGGTACTGCAGTATCATAATAAACAACTTTCTATTTTAGCAACCATGCTCCATTTGTTGGAAAATAAAGTTCTGTTATGACTAGATGAAGGTTTTATCATAATAATTGAAATATTACTTATTGTATATTGCGAATTGACGAAAATACTTCTCTACTTAACTCTTAAAATTAACATATGTACATTCTATCTAAGTACAGTCAGCAAATTAATTGTTTATCAAATTGACTTTGCCTATACAGCAGTGGGACCAAACCGTATAACCAAAAAAAAAACTGGCCAAGTGCGAGTCGGACTCGCACACGAAGGGTTCCGCACCACAAGGCAAAAACGCCGAAAAAAAACTCGTTTGTTGTATGGTAGCCCCACTTAAATATTTATTTTATTCTGTTTTTATTATTTGTTGTTATAGCGGCAACAGAAATACATCATCACCCCGGGTCCCGTTTTTACCCTTTGGGTACGGAACCCTAAAAAGAAATTGGCACACTACGCCAATTTGCCGTATTAAAGCCATTTCATACAACTGTCAAAAAATGACAGCTCATCATCTGAGTAGCCCTTTCCCAACTATGTTGGGGTCGACTTCCAGTCTAACCGGATGCAGCTGAACACAATGATAAGCTGAACACCAGTATTTTACAAGCTGTTTTGCTTACATCATAGCATGCAAATATTATAGGTTACACTAGCTACGCCCCGCGGTTTTACCCGCATATGTTTCGATCCCGTGGGAATATCGGGATAAAAAGTAGCCTATATGTTAATCCAGGGTATCAGCTACCTTCATACCAAATTTTATTAAAATTGGTCTAGCTGTTTGAGCGTGAAGAAGTAACAAACATATGAACACACACACACACCCACACACACACAAACTTTCGCCTTTATAATATTAGTGTGATTACATAAAGTTTCCCGTTAACAAATTATTTTATGCAGTAAAAATGTTTTAGTTTTTAACCATTTATGTACGATTAACATAACTTAATTAATTACGTAGCGTCCTTTAACACAAATCTGCAATTGCCTAGTTCAAAGCTAGTCCTCATTTATTACTTTTCAAGTTCCATAAAGCGTCGTATAACAAAAGTAATCAGGGGAACATATTATTGTGTTTACAATAGAAACATGATATGAAAGGTTCTAACTAATCCTCTCTTACAGTGCAGTCTATCAGCTTAGAGGTAACCACAGGGTTGACGATGCTGTCGTTGAAAAATCTATACTAATATTTACTTAGTATAAATACTAATAATAAAGCTAGAGTTTGGTTGTTTTTTGTACCTCAAAAGGAAAAAACGGAACCCTTATAGGATCACATTGTTGTCCGTCCGTCTGTCCGTCTGTCTGTCAAGACCCTTTATCTCGGGAACATGTGGAGGTATCAAGTTGAAATTAAAACCATATACTCAGGTCTACAGTCCCTTGAAGCTGTGAATAAATCAAACACCTAAGTTAACGTAAAAAAAAGATACGGACCGTTTATGTCGAAAACAACGTATTCATCATTATAATCATGAATTTTGGCAAGAAGCAAGACCATATAGCACAAGTAAACGACAAAAACCGAAAACTGTAAATTGGTAGGTACATTTAAAAAAACCCGTGCTAAACTATTTACATATCTACAAAGTACGGTAACGTAAGTACCCTCAATGCGCGAGTCCGACTCGAACTTGACCGGTTTTTTTGGTTCCAAACTAAAAAAACCAAATTAATCAGAGCCTGACACTACTCTATACAAGTTTAGACGTGATTAAAAACTTGCCTAATAAAATTACGTCAATTTTCGTCATGCGCTGATTAATTTGACAGAACTAAACTAAAATGCATCTCCTGTCCTTTTCTTAATGAAATAGAAGGAAAAGGATGCACTGGACATAAATTTAGTTTATTTTATGAACAACAGAGTCGGCACCGATAACAGGCGAACAGAGCGCGGAAAAATTGCGAATACTTCCTATGCAACGATGATTCGCAGGCTACCCGCTTTTTTGCAATAAATGCTGGCTGGTTATACTCTGACCTAGTTCGCCGCTGTTTGTTTTTCCGTGTAAACATGTATAAAATCGAAGCCTCGAGGATCATGGGGCAATTTGTTGCAGTACTGTTTTAATAACAATGTTTTTAAAGAGATTTGAAAGGAATATAATGTTAAGTTCGGAGTGGCTTGTGGCTAGCAAATAACAGACGCACGGGTCGATCGATCAGGTTATGCTATGCTTGCGGCGGTTGGTCCGGGGATGGGTGGTCATCTTTACCTATCATAACAAGACCCCCTACGTGTCTCGGAAAGCATGTTAAGCTGTTGGTTCCGGCTGTCATTCGCGGATCTTTGACAGTCGTTACGTCAGCCCGAAAGTCTGACAACAAATCTTACCAAGGGATATCGTATTACACAGTAACTGGGTTGTGGATGTCATATAGGTAGTCGCTCCATGTAAAATACTGGTAATCAGCTGCATCCGGTTAGACTGGAAGCCGACCCCAACATAGTTGGGAAAAAGCAGGTAGATGATGGTGATGATAATGTTAAATTCGAAGGAGACTTAGTTCTATTACTTTATGATGATAAATTCGTTTACATTGACCCTCAGAATTTGCTTATAATCTCTTCACATGTTTTTCAAACTAGAATCACTTCTATTTTTTTGTAAATATTGACGTTCACGTTGAGTTGACTTTAACTTCGACGTTTTTATTCGTCAATATTTTTGAAAGTTCCTTACCCTCTTAGAACTAATTTACAAGAACGTTAATACAAAAAATAACATCCAGTTGTTTAATCTAATATGCATAAACTCTCTTACAGATCTCAATCATCTTCGTGAAGAAAATAATTCTTTTCGAAATTGTATAACATCCTCAAATTTAATTACCTAGCGAAGCTCCGTAGAAGTTATAGTTCTAACTAAACATAGTAAAATAAAAAACCGGCCAAGTGCGTGTCGGGCCACGCACAGTGTAGGGTTCCGTAGTAGCCCGTTATCACAATGAAGTACGATTCTGTTGTTCTTTATTCTGAATAGGTAAAAAAAAACATATTTTGGTTTTCAATGCAAGTCTTTACCCATTATAAACAAGCAACTACTTCATCTTAGTCACTTTAAAGGATTAATGCTAAGGATTTTGTATTTGGTACAAAATTATCCAACACCCAAGTACAACGACTATTACTGCTAAACTAATAAAGTTATCTTAATCGCTATACTTTTCCTTTAAAGTTCATGAAATGCACTTTCATCGAGAATTTTTCCAGATTTTTCAAGCTAGTAGTTTAGCTTTTAGAGGGGGGGGGGGACGCCCTACTGGAACAAAAATTTGCACTTTAAACTTTTATATTTCGTAAATGGAGCATTTAATCGAAAAATAATTTTAGCAACCCCTAAGCCATTTTAGAAGACCTATTTAACGATACCCCACACGATGGGGTAGATGATGAAAAAAATATTCATCCCCACTTCACATGTAGGGGAGCTACCCTAAAAAAAAATATTTTCCAAAATTTTATTTTACCACTTTGTTGGTGTAACTGATATACGTACTCTTACAAAATTTCAGCTTTCTAATGCTAACGGTCACAGAGATTAAGCGAGGACGGACAGACAGACAGACGGACGGACAGACAGACATGGCGAAACTATAAGGGTTCCTAGTTGACTACGGAACCCTAAAAAAGAGTTAATTTGTTTATTTTTCACTAGCTGCACCCCGCGGTTTCACCCGCATAAGTGTCGATCCCGTGGGAATATCGGGATAAAAACTATCCTATGTCCTTCCCGGGGATGCTATCTATCTCTCTGCCAAATTTAATCGAAATCCGTTCAGTGGCTTAGGCGTGAAAAGATAACACACAGACAGACAGACAGAATTACTTTCGAATTTATAATATTAGTATGGACCGTAGTTTATGTAGTTACTTGACATATCGGTTTTATTTTTCCTAAACTTCACAGACGTGAAGACGTGAAACTTCACGACGTGGTCGTTGACCCCCAAAAAATCCATCAAATATTTTTATTTTTATTTCATCGTGTTTGTTTATCAAATCAAATCAAAATCGTTTATTTGCATAAAATGTGGTAGGTACAGAAGATGATAATTATGTAAAACCACGCCACGCGGTTTCACCCGCGTAAATGTCGATCCCGTAGGAATATCGGGATAAAAAGTAGCCTATATTTTACTCCAGGGTGTCAGCTACCTCCATAGAAAATTGGTCCAGCCGTTTGAGTGTGAAGAAATAACAAACATATAAACACACACACACTCACAAACTTGCGCCTTTATAATATTAGTGTATAAGGTTATGGCATGCAAATATTTAATACCTACATGAAGTAGGTATGTATTAACTACATGCAGTGATAATAGATATCGACACTTATCTCGTATGCAGAGTTCCGCTAGTTATTTTAATTTGACCCGATAGTTATTCCATCAATATCGCTAAACCTTCATTCAAAGCAAAGCTATTCAATCTAGAATTCGTAATAAGACCTCAAGTGAAAACACAGCCCGCAAGCAACCACTTAATTTGCAGCGCTTTATTCAGCGGCCGCTAACAAACTCCGCTGACGCTTTACAATCAAAATGCACTAAAATCTATTCCGGTATTCTGTTTTGGCCTAATGGAGCGAGCACGGACAATACGCCGTCAGCCTTTAGACCAATTAGCCAATAATGACGGCTCTATAAGCTTGGCGTAATGGTCTGTTGACGTTCGGTTGACGTTTAATTTATTGACTAGAATAGATGTACTGTGATTTGTTTTAGTTGTGTGGGGTAAAAGACGTGTGTGACATGGTAATACTGCAATTATTCACTCCCTATTAGTCAGCCACATGTCTGCTAGGTATAAAATATTTATGAATGTAGAATTGGAAGCAAAACTACAGAGAATTTAAAGCAATCTTTATAGAAATAAAAAGAAAAAAATACGTTTATAAACATGAGGCAGAGAAAGAACACAAAATTAACATGTTGGTGGAAAATATGCGTCACATCGGCTATCGCTCAGCATAATGCTACGACCTTAAGGTAGACAGAGCCCCTGGTGGCTCTGGCTGCCTGGTAAAGATTATATGTCAACAAATTGATAACATAACTAACCACTATCTAATACAGACCTCTTACAAAAAAAGTAGTTACCATCAATGATTTACATTGTTACTACTACAGACAAGGTATCTAGTTTATTTTTGATCTAGTTTTGTTTTTTTTTAAACTAGCTGTGCCCCGCGGTTTCAACCGCATAAGTTTCCCGTGGAAATATCGGGTTAAAAAGTAGCCTATATTTTAATCCAGGGTGTCAGCTGCCTCCATACCAAATTTTATCAAAATTGTTCCAGGCGTTTGAGCGTGAAGAAGTAACAAACATATAAACACACACACATACACACAGCCCAACTCACACACTCACAAACTTTCGCATTTATAATATTAGTGTGATAATTGGGTAATTATTTTGTATTTGACTGTACGCATGATGACATATCAAGCTATACCTACATTTTCCAGTATAAGCTGACTTCTCATTGTAAGAAAAGGCTACACAATGCGAGATCAGGTTAAACTGGAAATCTATAGTTTGATGTGCTGTCGTGTGTACCTACCCCAAAAATATTCCGCTAACTTGAGAACTATGAACATAATTAATCTTATATTTTGAACTAGCTTCTGCCTGCGACTTCGTCCGCGAGAAATTCGTACTTTCCTCTAAAAATTTCGAAAATTTATTTATTAAAACTTTATGCACTAGTAAAAGAAATACTGTACAAAGGCGGACTTAATGCCTGAGGCATTTTCTACCAGTCAACCTTAGGGTGATGCAGAGACAAAACATGGCAAGTGCAACAAAAGGGATAAATAGCTTGGAAATTACTATCAAATACTTGAATAAATACTAATACATAGATAGATACACACATACATACATATAAACAAAATCTGTGTGGAGAAAAAAATGATCGGTAGAGGAGAAAATGAATCCAGCAAATCAGCGCTGAGATGTTACGGCCAACTTTTGACGGATATGTTCACGTGCCTTCACTTTAAAAGATAACCGACTGGTTGCCATCCTGATGTTCAGAGGGAGCGCATTCCAAAAAAAGACCGGACAAAGAAAGAAGAATGAATGAAGCCAGAACGGTGAGAAGGACATCGTAGAAGATGATTGTTAGTGGATCGCAGATTTTTAGCATGGGCAGAGCATAAATATTGAATTTGGGAAGTCAAGTAAGAAGGAGTAGTGGGATTGTCGAGAATAGAGAACAAAGTATTCAGAGCCCTCAACTCTCTGCGCTGGCGAATGGGTAACCATTTTAAAAGCAGCCGATGCTCGGATACATGGTCATACTTATGAAGATTGAAAACGAATCGAATGTAGTTATTCAGAAGACGGTCAAGTTTATTGAGATCTGCATTCAGGTCGTAGTAACACACATCACCATAGTCAATTATGGGGAAGATTAGGGACTGTACAAGCATTGCCTTTATGTGTGAAGGAAGAAGGTTTTTCAACCGATAGAGCGGCCGCAACGTTCCGGTGACTTTATTACATACAGTCGTGACCTGCTTTCGCCAGCCAAGACAAGTGTCGACATGCAAACCATGATTCTTAACATCAGAGCTAAACGGGATGACTGACTTGTCGAAGATTACAGATGGCACAGTTAATCCATTCAGCTTCCTCATGCTGTAGGGGCTGCCTACTACGAAAGCCTGACACTTGGTGGGGTTAAATCGGTCAGACCAGTTTTTAATGACATCTAAATCCCGGTTTAGCTCGTCAATCGCATCCGTTATGTTGTCAATACCTGTCCGGCAGTAAAGCTGCAAGTCGTCAGCATAAAGATGATACGCAGTGCAAAGCTCGGTAGTAATGAGATTAATAAAAATGGAGAATAAGAGAGGAGATAATATACCGCCTTGCGGGACGCCAGCAGCAAGATCACACCAATTTGACGAAGAGTCTCCAGCATAAACAGACTGCTGGCGTCCCCGAAGATAAGAGGAAAACCATTGTATGTGTATTATGATCTTATCATTTATTTGGATAAGAATTCGGGCCAATTTTTAAGTTTATAGATCAAAGCGTTTTTGTATTTTTCAAATAAACTTTATCCCCGCTTTTCACCCCCACAGGGGTGCAATTTTGAAAAATCGTTTGGGATGTGTTCATAACTTGACTCAGAGACCCATACCCATTTTCGTGTTAATGGAAGCAAGAAGTAAAATCCAACCATTAAACTTTATTACCCTTTTCCACTTTGGAAGGAGTCGATTTTTGAAAAATCCTAAAACACACCTTTTTTTAACTGACTTCAAAAAAAGGAGGAGGTTCTCAGTTCGTCGGAATTTTTTTTAAGTATGTTCCCGATTACTCGAAGATGGCTGGACCGATTTGAAAAAATATTTTTTTGTTTGAAAGGGTGTACTTTCCAGGGTGGTCTCATTGTCGTCAGGTCAGGATCTGATGGTGGGTTCCTGGACAAATCGAAAGAACTCAAATACCTATAGGCACACCTATAGCGATTTTGGTATTTTTATAGTAACTTGTGCATTTGCTCTAGAAAAGCACAATTTGGTGAACTGGAACTGATGATGAAGACCACAAATGGCCACCGGAACTACTCATATCGAATCGCAATCCATAAAATACTTATGAGTATTTTATGGATTGCGATTCGATTACTTTAATATGGTTGCTAAGCAATTTATGCTCGTCACAATGCGAATGGTGAAATAGAGCTGATGGTGAAATACCAGGAGAACTCCTCAACAATTAATGTCCCTGCATCGGGAAAAGCAATATTTTGGTAAAGGCGATGAGCAAGTTGACATTTAGGTTACTGTTACTTAGATAAATTATAATCAGACCCACTAAAAAGCGAGAACTAAAAACTTTTTAACAAAAAAAACCGACTTAATAAAAAACACTACAACGGGAAAAATAACTTTAATTTCGGAAGTCGATGCCAAAAAACTAAAATACAGATCCAAAGACACCGGCTTCCGAAATTAAAGTTATTTTTCACTTTGTAGTGTTTTTTTTGGAAGTCTATAAAGTTTATAAACCAAATAAATAAGATTTTTCATAAACTGTACCCCCTCTTTCTATCCCCATAGGAATGGAATTTTGAAAAATCGTCGGGGATGTTTCTATGACTTGACTAAAGGATTATTTATACAAATTTTCCTGTTAATCAAGCCATGTAATAAAATACTTCCTTGTGAAATTGACAACCCCTCTTCACCCCGTTAGGAGTAGATTATCGAAAAACCCTGATATGTTATTCTTTATTTTTGGTCATAAGTATAAATACTGAGTTTCGAGTTAATCGAACTGCGCGTTAAAATTCTTCCATACTTTTGACACCCCCCGATCCCCCTATGGGGGGATTGGGGGGTGCCAAAATTAGTTTAGAAAACAAAAAATGACAAACTTCATAATTTACTTACATAGTATTCCCAAGTTTCAAGGTTATTAACTCAAGGAATAAGATTTTTCATACAAACAAAATCCCCCCTTTTCACCCCCTTAAGCCTTCCAACCATACGCCTAGATAATAAATTTAGTGATTTTTACTTCGAAAATTAAGGACTTTCCAAACACAATTTCATCCCCGTTTTTAACCCTTCGGGGGTTCAATTGTCAAAAACGCTGAGACCGGTATACCTTAATTTTCAATCCTCAGCCTAAACACAAAATTTGAAGATCCTAACTTTAAAACTGACGGACTTTCATATAAACCTCCATCCCCTATTTAACCCCTTTAGGGGTAGAATTCCCAAAAATCCTTTCTTAGTGGATATTTACCCTTCACAAAGAACACACCCTAAAAGTTTCATGTCTCTAGGACCAGCGGTTTGGGCTGTGCGTTGATATATCAGTCAGTCAGTCAATCAGTCAGGACTTTGAATTTTATATATATAGATATCCGACTACTTGTTATTTAAGAGTAAGATTGCACTAACAATAACTAACTAACAATGCAAAAACCTTTAGAATCAGCATCAATTACCTTCAATAAAAAAACAACTTCAAAAATGAAAAATAAATATTTTTTCATAACACATGAACAAAGTGTTTATTCATCATTTATCAAACTCTAAGAAAGTGGAACGGACTTGTGTAAAGTACAATCAACAGTATTCTATGTTTTAAAATAATTATCATGTAAAAAATTAAGCTAAGATTAAAACTGCTTATTAGTCATATAGTCATAGTTATTAGTCATTGTAATTAAATATGGTTTAAAAATAAAGGATAAAAAAAAAATACGCGGCTCATCATTCACTTTCTACTAACCAATTATCACTCTAGTAGGCGGCAACTAGGCACATAATCCGATAAAGCCGCAATACCGACCGATTGAGGACGATATTAACTAGCCAATCGATTTAAACTCCAGTGCGGTGCCGGCGCACCCGCTGCACTGATTGTCGGTCACTATGATAACTGGGATTCAATTGAAAAGCTCATATTGTTGATGTGTGTGTATTAGGTACATGGAAAGTTGTGTGAATTTGTTATCTCAGGTGAAATGATGAGGTTGTTTCTTTGAAGGCAGGGTTTTGCTTGGAATTTTCCATTGATCAATCAATTAACGGAACCTATAGTAATATTCGTAATTCACTGCTAGAGAAAGCATAATGCCATACCTACCTTGTTTGACCTTCCGAAATATTAGGATATAAGTTGGCATCCTATATCATTATTAGCAACTGCCCGCGACTTCGTCCGCGTGAAATTTCACCCTCCCCCATTCACCCTTAGGGGTGGAAGTTCGTAAAACCCTTTCTTAGTGGATGCCTACTTTTCAGAAAGAACACACCCTCCAAATTTCATGTCTCAGTGGTTTAGGCTGTGCGTTGATATATCAGTCAGGACTTTGAATGTTATATTTATATAGATAATATTTTAATTTCCTAATCATTCTTAATATTCATTAAGTGAAAATCTGGCAGCAAGGCAATTTAAAATTTGCTTCTACATTTGACCATAACAAATTTCCGCCGCTCTTTGCACCAGTTCTGATAAACTAACCATTACATCCAGGTGTAATAAACTAACAAAAACGTGTGCGGTCGGGTGACCCCCGTCGGGAACCAAGTTCCTTCCGCGATCATACGCGATACTCGCACGCACACGCACATTCGTATATTATGTATAATAGAAAGACCACATTGTAACGCTTTTTCCTTACCTGACGATTTCTACCAGTTACCTCCTACCGCAAGCAACGTTAAGGAACTTCGTTCCAAAAACTTGTAAACTAGGCCACGAAGCTGGTGTGGTCGCTCACGATGGGCCTTTTTTAGAAGGCTGAACGTCACCCAAAGGGCAATGGAGAGGGCTATACTTGGAGTTTCCCTGCGTGATCGAATCAGAAATTAAGGGATCCGCAGGAGAACCAAGGTAAATGACATAGCCCGAAGAATTGCCAAAGTTAAGTGGCAGTGGGTAGGGCACATTGCTCGCAGAACAGATGGCCGATGGGACCGAAAGGTTCTGGAGTGACGACCGCATACCGGAAGACGTAGCGTTGGAAGGCCTCCCACAAGGTGGACCGGCGACCTTGTGAAGGCCGCAGGAACCCGTTGGATCCGAGAAGCATAGAACCGGTCGAAGTGGAGGTGCTTGGGGGAGGCCTTTGTCCAGCAGTAATGATGATGATGATAATGATGAGACCACGAAGACAAATATTATTTCGTGGACTAGAGCAATTAAAACGAGCAACTGCAGCTGAATTTACTTTTGAACCACACTTCACACCGTTACAATTTACTCACCAAACTAGAAGGGCAAATCGTGTATGTAACGTTTGATATAATAACAAAAGTTCTAACGATCAAAAGACCTAACGATCAAAAGACCTAATTTAATTTAATATATGTATATTTAAAAAAAATTGATTACACGTTAAACACCTGTCACTTTTGTGCGCAATCCTGGCACCATAGGATCAACCAAATTACTGACACGAAAACACGTACACACGTACACGTTAACGAAACGTAATCGAATGTAAGTAAAGGACGTTGACGTTTGACAGTTGTCATTCGTCGTTTTAAATTATTTTTGTTTTTTTTTGTTTCCGATAAAAAACACAAAAAAAACTTCACACTAAACCAACATAATATACAAAAGTAACACATTTGTAATGACAACTTAGGATGCAACCGCGAGCGAAGCGAGCTCGGGTCTTTGGGCACCCCGACTCAGACAGGTTAGGTTCGAAGGGGATGACGGGGGCTCGAGTGAGCGAGCAAAGCGAGCGAACGGGCCCTTGTCATCCCCTTCGTGTTAGGTTCTTTTAAACCCTGTAGACAGAAATACCCCGCGAAGCGGGGCTCCGTCGACATAGAATGTAAGAGCGAGCGAAGGGCAGAAAATTAGTTAATATGAATGTTAGGTCAAATGAACATTATATAAAGGGAGCATTATACAATATGAAAATTATATGAAATGAACGTTATACTAAATGAAATTAGAGAAAAAGAAAATTATGTCAAATATAACATTAGATCATATGAAATTAGGTTAAAGGTTTTTATAGCATATGAAAATTATATCATATGAAAGGAAAATTATATCATGTCAAATGAAATTAGAATATCTGTTGTTATACCAAACATTACACACCCAAATCACCCACCGGTCCTCATTAAAATGTTCCTATTCTAATGTAAAAAGCAGATGGTCGACTCGGTTAGAGAACAATTATCGAGCGATATCCCGGATTACATCACCCGAGGGAATATGAAGTTAGCGGCCGATTCTATTTGCATAAATTGCGCTTTCAATTAAACTTAGATCTGCGACTGATGCATTGACGAGTCTCTCTACAGCGTGGGATAATCGGAATAGGGCCGAGATTGTGAACGAATAAAGAACTGTGAGTGAATTGGTTGAAGTATTTTCTGGTCAATCGCGTTCATGAATCGTAAAGGTAGGTTACATAAGTTGACAGATTAAGGCTGTGCGTTCTGAAAGTTGGCAACATCGTAGTCACAGAAACTTACGTCTTATCTACACCGCAGACATTAAATTTATGGTAGCCCATACACTAATTTTTGTCTGTTATTATGCTTCTAGAATGCTACCGCAACATTGTTGATTTCTGTCATTATAGGTTATGTTAGTTTTCATAAATTAATTTTATATTTCCATTACTGGTGTATTTAATCCTTTAAAACCTCCAAGCTAAACCAACCTTTAAGCCAAAAGCATATTTGACTGAAAGAAGTTTCCAAAAACCAGACAATAAAGACTGTTTAAGCTACTATATAATATTGAATGTCAGCGGTGTAAGTGAAGTACAAGTTTCTGTTATAGATTTCGCACGTTTTATTTCTACCATCACCCTAGTTGTGTCTTAGTAAACTAAATAGCACCTACTACCTATTTATATAAGTGGTGATTTACTTGTTTGTTAGTTCTAATATTATAAAATTGCATACATAATACCTAACTAATATAATATGGAGAAAGAGATTTAGTGAGTTTGTTTAAATGTGGAGGGTATTCTCCAGAAGCTATTTATAAAAGCTCCTATTTGAAAAATGATTTCACCATTTGAAAGGTTAATTATTCCAGATGAACATAGGTTATAATAATTATTATGAAAATATATAAAAATAGAAGTACTTAAAGTAATTCAAAACTATCTTGAATTCATGCAAGCCTAGTACTTTATGTTAGGTTCCTGTTCAGAACTTTGCACAAGATGTCGTGAACAGAATACCGTCTTCACATGTAAATTGCACCCGTGCGAAGCCGGGCGAGTCGCTAGTATGTAATACATGGTCAAGTTATAAGAAACAACACATGTTTTAGACAACAGAACTTACCTATGAGTATGTGGTCGCCGACATGACGTCATCGAACATTGATCGTCCGTATATATAACTTTTTACCATTACGGAAAAGCGTACTTATAAGTGGCCGTAAGAGGTATAGGAATCGATTGAATTAAATAACTAAACTTTCTGATGTGTAGGTTTCTTTGCGTGGGTTTCATATAACCTTTTTCTTTTTTGGTGCCCAGTGGAAATCCTCATTGACTTCCTCCACCGTGGGGGTGACAGAGGGGCATGCCGGACTCGTACCGGCTAAAACCACCGCGGTGTTTCACTTCTGCCTATGGCCGGGGGTGCGGGATTTGCATTAGCATTCACCGCTCCCCCGACAGGTCTCGACCCGCTGTTCCTCAGCGGGTCCCACCTCCACGTGCGGCCGTTCCCATAATTGCCGCACCCACTCTCGAGTGGCGCGCGTGGAACACTGCAGCACCAACTCGGACCTGTCTGGTCGGACGACGGACGCCCTAGTCCGCCGCCCGCAGGCCGCCTCTCATGGAGGTCGCAGATCGTTTTGTACCCTTCTCGAGCGCCCGGTGCGTCTCCTGCAGGAGGGCAGAGATGATGCAGCTTCTCCCTCCCGTTTGGCTGCCTCCTTTGCAGACATGACATCCTTGCAAAAGGAGGTAACTCCGTCTCATGCGCTAGCTCTCGACCATCGATTGAACGACGGCCGGGAGCGAGAGATCGCTCCCGCCTAATGCCGCGATGAGTTCACGGCGCAGCTCTGCCCAAGCTGGGCACTCCTCCAATGGGTGCTGCACCGTATCCTCCGGGCAAGCCGCACAGTGGTGACACACCGGTGTCTGCTCCCGACCTATACGACATAGGTACTTCCCAAAGCAGCTGTGACCAGAGAGTGCATGCGTCAGCCGGAAGCTGAGGGCGCCATGCCGCCTCTCGATCCACGCCTCTATAACGGCGTGCCCCTGGTTTAATATAGCCTAGTGACAGAGTTATTAGTTAAAGTAATAGTTGAGAAACGAGTGCAATTATTACGTGTATTCACGTCTAAGCATAGGATTTATAAACTTATTATTCTTCTTTTGTTGCCTCTCCAATTACTGCATCAACTCTAATTATTTCCTGCAGTATTGTGTCTCCTTCTCCCTTCCGTAAACTCCCTCAAAAGTTTATCTGTAAAAGGTCGCTTTTAGCGATAAGACCGCCCATTGTGTCACCCTACGTAAACCTTATAAATATTTCTGTAATTCGTGGCATGTATATACATAGCATACTCACCGGCATGTCCTAGAACCAAAAATTTGAAGACATCTACCAGCACATACTGGGGTATGTGTTGGTAGATGTCACATGTATACACCCGCGTGGTGCTCCTATTCTTCAATCAGGGCCTGTTTTAGTGCCCTGAGGGTGGTAGGTGGTGGTCTGCGGCTTCTGACTAGCCTCCCTAGCTCATCCCAGGCGTGCTCAGTCGGGTTGAGATCAGGACTTCTTAATGGTCAAACCATCACGCTAATACCAACCCCCTAAATATACTCTTGCATGACCTGAGCTGGGTGTGAGCATCAATCATCACCCATATTTGCTAAATACTGCCCTGCACACTCGTTGAGAGTCTCTTGGGTATATCTTTCTCCAGTCAGAGTGCCAGTCTGTGTCCCAGCAGTGGGAACATTATAGGCTGAGTAATAAAAAGCATTCTATTCTAATATTTCTCCTTGTCTTTTGTAAGATAGAACAGCTCAGTAGCACTCATGACTGCGGTCCATTCGTGAATCTGTCTATCAACGCCCTCCCTTCCCTTTTCCACTGACGTCGTCCTCAGCCATTACGGGTCAGTCCTTTTGGTGAGACAAGTTTTTCCCCCATTTTTGTCTTGGTCTGCTTCAAAGGCGCCTAGCATTAAATGGGACCCAAACAGTGGTCCTTTAAAGCCACAGCTCATCTGACTGTTCTTCATCCATTCGTAATGTTTCTAGAAAAAAAGAAATTCCAGACCATGGGAATGCTCGCCACGGACCGCGACAGGCCGCGACACGCGTAGCAACGCCTGACGCGGCCCGTCAGTTTTAACGAGTCGTGGGAACGCGGCATAACAGTGGCTTCACTGTGTTAGATACAAAATTAAAAATTTGTTTCTCTGTAATTTCAAAACAGACTTTTTATAATGTTGGGTTGTCGGGATTCTATCATAATGCTTTTAATTCCCTAATAACAGTAGCGTGGCGTGCAGTGACATCTTGATTGCTCTAAGTAATTAAAGTCTAGTTGACAATAGCCCAGTTACATGTCCCATCTGATACTGTCGTGACGTCACCGCTGAGTTATGACGTGTTGTTCGTTGTTCGCTATTGTCGACTGGCATTTGTTTTTGTTGTCGATATGACTGATTGGTATTCAAGTAACGAGGCCATAGGAGCTTTTTAGTTGGGAAGGTCCAATATTGAGCTTAACTTCAAAAACTGTTTCTTTTTTTAAATATAACTACCCCTACCACCCCTGCTTCACACGGATCCAATATACTGATTTGACATGCCAAAACCCCGAGATGTCTGTGATATATCTATATTAAATATTTTATTGTAGGTAGAGACACATAAACCTTCTGGAATTCAATTCAAATTCTCTAAATAATAGTGAAAACAGCATCAAAATCCAATTGTGTACCTAGCTTAGAAAAACTAAGTGGACACACAGTCAGACACAAAAAATTACTGTGTTTAGTACTTGCTGTTGAACAAACTATATTCAGGTTTCGCATAATAATATACTAAAAATAACGTTGTATAAATTCAAATAAAATCACGTTAACTTAAATATCAAGCGATTACACATTTATCATGCTTGACTCAGTTGTATGACGTGCCAGGTGATTCTTATCACATTGACATAAAGTTCAAATTCATTAGAATGACGGACATCGTCGTCAAACATATCAACTAACAAGTGGTTTACAACTTACAGAATAATAAAGTCCGTTTTAAGTTTTCGTCGCTTTATTTATGAAGCTTTAGAGATTCTCAACTGACTATTGTATCATAATCTGCCTAGTCTTTTCCCAACTATGTTGGGGTTGGCTTCTAGTCTAACCGGATCCAGCTGAATACCAGTATTTTACACAGAGCTACTGCCTATCTGACCTCCACAACCCAGTTACTGGGTAATATGGTAAGACCTTTTGATAAGACTGGTTGTCAAGACTTTCAGGCTTCTGACTACCCGTAAAGACTGTCAAAGATCCACGAATGACAGCCGGGATCAACGGCTTAACGTGCTTTCCGAGGCACGGAGGGGTCCTTGGTATGTAAAGATGGTCGCCCATCCGCAGAGCAACCGCGGCAAGCGTAGCTTAACCTGATCGATCGACCTGTGCGGCTGTTATTATTTAGCCACGGGCCCCTCAAACTTTTTTCTTGTATACTACTTATACTTTAGCAAATTTTTTTATCTTTTTTTAGAAACCTTTTGATAGTAGGGATTATGGTAGATTTCTTAGCGTTTTAATGGATTTGTTTTACAGGTGAGGATACTAGCTAATTAGTAATAATGTTATTTTCCCCAAAATGTATGTGTAAATATTTTAATTTTTTTTTTTACTTTTGAGCCAATTTTGTGCTTTGGAGAGGGTTAGTTTGACCTGCAGATTTTGTCAACCCAAAAATATTATGTAAATAATATTTATGACAGCATTGAGCCAATCTAGTCCTATACAACGATAGAAAATAGAAAACCCTTTTTTGTATTGAGCCAAAGTTCCCCCGAAGAGCTAAAGTAACCCGCATTTACTGTATTGGGACCTAAATTAATCAAAGAAAATCGTCATTGGTGTAATGCACCTGTCGTACTGCCGGCGATTGATGAGAAGCCAGTAGAGCTACCAACTAAAAACGAGTTAGCAAGCAACGAGCAGCGATTACTCGCTGGTATGCGTATGTCCCGTAGACAGAGTAATCTATAGACTCATGGTATCCGTGTCACCGAAAGGGACAAAAAATTCCGGCAATCTTCAACATACTATAATTTTTACAGCTTATTACACTGTACCTTACCATTTTCACAGTTGTGCATTTATGTACTATTATTGAATTATGCACGAAAAAGATCTTATTTTCCGTTTAATCGCGGTGTAGTTTTTATTATTTCATTCATGAACGTCAAACTTGTTGTGCACATTGATGTGCTTAGCCGACACGCAGTAAGGGACAGAAATATTCTTACTCTGTCTCTTTTCTTTGCTAGTGACGTTAATATATTTCTCTCTTTCTTGTGCGAATTAAAAAGAAGATATTCAGCAGTCTATAGTTTACTCTGTCTGCGGTATGTACAGACGCTAGCACATCAAGCTACCCGAAAGTGTAAAATTTTCCCAATCAACCTTGAACCTAATGCTTTAACGAT
Source organism: Mesoligia furuncula (assembly GCA_916614155.1). Classification (NCBI taxonomy): domain Eukaryota; kingdom Metazoa; phylum Arthropoda; class Insecta; order Lepidoptera; family Noctuidae; genus Mesoligia; species Mesoligia furuncula. Next base: position 8,150,763 of record OU744793.1, on the reverse strand, counting down.
AAAGCCGAAAATCTATTAAATAAATTTTACAGATCGTAGTAGCTTGATGTGCTGGCTACAAAGCGTGAGTGTCTCAGCGAGTGTTCTGCTCGCCAAGCGAGCGTCGCTATGGGAGTGCGCTCTTTGATAGTTATTTTTGCTGCAACAAACGAGTAGGTAGTTAGTATTCGCCGGCGGTGTGAATAGTCAGCGATCAACTATTAATATATGTATCTCTTTTAGTTACACAGGACCTATAAACTTTTGTACGTTTCTTGAGCGACAAAATCGTTGATAGCTAGTCGCTGCCTCATCACCGCGACCGATGAGACAGGTGCCAAACTAGGAAGAACCCAAGATTCATAAATTGTCTTTAGTTAGTTTGATTGAACTGATTCACATTAATTGATCTAAAATATATTTCTCATTAGCAGCGCCCCGCGGTTTCACCCGCGTAAGTTTTGATCCTGTGGGAATATCGGGGTAAAAATTATCTTATGTGTTAATCCAGGAAATGGTCTATCTATGTGCCAATTTTCATCCAAATCTGATCAACGGCTTACGCGTGATGGAGTAACAAACATCCAAACATCTTCACAAACTTTTACATTTATAATATTAGTCGGATTTTGTTTTAAATTTTCTTCTTAAGAATACAAATCATATCCATATTTCGTCTTAATTGTATGACACACTACGTCAATTTACCGTGTTAAAGCCATTTCACACAATTGTCAAAGCATGACACTGTAATTCGAATATACGGACAATTTAAGTTAAAAAAAAGTAAGACAATACAATCATTTAGCACATACACACAATACACCAGATACATACATCCGATAAAAAATTAAATAAAAAGTGTAACGTCCGATATAAGAAATTACCAGGAAAGTGCCAAAAAGGCTCGGTTCAGCAATAAAAAAAGTTAAGTTGGCAGTCAATTGCCTGACTTTACACATAATTGGTTAGTCATTAGTGTTACTAAGATCAAGCCCAATTTATGAATAGAGAACTTGTCAGTCTCATCTAGTCCAAATTCAACTCACCGTTTGTTCAAATATTGGAACAAACATTTGCTAGCTGCCAATTTACTTGGAGTTTCGAACGTTGCACTAGAGCTGTTGAATAGAGATATATACAAACACGTTCGGAGAAGTCTAAGGGCTGTAGGCAACTATCACTTTCAAGAGAAATGTGAACCTGGCCGTTTATAGTTAAGGAAATAGGTCTTATTCGTAGTCATAGTGTTATTAGGCTTCCACCAGAGATGAGCGAGGATGCGTAGCGAGGGATGTGTGTAAAACTAACGAATACCAACGCTAACTTAGTTCAAGCTATAAAAATGAAGCTATGTGATGTGTGTGTGTGTGTCTGGTGCGTGGTGTACGTATACGTCATCTGCCTAGCCTTTTCCCAACTATGTTGGGGTCGGCTTCCAGTCTAACCGGATTCAGTTGAATAGCAGTATTTTACATGGAGCGACTGCCTATCTGACCTCCACAACCCAGTTACTGGGTAATACGATAATACGATACCCCTTGGTAAGACTGGTTGTCAGACTTTCGGGCTTCTGACTACCCGTAACGACTGTCAAAGATCCACAAATTACAGCCGGGACCAACGGCTTAACGTGCTTTCCGAGGCACGGAGGGGTCACGGTATGTAAAAATGGTCACCCATCCGCAGACCAACCGCGGCAAGCGTAGCTTAACCTGATCGATCGACCTGTGCGGCTGTCATTATTTAGCCACGGGCCCCGCACGTGTGGTGTACGTACCTATACAAAAAAAAAAAAAACGAAAACAACAAAAAAAACATATCACAAGAATCTTCATACACACTATATCAGGCGGATATGCACTTTGGCTCTCCCACAGACGTTATTTCCTATAAACGCCAAGCTTTATTCAATTCGATCCGTAAGCATTTAAATACTTCCTTCTTTTCCTGTCGCTCTGGCACGGTTAACGTATGTCATGGTAAGAATATAAGCCAGTATGCAAAGTGGTTGTAGATCGTCCACCCTCTGGAAGTACTTTTAATGCAAACATTTGTTTGTAACATAACATAATACTGTATTTTCGGAATAGTTAGATACATAATACTGTATTTTCGGAATAGTTTGGCAGAAGCGTATACTACTTCCACATTTCACCAATTATGTTTATGTCCCATGTAATAGTCGTCGTCGTCGTCGTCGTTTCAGCCGATAGACGTCCACTGCTGGACATAGGCCTCCCCCAATTTTGGGAGGGTTTGCCATAATCGCCACGCTTGGCAGGCGGGTTGGCAATCGCAGTATGGTATGGTGGTGAAATACACAGAGAACGCTGCTGCCCATTCTCAGGTACGATCCTTAGTCGCCTTTTACGACACCCACGGGAAGTAAGGGGTGGTGGTATTCTTTAAGTCCGGCACCACACAGACCCAGATGTAATAGTGCGCGAGCCTATTGTCGTTAACCAGGTACAAATCCAGACTTCAGGCTGCTTCTGATTAATTTATTCGGGAAAAACTCATATAACATTGCACGATCTGGCAATCCAACCCAGGCTGACCTCACGCTCTGCAGTCAGTATTTTTTATGCACAAAAATAACTATGCAGTTTTAAAACTTAACATGCAAGACCGCGAATTGGACATGGAATGTTTAAATACTCAACTGTCACACCACAACACGAAGGCCAGTCCGCGACTAATCTATAAATAAATAAAAATGAAATGCTGAAAGAAAGAAAATACTTTTATTTTGCACATACTAAGAGACACACAGTATACCAGATACATACTCGTACCTACATCAGATAAAAACAAAAAATAAACATAAAAATAAAAAGTGAGTCCGATGTAAGAATTTAGCAGGAAAGTATGCTCACGGCTGCGCCAAAAAGGCACAGTTGCTGTTCATTAGCAAGCTCATCACTTAAGAATGGCTGGACCGATTTGGCTATTTTTTAGGGTTCCGTAGTTCTGACAAGGAACCCTTATAGTTTCGTCATGTCCGTTTGTCTGTCTGTCCGAGGTTTTGCTAAGGGACCGTTAGTACTAGAAAGCTGGTAGGAGTGTGTATATCAATTACGCCGACAAAGTGGTAAATTTTAAAACGTTCGTTATAGTCCGAATGCGGTTTTTACGGAAATAAAAATGGGAAAAATTGGAATAACTGAAAGCGCTTTTTTCTATGAGTCTTTTGTATGAAGTGTTGAAATTTGGTCAGGACAACGTCTGTCGGGTGCGCTAGTTACATTATAAATACGACAGTATGTCGCCGATGCGATGCAACGATTTATTTGTCCAGCTGATGTCTTTGACTATTCTACAACAACCTTCGCCTATTTATTGGCAAAGTATTGATCGGCTTTTGTAACTTTCTACGTACAGTCGCGGAATGAAAAGGCTAAGCACCTTTTTACTCACACCTTAGGTACTTTTATTTAGGAAGATAAATAAAAATATATACACTGTTTGGATAACCTTCTAATACTAAATCAATACTATACAGGGCGTCCCGTAATTAATGGATAACCTCTTATGGGGTCATTGTACTTGTGTTCATTGATCATTATTAATTATGTGTTCATTAATCATTATGAACAACTATTACTATGGGATCAGACTTGAAATCGCAAAAAATGAATCAACTGTTTCCTACATTTTGACGAGTTATGCGAACATAAATGTAGGGAACAGCTGATTTTTTTTTCACGATTTCATGCTTGTTCTCGTAGTAAAAGTTGTTCATAATGATAATTACAATGACCCCTTCAGAGGTTATCTATTAATTACGGAACACCCTGTATAATATACTAAGTTCAAAGTCAGAAAAATTAACCCAAGGTGGTTTGGCCATCTCAGGTTAATTTTTCTGACTTTGAACTACTAATGAAATAATACTAAGGTATCACGTCCACCTAATTTTGTATGAGAAGTTTATAATATAAATAAATAAATGCTAAAGAAACGATGGACGGACTGTATGAGAGATATATGGCTAGAAAGGGTGTGAGACCCGTGTGACTACTGAAATGAAGACTAATGGAAAAGATGGATGAAGAGGACACGCTGCGCTGACCTTAATTAATTGATAAGGGCAAAAGACTGACTACAAACTCTTTAGGTGAAAGTTAATGTTCAAAAAGATGAAGCCAAGTGTCCGTTATGCAAAAATATGCATTTTAAAACTGTTTAATTTTTTTGTTGAACTACCTACTAATTCTTTAAATGAAAATGAAGGTTCGAAAATATGAAGTCATGTGTCCGTTACGCAAAAATATAATAATTATGCATTTGAAAACTTCTTAAACTTTTTGTTCCGCGACTGTACCTTGCCTATGCCAGCCGATCAACCGCCGCTAAATGTTCTACGGAACGTCGACCTTTCTACTACGAACCTTCTATTAAATTCCACGAGTAACAGAATACTCAGACACACCGATTATAATATACAATAATATGCATAACAGAATACAACTAATTCTAAAATTGAAGTTCATGAAACTAATATTTTCCATTTTTGAATCATAATTTATGATGGATTTAAATTTGTTTTTTCGTATATCAGCTGCATAATAATATCATGAGTTTGTAACAAGGCTGTATTTTTTCCTTAATTCATAAACTGATATATTATCAAGGCAGCAGTATGTACTTAGCTGTAATTTTAGTTACTAATTAAACGTATCTATAAATAGTATAAAACGCTTTTCGTGTCTACTGTATGTGTGTGTGCTGAATTCTTCGAAATTACCTAATGGATTTTGATTACTTTCCTCATAATTAATTTTGAGAATTTTTTATTCTGGGTTAATGTGTGCGACAGGTCTAAACTAATATTTATCTTCTGTCCTTTTCTTAATGAAGTAGAAAGAAAAAGATGTACTGAACTTAAATTTAGTTTAGTTTGTGAACAAGGGAAACGAGAGATTTAAAAGAGAAATCTCCTTGTCCACGCGCGCCTCAAAGAGATGTCAGCATCGAGGACCCCCTTACGGCCGAAGCCTGCCGGGTCAGCGGGATTGTCCGAAAGGGTTATCGCTGGCCCGGAACATAAAGGGCTAAGGAAGGAACACGGGTGGGTTTTAGTCAGTAAGAGTCTGACACTCCCTTCCGCTCAACCCAGAGCGGGAGGAGTCATTTACCGATTTCGCATCCGAAACAAAAAAAAGCCGTGCGTCACTAAATGTATCAACCTGCCTAACCTTTTCCCAACTATGTTGGGGTTGGCTTCCAGTCTAACCAGATGCAGCTGAGTACCAGTATTCTTCATGGAGCAACTAACCTATCTGACAAAATAAATAATAAAGCTCAAGAGTTTGTTTGCTTGTTTATTTGAAAGCGCTAATCTCTGCAACCAAAAAAAAAACCTACTAATAAGTAGGATTTTTTTGCATATGGTAGCTTAATTCTTGAGAAAGGCTATAATAGGCTATTTAATATCATCCTAAGACAAATAGGAGCCGGGCAAAAATATAAAAAAATCAGAAAGAACTCTTTGCGAAACCGAAGTAACAGCGACGGGGAGTTTTATAAAAATGTAGCTGTTATTTTAGTATAGGCATTGTGTATTTAACGACTTCCTTGCGAACGAAGTCCCGCAGAAACTATATTTTATAAAAAAAAAAATCCACTCAATTGTAGATTCTGTACAAAACTAACATACGGAACTTGTTTATTTTGTATCATGTTGTTTATCAACTGACAACTGTTACTAGACGTATGTACAGTCAACAAAAGAGATAAGTATGCAGGATCGTCGGATATAGTTGAAGTTTAGTAAGAAACCGATGGATGTTGTCTACTGAAATTTAATTTGATAGATAGCTGTTTGTTTTCTATTAATAAAATCAAATTTTATTTGAGAACATCCATCGGTTTCTTAGTAAACTTCAACTATATCCGACGCTCCTATATACCTATCTCCTTTGTTGACTGTACATATAATAACGGTCGCTTGTTCGGTATTGGAACAGCGTGAAGTTATTCGTAGACCGGTCGATGTTGCACACACGTATTTACATAATAGTCTTATGACGTCTCTTGCTGAGCATGAGTATCGTGCCCTTAGAAGTCTAGCTCGACCAAAGATCTTAGATTGATAATGCTGATTTTAACACACTTACAGTTGTTGAAAGTTTCAGGCACTGGCGTTCGAAAAAAAAAATTTTTTTTTTGACACCTAAAATCATTTTAATACAGCAACCTAAAATTTTTGCATAATAGGCGTGACGACAGTATCAAATAATCAAAAATTTAATGATGTTAGGGGAAAATACATATTAAAAGGATTTAAAACAGTGATTTAGTTTAATTTAAAAACTTGAGATTAATCGGATTTTCACAAAAATAAAAGATTAAAATACTGCAGTCGGCCATTTTGACTGAAATACCAATCACAGCGCATGACGTCACGGGTATGTAAACATCACTGTGGTTCACAGAGTACACTATAGATAGTATGCTGACAACATTTGATTTTTACCTAGGCGTGACATCAGATCCGACGCCATGACACTGTGAGCTGTTTTCGCGCCCTATTGAAAAAATATTAGAAAAATGGCTTCAAACTTCGTTAAACTTTAGTTTATTACCGAAATATAGGTGTTTTCGTAAATAGTAAATGTGTGCGTACATTACGGAAGAGGATTTGAAAATCATTCGTCATGCCTATTATAATAAACTAGCTGCGCCCCGCGAATTAACCCGCATAAATGTCGATCCCGTGGGAATATCGGGATAAAAAGTAGCCTATATGTTAATTCAGGGTGTCAGCTACCTCCATACAAAATTTTATCAAAGTTGGTCAAGCCGTTTGAGCTTGAAGAAGTAACAAACATATAAACACACCCCCACACTTACAAACTTTCGCCTTTATAATATAAGTGTGATGCTGGTTTCTAACTATGTAGTTGTGCTTATTAGTTGACTAAACTAATATTACAAAGAGAACAGATTAGATTTTTGTACGTTTGTTTTTTACGCTTTCACGATAAAACGGCTGAACGGATTTGGCATACAGGTAGACCATGACTGGAATTAGGACATAGGATACTTTTTATACCAATATTTCTACGGGATCGAGACTTATGCGGGTGAAACTGCGAGGCGCAGCTAGTATTTTATATCTATACTAGTGACCCGCATCGCAATTCAATAATATAATTTAAAAAAAAAACATAATTTTGAACCGAAAGGCGTCCACTGTTAGACATAAACAAATATTAATGTTTTAATGTAATTATGGTTAAAACTCCATCCACCAATGAACTTAGAACTCATACGCAACGACTTTATTTTATCCTATTTAGAGATGATTTTTCCATCGCCAGATAATTTTATCGGAGGAATAATTTAGAATTTTTGACAGTTCTTCCATACAGAATCTGTCAGATGTCAATTTTATTCTTGGAGACAAATTAAACTATAAACTTGCTATACATACATTCCTATCCTTTAAGCAGCATAACCTTTCGGGGAAAACAAATATTATTCAATGCAACTTTAAGCAAGATAAAAATAGGTTGTTTGTTACAACCAACGATTTTTTTTTATAATGCCTTGCACATGAAATGGTTTCACAAAAACTTCCATTACATAAATAACGCGCCCAACAATAACCACAGTGTTAATTGATTTTATATCGACATAAAACTGCCATACTTTTTTATTATTGGTCAACCGATGACGTCGACTCCACACGTCATACCCGCGTCAATCCATCAATTAGAACAATAAAGTGTGCTTTGTTATCTCGCGTATCACACGTATGGTGAGTGATGGTCAATTGTTTTTGGAAATTCGTTTGAATTTCGTCGAAAAAACCTTATTGATTGTCAATTGTTTTTCTCGAGCCAAGCAAAATTGTAAAAAGGACGTATTTTTATAGTAGTTTTGAGTCTATTTTTTATCATCTGAAGGTCAAATCTCATAATTAAATACTTACTTTTGGTAGCAGTGAAAGTCGTTCTGCCATTTTTGGCTTGAATACCTAAACATTTCTGGAGACTATACATTTCAGAATGTAATGCTGATGATCAAAAGTAGCTGCTGATGCAAAGCTATACAACTTGTTGTACTTTTTAAAGTGTATTATTTTTCAATCAACGTCCCCTTATCTTAGTAAAGTCTAACTCTTTCTTAAAGCAGTAATGGCCGAGTGGTAGCGGCTGCGACTTACGAGTTGTAGGTCTTAGGTTTGAACCCAGCCAGCCATTATTTCTTCACCACTGGCTCTCAGAACGGTGAAGGAAAACATCGTGAGGAAACCGGCATGCCAACCAAAAATGCGAAGACAACTAACCCGCACTGGGCCCGCGTGGTGGATTACGACCAGTTTCGACTGTGGGAACATTATACTAATATGCTAATTATGAACTCCTTCTTGTTGTAAAGTCAACAACACCAGCAGAATATTTTTCACTTGTAGAGACTATGTTGTAGTTTTCAGACATACACCTTTGCTTCAACTTTAAAACCGTGCATAATCACCTGATAGCGTGTTCTTACTCATAACAGTTAGTTTTAGATAGCAACGATATATTTTCCAAATTCTAGACTACATAAAGTTTATTTTTCAGTATAATAATTTATTTCTGTAAGAAAACTTGTACAAACACTTTTACACAACAGTCATAAAAACCAGATCTATAAGGTCGACGTTTACTATCCGACTACACTGAGAAGAAAGGCCGAAAGAAGCTCACAGCTCATAGTCTCTTTTGTAGTCTAGACACAAGTCTAGACTTCCTCCATGGTCCATGGTCCTCCTCATGTGAGGACAAACCCCTCAGGTATAAATTGTTGTTTGAAATGGTCTTTTGAGGAAAGCATCACACAGTTATGAGTGGACTTGTCCAGTCAGTGCACGCATTTGCCAGTAAAAGTGTGACCAACACTACATCCGAGTTGGTCGCAGTTACTTGCCTATTTAGCGTTTTAGGACCCCAGAATAGGAATTATTTAAGGTTCACAAAAATTGATGCAATAATTATTAGAGTGTTCAATAATATTTTTAGGAGCGCAAACAGGGATTTATTACAGGTTCGGTTACATTCATGCCAACACAAAACTTGGTTAGATTCCGACGACTTTGCAAGATAACTTAACACAGTAGATGGCTTTCAATGTTGACTTTTAATAGCAGCATGAGATAATACAAACCTATTTAGCGAACTTTCAACAAGAATATCGCATTTGATACTAGGAAATAGGTACGTTATCCTGTAATTAAAAGCTAGATGTAAAAGAATAATAGCTCATAATACTATACAAGTTTACATCAGTTTAATTCTGTAATGGGCATTTTTCGCGTTCATAAGAACGACCCATGGGGTTGTTATATAAAATGTGATGTTGTGCACTGTTATGTAGTACGAAGCGTTTAGTGTTAATTGCGTTAATTACCTAAATAAAAACGTGGAGAAACATAGTCCCCAAGTGAGACGGGCGCAATGTAATGTAAACTAAACTAAATTTAAGTTCAGTGCATCTTTTTCATTAAGAAAAGGACAAAAGATACATTTTAGTTTAGTCCTGTCAAATTAATCAGCGAATTTTGAAAGAGTAGTTAACTTTAAAATCAAGTAAAAATATTGTTTTAGAAAAGAACATTAAATAATGTCAAATAATGCCTAATTAGACAAAGAACTATTGATCTGTTTTTGTAACAATTCATTTTTGTTGTTTGCTTTACACCACGTGAATTTATTAATATTGTTAATCTAAATAAAAAATGTGTATACGTTTTAAAATAAATCGACACAATTAAGAAACAAGACTTGGACGAACTATTCTGTAAAAATCATACCGTGAAAACGTAGGTGAAGTGAGCTTGGAGTGAGTTGTCATTATTCCACCTGATGCCCTAGCATCGAGGGATTGACGCTATTGACACTCTTGCTCACTTTAAACTCATATCATAAAACACAATACATATCATCGCCTTAGAGTGAATACCCCGGGAATGCATTACCTCGTAAGTAACATTTTATGCATTTCGGACAATCGTAAAGTATCGAACAGTTCTGGATATAAAAGATTGAGGTTAAATTTCCATATTAATTAATAAGAATACAGAACCTCCTTTTTTGAAGTCGGTAAAAAAAATATAAATGACGCCGTACAAAAATTTTACAGCACGCAGTTCTTTCTTCCTCCTGAAAAGTTACTTCTTTTACACTTACGAGGTTTTCACTCTAACTAAGGCATCGATATTCCTACATCGACACTTCACACTAAGACTTTACAGATAAACACATCCTTACCAATTTGCATCTTTTCTTTTGCTTTTGTGACAACTAATGAGAGAAGACACTGCCTCCTGTAACAAAGGTCTTTGAACCTAGCTCAGGAGTCAGGAAGTTCATAGGTCTTGTGTATTTTTTATGTGAATAAATTATTATTATTACCTATGTTTTCATGGTGAGATTTTTACAGAATAGGTCTGCAGTTATGACGAAGTTCACTTAAAATCCAATTTAATACACCACGAAAATTAACACCAAAACTTACCTTATATTATAACAATAAAAATGAAAACTCAAGTAACATTTTCCTAATTCACTTTACACTTGACAAAACACTGAACAACCCTCGTTATTCGATATTTTTAATGCCGAAATATCGGAGTAGCCTGCCGTCATGCGATTGCGTGTACTTCATATTTTTATTTGAAAGAACGAGGAAATCATTGTATAAACAGAACCCATTTTAACCTCCCCTATCCTGAGGGTAGGTTTCTTAAACTTGGTTGACACGCACTATAAGGTTTGTACGACTAGTTTTTTTCACCTTTTGAAAAGGTTGTCTAGAATAGAATAGAATATCATTTATTGTTGAAAGAAAGAAAGAAAAATTGTTTATTCTGCACAAACAAAACGCACATTACTATAAAAGAAAAATATATATTAAATAAACATCCGAATTGAGAACCTCCTCCTTTTTTGAAATTGGTTATAAAAAACATACAATATACATATACAAAGAGTCAAAAGCCGTACTCAAGCATATAAAAAAGTTGACGATTATTGCTGCAGGTCGTTAACAAATAAAGTTGGTCAAAATTCAAAAAGTACTTTCTCTACCACATACCTTCAGGAATAGATAATGAATAATCTTACAAGGATATTCAGAAATTTTAACTATCTACGAGAATTAAGTAATATAAGGGAAGATACAAATAAAATATAGGAACACAATGAAAGTAGGTAAAAGTCCAGGAATTCTTAATAAGTAGTCTTAAAAATATTCATTAATAAATAGATAAATAACGTTTAACTGTAACGGTAAAATTCGCTTGATTTTTTTTTAAATATTTATTCTATAATTAAATCCAGACTCTTTCGAGTATGGTTCCCGACCTAAAAGTCTTCAAATATAGAGCGAATAGATTACTTCGAGACAAGCGTGCACCGTCGTTGACCACATCATCGTTTACTACAGAGAGACACAGAGTTAAAAGTATTTAAGGGAATTACTATCATATTATGATCTATATCACGCATATCCACAAGCAATATGTTGATATTTCGTAATACACTCAAATTTTAAGCGTTTATTTCACACTAACTAATTACAGTAGGTCAGTTATAAATACCAAAGCATAGTAGGTTTCTATGGGGAAAAAGACTGCGTATTATATACATAAAACCTTCTAAAACTGAAATTCGTGGGCTTAATATTAGTCTCCCATAGACTTCTCGTTTATGTTATGTTTCGTTTCAATGTAAAATATCTGGTGACTTTTCCACAAATTTCTAGCCTAGACCCAAATGAGAAATATCAGTCTTAGTAACTCATTTACATTTGTCCTTAAATCTAAGTTCAGGAGACGAACCACTTTACGATTTTCGAAAGCTTAACAATGAGAACATGTTCGCCAGTTTTCCATCCGTAGGTAGTGTAGGTTCTACCAACACAACGGCCAAAATATTGATCACAGCGGCGTATATGCTCAAAATTTACACAAAAAACAAAACAAACACGCTTCCACGTGGACCCTATACACACTCCACAGGACTGAGCCAGTAAAATTACGGAATAACATCGTCTATAATATTAACATGGACCAATTAAAATGCGCAGAGGGCGCCCTCTAGCGTAATTTAAGAGGTTTACAGCCGGTGCGGACCGGACGCGTTTAAAAATTAAACTTATGGTATAATCTCTATTATGAGTATGTATCATGGATGTGTTGAGTTGATTGTGAATGGTCATTTGGTAAATGGGTCAGTGTTTGCCATCTATACTAATATTATAACGCTGAAGAGTTTGTTTGTCTGAACGCGGTAATCTCAGGAACTACTGGTTAGAATTGAAAAATTGTGTTGAATAGACCATTTATCGAGGAAGGCTATAGGCTATATAACATCACGCTATGACCCTTAGGCGCTGAGCAGCGGATGACACCACGGGGAACAGCTAGTAATATAATAAAACTGATGAGATCAAAAATGTTTTTTTTGTTTAAACGAGGTAATCTCTGGAACTTCCAATCGGATTTTAATTTTTTTTTTACATTTGATAGCCTTATTTTTAAAGAAGGTTATAGATTATTTGACATCACGCTGCGACCCTTAGTGGTCTAGCGAAAAGAATAAAAGTCAAACAATGCTATGCGAAATAGCTCCGGCGATAATTTCATGCGGACGAAGTCGTGAGCAGTTGCTAAAAATTGGAATAAAATAGAATTACTGAAATATATAAAAGTTAAATACGTACAGACGCCAGCACATCAAGTTACTACAATCTGTCAAATTACTTTAATAGATTTTCAACTTTATCCCTAAAGCATAAGGTTCAAAGTTGATTGGGAAAATTTGAAAGTTTCGGTTAGCTTGATGTACTGGCATCTGTACAATTAATAAATGGCAATTCGAAGCTGCCAGATTGCGTTTTTAAATATTTCAGAGAACTTTGTACTGCATTTCTCGATACAAATAAATACGAGCAAGGAATTTGCTAGATTGATGTAAAGAAGGTTGTTACAGAAAACTTACAAAATGCTTCTAACATATTTTGTTTGTAGCAAATACTTTTATCATTTGCTAAAAATAAGTAATCTGCGAAATGTAAAAATGAAAAGAAATACCTAAATAATCTTTTAAGCTAACGTTTTATCTTTGCTGTCGGTATGCATTGAATAAATAATAATATTATTGAATGTTTTTAATATAGATAAGCACGATAATAAATGTTTAATTATTCTCATGCGAAACATTAATTACATCTTTATAGTGTAATTACTGTACTACAAAGTATTCAGAAGTTGTAACCTATAAAAATTAACAGGACAATTTAAATGCATGCACTTTATTTAAATTGTAAGACTACTCGTAATGTTTCCAATTTCCGAAGCCTGTAATACAAAAGAAAGCTTACGACCTTGTCACACTATTAAACTACTATCGTACGAATGACCTAAATGACGCAATGGCAAAACCTTCCCTTTCTATAACGGTCAGTGAGATTATATTCCCATGGAGAAAAACATATATAAAATGCCCTATATTCCATTTTCCTAGAACCACGCGTGGATGCATTGAATCTAAAAAGTTTTATTATTCGCTATTTTCTGCATGAAAGTGAAACGCTACGCCGTAGCACGAGCTACGAAGCTCGTAGACGGTCTACGAGTTCGTAGCGTACAAATTAATCATCGGGCTGTTAATTCATTTATGTTGGGTTATTTTCATCGATTCACTTTCGTTGGCAACTAGTAAGTTGCTGTTCGTAATAACGTTGTTAGTATGTATTACAGTTGAGTCTTAATACATTTTTATTTTCAGTTTAGGTTAGGTTTATGTTTAGGAAGGGACTGCGTAAGTTGAGTGTGTATTGTAAAATGTGTTTTTCAAAACATCGTAAATATTGATACTAGCAATATTTACGATGTTTTGAAAAACACATTTTAATCAATACACTTCAGTTTCTCTTTTATCATTATATGAGATCATAATCACTCAATAACATGTTTACGCCGCTGTGACGTACATAACATTATTTTTCAAGCACCAAGAGCACAATGGCACACTTCCTACACCATACAATAGTTCGTTTTCATATCGAACTGTTAATGGCTTTCATTCTATACAAAAATATCGTGACAATTCTTTGAACAGAGTCAAAGATGACGAGACGGGCGTCTGACGTCACTCGCGGCACTCTGCGGCTGCGGCTATCGATCGGATAAGCTCGTGTCATCTCGCTCGCTCCTGTGATCTCATCTCGCGCTATCCCGCTCGCACTCGCGTACCTTCGCCTCCGTGAAAAGCTGCGTTCCGAAATACGCTACTAATATTTATTTTAACGCAACCATCCGCGGGCCGATACACGTGGTTGCCGAGTCGACCTGAATGTTCTCATTGAATTTGAACTTTTATGGTAAAAATATTTACAATAGCACATATTACTCTAGTTTACTATCAAACACTGAACTAATTTGGTATATCAACATTTTCACTTACATGAAATCCGTAAATACATTACTATTTAATTAATTAGTGTGTTAATAATGCAATATTCTTGGAATGTTTGACTGGCTAACTACCGCGAAGAATGACATAATCGGTTCAATTTGAACTCGGCAGTATATAATGGACGATGACCTGCGTATTATGACCTTGGTATAGAATTTTGGTACCTATAGTAGGTAGGTATGTATGTACTCTTGCATGTTGTATGTATAGGTACGATTGAATGCTGGACGTATAGATAGGTTTGTTTATACAGAAACATGTTTATTGGAAACTATATTGCAATGCTGTCGGCTAATAAATAACAGCCGCACGATTCGATCGATCAGGTTAAGCTACGCTTGCTGCGGTTGGTCCGTGGATGGGTGACCATCTTTACATACCAAGACCCCTCCGTGCCTCGGAAAACACGTTAAACCGTTGGTCTCGGCTGTCATTCATGGATCTTTGACAGTCGTTACGGGTCGTCAAAAGCCCGAAAGTCTGACAACCAGTCTTCCCAAGGGGTATCGTATTACCCAATAGCTGGGTTGTGGAGGTTAGGTCGGCTTCCAGTCTAACTTTACATGGAGCGATCCATGTAAAGTTAGACTGGAAGCCAACCCCAACATAGTTGGGAAAAGGCTAGGCAGATGATGTGTTGTTTCAAATTGGTTAAACTTTGGTTTTCTAAGGAAGCGGTAAACGGTCACACAATACAGAGCGCTTTGACACCTCAATGTCAAATACCGAAAATGATGAAGGCAACTGCAAATTTTAACTAATTACATACTATTTTAATATTGATTCTAATTATTACAATTTAAATTATACTAAACATTAATAAAAAAAATAAAAAAATAAATTTAAAATAGATCAATAATATCAACTCGTTCATTAATTTTAGTCATATAGATAATTTAGTATAGTCATTTATCATTTCACATTCACGTCGACATCTCTTTGATGTCAGCATCAAGCCGAAGCCTGCCGGGTCAGCAGGATTGTCCGAAAGGGTTACCGCTGGCCCGTAACATAAAGGGTAAATCCCCGTACCCCTGATTTTTGCAATATTTGAACTAATCTTTGCTAATAAAGAAAGGCTACCTTAGTTTATTAGCGTGATGGTCAATGCTCATGTACGGGGATTTTAATCTGTATACCTTAATATTAAACTTACGTTTTGTCACGTTATGCAGACCGTGCGAAACGGGGATGGGTCGCTGGTACTGAATAAAAACGTAGCTTCGCCCGATAAGCTTTTGTAGTGGAGCCGCCAGTTATACAAACATAGTCATACTAGCCATACATATTCTGTAAAGCCCACCGGGCGTAGGTATCATTGAGGAAACTTATATCTGCGGCCGTTATGTGGCGGCCACCTCTCTTCTAGAAAACTGTAGATTCCGAAAAAAAACCCTTAGTTAAAAGCTATACTTGTTAAATATTTAACATTGATGTAGCCTAATTTTTATAGTCTCTGTATCCGTATATTATGTACCATCGAGGAAACTTACATGTATATACCGTAAGGGCTATTCTTTCAGCGGCATTGTCCGATAGGGTTACCGCTGGCCCGGAACATAAAGGGCTAAGGAAGGAACACGGGTGGGTTTTAGTCAGTAAGAGTCTGATTCTCCCTCCGCTCCGCCCAGAGCGGGAGGGGTCATTTGATGATTTCCCACCTAAAAAAAAAAGAGGTGACAGAGACAACGATGGGGTGAGTTTACCCAAACGAAGCCTGTTCACTCTTACTTTGAAGAGATTCGGGTGGTATGCGCTCGGAAACACAGACGAAGGTAGAGAGTTCAACTCTGTTGCTGTGCGCATTATAAAGGACATTTGTAAACGCTTAGTGCGAATTTGTGCAATAGCAACTCGCAACAACTATTCCGTTGTCCATTTTTCACTTTGAAATCGTAGTGTCTGTCAAAATACTATAGGAACATATCATAATTCTTGCCTGTATTCCTCGAAGGGTAAAGCAGAGGTGTACCTATTATTATTATTACCTATACACCCACATTTCGCCAGTTATGTTTCAGTCCCATGTTATAGGGGCGAGGGAAAACAAAACTATGGAAACCCACAATTTAACATAACTACGCCTCTTCACTGCTCCTAAACCATCATCATTTCCACCTGGTTAGCATAACATAATTAGCTTATATAACGCTTCCTCTCTGTGAGAGGGAATAGGCCGTAATCTAACACGCAGGCCCAGTGCGGGTTGGTAGATGTCGCTTGCCTTCCAATATTTAGTTCTGGAACATGCCGGTTTCCTCACTATGTTTTCCTTCACCGTTTTGAGAGCAGTGGTGATGAAATAAATTACACAAACTAAAACGCCTGCCTGGGTTTAAACCCACCAACTACAAAGTCAGGGCCGACACCACTGCTTCCCAGAGTTAGAGTAACCATAACCAAGATTGTTCTACCACGCTGTCTAATAGAGTGTTATGATTTTTGAGTCACGCTAGATTGCTCCGTGTAGCTGGATGAAATTTCATTCCAAAGAAAATAAAAGTGCAATGCGGGCGCCACGCATACAGAGTAAACTAGTGTGCGTGAACAAATATACATGACTTGAAAAACGTGGGCACAGCAAAAAGAGAAGAGAAAATAATAATCAATTCCTGCCCGACTTGCTCCACAAATGCCAGGTTGCATGTTTTAAGACTTATTCTATCTCATGTTATTCTGGGCCCACTGCCAAACTTCGCTTTTCAACTAACCGCCATCTTCTAAAAGCTTATTCAAATCGTAACAGTTTTTCGAACGGATATGATTAATGGGATATTTTGGTCAAGCCACTACCAAACGAGCTAAAACGAGATTTGACAGCTGATTAACTGATTAACGATTTAATCAGGCTTCCGGAAACCGACGGTGAGACTAGCTGACTTTCATTAATGTGGCGATACTTTGGGGAAATATCACAATTAAAATGTAACCAGCAGAGTAAAAATTTATGACCGATATGTAGTAGTTCCTATTACCGTATCGTATTACCCAGTAACTGGGTTGTGGAGGTCAGATAGGCAATCGCTCCATGTAAAATACTGGTATTCAGCTGCATCCGGTTAGACTGGAAGCCGACCCCAACATAGTTGGGAAAAGGCTGGGCAGATGATGATGATGATGTAGTAGTTCCTATTTCTTAATTTATCTCTTACCTGAGCCCAGCGGTTTCACCCGCGTAGGAATATTGGGATAAAAAGTAGCCTATATATTATCCAGGGTGTCAGCTACCTCCACACAAAATTTTATCAAAACTGGCCCACCCGTTTGAGCGTGAAGAAGTAACAAACATATAAACACACACACACACTCACAAAATTTCACCTTTATAATATTAGTGTGATACATTGTCGGAGTCAAGATGTCCGCGATTTGGTTATTCGAGATCGCATGGCTACGGCGGCACGGCGTTAAGTTTTTCGTGGTAGCATGCATTCGTTGTTAAGTGTTCCGTATTAACATCCGACCACATCTAGTTTAAAAAATATGATGACGTGTAAAAGTGTTTGTAAAAACCTACTTACAGAAAATAAATCATTTATCATTTAAACAAACTTACGAGGACGTGTTATTTGGTGTTACACTTTTCTAAGTTACGTCCTGGGCCTGCAGTCTCGACAAAGATAGCGATCGCTTTACGACAAAATTCGGTCGCAAAGCTATAACGATGCGGATTTAAGTTGGTAGCTAATACCGGCGGGTCGCGTCCGGCTCACGTCCACCTTAAATCCGCACCGTTATAGCTTTGCGACCGAATTTTGTCGTAAAGCGATCGCTATCTTTGTCGAGACTGCAGGCCCTGGGCCCTAATTCACTATGACCACTCAATGATCCTTACTCAAAACCACATTCCATAGCTAATCCCGCCAATTTCACGTTCATTTTGCGCGGTTTCGTTCATTGTGTCGTAGAGAATCGTTACCTGGTAATAGCAATTGGCTCACTTCGTATTCCATAGGACTTAAACAAAAGAGTCAAAATGTGGGTGTACAGACGCCAGCACATCAAGCTGCCGAAACTGTCAAATTTTCCCAATCAACTTTCAACCTTATAGTTTAGCGATAAAGTTGAAAATCTATTAAAGAAATTTGACAGATTGTAGTAGCTTGATGTGCTACATACACCATGCTTGCTCCTTCAGGAAATACAGACGAGGTGTTATCATTAGATATCATTAGTATAATATACTTTTCTGATACATTGAAAATGTCTTACGTTATCACTTTAAGGATAACTTCGTCGCAAGGCACGTGAACTTTCACATTCTGTTACATTCTGTGTAATTTTTCGCTCCATTCAAATATTTCGGTTCAACCGCATTCGATCAAATTAAATGAATTCGTTGTACGATATTAACATCATAATATGTAAACATTCTGAATCGGAGTTATTTAAAACTGCAATTCAATAAATTGATGCGATTTTACAAATAAAACAAAAGGATTGCGAGCAGCTCGCATTTCAATATTGTTCTTCTGTTTCATTGTTCTTTAAAAAAAAAAAACAAATTGATGCTTTCATTCATCCTTTAGGTAGCAGTAATTAATACGGAAAAAATACAATGAATATGAAGGAAATAAGTTGAACAAGGCACAAGAACCTTTACAATTACAACATGTTATTAAAATAGAACTACTTCAAAGAAATGGCTGAACAAGACTTACAATTAAAGATATTTCACACTTATTTCGCTCTCTGAATTTTAACAAAATGGTGAATGCACTCAATGAATTGCGGGACAACAGTTGATTTACAATATTTATTCCTTATGTTCTAACAAAGTTAAATATGTTGTGAAGAGGTGTAGCGAGGTTATTTTGTGATTTTCTATAGTTTTTTAACAGAAACTACGATCCCACCAAAAACATTTTCATGTAAATGTTGCCAAGACGAGACCACATATGACTCGCGCACTCTACACGCCCTAACTCTACAAGCCCTAACTTCACAAACTCGACATCTTTGTCAAAATATGAGGCTTGGCCGTTTCGTTACTACAATAACTATATAACAGAAAAGTAATGAACAGTGAATAAATTTTTCACCATACGCCCATGTGATGGTAGCGAAACGGCGGTTGTGGCTATTGACATCATCCAGAGAATTTTGTTTATCTGGTATAATCCAAACCCAAGTTATGAGGGTTCAAAAAAACGACGAAGCGCTTCGAGAAAACGTAGGAAGTGCTCTTATGCTTCACTTAACTCGTCTTGGCGTGGGCACTACCGTGCCCTCAGATTTCAAAGTGAACAACGGACAACAGAATAGAAAACCAAATATTTACAATTTAAATCCTATCCCCACTACCAAAAAACAGTGTTTATCAGTTGTTTAGGCTAAACATCTGACATATTTATATGCACTTTGACGTAACAATATGCACTTTGACGTAACAATAACATTAGACACACGTTGAACAAGTGTTTAAGTTTTTGTGGTAAGACCCTATTTATCTGTTGTTGTCCAACATTAGTTTTAAAAAACAAGTGCAGGTAAACCCGCCGATGCCCACGGTAGCGGTTTGTGTAGTAATTAAAATCCGGTGTTTATTCGGTCATTGAACTATCGCAGGTGGTGTGGCACAACTGACATATTTTTTGTACCTTTACAAATTTTGTTACGTATTCATTTGTACAAAATGTCCTTTCATTTATTTGACACAGCAACACAGCTCCAGTTTATACAACTTGCTAAGTTCCAATTGCCTTACTGAATGACTATTTCATGAAATCATGACATGTGAGGTAAATTCTAACTTACATAGTTGCATTGATGATTCTAATGATTATAATTCTGTAAATATGTATGTGTTACGGTCGCGAATCGTATTTTTAACAACATAAAACCTGACACTGCAAATTGCGAGCACCGTAAGAAAATATAAATTTCGCGGGCTACTTTAGCGCGTACTCCTTAAACCATACCCGTATTCATAGTACAGGTAATAACACCATACTGGTAGTCCACTATGGTGACACGTTAGACACGAAAAGCAAATTTATAATTACTAGTGTTAATCTAATAATATGTATGCGGTCGAATTTGTTGATGTATGATCATTTTGCTTATTTTTTCATATAAATGTACAAGTACATATTATTATTATTTTAATATTAGCATAGATGAAGTATTATAACATTAAGTATAGTATCCTATTTGAAATAAAATTATAAAATTAAATTTGAATATGTATAGATGAACTAGTGATAAAAACATATTATATTATAAATTCGCTTTTCGTATCTTTCTTTTGAACAACGCAACGGATTTTGATACGGTTTTCACCATAATTTAAAGAATGTATTCCGGAAGGTTTATGTGTATAATAATACATTAAAATTACATAATTATAGTAAGAAAACTCGATGCTTTTTCAAGTCGTAAAAACCGCGCGAAGCAAGGGCAGGTCGCTACTAAATAAATAATAAACAATAATTATCTCAAATGAGTGCCTGTAGCCTTTAACCGTTCCTTTTTGACCACTATACTGCGGTGCTATTCTGTAAAAATTTCACCCTGAAAACTTAGGTGAAGTGAGCGTGGAGTGAGTTGTCAATAGTGTCAATTCCTAGCAAAAACCGACTCACTTCACATAAGTTTTCACGGTGAGATTTTTACAGAATCAACCGGCTGTTCACCTCCATTACATTACAACCAACATATTATCGGTGCATAGCCCACAAAAGCGTTACACAGCTGAAGTCGGCCGCTCCTCCCCCACCTCCCCTATGTTACCGTGCAAGTAATGGTCTTAACTCGTCGCACCCGACCTCTTAATTACTGACCCGGTATGATTCTAACGCATTTCACATTATAACAGTGTTGAATTTGTTGCATTTTCTTTATGAATTGTTTAAATTTTATTATTTACTTTAAGTTTTTACTTACGCGCCTTTTCTCTAAATTTTTCGTAGCTTGCAAACTATTTAGGCTTATTTAAAAAGTAATCAACTCTGTCTAAAATACATAACTTTGTATCGGAAGAGAACTACCTACTGCGGACGGTCGCATGATGAAGGCAGTGATTTCAGTCCAAGTATTGTTAGAAAGTTTATTGACTTCTATATGTTTACGTACGTTACGTACGTAACGTACGTTATGGACACCACATATTTTTAAACATATTATTTTTGTACAGCAAATATTTCTCTCGCGACTCGACTGTAAGTCAAAATTGTTACCTTCGCGTCGTTGGCTGTGAAAAGGCTTTATTGCACTTTACTGCAGTTTAACTGGATTCAATTAGAAAGAAACTAGTCTTAGATAAGTTTTGAAGTTGGTATTTTACCGCGAATAAAAATGATAGGCTTACAGGCGCGGAACAATAGGTGATGGCTTTTCAAACAAATTATTTTGTACAGTGCCGCACACACGTTGCCCACAGAGGGGCCCGTGGCTAAATAATAACAGCCGCACAGGTCGATGAATCAGGTTAAGCTATGCTTGCCGCAGTTGGTCTGTGGATGGGTGACCAGCTTTGCATATCAAGGCCCGTCCCAGTAACTGGGTTGTGGAGGTCAGATAGGCAGTCGCTTCATGTAAAATATTGGTGTTCAGCTGCATCCGGTTAGACTGGAAGCCGACCCCAACATAGTTGGGAAAAGGCTAGACAGATGAGTGCATATTTTACTTAGATGTATGCCCGCAAGGTTTTTGAAAGAGTAACTATATAGTTCTTGCCCATTTTTCTACATACGAAACTACCTTTTGAAAGGGGCAACTAAATTTACTTTTTCTCGTTTTATAACGATCAAAAGTGCCTTGTAATGGTCTAATTGAAATAAACCATTCGACTTTGACTTTGTAAAATTTAGTCCACTTTATGAAGGCAGTACATGTTCAATCAGCTGCAATACTTAGTACAGTTGCATCCACAAGTAATATTTAGTACAGTGACATCCACAAGTGCATGACACTGTGGGTCACAAGTGTTCTGTATTTAGTCCACTTTGAAGCGACAGACGATGCTTAACCCAACTGCAATACTGAGCACAGAAACGTACAATGGCGTCCACAAGTATTATTAAGTTGAGTAAATATCGCGCATGACGTCCATGGACACTTGAGTCGCCGCTGAGTACTGTAATCCACTTTGCGTCGTCTGACGTTGTGACGTGAGTGAACAGCTGATGGCTTGAACAGTGTCGGTTACGGGTTAAGTCGTATTTGTTAGCTTCATGGAAACGTTACAGCAACGTTATAGGTCGGTGGGTTTATAGTGATGTTAGGATGATGAGAGCTGTGGAAATTTTTTGCGTTTAAGTGATAGATTTTATTGTATGTCATATTCGGGTTCCGTACCGAAATGGTGAAAACTGAACCCTTATGGTGAGACTAAGTCTGTCTGTCTATCTGTCTGTCACAGCTGGATATCTCAAGAACTACTTATGCTATGAACTTGAAATTTGGAATAGTTTGAGATGACGTTAGCCCAACTATTTTGCAAATAAGAAATAAATAAAAATATATGTATAATTTTTGCAACAGGGACTGAAAGGGGGTCTGAAAAATTTGAAGTGGGGCTACTACACTACTACTAAAAGTTACACTAGTTCCACTATCGGTCAAGAGATGGCGCTGACATAAAACTGCAATATTTTACACCGCAGTGCACAGTGTTAAAATTCTTTGATGAATATAGGCCTCGCCGATGAAAATTTAAAAGCATATGATGGTACGGAAGCCTCGGTGCGGGAGTCCGACTCGCTCTTGCCCGGTTTTTTTTACTATACTCGTGAACAGTTTTTTGTAGAAGAAGAGATCCTAAAAACATAGCTCGTACTAATATACAAATGTATTTCTACGACCAAACTGTTTTGTTTCTAAATGTGTTATCGGTGCTGGTGAAATAACATTAACAATTAATCTGCTCAACGTTTTTCCTACATGTTGAGATCGGCTTTCAGTCTAACCGTATGCAGCTGAATATCAGCTGGTCTATTCTAGAAAAATGTGACTGTGAAAACAGGTCAAGTGAGCTGTCAATAGCGTCAATTATTGTGGAATGACAAATCACTGCAAGCACACTTCACCAAAATTTTCACGGTGAAATTTTTACAGAATACATCGGCCATATTTACATGGAGAGCCTGCCTATATGACATCAACAACTCAATTACTGGGTTACACGTTACCCCTTGATAGCAAACTTTTGGGCTTCTGTTATGAATGTGCAGAAAAACAAAACAGGATCGAAAAAAAACAACAATAGTAAATTGTTGCATCGAGCGCAAAGTGAGTTATTAATGCACGAGAGTTCCGTTGATGTCCGAGCTCACTAAAGCGAGGGCACTAAATTAACACGAGTGCATTAATTACTCACTTTAGCAAGGTGCGTAATCTACTTTTCTTTCAACTACCAATCTACCTACCGTGCTAAAATGTACCTACTCAAAATAAAAACTCAAGTTAATGAATACAAAGTTTCTTTAAGCTTTTAAATATTTATCCTGCGACTTTTGCGGCAAAAGGTTATTAACAATTTCATTTGCAGCTGTTTTTATACTTTCTGGAGTTGCATTCATATCGCTATCGCTATTTCCATTTTTTAAATCTTTTCTTGCTAAATATGAAGTACTTATGAAAGTTTTTTTTTTTCAACCATGTCGGTTTTATTCAGTCAGTTTTTTATTTTCAGCCAGTATCTTTTTGATCTAATGCATACATTTTATATTCAACTTTATGGGAGACATTAAACCTCTGTGGTAAAATTATATCTAAATAAAAAATAGTGCATTAATGAAAAACTGTACAACAATGAGATCTCATACAACATTTCTGCACTGTTTTGGTTCTAAGCAAAAAATACGTCCTTTGTGATCGGTTTTGTAGTGATTAATAATAACATTACTACGTAATTGAAAGAAAAACTCATTTCATTCCCTTCTGGTCTAAAATGTAAATTCAAAATAAATTCGAAATTCGATACTATAATCCGCAATCCGACATCCCCGCTGTCATTGGCGCCAGTTCCCTCACCTGACGGTATCGTTGGCAGCTCTGTAGCGGTCATTTTTGGCGGGAAATTGCCCCATATCCGACGATCGTCGATACCTCGACGCGACTCGTTTTGTCAGTCAAACGTTGTTTGGATACTGCGCCTCTATGAATTTTTCGTGCAGTGATTGACATGTTTGCTCTAGTGACGTTTTTGGGGATTTTGAATTTCGGACTGTGTTTGTTCGTTGTTTTAGGAACTGTCGATGTTTTGTGGATGTGGGTCGCGTTGCTTGCAGATGAAATTATAACTTTTTTGTACTTCAGCATAGTGGTTCATTTTTGTTGAGCTACCATCTAAATTTCTGAATGGGTAGACTGTTTTGTACAATTAATAACGAAGGACTTAGAAGAACTTTGTTTTCATTTTATTGATCTAGAATTAAAACTTTTCTATATCTATTTTTGTGCGTCAGATCACCTTGAAAGTCCAGTCGTAAAATATTATATGGCTGGACTTAAGACAAACATAACAATAAATATTCCATAGTGCACAAATCAATATGGCGAATTTCGAAGGCTAAAACTTTATTCTTGAAAACTACAATATTTTACTTGGTTTTAAAAATATTAATACATTCAATTTTATAAATCCAATTCCGCATACTAATCCTCGAATACACAAAAAATAATATCAATTTGCACATTTGGCAGTAAACGGTTGGATTCACACGATCGGAGTAGACTAGAAAACGTTAGTTAGCATTGCAGATGCTGTAGCCTCCATGGCGACGTGTTTACAAGCCCCCACTGGCGTGCCAACCGGCAATAAGTCGCCTGGCAACGCCAGCGACCATTCACTAATGGCAACTTAACGTAAAACTAACGACGTAAAACCTCACATAGATAATATTACCTACTTGTTTTCAATGACGATGGTAATTTTACAGCATTTTCTTCTATTGCGACCTTCGATAATCATCACCAGCCTGACGTAATCCACTGCTTTTGCCTGCTCAATATTAGACTAAAATCAGAACCAAAACTATTTTTTGAAAATTAGGTTGATAATCAGCACTTTTTGAACGTCAAGAATCACATCACACTAATATTATAAAGGCGAAAGTTTGTGAGTGTGTGTGTGTTTATATGTTTGTGACTTCTTCACGCTCAAACGGCCGGACCAATTTTGATAAAATTTTGTATGGAGGTAGCTGACACCCTGGATTAACATATAGGCTACTTTTTATCCCGATATTCCCACGGGATCGACATTTACGCGGGTGAAACCGCGGGGTGCAGCTCGTTATATATAAGACAGTCACCTATAACGTTCGCCCTTCACCACGTCTTAGTGTTTTACTTAGGATGAAGAAGTGGCACAACAAACTACCCAGACACACATACGTCTACAAAAAAAAAGTATGGGAATGTTGAGGAGTTAAACTATTATTTTATTTGCTTTTGTAAATATATGCCTGGATAGTGGACATTGTAATTTTTTTTTATTTTTTATTATTAGGTAGGTATTATTGACATATTGTATTTATTTCTATTTTTCTCGTTGACATTGTTTAAAATTTTGAACTTTTATGAATGCAAATTATATTTAAATGTAAGTAGGTTGGGTAATGAGATTTGTGTTGAACTAATTTAAATTCTGTGTTTACCTTGTTATTATTTTAATTATTTGCGTAGGTATCTTTGTAAAACATTCAGACACGATGTAAATTGTTATTGAATAAATGAAATGAAATGAAAACCTGTGATGACAATCGCCGGTCTTTCTTAACTTCTCGGGCGTCCATTCTACTATAAGTAATTTCCCTCTGTATTTCTCTTACTGCTAGTCGAATTAAAAACACAGTAAATAAAAAAAATCATTCAATTTTATGCTCTGTCATAACAACTTAAAGGAATATTTCGTCAGTACAAACCGCAAAACAAAGCATTCTGCGTGAAATATTTACCTAGTCAAGCATTCCATTAATTGTGTTTTACTATTAATTTTCAAATTCCATTAGGATTTATGTAAGCGCGGAAATATTGCGTGGACAATAAACGTTCACGGCATGATAAACTTCTATTGACTATTTCTATGACAAAAACTACAGGTATTGTAAATTCAAATGCGTGCTGTTCAAAATAATACTTAATTAGAAAATTAAATTAAGATAATTAACATTTTGGCGATTTATTGAAACACAATGTTTAAAACCACACGATCAATGTCATTTCCCCGTCTACAGTAACAATTTGACATCGTCAGTTTCTTTATTTCGTCGCAGTAAGGGCGGTTTTCGTAGTACAAAGGCAAATTGCAAAAATCCTCCTTTATCACTTTCGTTTTTTTTTTCTAAGAACCAACACACGCTACAGGAGGGCCGCACCACACTTTTTTGTATGAAAATGCTTTGCTTTTCGGCCCCTTTTGGCTGCAATGTGCATCTGGTTCAGCGTTACTTACTACGTACTGTTGACTGGTACATACAAAAAAAAAATTGTTGCAGCTACAGTTTACGCCGTGGACCACTGGCTGGTTATTTTACCAAAACAGAAATTCGAATTACGAACGCGATTTAGACCACTATTAGCCTAACCTACACGAACAAATTGTAGAATCGAGAGTTCACTAGATCGAAATAAACTAACTTTTATAACTACTAGCCGAAGTTAATTGCAACAGTAAAGTCACGAGCATAAATATATTAGTATAGACAGCTCGGCAATAATATCTGTTATTTCAAGTTTCATTCTTATATATCTGGCTTCAAGATGTCGGGAAATATGTGATCATTTGTGATAGGCTATGTGACGAGACAAGCACTCAAAAATATACTGCAGTTTAAAAAAATGTGAGCATAGATACGGTACACTTACGCAAGATTCAAAAGCGATTTTCTTATAAAGTCTTGATAGAAATGAAATGGTGTTACGAACATAGTATTTTCAAACGATACTATTATGAAATGTGTTTTTTTCCCTAATTTGTTATCATAACTGCCGGTCGATTCTGTAAAAATCTCACCGTGATAACTTAGGTGAAGTGAGTTTGTTTTTGCTAGGAATTGACACTATTGACAGCTTACTTCCACGCTCACTTCACCTAAGGTTTTCACGGTGAGATTTTTACAGAATAGCACCGCTGTACGAGAAAATCCCTTTTGAATTTTACATTCGTCAATTCCAAAAAGTTTTATGTCACATAAACCTACATGGGCACTTATGAAACGTCAGAAGCTTGGTGCACCGTTCCAATTGGTTGTTTCCTATGGAGAAGAGCCAGCAAGAAACACCACGGATACTCTTTTAAAAATAATTTGCTTGGACAATGTTATTAGGAATGAGAGGACAGTGCAGGCCTGTCAAGTAGTGTAACATATTTATGCTTGTGGCGTTATTTAACTGGGGATACTCTTCCTGGCCTTAATGTGAACTCGATTCAAACGATGCCGTGATGGTTGTCTAGACTCTTACTTACTGCAATACCTGCGGGCTTAGTGCAAACGTGTGACGTAAATGTCACGTTCTAAGTAAATAATTTTATTTATTCAAAAATAAATTTATTTTAATACATTTATTTATTCATAAATAAATTTATTTCGCTCTCAAAGTACATTTAAGAAGTACATTTTTTTAAATGTTTGGTGGTGGTTTGATGTTTGGTTTGGTTTATATTGTGCTATACGCAAAAAATTTAAGCAAAAGGTTAGTATTTTCGATAAAAAATTCGTTCGAATTTACATTTCGTTTAATCCGCGCGTTCGTGCTAGGCTCACTGTGCTAGTGTTGTGCAGTTAATATGGAATGATTAATTTTTTATTGTAAGAATTATATAACTATGAATATTATTAACTTCTCATAAACGTTTGAATATAATGTGAAGTTGATTCAAAAGATGGGTTGTCTAGACTTCTTAGACTGTTACTTACTGCATTACCCAAGTACTATTGTACGGTAAATAGGGAACGATTAATGTATTCTTACGTATGTAAACATGAATATTATTCGTTTTTCTTCTTCATTGCTTTAAGAAAATGGTCAATTAAAAAGCAATTTTAATTGCGCATGACTCTTTCTATAAGTATTTCAGTTAGATTTACCTACGTAGAAGTTCAAATAAAACTTAAGTTAACCTTACTAATTAGCTGATAGACAAGATTTTTACGCGAATAAAGTAATAATCAGCCTCATATTTTATGTTAGAATAAGTTACCGTAATAAGTTAGCGAAAGCTCATCTAGTCATGCTAATAATGAATTTTCACAGTAATAATGAGCTTTAGTTTTTAAGCTTAGCTACTCAATAGAAAAACTCTCTAATTGCATTGGTTAAAACTCTAAGTTGTAAACTTGGTTTACGAACCTTTTTATAGGATCTGTTCTTAGCTACAGCGCGAGACAATGTAGGAATATATTTTCTCGCGCTATAGCTAAGTAAAGCTAAAACTTGATATATAAATCCTTACAGTTATGACGTTAATAAACTTTACTTGTTTCTCACATCGGCGCCTCGTAGTCTTTAGCTGTCTACGCCGCTACGCCGTGCCGTAGCAGTAGCAAGTCTACGCCGGCTACGCCGTAGAGACCGCTTTCACATTTAGGCGGCTTTAGCAGCGCGACAGTCGCGCGACCGTCACCCATTCAGAATTTCATAATAAAAACAGAAGCGCAGCGGACGCGCGGCTGGTGCGCTTCTGTTTTTATTATGAAATTCTGAATGGGTGACGGTCGCGCGACTGTCGCGCTGCTAAAGTCGCCTATATGTGAAAGCGGCCTAAGCGTCAGTTCTACGAATTCGGATCCGGCGTCCAGACCAAACAGCTGCAGTTTGATTTTCCGTTTCTCGGTATTTTGAAAGGGAAAGCTTCTATCAGATGCTTGCAAAATTATTTCGCGGTATTTATATAGTTCACAACTTCACATTGGCATTGAGAGCTTTAAGGCCAAGTTCACAAATCACTGCTATTTTCTAAAACACAGCGTAGTGTAGTGTGCGTCAGCCCCAAATTCATTTAGATTTTGGACGATAACATCTCCTTAGCTTATTGTTACACGAAATACAACTAGCATACTAGAATACATAATTGATTACCTATTAACAGATAAAAAAACGAGATTTATTCTTATTAAAAGATTTTCCTTACTTCGTCGCATTATTATCGACATGGTTACCAAAGTATTTCAGTATACACAAATTTTTCATGACAATCGCTTGTGTTTATAGGTATAAATAAAATTCACTTTTTGAAAATGTGTGTAGTTGGGTACATCAAAAGCCGGGTGTCAAACAAATGTCGCCTTCCACGTCGCATAGGTATGTATTATCGAGCTGTTTTACCCAGTTGGCGCCCCACAATTTTTCGGGACAGGAGGGCTACAATACTCCGAGGTCGTGGTTCGTAACCTATTTATTTTTAAAACTGGTTTTCACCTCGCAACTGCGCCCTGCGGTTTCACCCGCGTAAATTTCAATCCCGTGAGAATATCGGGATAAAAAGTAGCCTATATGTTAATCCAAGGTGTCAGCTACTTCCGTACAAAATTTTATCAAAATTGGTCCAGCCGTTTGAGCGTGAAGAAGTAACAAACATTTAAACACACACACAACCATTCGCCTTTTTTTTAATATTAGTGTGATATCTGCTGTCAAATCCCTCGTAAACTAACAGAGGGGCAGTTCTCGTAATTTTAAGAACGTTCACAGTCTGATCTTAATCTCAATCTGTCAAAAATACCTTTAATACATCATACATTCATTTCATTTCATTCATTTCATTTCATTTTTCATTTTCATACATTTTGACAAGTTTTTGACATTTGTTTGTCGCTGAGATGAGACTGGGACTAGATTTTGAACGTTTTAATTTACGAGAATTGGCCTTCAGGAGGTTCACTGATCATTGACCTGTACCGGCTATCAAAAGCCGGGGCTAAAAGTGGCTAAAAGCCAGGCCTAAAACAAACTACATCTTCGACGTCGCATATTATATCGAGCTGTTTCACCCAGTTCGGCGCCGCGGAGTCTTCGCTTCGCGTTCGGTAGCGGTCATTACCCCCTGTTTCAGCAACGCCTCATATAATCTGGCCTTCACTTGTAAGATTTCTTTGCGCAATCATTTTTGGTATCGCTATAGCAACGTGTTTAGTACTTGTTAAGTAGCTGTAAACTAGATATTGGTTGTTAATTTTTTTTTTGAAATATTTTGATAGTTAAGCTTTTTTAAATAAAATAAAAAATAATAAACCATTTTTAACCATTTATTTTCAGGTAACTAAGACCCTTAGGTAACCTTATCCTAAGTATACATAATAATATAGTAACCATTTTTTTTTGGTGTTAGTTTCAATTTATTTGGCTCTTGCGCAAAATTGCATAAGAAAGATTGATGTTTATTGCTCAATGTAGAAGGATCACTATGGGATCATTACAGATAGGAAGAAAACCTCGCTATGTATACAAAAATTCATGCAAATTACATAGATCAATGAATCTATTAGATAAGTCCATAAATCTGCCAAAGTAACATCAGTACAAGATCTTTTAAGTGATACCTGAAATTGAACTTCTAACTGCAACTACATTTTTTGTATAAGTAAGCCGCTTCACCGCTTCAACATAGGCGAAAGTACAGTTATCGACCATAATTCATCTGATTTTCTACAATTTCAGTTCCATAATACTGTAACAGTGTGTAGCTACAATTAAGTACCCAGCGTCTTATATCTTATATGTTTTGTGACTGCACATTGATACAATATTGTAGAATATAGAACAAAGATTACAGGTATTTAATTGAATTATTTCTCATGAATATGCAGTGTCGTAACTCCATCTAATATTTACACCACATATAACTAAATGCGATGAGTGTAATAACAGCTGCACAGGTCGATCGATCACGTTAAGCTACGCTTGCCGCGGTTGGTCTGTGGATGGGTGACCATCTTTACATACCGTGATCCCTTCGTGCCTCAGAAAGCACGTTAAGCCGTTGGTCCCGGCTGTCATTCGTGGATCTTTGACAGTCGCTACGGGTAGTGAGAAGCCCGAAAGTGTGACAACCAGTCTTACCAAGGGGCATCGTTGGGTTGTGGAGGTCAGAAAGGCAGTCGCACCATGTAAAATACTGGTATTCAGCTGCATCTGGTTAGACTGGAAGCCGACCCCAACATAGTTGGGAAAACGCTAGGCGATTTATTAATTTGGATCTCCAACAGAGGCTAAACAATTGCATGACAGTTTACAAGAACAGGAACAAATGCTAGTGTGCGCTTCCAATTACAGAAGACCACATCATTCTCTTATAGTCTCGGTAGATGCAGTTAGTTTGACAAAGCGAAAATATTAAAATAAATAAAACATGCAATACGAAAATCATAGAAAGGAAACAAAATGACGTGCAAAACAAATGCATAATAATAAATAATAATAACCTCAAAAGACAACAGACAAAAATAACTACCATTATGACTTGGATATTATGACTTTCATAGCTTCTTTAAACTTTGATATTTTGCATGTAATTGCAATTCATTAAAACCTCATTGATACATATATTGAGCGCCTTACTTAACCTGGGTCAAATGAACTTTTTAGGGCTCCGTACCCAAAGGGTAAAAACGGGACCCTCTTACTAAGATTCCACTGTTCGTCTGTCTGTCTGTCACCAGGCTATATCTCATGAAGCGTGATAGCTAGACTTTTGAAATTTTCACAGATGATGTATTTCTGTTGCCGCTATAACAACAAATACTAAAAACACAATAAATTAAATATTTAAGGAGGGCTCCCATACAACAAACGTTCGTTTCGTTCGTTCGTTTTGTGGTACGGAACCCTTCGTGTGCGAGTCTGACTCGCACTTGGCCAGTTTTGTTTTCCTTTCTTTCTTCTTTCATTCCGTCTCTGTCATCTTCAAACGATCGCCAGAAACAGAACGAGCATTCTACATTAATATCAACAATGATAGCACCACGGTACAATGTACATGTAAATCGTAACTCAGATTAAAAATAGACTAACTACATACATTACCATACTAATTCTAGGTTAAGACCGCCATATATTTTCCAGTCTGGCTTCAGAAATATTTCTTATGTAGGAAAAGAAACCCATCTTTGCTTAAGCGGTTGTGAAAATATTACTATTACTGAAAGCTGACTTGAGCTGAACAGGGGGCCTAAAAAGGCCACTTTACCAGGATCATAAAAGGATAACATAATGGACAAGTAACTGGTTATGTTAATCGTATCAAATCCCATTGAAGTGAAGCATTTTTCAGCATTTTTTTTTGTCTGTGCTAAAATACCAATCAATCCAATCCAAATCCAATCACAATCTTTGATTATACCTACGTAGTGCAGCAAAAAAAATAAAAACATGGACTGTCTTCACCATATTATAATTCATAATGTTATCTTTTTATGATTCTCCAAAGTGGCCTTTTTTAGGCCCCCTGATCTTGGGTTCAATTCGTGTGTCGAGCAAAGTGTTTTTGGGTATTTCCATCAGGAATGTCTCCTTAGCAGGCCGGAGCTTATAATTGTGCCCACTTGATGGCAATAGGCTCGTTCTTATGGACAGTGCCCCCAGTGATATAAACACAACGGGCGAAATGTGGATGTAGGTACTATAAGTACACTTCTGCCTAACCCTACGGGGAATACAGGCGTGATGTTATGTAGCTACTGAGAAATTCCTGATTAAAAAACCCATAACACTTTGGCCGACCTGGGAATCAAACCAAGGACCTCATGCTTAGCAGTAACGCTTGCGACCACTAGACCATCGAGGCAGTCAGATAATCCTACTAATATTATAAACGCGAAAGTTTCTTTGGATGGATGTTTGTTACACTTTTACGTAAAAACAACTAAACGGATTTTGATGAAACTTTACAATAGCTTATATTTCAGAATAACACAAAGGATACTTTCTATCCCGATATCCCCACGGGATCGACTTAGGCGGGTGAAAGCGCGGGGCACTGCTAGTAGGTATTCATTATAATAACCTGAAACAACGAACAACATAACACAACATACACCAAGCTTAGTAAACTTCGTTATAGGTAACAAGAACGTTAGGATGACTGAATAGTACACGTGCAATATTCATTCGTTGAGAATTGATAACAGCTGTTCGTAAATAGTGACGCAGACGGGGTACACCACCCACGTGCACACAAATAGACGATTTAGGAGCACAAGCCCACTTCTCAAAATGGCAACTGAGTCACTAATGGACTAATTCTTAAGATGGCTAATTCTATAAATGACTAATTCGCAAAACGGCCACTTCTATAAATACCTAATTTTCAAAAGGACAATTATTGAAAAAAAGTATAGAAAGAGAATTTCATCATAATAATAAATTATATATACAATTTCCAAATTAATCAACAACAAAAGCATAACATAGGTAACACATAACACCACTGTCACACATTTGATACGTAAGTAGGTACCCGTGTATTACAGTGAGTAGAACGTGGAAGCTACTTGTACACATTCAGTACTTTGTGCAAAAAAGTATTTATATTTTTCTTCATCATCATAATCATCATCATTTCATCCGAAAGACGTCCACTGCTGGACATAGGCCTCTCCCAAAAGGGGGAGGGTTTGCCATAATCGCCACGCTTGGCAGGCGGGTTGGCGATCGCAGTATGGTATGGTGGTGGAATGCATAGAGAACGCTGCTGCCCATTCTCCGGTTAGACCCTTAGTGCCTTTTACGACACCCACTATGTATGGGGTGGTGGTATTCTTTAAGTCCGGCACCACACAGACGATCATAACAATAATAATAAATTGATTAAGGTACATAAAGGTTTTGTAGTACATGAGGGACCTAGAAAGTATTCAGTAGGTATTAATTACATGGTATAGCAACAACGAATTTTTGGGGGAATCACTGCTCTCCTAGCTGGATTACTGAGTAATCTGTATTTAGGAGAGACAGTTTTAACTCCTTAGAGTGAGAGGATTGTGTTTAAGTAATAACCGCCGCACGGGTTAAGCTACTCTTGCCGCGGTTGGTCCGGGGATGGGTGACCATCTTTACATACCAAGTTCCCCCGTACCTCGAAAAGCACGTTAAGCTGTTGGTCCCAGCTGTCATTCGTGGATTTTTGACAGTTGTTCATCCGAAAGTCTTACCAAGGAGTATCGTATTACCCAGTCACTGGGTTGTGGAGGTCAGATAGGGGGTCGCTCCATGCAAAATACTGGTACTTAGCTGCATACGGTAAGACTGGAAGCCGACTCCATCATAGTTGGGAAAAGGCTAGGCAGTTGATGATGATTTTTGTTAGTTACAAATTATCTTGTTATTGCTGCTTTATTCAGTCATGTTGAAATAATAGTTTCATGGAAACAACTAAGTTGTCAAAGCAGTTTTAAATTCAATTAAATTGTCATCTAATAAGTACTTTGAAGTTCATAGTTTAGTCTCCTGTTGCATCAGTGACGGAGCCTAAAGTTTTGTCGACAACCGGTTACAACCGGTTCGTCTGCTTTTCAATATGCAGTTTATCTACTTACTAGCTGCGCCCCGCGGTTTCACCCACGTAAGTGCCGATAGCATGGGAATACCGGGATAAAAAGTAGCCTATATGTTAATCCTGGTTGTCAGCTACTCCCATACAAAATTTTATCAAAATTGGTCCAGCCGTTTGAGCTTGGAGAAGTTACAAACATATAAACACACACACACACCCCCACACTCACAAACTTTCGCCTTTATAATATTAGTGTGATAAATTTTCAGTCTGTAAGACAAGAAAGCATACTTATTGATACTTCAAAATTATTCAAGATTCATAAGATCAAGACATCCCACCCGTTTTTAAAAAAAATAAAACATTGCCTCACACTAGGATTTTCTCCTGTATTGTGGGTGCGTTTACTAACCTTTAAACTCACATACACAAACTCTTTCTCTTTTCTCTCTCTTACCTTAAGGTCAAAGATTCGCTATGCGTGAAGCTCAAACCCCGCGTTAGTTTCTCGAAATATAAGAGCTCTTTCAAACTAAGTTTTTACAACATTTTTCATTTGACCTATGTTGTCCCACTGGTGGGCAAAGGTCTTCCCCATCTTTTTCCACATTTCTTTGTGCTGTGCCTTCTCCGTCCATTCGGTTTAGGAATGAGTCCAAATCGTCACGCCAGTGTTTCTTAGGCCTGCCTCGATGACGACGCTCGTCTTCCGGCACCCACTGTCTGACGATTCTGGCCCATCTGTCTGAGCCGCCCAGTCCCACTTCAGCCTTGCAGACTTATCACCAACATCTGTCTTACCTGTCTTGATAACAACATCCTAACTAATATTATAAATGTGATAGTAAGTTTGTTTGTTTGTTACCTTTTCACGCCTAAACCACTGAACAGATCATCCTGAAATTTTGCATTGTCAGATGTACAGAAACGGACATACCTTTCATCCGGAAAAAAGTGCTGTTCCCGAGGAAAACAACAGTAACGTTATTATGATAATAGATGGCGCCACGTGTCTTTCGAACGGGATCGACACTTATGCGGGTAAAACCGCGGGGCGTTGCTAGTTTATAATAATTTCAAAACCACCTATAATCAAAGAAAATCCATTAAAACCCCACATTAATCCCTCCAATCATATAACCTCATACGTATAACAATATCGCCTATATTTAAACCCCGAAGCCCCGGTCCCTGTGTCTATAAATACAGCGTCAAACCCGGTTAACCATGGTAACTCAGTTACTTACACCTAACTGGGTAACGCTTCATAGTCACCTCTGTGTATCAATGCTGATGTAAAGTTCGTTGCACACGGGATTGGCTCGTAATTTTATGTAAGCCTCACCGCAATTGGTTAATAGGGGAGAGACGTGATTGTGACGCGATTCGTCCTGATACGACGACATAAGTAAATAAAAACATTTTTCAGTTCTTTTACTATAATTCTGTTTTATTTTCGATATCCCCTTATTTTTCTCTGTCCCATCACTACTAAAAATACTTTCTAGTGCGGTTCAGGTCGATGTCGGACCCATATAATTTTATTATATTTTCAAATTCTAATGAAATGGGTCCCGCCTGCTTCCAACTTTTATTTAATTTAAAATGGGCTTGTTTTTAGCATTTCAGTTTTTTAACTTAAGTTTTTTTTATCGCAGTCGGGTTTTTATTTTTTTTAATTATTTAAAGTTTCGAATTTTAAGTTGTACGGAATAAATTTTCATTTTCTTTTGTTTTTCTGGGTAACGCATCATAGTCATATCTGTGTATCAATGCTGTTGTAAAGTCCGTTGCACTTAAGCCTATCCGCAATTGGTTAATAGGGGAGAGACGGGATTCTGCCGGATTAGGCGTAGTAGGTTTGGTTTTGCAATAGAATGTGACCTGCTCTTGTCTATTTGAGAAATGTTGGAAATCGTCAATCCGCCTGGAGAAAGCGTACCTACTGATTAACGCTCGTACCTTCTCTGTATAAAAAAATTAAATTAAAAATTTAAAAAACCCCCGACACAAAAAAATAAATAAAATTAAATGTAGGTAAGTAATTGGAAAAGGATCAAATAATTTAAAAACCCCCTACTTAAAGAATCTTGGTAACGAGACTAAAACAGATAAATTCATATGGAAGTCGGGGGACCGTTCTGTGGAACACCTAAGCTAAGAGGTCCCCCGACTTCCATATGATTTTTTCTGTTTTAGTCTCGTTACCAAGATTCTTTAAGTAGGGGGTTTTTAAATTATTTGATCCTTTTCCAATTACTTACCTACATTTAATTTAATTTTTTTTTTTTGTGTCGGGGGTTTTTTAAATTTTTAATTTAATTTTTTATTTATTGCTTTTTGTAGGGACTCCTTAATTTTTGTATTTCATTTCTTTTATTTTCTTGCGTTTTAAGATTCAGGTAATTTGGTGTTTAATCAGGTTTTTTATCCGTCAATAAATAATTATTAATTTATAGTTGAAGAATAATTTTTAAGACTAAACAGATTTTTTTGTTTTATTATTATGCTTTTTCTAGTTCTTCCTTTAGTTATTCAACTTTAGTACAAGTATTTCATAGCTATTAGATATCTTAGGTATTTCAGATCTAGTTTATAAAATGGGACTGCGACACTATCTGATGTAGAAATACCTACGCATTTTAAGTAGGATAATTCCATTCGTAATAAAAATAGTCAAACTCAGTGGTCGTAGGTACCAGTCGTCACTCCACTTTCCTCATCATTCTAGGGCATTGATCAGACAAAAAAATATGTTCAAGTTTTTAGTTTTCATTTCGTTAGTTAATATTCCTCATTCCCTTTCAATATAGTGTACATTATTCTAATTGTCAAGCCCTTTCATTTGATACTTATATTGAATGATTTGTGAAAAAAATATATGATTCGCCATTTTGTGGTAGCGGCCATCTTGGATTTGAAATTTGTAATAGCGTATAGTTTTCTACTATTCAAGCCCTTTCATTTGGTACCCATATTAAGGGAGTTGTGAAAAAATATGTAGTCCGCCATTTTATGGCGGTGGCCATCTTAGACCGATTTTCATCAAACATAGCTAAGAACACTCCCGACTAATTCACCTTTCAAACAAAAAAAACAAAATCAAAATCGGTTCATCCGTTCGGGAGCTACGATGCCACAGACACACACACACACACACACAGACACGTCAAACTTATAACACCCCGTCGTTTTTGCGTCGGGGGTTAAAAATGGGACTGCGAAACTATCTGATGTAGAAATACCTACGGTTTTTAAGTAGGATAATTCCATTCGTAATAAAAATAGTCAAACTTAGTGGTCGTAGGTACGAGTCATCATTCCACTTTCCTCATCATTCTAGAGCATTAATCAGACAAAAAAATATTTCAAGTTTTTAGTTTTCATTTCGTTAGTTAATATTCCTCATTCCGTTTCAATATAGTACACATTATTCTACTTGTCAAGCCATTGCATTTGATACCTATATTGAAGGAGTTGTAAAGAAAAAATATAATTCGCCATTTTGTGGTGGCGGCCATCTTGGATTTGAAATTTGAGATAGCGTATAGTATTCTACTAGTCAAGCCCTTTTATTTGATACCCATATTGAGGGAGTTGTGAAAAAAAAAATGTAAATCGCCATTTTGTGGTGGCGGCCATCTTGGATTTTAAATTTATCATAGTGTATAGTATTCTACTATTCAAGCCCTTTCATTTGATACCCATATGAAGGTTGTGGTGAAAAAATATGTAGTCCGCCATTTTGTGGCGGCGGCCATCTTGGACCGATTTTCATCAAACATAGCTAAGAACACTCCCGACTAATTCACCTTTCAAACAAAAAAAACAAAATCAACATTGGTTCATCCGTTCGGGAGCTACGATGCCACAGACAGACACAGACACACACACAAATACACACACACAGACACGTCAAACTTATAACACTCCGTCGTTTTTGCGTCGGGGGTTAATAAAAAAAATACTAAAACAAAAATCTAGGAAAATGATTACCTTAAAAAAATATATAATTCTCCATTTTGTGGTGGCGGCCATCTTGGATTTGAAATTTGTAATAGCTTATAGTATTCTACTAGTCAAGCCCTTTCATTTGATACCCATATTGAGGGAGTTGTGAAAAAAAAATGTAATTCGCCACTTTGTGGTGGCGGCCATCTTGGATTTGAAATTTGTCATAGTGTATAGTATTCTACTATTCAAGCCCTTTCATTTGATACCCATATTAAGGAAGTTGTGACACACACACACACAGACACGTCAAACTTATAACACCCCGTCGTTTTTGCGTCGGGGGTTAAAAAGGCCTGTTTTCTGCATTGGAAAAGCTACAAAATACAATAACTTTCAAGTTATCATTCTCTGTCAGTCTTTCCTATTTGTAATGGACTGGAAATGCATGACATGTTTTAAAATCAAATCACGTAATCATTTGCAAACATGGGTAAGTAAATACTTAATGAAAAGCTGCACTTTCGAAACTACTTTATGACCAAAACTCATTTCTCGACAAAATTAGGAGGACTTATTTAAAAACTTGTGAACAATTTCAACGACATAAAACACTAAAAGCTTATAAAACTGCAGTGACCCAAATTGTGTCCACAATAACTTTTTAAATGAGCTAACTAAGTTATTACAGGTAGAAGTAAAAATGGGGCTGTTCATTAACACCGTTGTTAACTGGACATTCTTTCTGAATGATGTTACTAATGTGGGTCATATATTGTGAAGCAGTGGGTGCCTCCACCGCTTGTATTAATTTTATTCCCGCCGGTGTGCTCCGAGCCTTATAACTTATAACATTGTGCGTATAATATAGGGTGTAAGTAAAATTTGCTGGTTTTGGTTTGAATATTAGTGAGTGTAGTTGTGTCTTAGTTTTGGAACTGAAATTGAAATAAGGGTCTAAAGTTTGAGTGGAAACATACAGTTTAGGTACGAATATATGCGTTTTTTTAATCTGTAGCTTTTTGATGATATAGAGTATCCATTTTTATCTAAAATTCGTACTGGAATTCCTCAATGACCTTTTTTTTTTTGAAAACGTCTTTTGTAGGTACATATTTTGTATAGTGTAAATATTCGAAAAACATCAGACATCTAAAAGAAACACATTTGACTATAAAAGACATTGAAAAACAAAAACAGAAGCTGAATTTCGAAAGTAATTTTGAGAGCAAACACGGTATCGGTTACATGACGCATTATACAACCCGCATCACAAAAAAAAACAGCATCAGACCTCCCACACATTCCCGCATTAGTTAGAATGCGGTATCACAGAACTATTCCCGGGAACGGTGGGGTGACCTCGAAAGCGCCATAACCCTATAACGCCATGGCGCCGCGCCGTCGCCCTATCCCCGCCAAGGACCGAAGGACAACCCACTGGGTGTTTTCCAGACATTGCAGAGCCTGTTACGTCATCACGTGTTATTGGTCCTGAATTAGCAGGATGTTTTGATTGTCTGTGGATTAAGATGGTTGCTTAGTACATAGTAATGTACCATTTACAGTTAATTAAGGTGATATGTTGAAAAAAATGTGGTTTTTCTATTTCGTGTAACTTGTTAAGTATGTAGAATAGGGATTTAACATTTTGCTATATGTTTTTTGACTCTTTGGTCTAGTACCATGTAAAAGGAATACACGATTCAATTAATTTTTCTCGATACAAAAAAATTGCAAATTTATATCAATTTTTTTACTTTTTTCGACATCACGGCGTAATGCTTAATTAAGAGTTATTCAATGGAATTTACTTTAAAACATAGAGAATTATCATATCAAAGTTTACTCAAAGTAGTTTTACATTTAATTCATTTATTTTGTTAAAAAAACCGGCCAAGTGCGTGTCGGGCCACGCGCAGTGTAGGGTTCCGTAGCAGCCCGTAATCACAATGTAGTACGATTCTGTCTCTATTCTGAATAGGTAAAAAAAAAACATATTTTGCTTTTCAATGCAAGTCTTTACCCGTTATAAACAAGCAACTACTTCATCTTAGTCACTTTAAAGGATTAATGCTAAGGATTTTGTATTTGGTACAAAATTATCCAACACCCAAGTTCAACGACTATTACTGCAAAACTAATAAAGTTATCGCTATAATTTTCCTTTAAATAATCGCTATAATTTTCCTTTAAAGTTCATGAAATGCACTATCATCGTGAATCTTTTCAGATTTTTCAAGGCAGCAGTTTAGGTTTTAGAGGGGGGGGGACGCTCTACTGGAACAAAAATTTGCACTTTAAAGTTTAATATTTCGTAAATGAAGCATTAAATCGAAAAATATTTTGAGCAACCCCCAAGTCATTTTAGAAGACCTATTCAACGATACCCCACACGATGGGGTATATTTTCCAAAATTTTATTTTACCACTTTGTCGGCGTGATTGATAATTATACATATTGGTACCAAATTTCAGCTTTCTAGTGCTAACGGTCACAGAGATTAATAATAATAATAATAATAATAATAATACTTTATTTGCCAAAATGTAGGTGTACAAAATAGTATGATCTTATTATAAATGTGGCCCAATTACATTCTACCATTACATGTGGTGTGCAAATATTTAATTCTAGAATACATTAAATTATTAAAAATATCATAATAGTTATTCCTTCAGCTATGGACTTACAAAATGTCTGATTATATATTAAATTAATTGCAAATATTCAATTTCACAATACCTACATTAAATAATTAAAAATATCATAACATTACATTAGTTACCAATAATAATAATATGATTGTTATAAAATGTCAGATTTTATATAATAATTTGAAATGTTAATTAATGTCCATGAATATTGTTATAATGTCAAAAAATTTAATGTCCATGAATATTGTTATAATGTCAAAAAATAATAATAATAATAGTAAATGTCAAAATAAAAAACAAATATAACCAAATTTATTGACATTACTTTCTTTCTTCGACATGTGACAGCGAGGACGGACAGACGGACGGACAGCCATGGCGAAACTGTAAGGGTTCCTAGTTGACTACAGAACCTTAAAAAGGAGTAAGTTCGTTTTGGCACATACGTCGTTTTATTCAGAGCGCACGCACATTATAGCCATCACTCTTCTTTTGCGTTTCAAAAGCAATTGCATCACTTTCGCTCGCTTAGTGGATTTTCGAGAATTTTAGATTTTCCAGGTAGCGCCTTAACTTGAGGTAGTGCCGCTAACTACTAAACTTATACAAATAATGTCCCTAATTAGCCACGATATGTTACATGGAAAACCATATGAACACTTTTATAATGGTTTAAATTTTTTAACATAAGATTTTTAGGTAAATATCATTTGACTTTTCAGCTTTCATCTACACAAGCTGTAGCTGCGAGCAAGTATTTTATTATTTTCATCTCTTTCTTTTTATAAATGAATGACATTCCATTTCCCGCAACTCTTGCTCACTATATACACTATACTATTCTATCTACGTTTATGTAAAAGTTCAATGGACTACCTATCAGACTCCCAGTCAGACAACGTGAAGCCCGTGAAATAAAAACTTACGGTGAAAACTAGGCCACCGTCAATACTCAGAGATTTCTAGGAAAAACAGGAGCGAAGTTCAATGGCGAACGCATACACAACCTGCAGCTATAGTACACTATAAATAAACATCGCAAGTTCCTCCATCTTATTCGCAGAAAGTTCACACATTTCGAGGCCAGTTCTTTTATTAGATTCGGAATGAGTCCAAATCGTCACGCCTAGGTTTCGCCTGCCTTGGTAACGACGCCCATCTTCCGGCATGCATTGTGTGACGATTCTGACTTATCTGTCTGACCCGCCCACTTCAGACTCCCCGCACTCTCCTCTTGCTCACTATATACACTATACTATTCTATCTACATTTATGTTAAAGTTCAATGGACTACCTATCAGACTCCCAGTCAGACAACATGAAGCCCGTGAAATAAAAACTTACGGTGAAAACTAGGCCACCGTCAATACTCAGAGATTTCTAGGAAAAACAGGAGCGAAGTTCAATGACGAACGCATACACAACCTGCAGCTATAGTAGACTATAAATAAACATCGCAAGTTCCTCCATCTTATTCGCAGAAAGTTCACACATTTCGAGGCCAGTTCTTGTATTAGATTCGGAATGAGTCCAAATCGTCACGCCTAGGTTTCGCCTGCCTTGGTAACGACGCCCGTCTTCCGGCATCCACTGTGTGACGATTCTGACTT
Source organism: Mesoligia furuncula (assembly GCA_916614155.1). Lineage (NCBI taxonomy): Eukaryota > Metazoa > Arthropoda > Insecta > Lepidoptera > Noctuidae > Mesoligia > Mesoligia furuncula. Next base: position 8,107,654 of record OU744793.1, on the reverse strand, counting down.
ATCTGTCTGACCCGCCCACTTCAGCCTCGCTGACTTATCACCAACATCGCCGATACCTGTCTTGGTAACAACATCCTACCTAACTAATATGTGAAAGTAAGTTTGTTTGTTTGTTTTTACCTTTTCACGCTTATACCACTGAACCGATCATCCTGAAATTTTGTATATACGTTGTCAGGTGTACAGAACCCGAAAGAGATACCGTGGCCCCTGGCACAGGCAACTGAAGGAACACGGGTGGGTTTTAGTCAGTAAGAGTCTGACACTCCCTTCCGCTCCGTCCAGAGCGGGAGGGGTCATTTGATGATTTCCCACCGAAAAAAAAAAAAAAAAAGGTGTACAGAACCAGATATAGGGTACCTTTCATTCTGAAAAAAGTGCTGTCCCCGAGGAAAACAACAATAACGTTATTATGATAATAGATGGCGCCACGTGTCTTTCGAACGGGATTGACACTTATGCGGGTGAAACCGCGGGGCGCTGCTTGTTTATAATAATTTTAAAAACACCTAGGTATAATACAAAAAAATTCAATAAAACCCCACATTAATCCATTCGTTTTTTTTTATGGTACCCAAAACCGATATCAACCATTCTGCTTACGTCTGAAGTGAGTTGGAAAAGCAAGTGTGCAAGGTAGAAAAAAAAATTCCTAGTTCCCGTACCTATTTATAAACGTTCAAAATCTAGTCACAATCTCATGTCAACGACAATCAATATAAAAAAAATTACAAAAATGTAAGTAATATAGTACTTAGGTACATATTATTATTTATTTATTTAACACTAGAATACTAAATAAGTGACTAACTAACTTACTATACAAATAAATATAAAAACAAAAGATACTTAGGCGTCGAAGTACTCGTCCGCATCGCTGTCATCCGGAAACGTGCCCAGACTGGCAGCATTGCCACGTTGAATGGCAATGCTAATTCTTTGGCAAAAGAACGACCCAGCCCTCTGGTCACGTGAAGTGTCGACCAGCCGGCGAGAAATTTCCTTAAAAAGGAGACGCGCACTCGGGCCCCATGACCCGAGCGTTTCGACCTCAAACGGCTCAAAGCTGTAGTTGCCCTGGTTACAGTATTTGCGCTGCTTGAGGGTCTCAGCAGCCGCAGCAGCGGCGCCAGCACAGCCCGCCGTGCTAGGAACGTGAGCTGGCGCAAGGGTATCGACACGTATCACACACATACTTACATAGATATAAATTTCTAGGAGTACTAACGTAAGACTGGATGCGGAAGGCGGAGGACAGGGTATTGTGGTAGGTGTGTAGGTTGTGCTAGGCTGCGCCTAGGAGCGGCCTATGTCCAGCAGTGAACTGCGATAAACTGAGTTGATTGATTGATTGTAGATAATTTTTGTAAAAGTGTCTGTGTGTGTCTTAAAGAATAGCCCCACCTCATACTTCAGAATGAATGGGCAGCAGCGTTCTCTATGCATTCCACCACCATACTATACTGCGACCGCCAACCCGCCTGCCAAGCGTGGCAACCCCCCCCTTTTGGGGGAGGCCTACGTCCAGCAGTGGACGTCTTTCGGCTGAAATGATGAGATCATTTTTGACAAATTGTCGCTAAGATTCGTTTTGCGAACGCGTTCTAAAATTCGGGAATTGCCCCTCAGATTCGCATCAACGGGTGACGCGTTCTCATTCTTACAACGCCCACGCTAGCAATGCGTCACAACTATACGGCTTAACTACTTCTATAAAAGTTCGTTGTTCTAAGAATAGCTGTATTGTGCTTGTTTAAATACCAGTTAACTGGTACTGTAGTATAATGAAACTTAGCTGAAATTGAATTAGAAAAAAGTGGTATTTTTATTAGCTGTATTATTTTGGTCGTGGCAAGTACCTACTTACCTACAAAGTGCTGATTATACCTCTTAAGAAAAGTATTATGTAGTCCACACTTATATAAACTTCAGGGTTGAACAAGAACTTGCTAATAGATAGCTGCAAGTCTTCAAAATCTGCCTAGCTTATTCCCAACTATGTTGGGATCGGCTTCCAGTCTAACCAGATTCAGCTGAATACCAGTATTTTACATGGAGCGACTACCTATCTGGCCTCCACAACTCGGTTACTGGGTAATACGATACCCCTTGAGACTGGTTGTCAGACTTTCGGGCTTCTGACGACCCGTAACATCCACGTTTGACAGCCGGGACCAACGGCTTAACGTGCTTTCCGAGGCATGGAGGGATCTTGATATGTAAAGATGGTCACCCATCCAAGGACCAACCACGGCAAGCGTAGCTTAACCTGATCGATCGATCTGTGCCTCTCTTATTATTTAGCCAGAGGCTCCTCAAAAAAAAAACGTTCTTAAGAGCGTTTACGCCGTACGGCATTTCATACAAACTTTCAAGCCCCTATTATTCGAAATTAATGAACCGATGTTAATTAAGCTTCATACGAATTAGCAGGATACAAAGGTCTAAAAAGTTAGTAGAGAACATTTTCAAAATGTCTTATTTAAAAAAAGATAACTGGAAATCTCTGTTTCTATTGAAAATTTAAAATCTGTTTAATTTGGCTGTAACACTATTTTTCAAAAATGTTCTCTACTAACTTTTTAGACCTATGTATTTTGCATATGCGTACAAAGTTTCATTAAAATCGGTTCATTCATTTCGAAAAATAAGGGCTTGAAAGTTTGTATGAAATGCCGTACGGCGTAAACGCTCTTAAGTAATAAAGCCAAAATCCCCTGCTTTGACAATCGGTGGTCGTACTTTGTTATAGACGTAAATAAGGATGCTACTGCGAATCCTCAATATAATAATATTAATAAGAACACCAATTTAAAACATGTTTCATAAACAAAATAAGAAGAATATAATTATACTGTGTCCCTATATTTTCCTTTTTCATGATAAGTACATTATTTTTATAACCTCTAGAACCCTCAAAAAATGCTCAAAATTGCCGCTGTCAACAGAGGCCTAGTGTACAAATTTGACAACTATTAATGAAAAAAAAAACATAGGGACACAGTTTATATCCTTCATAATCTGTTTATGAAATATCTTTTAAATTCGTCCAAAAGAAACTCATCACCTTACGAAAGTAGCTTAACATCGTCGGAGCATAGATATCGAAGAGACTTTTTTAAAGTAAAAAGTCATAATTCGAGGTTTGGCTCTCGCCTGTTTCCTGCTCCATTATTATTGGATATATATCTATCGCGCCTCGCCTCCGACCGCTTTTCCTCTTATAGGTTGGACAACAGTTAAGCCACTTTCATAAGGTGATGAGCTTCTTTTTGCTAAAAAATAACAATCAGCCTCTATCAACGTTCCCACTACTCTCTTCGAGAGGGAGTGGGCTGTAATCCACCACGCGGGCCCGGTGCGGGTTGGTAGATGTCTTATGTCTTCGAATTTTTTGTTTCTAGGATATGCCGGGTTTCCTTACCTACAATGTTACCTTACACCGTTTTGAGAAAAGTGATGATGAAATTATTTACGCAAAGTAAAACGCCTGTCTGGGTTCCAATCCACCACCGTAACACTATAAGTGGCACTAGCAGGTGGTGTAGGTGCAAGTGCTACTTGTAAAATGGGGCTGTTACCACTGGGCAACCATTGCTACAAACTACATCATGTTTTTAATACATTTTTTTTGTATTCACAAAACCAAACATACACAATAACCCAGTAACAGGGTTGTGGAGGTCTGATAGGCAGTCGCTCCATGTAAAACACTGGTATTCAGCTGCATCCGGTTAGACTGGAAGCCGAACCCAACATAGTTGGGAAAAGGCTAGGCTAGGCTAGATGATGCTGATGAAAACCAAACATAATGCACCCAAAAGCTGTGCGATATGATAATTTATGAATTCCCACCGAAATAATTACACATATCGATCGATAAATTCCGGCATTCCCTCGAACTGAATAAAATTGAAACTGGTCAATTCAGTTTCATTACAACGAGGATTAACAATTATTAATTGATTAATTAAAACACAATAAAGCAATGTAATTATATCACCACTAATTCGCATCACTCAATTAATATCAGTATTGGAGCAATTAAATGTCGATGCTATCCATTAATTAATAGTATTAATACTGCAATTCGGAATCCCAGATTCAGTTTATATGATTATGTAATTATTGAAGCTGAAATATTTCATGAACTCACGGCTGATGATTGATGTTACTAGGTTGATTTATAAACTTAGATAACTTACTAGATTGTCTTAGTTAGCAGAACTTTCGGGATTACTAATTTTAAAATATAACTTCAAACCATTTTGTATTATGTTACCAGAACGAGGCTGGCTTAACCGGTCTAGCTCAGTGCGTAGTATGATATAATAGAAAATCGTTTGTGTCTCATTAGCGGAGCTTGAGGTCATATAATAAAATCAATCTGCCTAACATTTCCCAACTATGTTGGGGTCGGCTTCCAGTCTAACCGGATGCAGCTGAATACCAGTATTTTACATGGAGCTGTCTGACCTCCACAACCCAGTTACTGAGTAACACGATACCTCTTGGTAAGATTGGTTGTCAGACTTTCGGGCTTCTGACGATCCGTAACGGCAAAGATCCGAGAATGACAACCGGGACCAATGGCTTAACGTGCTTTCCGAGGCACGGAGGGGTCTCGGTATGTAAAGATGGTCACCCATCCACGACTGGCCGCGGCAAGCGCAGCTTAACATGATCGATCAACCCGTGCGGCTGTTATTACTTAGTCACGTGCTCCTTAGATTCACTAAAATCAAATCGAAGCAAATCCAAATATAGCACAGAAGCTTAAACTATTCTTATTCCTAAAATAGTATATATCTTCGACTTTGTTTATCAATAATATCTTCTAACATACGAGTATATAAAATTATGTATCTTTGCATTTCTCCTATCTAATATTGCATCTGCAGATTCACCCACTTTACTATATTATCTTTCATTATATTCGGTTCACAACCATTCACAAAGTTCAACTCGAACTTCGAACGGGATCAAGCAATAGTTTTGCAGCCAAAATGAAACAGGGTATAAAGCTCTGGTTCGAGGGAGGTGGCCCAATTCGGCGCGGCGCCCGTTCGGCGGGGCGGCGGCGCCGTCTCGTCTACCTCATCTTCGAAAAAACCAGATCAACCGGCGCCTTGGAAGACACCCAGAGATTTTTTGCCTGTATATGTAGGCCTCGAGGTCACGCGCCTGTTATGTTAATGGGGCTGGGAAAACCCTATGGTGTAGGAAATATTATAATTTGTCAGTGTCGTTGCGTGATGGGTCATTTTTCTCAAGTTAAGGATGTTTTTGTTTGTGTTTTCATCATCGTTAAGTTTGTTCTGTCGCTTAACTTGATGGCGGGAAAGTAAAAAGTGTTAATGATGTTTTGTACCTGAGAATCGAGTGGCGTATCGTATGGTATCGTATCCTTTGGTTGTAGGTACTACTTATATTTCTAGGCAAGTCAATAAAACACCTCTTTTGTTTTACACTGAAAGAAATAAGCAGTAAATAAAAATGAAAAAATATTGGTCTGAACTACTTCAAACAGTTCCATATGAGCCTAACGTATAAAACAGGAGTTTTTACTGATCCGAAAACAGTTAAAGCTTGAGGCAAAATGTTACTGTCATGACAGTAAACTGTAACGTTTTAAGTAGCTAAAAGGTCACAAAATTAACTGTTTTATTCATTTGGTGATATCGTTCAAACCATTAAAATTTACTTACATTACAGTAATGCTGGTTTTCCTTTTTTTTTTTTTTTGTCAGTAAATAGTATGTTCAATCATTAAAAGTTCCTGTTTTGTCTTTTACTGTTTTACAAACATTTCTTCTTACTTTATAAAGAGTCTTAATGAAATCGCTTTAATGTGGTGTGGTAAGAATTTATTTTTTTCAGTGCAAGAGTTTCACTGTGATGTAATTTAACCGTCATTTACACAGGCCATACCGGAATATTAACCGTGTAAATTTTATAGTGGCCTGTTTCAACTTTAATTCTCGTAGTTGCATTTAATCCCAGCATAATAATATTTTGCCTTACTTCCGCGTCCCGAGTAAGTAGAAATTTCTCAACCACGTACTTTTGAAAAATGAGCTCAGATTTTAGCATAAAATCTTCTGTACGCGAGCTGTTCTTTCTTGTATTTTCATTTCTGCTCTATTATTGGGTTCTCTTTAGTCAAGAATATTTATAAACCTAGCATGTTTTACTAGTACAGTCGGTGGCCAACATTATCTGACCCACTTGAGTGATAGCGAATTTGAACCTTATCGTGAACATTTGGAATACTCCGTGCAAGCCTTTCGATAAATCATTTTGTTAGGCGATTTTAATCATTATATTGTTGTTGTTAAGGTTGAAAGGCTAATGAGTTTCAAGACTACTAAAAAAAACCAAGGCGAGGGTGGATGAATAAAAAAAAATATCGCGCATCAGTAACATTTTAAAGGTGTCTACGGTTAATAGCTAAATTCCGTGATTCATTTTAATAGCTGGTTGTGATTGTGCGATAATGAACTTTATGAAAATATACGATATGGTTCAAATTCTTTAGAATATTGCGTCTGTCATCACAACTAAGATCGAGTTTCAAAACGTATTACAAGCGTTGAGTTGGTCTCGTGGTCACTAAGGCAGCTCGATAGTCATCGTTGTTTGCGTTCGAAACCAGGCAAAAACCTAACAGTTTTTTGTTAGCAATGTTTTGTTTTTAATTATTATCTATTTTTTTACTTTTTTTTTAACGAACGAAGTCGGGAAATATATTTTTAAATGGGCAGTTTGTATAGAAATGAAACAAATTCATTGCAAGTAATAAAAATGTTTATTAATTCATTAAAATATACATAAGTAAGATAAAGTAAGTAAATGCTCTTAGTTCTAAATTAATACATTTTATAATATTATCATATTCAAACTTAACCATATATAAACATTTAAAAAAAGTCATGCTAATGGTAATTGCTTGGAAGTATGTTATCGATAAAACATTGATGTATAAATGCGAGAAAATGAATGAATTTGTGAAATGTTTTACAGATTTCTAGCTAAGTATATGTAGTGAATCAACATGTTACTTAAATAGAAAAATGCATTTCCATTTATAACAATAACATCACCACAGAATCTTACATTTTAATGGTTTAGCATTCATTCAATTGAGCATTTACTTACATAGTGTGTTTCAAAATACTTATAAGTAAGTAGATTAGTTAGTAGCGAAGTGGCGCACCGCTCCTGCTATAACTTGCTGTAAGCGGCTACGCATACCGCTCACCATGTTCCAACACAAATCTTTTCCTCTCATGTGCTCCAATGTCGATGACACGATCTCAGCCAAATTGTTTTTATTTCGCACTTCGGATGTGTCCCAATTTAAAACCATTTGACCCCATAGGTTTTATATAGACTTCAAATCGGGAGTTTTACATGGCTAGTAAATAACAGTTACACCTTGAGCAGCTAACCAATTCTTCACAATGCCTGCACGGTGGATGGAGCAGTTATCTTGCACGAAGTAAATATCTGTATTTGGATAGGCAATTCGCACAGTCGGCAGCAGGAAGTCACCATCCAGCCAACAATGTTTTGTATAGTAATTAAGTAAGTTGCGACATGACGCTTTGATTACACCATATTCATTAAAAATACTTTTCACGATTTACGTCAAACGTTTTAGAAATGTTTGTGCGCCGCAGTCACTGTTTAGGCGTAGGTAGACTGACTTTTGTCACTTAGATCAATTTAGTATCCATCTACCCCACGACGTAAACTTTTACTTCGTCCTACTTATTTGAGGACTTATAGTTTTTTTTTTATCTACCCACTTGTTTTCCAGAAAAGTTATTAGGCAAAAATCATATTGGTCGTTCTATAATAATGCAAGAAATATTGTAGAAATCATAAATGAAAACAAATAAAGAAAAAGAAATTATAAAGAAATTGATAAAAGGTGGATTGTGTTTTCGAACCCACATGTTGTTCGTCGCGAATCCAGCATCGAACCGCGAAGCCACAATGACTGGTTGAGAATACGCGAAATTAAAGATTAGGTAGTAAGTATGGCCGTGTTATTTAAAAGCTTTTCAACTTTAACGACAAGAAGATAATGATTAAAATGGCTTAACAAGATATGCCGGTGGGTCAGGCAATGTTGGGTGGGTCAGACAATGTTGGTCACCGACTGTACAATAGGTCTCAAACTCAAAGCATTTATTTCAATTGAACCATTTACAGGCACTTTTGAATTTTCAAGAAGTCGGTCAGTCAGAAATATGAAGCTAGTTGCCCATTCCAAAGCGAAGTAGGTTTGTATCTATGGAGAAGAACGGGCAAGAAACTCCATGGAATTCATGAACCAAACACATAAGGCTACGCAATCAATATTGACCCATGGCACCTATGATTATGAAGAAGGATTTTTTTTGCGGATGGTAAATCATCAAATGACTCCTCCCGCTCTGGGTGGAGCGGAAGGGAGTGTCAGACTCTTACTGACTAAAACCCACCCGTGTTCCTTCCTTAGCCCTTTATGTTCCGGGCCAGCGGGTAACCCTTTCGGACAATCCCACTGATTTCGGACAATCCCGCTGATACGAAGAAGGATTGAATGTTGAAATTACTGTTTATACGAGTATATTACTTATTGTACTGTGCGCTGTGTGAACATAATCATAATAAAAAACATACGTCAAAATGTCTATTTAACGTTGCGTTTACTTCACGCGTTTACGTAACTTGCTTCAGCCCGCGACTAGGACCGCGTGAAATTTATTGTTTTGGATATATCCTAGACATTCGGCTTCTCATTAGTGAAAGGCTTTTCGGAATCAGATTAGTAGTTCCGCAGATTACCCCCCTACATACACATACAAACTCACAAATTGTACAGACGCCCGCACATCAAGCTACTACAATCTGTCAAATTTCTTTAATCGATTTTCAACTTTATCGCTAAAGCATAAGGTTCAAAGTTGATTGGGAAAATTTGACAGTTTCGGGTAGCTTGATGTGCTGGCGTCTGTACTATAATATTAGTATACAGGGTGGCAGGAACATAGACGCATCACATGTTACCATGGATTCAGTACATGATTCTGAACCACCCCCCCCCCCCCACTAACATTAAAAATTTTCGTCGGTCATTAAAAAAAATAGCCAAACATACATTTTAACCGCATAGGTATTGCACTTTTCTTTATAACAGATGTTTTTTTTTGATACTCCACTAAAAATATAATGTGCTGAATCATAGTTAGGCTCAATTTACACCGCCGCGGAACGGAATGGAAGCGTTTTTTTTTTGTATAAAGTATTATGAACTTTATGTCAATAGTGTAACGCATAAATTAGACACACCCATACGCACAGATCGCGTATCTTCTGGAGAATGATCGCGCATTCTCGGGAATTCCCGCATTAACAAGCTCGTATCTACTAGTTTGTACAGTCAACAGCAAAAGCAGATGATCAAAATCAGAAATTCAATATTAATGAATGGAGTTCGCGTCAGAACTGTGTGGCGTCGAAGTGGTTTCTATGTGGCGTTGAGTGCTTTGAATCACTGCGACGCCACTCAGTTCTGACGCGAATTCCGTTCATTAGTATTGAATTTCTGATTTTGACCATCTACTTTTGCTGTTGACTGTACATTAGACAATTGACATAAAGTTCATTTTGCTATTACAAAAACTCGATTCCACTCCGTCCCGCGGCGGTGTAAATTGAGCCTAATAGTTTGAGCGTCGTTGATATCCCTGCCACTCTGTATAGACTGGATTGTTCAATTGTACATAGATCTATATGTTTTCAAAAGTGTGGTACAGTACAAATCCGTTAATATGTACTGTACGTGACATTTGACGTTGTAACCCTCTGACCATCTAAAGTTTTTGTTGAAAGTTCACCAGCGCAACAGAGTACATTGACCCCACTGTGAATTTACTTACAAGATTGATTCCTTCTGTAGCTGCTGCCTTATTCGTGTGTGAAAATGTTTTGTGTGGTTCTGTAGGTGGAACCAAATGTCCTGTTGCTGAATAAAAATAGCTCACAACTTTATTGGTCGTAAACGGTCTTTATAGGATATCGGAATGTACCTTTATGGGAAAAAAATAAAGGAGTGGTTGAAAACGGGTGTTTTCTGAGTGTGGCTAAGTTTCTGAAAGTGGCCAATGTTCACTTTGCCTGGACGAGTAGTTGTTTTAGAAACGTCATTTACTATGCATTTATTTACTTTAGGTACTTAATATACTTCAGGTACTTTACATATTCCATGTGAGCAACATTACAGCATAATCAGGCTATAAAGTTCCCACTGCTGGGACACAGGCCTGCTCTCTTCGAGAGGGAGTGGACCGTAATCCACCACGCGGGCCCAGTGCGGGTTGGTAGATGTCACTTGACTTGTTGTGGGCACCAATTCATGGCAAAATATGTATTATAGTCTTATTATTATTTCCTTTATTAAACTGAATACATATAAATTATATTTTTAAATATTAGTATAAAAACATTTAAAAAATATTAAAAATAGTAGTCCACAGATATCGGGAACAGGGTCCTAGCTACCGGCGGTCAGGGCTCCAGAGAGAGGAACCTCCTAACTATGCGGGCCGTGTCCAGAAGTACCGCTTTCTGGATCAAGCCATGCCCAACGAGAGGCTCCTCAGGTGTTGGTCGAGGCTCTTGGTCTATTAGTCCATTGGCTGTCACGACTATCAGCACAATGATCGCCGAGTCTTATTAATATTAATAATTGTGACACACATATTATACGTTTATCTAATGTTTAAAGTTCGCCTTGACCATTTGCATAGATACAAAATTACATTTGATTTCATTTAAAATCGTCCAACATAAGGATATCAAGCGTTCATTACCTACAAGAAGACGGTGCTTAACCGACTTCAAAAAGCAGGAGGTTATGCATTCGGCGGGTATAAGGTTTTCAGTTAGTTAAGTGTAGCATTGTCTTGATAAATATATGTAGGTAGCTGCCATCCACCTTGGTACTGGCGAAAAGCCATACCATGATTTGGTCGGTTGACCGATTTTTTTAATAGACCACTCTGTCACTATTTTTATTTTATTATTTAACCCATGTTGTCCCACTCCTGGGTAAAGGTCTCTTTCATACCTTCCCAGTACTTATTCTATATGTTGTGCCGTCTCCGGCTAATCGTTCAAGAACGAGTCCAAATTGTGACGCTAGCGTTTGTTAGGCCTGCCTCGGTGACGTAGGCGACGTCACTGTAACATCAAAATCTAAGGAAGATTTCAAGTGCAACGATATAAATTTTAATAGCATTATTATACTTACGTTTTTCATATGTGTTCTTATTTGACTGGTTGTCTGCGATAGTTTTGAGTATGAAGGAAACAGACAAGGGCTTGTTTGAATGTCAGTCGTACCGGGTGAATGTACCGCGTCTAAATAAATATGACCGAGACACTGAACTGTATGGACTATGCGATTTTTTTCGTTTTTTTTTTGCTGAAATTATGACAAAGATGATGAGATTTTTTTAATTATCAATATGTTCCCCCGTAATACGAGTACATGTGACTTAAACATAACTGGCGCAACAAGGGTGTTACTATATCCGCTCCAATGTCGCGAAATCTCCGATCGGTAACAATAGAAAAAGTAATTGTGTCTCATTATTAGTGACAGTTGAGCTAATAGGTACACCTCTGCCTAACCAGTCTAGGATCACAGGTGTGGTGAGATGTTTTTAAAATTAATATTCTAAAAAATCATCAAATTGGGCTGTGGATTAAAACTAAAATCAGTGTTTGGCAAACTATGCATTGCACAGTTGTGACAATAGACAACTTACTATCGTGTAATCTAAGGTGCCATCGAAATAACAGATAAAGTGGATAAGACAGAGATTAAAACAGAAGACGAACTAGCAGGGGATTGAGGAGAGGGGGTTCAGGGGATCACTCCGGAATAAATCCTAAACTGAAACCCTCCTACACTGAAAAAAATCAGCTGCTCCAGACATTCAAGTTCGTATAACTCGACAAAATGTACACAGTTGGGACAGCTGATTTTTTTCGCGATTTCTGTGGTAGTCCCGTTGTAGTAAAAGTTTATTTTGATGATTACTTCTGGACAGATCCACCACACAAATCTGTGGTTCTTTCTCAAAAAGACCATTTCAGATACCCTTCTACATGATCCTCACCATGATCTGACCGTCTGGACTTTACCCCTGACTGCCCCTGAGGGGCAGTCAGATAAGAAATGTCGATTCCCTCTATTTTTGAAGTGAAAACTTCTTTAGGCGCGTTGGGCATTTTTGAGATGGGAAAAAACCATTGAAATCACGCCACTGTTACCGCGCGTGTTTTGTTTAGAAGACGATTCAAAACATACCAGCTTTGGATGTGTTCGGCTGTCCTCGGGATGTACTCGGTTTTAATATATATCTGATATGTCAGTGAGTGATGGCACTCCCGGAGTGCCATTGTTTTTTTTATATGACGTGTACATAAATTGTTTACAGAATAAACAATTTCATTTCACCCTTTTCAGGTTTTGAGTAATTACAATTACACCTTGCGTAATCGCAATCATTTTTAACCTCATAGTCAATTACGCCACAAAATTCCGTGGACTATCTATCCGTTCAATTCCAATAATGAAACTGACTGCGGTCAGCACATCTAAACTCCGTTCAAAAGCTATCAGTGCCAATATTCCACAACAATGATGACACTGACATCTCTTGAACTCGGTTAAGATGTACTAGGGGCCTAAAAAGGCCTCTGTGGAGAATCATAACAGGATAACATTATGAATCTTAATATGGCGAGGACAGTCCGTGTTTTTCTTTTTTTCGCTACACTACGTAGGTATAATCAAAGAGTTGGAATTGGATTTGGATCGGATTGATTGGTATTTTAGCACAAACCAAAAAAAAAAAACTGAAAAATGCTTCACCAATGGGATTTGATACGATTAACTTAACGGTTAACTGTCCTTTATGTTATCCTTTTATGATTCTGTCAAAGTGGCCTTTTTAGGCCCCCTGATCGCGTCTAAATTCATTGGTGAAAACCACCCTAAGCCATTGGTCCCGGCTGTCATTCGTAGAACTTTGGCAATCGTTACGGGTAGACAGAAGCCCAAAAGTTTGACAACCAGTCTTACCAAATATCGTGTTACCCAGGCACTGGGTAGTGGAGATCAAATAGGCAGTCGCTCCATGTAACATACTCACTGAAAAAAAAAATTTCTTACTATTAAGACTTTATACAGTAAGAAGAAATGTTTGTAAAACAATAAAAGACAAAATAGTAACGTTTTATGACTGAACATACCATTTCATTTTCATTTCATTTCATTTTTAGGGTTCCGTACCCAATGGGTACAAAACGGAACCCTATTACTAAGACTTCGCTGTCTGTCCGTCTGTCCGTCTATCCGTCTGTCCGTCTGTCTGTCTGTCACCAGGCTGTATCTCAAGAACCGCGATAGCTAGACATTTGAAATTTTCACAGATGATGTATTTCTGTTGCCGCTATAACAACAAATACTAAAAACAAAATAAAATAAATATTTAAGGGGGGCTCCCATACAACAAACGCGATTTTTTTCCCCTTTTTTTTCGATATCAAAAATGGCAACAGGTAGGCACTTGAAATATTCACAAAATACTCAGTTGTATTTTAACTTTAATAATAAATAATAAAATTAAAATAAAATAAATATTTAAGGGGGGCTCCCATACAACAAACATGTTTTTTTTCGGCGTTTTTGCCTTGTGGTACGGAACCCTTCGTGTGCGAGTCCGACTCGCACTTGGCCAGTTTTTTTTTCATTTTGTACACGTTAAAGTTAAAACGTTAAAGTTTACTGTCATTGACGGTAACATTTTGCCTGCAGCTTTAACTATTTTCGGATCAGTAAAAAATACTGTTTTGAACTTTATGCTCATATGGAACTGTTTAATGCAGTTCAGATAAATGTTTTTTCACTTTTATTTACTGCGTATTTCTTTCAGTGTAAAACAAAAGAGGTGTTTTATTGACTTGCCTAGAAATATAAGTAGTACACACGCCAGCACATCAAGCTACTACAACCTGTCAAATTTCTTTAATAGATTTTCAACCTTATCGCTATTACCATTAGGTTCAAGGGTGATTGGAAAAATTTGACAGTTTCGGGTAGCTTGATGTGCTGGCGTCTGTACCTACAACCAAAGGATACGATACCATACGATACGCCACTCGATTCTCAGGTACAAAACATCATTAACACTTTTTAACTTTCCCACCATCAAGTTAAACGACACAACAAACTTAACGATGATGCCGACCCCAACATAGTTGGGAAAAGGCTAGACAGAACGATTTTATCCTTTTGTTTAAATAACTGCCGAATATACGTAAGTTCGCAACTCCATAACAATCCACATTGACACACATTCTGCCGATTCCCTTTTAGTCCAATGCGGTTACACTATAAATTATTAATTACATGAATTGACCGAGTTGCCAAAATGTAACGTTGCCTCGTGTAAATCGGACAAAATGGAAAGTGGCCAAATATTTTAAATCCTTGAATAAACGAAACTTGGCGATACCATGGCTGCTGTATGCCATAACCACGCATTATCTTTAATACTGTGAACAACTTGGCACAAAATCTCATGTGTCTGTAATTTAGGTATCTGGGATGCACTGCTGACCTCGATATACAAAGAAAATTATTGTTACAATTTTTATTACGATGATTTATTATACGCATTGCCGTGTACGTCCGTTAAAATATGTTGTAATATTTTACTGAATGATAAAGTTTCTATACTTAATGTTTTTACATTAATATGACCAAAGTGACAGCTAAAACCTGTAATTTGTTTCCCCTGAATTAATGGTACGAGTATACTTTCGATATAATCGTTCATTTAGCTTTTATAATGCTGGCAACACAGCACTACTAAAGAACTCATGTATTACTTTTATTACAAACGCAGGTAGTTTACAAAATGAGAAATGTTATTATCTGCCGCCACATGGAGGGTATTCAAATATAATTAGTTTACACTCTTACACTGTCGACACAAAACAAGAGTATATTTAGTGATAAGCAGTATTTAAGTTTTAGTTGTCAAATGAAGGTACATACAACATGTCGTAAGTAGATATCTTTTGTGTTAACTCTTTTATTTAATGATAAGCAGTATTTAAGCATTCCTAATTAAATATAGATTAAGTAAACAAAGCTATGTGATGTTTGGATAAGTTTTAGTTGTCAAATGTAGGTACATACAACATGTAAGTAGATATATTTTATTTTAACTCTTTTCTTGAAATCATACAGTGTAAAGAAAATGAGTGAATACTTATTATTAAGTTTTAGCTCTACTGACTTTCAAATCATCCTAGCGGGCCCTGGCCTAAACTAGATTTGAGAAACAAAGTTATCAAGAATTATTAATAGTTGGCATTGATGTAAAATAGGGATAGTTTGACGTTTTTTGTTGGTTCACGCAGAAAGACGAATATTTAAAGCTATCGAATGAGTTTTTATATGATATATTGCCAGCGACTCCGCCCGCGTGATAGAAATTATCCTATGTGTTAATCATAAATTCTGTAACACATTGTTATCATATAACTCTATTGGTTTACGCAGCGCATGCCAGTAAAGCTCCCAGTGGACATCTTCAACTATCATCATCATATTGCAGCCAATTCACGCAAAACCTTAATGAAATAAACGCCTAAACCTTTCTCATGAATCACTCCGTCCATCAGTGAAAACCATATGAAAATCCGTTCGGTAGTTTTTTTAGTTTATCGCGTTCAGTGAGACAGACGCGGCGAGCGAACTTTGTTTTCTAATACATGTACATAGTGATAGTGATTTTTGTTCCATCCATCACTTTTGCAACGTTTGATCATTCAAATGCTAGCGTATGTTTTTAAAAACCCTGCGTTTTCCAATCCATCACTTAGGTTTACCCCGTTTGCATCCAATTTTTAGTAAAGGGTCCCCGAATTGATCAATTGCAGTTGTCGATGTTTACATGATTGTTACACATTGATGTACAAAATGCAATTGAAGTGATTGACACTATTACTAAAATTGACTGCAATTAGCAAAAAAAATATTCATGGCAATTAACGAACCGTGTATTGATGTTCAATGACAGCAAATGACCATCAAAGCCACCGTAGGCGCGGGCCTGCGGGCGGAGAGTAATGGGTAGCTCACCGTCCGATCAGGACCAGGCCCATGCCGGACGGTGCGTACGTGTTCCACGCGTGCCTCAAATAGATGTCAGCATCGAGGAGGGGCCCCCTTAGGGCCGAAGCCTGCCGGGCCAGCGGGATAGTCCGAAAGGGTTACCGCTAGCCCGGAACATAAAGGGCTAAAGAAGGAACACGGGTGGGTTTTAGTCAGTAAGAGTCTGACACTCCCTTCCGCTCCACCCAGAGCGGAGTCATTTAATGACTTCCCATCCGCAAAAAAAAGCACATCAAGCTACCCAAAACTGTAAAATTTTCTGAATCAACTTTGAACCTTATGCTTTAGCGATAAAGTTGAATATCTATTAAAGAAATTCGACAGATTGTCGTAGCTTGATGTGCTGGCATCTGTACCTACATGACGGAAGTAAAACTTCCTTCTCGTCTCAGTATAATTATATCATTCTTCATACTAAATTTTTATCTTTTCAATTTTTCTGCGTTGAAACCGTACGAGCTTATTGCAAGATATGTCTTATCTTATTTCCGTTTGAAATATATATTATTTATGAGTGACGCGAGTTTTCTCAGCCCAGCTGGTCGATTCTGTAAAAATCTCACCGTGAAAACTTAGGTGAAGTGAATTTGTTTTTGCTAGGAATTGACACCATTGACAGCTCACTTCACCTAAGTTTTCACGGTAAGATTTTTACAGAATACCACCGCTGTTCAGAAATTGAATGAAGCGTGCGCCAATTCACCTTGAATTGAAGCTTCATTCACGTAAACATTGATCGTTTCGGGGACCCTTATCAAAAGTTGAGCAGTGGTGGCGGCCCAGTGGTAACAGCCGAGACTTATGTACGAGTTATCAATCGTAGGTTTGAACACAGACAGGAGCTTTACTTTGTGTAAATCGTTTCATCAGCACTCCTCTTAAAACGGTGAAGGAAAACATCGTAAGGAAACCGGCATGTCGTAGAACCAAAAAAAAACGAAGACGTGTGACATCTGCCAACCCGCACTGGGCCTGCGTGGTAGATTACGGCCCACTGCCCCTCACAGAGAGAAGGCCTGTGTAATAGCAGTGGGAACTTTCTAGGCTTATTATGTATCAAAAGTTTTCATTGCACTGGTCGATAACGTTCCATGCTATGTTTATAGTTTTATCTAATTATCTGACGTCCATAGCACTAAAAGCAGCTTATTACATTGCTTTATCAAACTATGCTGTGCGTTTGCTTGCAATAAAATCTTCAACAACATTGTCCGTTAATCAATCAACTCAGCCTTATCGCAGTCCACTGCTGGACATAGGCCTCTGCCAGGTTGCGCCACAACACCCTGTTCTCCGCTTTCCATATCCAGTTTGTCTCAGCTACTTTCTTAAGATCGTCTGTCCATCTAACATCTAAATGATTTTCGGGGTCATAAAGGAATAAAATGTGGGGTGAACGAGGATTTTTTTTATGGAACAAACTGTCTTATGTTTAAAAAGTTATTGTGCACCCAATAACAACAGTGCAAGTATTAAGGCAGGTCATGTTAATAAAGCTGGTCAAGTATTACTTTAGTTGATCCACTTAGCTATACAACATTATTTTTAGTATAATATGCGAAACCCGAAACACGTGTCTAGTATTTTTATGTAAAGAATCTATGTACAAAATTTCAAAACTGTATCATGAAAAATCACAAAGTTGTATGCTTGTTAAGTTACCTGTTTGTGCGTACAAAACCATGCACACCCGCGCAGCTCGCGCCGCGCCGGTCTTGCGCTCATTGATAATAGTACCTAGGTACCTAACCATTCGGCGCGCAGATTGGATCATCTACATAGTGTCTCTCGGTGTCCAACTTTCAACCTATTTTAAATATTTTTGGGACAAAATATAACGGAGTAAAAATTATTGTAACCGATTCAGTTACTTATTCTGAACAGACTATATTCAGGTTTCGCATATACTAAAAAAACGTTGTATATAGTCTATGCGATATTAGTGTGGACTTTAAACTTAGTAGACATTATTAAACGTACAGTTAGTTAGACTACAAATTAACTATGTTACAAGATGATACCGGTGTAATTGGGATGTTCTCTTGTTTGTGATCCTCGAAAGGGATTGAACTGTCAAGTCTTACCTAAGTAATTCCACACTGTAGCTTAAGGATAAGTGACATGTTTGTTGCTCCTCCTTCCCCGTTGTTACGTCCTGTGAAGAGTGCAGTAGTGAGTTTCATATTATCACAGTACTAGCTTCTGCCCGCGACTTCGTCCGCGTGAAATTTCTTGTTCCCCCGACCCACCCTGTCGCATCTCATCGCCTGCACGCGCTATTACTTCGTTTTTGCTTTGCATTCTTTCTGATTTTTTTATTTTTGCTCGGCTTCTATGGGTCATAGCGTGATGTTAAATAGCCTATAATAATAATAATAATAATAAACCATTTATTATCAGGTAAGAAAGACCCATAGATACATACCTTAACCTAAGTATACATAGTAATATAGTAACAATTTTGTTAGTAAATAAAACTTAATAACTATGTTAGTATCACTTAGTTGCACTAAGTCTTTGTGCGTTCTGGTGGCACTTGTCCGCGAAAGTGGCGGAATACCACATCCTGCGGCCAAAAGCTTTCTCAAGAATACCCTATAGCCTTCCTCAAGAATTGAGCTATCAAACATAAAAAGATTTTTTCAAATCCGACTGGCAGTTCCAGAGATTACCCCCTACATACAAACTTTACCTCTTTATAATATTAGTATAGATATATCTTGTTTTCGTCTATGATGTGTTTGTTTGTGATGTCTTTTTGTTGTGGAACTTTTGATTTGATATATATAAATAATATGTTTAAAGAAGACATTTACAGGCTGACAATAATATGACTTGCCCGTTCCATTAACCAATAACAATGTTACGAAACATAACATACCTCATTGCATAAAAACTCAACCGTATCATACCTTTCGGCTTTGTTTACGAAGTGTTAGAACTATGAATACTGATCAGCAATCAATGCAACGTAGATATCCATATACGAATTAAACCTACCTACAATGTATGAACATCCATTGAAGTAACTATCGCAAGCAAAAAGGCAAGCACACACTTTACCGCTGTGCCAACACGAACGGCCCAGTAACATAAGACCGACATTTCCCCCTACTCTCATATCCAGACGACAATAACTCGAGTGTTCTAGCTAATGAGGCGGTCGAAGGGCAAGATGCGCCGATGTCCTTAGTCGCGGCCGATCACTCGACCTCCCACCCTCCCTGCCTCCCTTTTACTCCCTCTTTCCCTCCCCCAACGCCGTACCCCGTGCCTCTCTATTGTGTTCATGAGGTTTTCGGGTGCCTGTTCTCTCATCAAAATTTTGTTAAGTTATCATAACATTAGGTCCGAATGAGTGTGTTTTTTTTTCCTGTGATTTGTCTGGATGACGGTACTAACCGTTGCAGTGTTTTTTTGAGTCTTGGGTCAGCTGGACCCGGTCGCTTCTGGACCCGTGGGCCCAGTTGACCAAGACGAAACCATTGTTCTTTTTAAAAGAACTTAAAAAAATAGTACCATTATTTCTCTCTTCCATAAATATTTGGGATAGTCTTCCAGTCTAACCGGATGCAACTGAATATCTGTATTTCACATGGAGCAACGGCCTATCTGACCCTCACAACCCAGTTACTGGGTAACACGATACCCCTTGGTATGACTGGTTGTCAGTCTATCATACTACTACTACTAGACTTTTTCGGCTGCTGACTACCCGTAACGACTGTCAAAGATCAACCATTATTTCACATGAAACTTTATAATAAGCTCGAGTAGTATCTGGTAGATTTTATTATTTATAAATTCTGCAGAGTTCAGTTTCCAAACTTACTTCTGCTTACGGAAACAGTAAATTAAAAAACTTGATTAAATATAGCTCCAATTAAAAAAAAAATTGTCTCTTAATAGGTATTTGGCATTAAAACATGTTGTTTACTTGGAATCTATTAAAAACTGACACGCAAACTTCCAAATGAAATCTAGTTAGGGTTTATATCATAAAGTAACCCCTGCTTCGCACGATTTTTACGACTTGATTTAACATCGAGATTTATTTATTATATGTAAAATTAATACCTATTAATATATTAAACACATAAACCCTCCAAACTAAATTCTCTCAATGGTCTTGAAACCCGCGCTTGCAAACAAAGAGAACAACGGAGTCACGTAAACGACACGAAAAGCGACTTTAATTTGTAATAGATATACAGGGTGGTCAAAAAGTCGTGGACCAAACGAAATAGGGAGATAAAGGAGGTCATTTCCAACAAAAAAATTTCTACAGCATGGCCATAATTCAATTTCCCTAAAATTTATGAATATTTTTGTATACCGAATTCTTTTACAATTAGACTAAATTTAAAAAAATAATGTGATATAATACACTAAAACAAACGGTGTTGTATTAGTACTAGATAATGTATCAGCACTACAAAAGTTATATTGCGGGTCTGGGTACCAAATATCAAGAGCAATCAATTTTTTTCCAAAAACTTTGAAGCTTCACCAAATATTATTTTTCACTTTAAAAGCGTTGGAATTGACCTCCTTTATCTCCCTACTTGATCCACGACTTTAGACCATTCTGAAGACATCATTTTCATGGTGCAGTACCGATATTTTAGGTATGGTATAAAATAACATCACATTTAAATTTTGAAGAAGAGATGGTTTGTAAGTGTATTCTGGAATCCCTAGTCCCAAATTTTTTTTTTTGCTAAATGCGCCTGCTCTTGACCTCGATCACGCCTGATGGAAAGCGATGGATAAGGTCTATGATGGCACGAGCGTGCCCAGAAGATGCCTGTTCACTCTTGCTCTGAAGGCAGACGGGTTAAATGTGCAGAGAGTACCACACTTTCGCTGTGCGCATAATAAACGTGGAGGAGGAGCGCTGAGTACGACTCGTCGATATATCAACCAAGTGTGGATGGTGCGCTGCAGTACGTCTGGTTGTCCAGTGGTAAAAGGGTGATGGTGGAATCAGGTCGTGGAGCTCCTGCGCACACTCTCCGAAATATAGTCTGTAGAAGACCGATAGGCAAGCAAGATTACGCCGATGAGCACACATAGCTTGATTGCTCTCTCGTACTGGAGGGAGCAATCAAGATCTAACTCTTTATAGTACTGTCGATGGCATTAAATCTGCCTTGTAGTACCTAGTAGGTAACTATAAATGCTTAAAACAGTCAAAATATGTAAAATATATACAGCGTCATGTCACGTAATAAAAAAAACCTAAAAAAAATCTGCCGAATACCTACAAATTAACTTCAACCTGTAATAGTTTTCATTATTTAGTTGTTATGCTGATCCACATCTGGACGAGTCAAGGACTCAGTCACATTAGCTGGACGCGAGACACTTCCGATTTGGGGGACCGTATGCGAACGTATCAAGAATTGTGTTAAGAGAATCGGGCTCCCCTTGATTTTATTGAATTGATCGTGTAATCATCGTTCTGAGTCGTTTGATCCGAATAGAGGGTCATGGGATCCGAGACCCGCCTCGTTTAGTCTACACTAAGTGGTTAGTTGCTATTTCCGGCCGGCATTATACTCTTATAAAAGGACAAACTCCCTACAAATTCCCTCCAAACAGTTTTGCTTTATATTAAATGAGTGCAATGTACCATTGTGTATTTGCCTCCCAAAGCTTCCCTTTAGATGGCAAACCCTGATAACAGTCGAAAACTGGCGTATTAATTAATCTAATGCACTGAAACCGTGGCTTCCCTTTTTACCGTTACGTGTTCAACGTAGTGCCACAGATTACTACAGCAGTTCGGCTTCATTTGACGTGCGAAATAAGCGTACCTACGCATACATGGATGTGTTCGTACGGCGATCTTAGACCGAGGTCTGTAAACGTTACTTACAGTTTGGCCACTGAGAGAATGCGTTCTTGACACCCGTCAGTTTTATACAAACAAACACGTGTTTTGCGAGTTTGATCTTTATTAAGGATCCTACAAACACGCGCGACACGCGATATAATCGCGCGACACAAAGGGACCGCTCGTTGCGCGACTTGCGGTGCCTTTGTGTCGCACGCGATTGTATCGCTGTTTGAAGGAGCCTTTAGTTACTAGAATTGTCGCACTGAACGAACGTCAGGAACGCATTCTTTCGACGCCTGCACTGTAGTTTATGCTTTGACATGTAGTCCACCCAACGAATGACCCAAAATGAGGTGTAGAGTGCGTGAGCTGGGCCCTAAGCGATTTCTTCAGAAAGTTTTCCGGAACGTGTAGTTCGAAAATAGGTAGATATTCGAAAAAAATGTGTAAGATAAAAGTTGTACGAAATTGTATGCTTTCATTACGTAGAAGATATTTTTTGTCTACGACGTACTGTTTTAAAGATATTAGCGAAAAACTCAAAAGTGGGAACTTTTATCTCCCCCCCCCACTCTGGCTCACCTCCTAGATGCGGGGACTTTTAGTATGTTTACTCCCTAAGCACCCTAAACAACTTTCTGAAGAAATCGCTTAGGGTCCAGCTTACGCACCCTACAATACCTTTGTTAAGTGGACTATGGATTATTCCCATCTCTATCTGGCACTGTTGACAGTTAAGTGACAGTGACAGGACTAAAGGAAACCCTGTGAGTACGTGTTTAGTAACACTTTTAGATCTCAGCCTCGGTCTATCTCAGAAACTCTGCACCGTGGCTGCGATCTGTTCCCCCGATCTGATCTCGATGGTACTTTGCGCTTTTACATCACACAGTACCAGTATAGCATACTCTATAGATTAGATGATGCGATAGTAATCTATGTGAAGAAGTTCGCAGTCAAATTGTGGACGAATGCCTTTCGCAACTACGCTCGCACTCGCTTTGAGTGAACCGTATCTATGCGCGCGTGGTTGTTCGCTCGTTTTATGGAATCAACCTTCTGTACTATTCTGAGTTACTGACCTAGATTTTGCATGTTGTCTATTCAATTTTGCCGCACACGTAATATATAGTATGTCAGTACAAGTCGTAATACAATTACCATTGTGAAGAAAACATTCCGGCTTCCGCGGTTTTCCGATTTTCGTGTTGTTGCTTTGAAGGTCGGAAAGCAGTTTAGCGGGTTAAATTAGGTTTTTGAGTTCACTTTTTTACAGATTTTATGGTATAAATCAGGCCTTGTATTTGTTAAATATCTTCCAATAAGGCTTTTCTAGCAGTGGGTGGTTTCTTACCACATAAATGTGTAATTTTTTTAATTTGATTAGGTATATTGCACAATCTCAAAAAATCCTATAAAGTTGTTGTTCCTAACCGCGTGTTTCGCATGAACATTAAACTAAAAATTACCATGGAAACTTCTAAATATTCGCTAAGTGAGGTTATTAATATTTTATATTTTAACATAGTTTCATATTTAGCGGGACATTGGAGTTTAATTGATAATGATATCATTAACCGCTCGAGCCTTCCCAGTCATGCACAGAACTGTTTAATGATATTGTAACACGCTACGGCCCAACGAATTAATAGTACTACTAGCTTATGCTGCCCTGGTACACCAACTTCTTGATTGAATAATTCGGTAGGCTAGAACTTCTGCGATGTGTAGGTTGAACGAATTTTATTGTCTGTGCTTGTATGGTTAAATAAACTTTTTAAGATGTTGGAAAATATTTTAGGTTATTATGTTTTTTTTGGGATATAGACAAATTCAGTTTTTGTTCGAACTGTATTAAATTATGGTCATCGTTATTTGTTATTAAAACATAGTAAGTTATGTTAATCAATTGCAAAGGTCACCTTAAAAAGAAAACAATGGTTTAAAGAATCACTCATTCGCATCTGAAAACCCATAAACCTATTTTTATTTCTTTCTTCCTATAAAATGTTTTATCTAACCACCTATTTATTCTGTAAACTCCTGTAATAATTGCACCAAAACAGAATCTTGCCCAGTCCTGCAAAATTATACGCTAAGCAATACAAGAACTCAGCTCAGTTGTAGGTACCTACTAGGAGCATATACCACCAGAGGAGGTTCAACTTTACTAACTATTCGATATCACCTGTATGTTCATTTATTAAATGAGTATTTTCCATCGAACCACAACAGGCATCTTGTCCAGTCCTGCAAAATGAGAAAGTATCAACACAAGAACTTAGCTCCCTTATACTAGGAGCATATATCACTCAGCAGTTTGCACCTTACTAACTATACTGTGTTACGTTCCAGGTTGGCGGCAGCGCAGGAGGCGGCGGGGGCGCAGGCTCGCGCGGCGCCAGCTGATACCATGGGCGGCGCGCACCAGCCCGCTACTCCAGGGCCCAGCTCACTCTTTATATTTGCCGACGAAAATCCTATTCGGAGGTCAGTACCAAGCACTACTTGTATCTAACCATGTTTACTGCAATATGTTTTGTAAAGTGTGCAACTGAAAAGCGTTTATAATTAAACACAGTCATTTGTTTCTGGCCCCATCTTCTCATTTGACACACAATATTATACGGGGTTACTTTTCAAAGACCATCCAAATTTGTACATGGTGTTCTACCTATGAATATAAACAACTTTCACTATGGAACCCACTGAAACTGAAATCGCGAAAAATAATCAGCTGTTTCATACATTTTGGTAAAGTAGGTAAGTATTGAAGTTTTGTATGAAACAGCAGATTTTTTTTTCGTGATTTCAGAGTTGGTCCCATAGTGAAAGTTGTTTATATTCATGGGTAGAAACACCATGTAAAAATTTGGATGGTCTTTGAAAAGTAACCCTGTATATTGACAACAATCTTTTATTAGTGACTACTGAGACTTAAGGAAAGCTCATACAGAGACTTGTATGAGCTTTCTTTAAGTCTCAGTAGGTATGGTGATGTTTGATCAGCGGGGTAACTGCGTAACAACAGTAGCAATGACTTTCATTTTGACAGTTCAACAACATTCATTGCGTTGTTTTCGTTGTTGGGCAGACAAATTTTTCCAACATATCAAGCAATGGAGCATGATATCCTTCAAAATCATTCAGATTGTGATTGATCGTTTTACGTAAATATGGTGCCATACAACTTTTTTTTGTTTATTAGATGGTGCATCAAGTTTAATGACCTTTCCTCGCACACACATAAAACAATTGCAACCCGACAGTACTCCCATCCCACGATTCAGTCGGTAACTGTGTCAAACTAAGCGAATGTACGTAATCTCGCCCTATTAGGAAAGTAGAAATTAGTTAAATGCTTTCTAATGAGCACACAACTGATTCTTGAAACAAAGGTTTCTCGCTTGAAAGAGACTTCTCGGTTACGTGCGTATTTATTTATTTTATTTATATAAGCGTATTTTATACTTATACAATGTGGAGGCAACAATACGACAATAAATGAAAACACTAGCAATACTAATGCATAGGAGAATTTAGGAGCTATAAAACAAATCCTAACATTGAAATTGATACCGTGATTTTTACCAAACTAAATAGTAGTGATGAGCTATACAGGTTTTATTTTCAAAGAACAGCCAAATTTAGGGGTGATATATCGTAATCGCGAAAATGTTACCAACTGTCCCATCGAAAACTTCAATACCTACTCGACCTAAACGTATGGGACGGCTGAATTTTTATTCGCGATTATGATATTGGTCCCATGGACAAAATTGTTCAGTTTGGTTTGTACTACACCCTTAAATATGGCAGGTCTTTGAAAACTAAACCTGATGTGGGTTTTTTTTTTCTTTGACGAGCTATTTATTTATAAAAGGTACACCAACAGATTCTGTATACAAAATATCAAATAATAATACATTTATTTAGACACATTTTGATGACATGGTAAGCACAACAAACAAAAGATAATAAAATTAAATTTAAAAAAAAAATGAAAATAAAGATCTAGTGCAAAAAAGTAGCGCTAGACCCCACACTAGGATATCCTGTGCCGTGGGATCTAGTAATTACGGCGTTAATGACACTATATAAGTACACTAGTGGGTAGTTCAGTGATAGTTTGGTTACCGAGTCTAAACAACATTAAAACTTACATAACTTAAGGAAACATGCAAATAATAGTAGGTAACAGTTATGTGCTTATACAGTTGCCAATAGGTGGACCAACATTCTCAAATACAGCTATAACCTAAGGTAAAACGAAATGTATAAAAATTAAGTGAAAAAACGAACTAATAAACTAACTATGTAAACAGAAATATAAAATGATATAAGTTATAGGTTACAGAGGTTGCAAGAAAAATCTACATACTAATACAACGAATCTTTAGATTGTGTGGGTTGCGTGCTTTGTGGCCTTAAAATTTAAAGCTATTATGCCTAAGCTATTGGATATTATATATTTTGTTGAATGTTTGTATGGAGACTAGGAATGTCGTTAAATATGCGACCTTAAAAATATGGCGTTAATTATACGGCCTTAAAACTTAAAGCTATTGTGACTAAACTATTGGAAATATTTTGTTGAATGTTTGTATGCTGACTAGGAATGTCGTTAAATATTATACGAAGTTTAATTTATTATTATATGGTCATCTCCACCTTGTATAACATTCTATTTGGCAGAAGCATAACATACTAGTCGTTTCATATAATCTAAAAAATTATATTTTAAAAATAAAATAATAAATACATAACATAATCAGCCTACAATGTTCCCACTGCTGGGAAACAGGCTACCTCTCGGTGAGAGGGAGTGGACCGTAGTCCACCAAGTGGGCCCAGTGCTGGTTGGTAGATGTCACATGTCTTCGAAATTATTTACATAAGTAAAGCGCCATGCAGTCTGGGTACGAACCTATGACCTACAATTCGTAAGTCGCGGCCGTTACCACTTGGCCACCACTGCTCTAAAATAATATAAAATGTAAAATGGCAGGAGAATATTTCCAACAAACTGCAACACAATTAGTCAGGAGAATTGAAAATAATTTTCCGTATAAAACTATGAAAAAATAAATAACAAAAGAAAATCGACTGCTATTTTCACGCAGCCAGTAAAAATGAAAACAAAACATCACGATTAATGGCCATGAAACGAAAAACAGTCGGGAAAATGAAAGGTTTATATTTTCATTTTAAAAGGGAGGCGTAGATAATTGGGTGTCTTTCAACGGGACATAGTTTGGCATTCGATATGCGTGGTGCCGCCAGTTTATGCGGAGCGTAAATAAATACAATTTGGAAAGTTTACAGTGACGTGAACTGTAATTTAGTTATTTGTTTTCGATGTTGTTTACTATGAAATTATACATAAGTTATTATGTAGATACTTAGTTATATAGGCTAGTTTACTTTTATTGCAAATCATTGTTATTTACTTAGAATTCGGCCGAATAAAATAAAGTTGAACCAGTAATAATTGTCTGTGTGGTGCCGGAATGATGATGTTGATGAACCAGTAATAGTTGAAGTTTTCAATAAGAATCTTAGTGGACGTCGTTCGGCTGCTTAAAAAGACTTATGACCATAAACAAATAATCAAAAGCTTTCAATTTCATGTTGTCACAAACATTTTCTAGATGCGCCACTTTCAACACAAAATTATCAAGTCACAATTAAAACGAACACAAACCACCCAGACATTCTACACCGTAGAGGGAACTTAAATCAACCCCCAAAAGCGTCCACAGTCTACATATTACGACTTAACCCTGCGCAACATCTGGCCAGAACTTAACATGGAACAAACGAAGGAGGGGTCGCTATTGCCTTCACTTATACATAATAACCGCACACCTTACTTACCCCCTTATGCATTTTGTAAACAAGAACGCTCTTACACTAGGTATTCGTAATTTAATAACACAAAGAGATTGTATTGCGGAACGAGACACAGTTTCACTCTGTTTTACTTTGTATGGGTGTGATTAGATTGTTTTGGAAAACTGTAAGGAATTGTCCCGGTGCGGTTTTTAGAAATTGGAAAGGAATTCGATGTATACTGCCGTTTTCATTCAATAGATACTTTTGATGGCAGAAAACTTTGATAACTCAACCCAATTAACCTTTTATTGGTTTTAATACGCCATGGTAATCATCGAGCTAATGCATCATCATCATCCTATAGTCCACTGCTGGACATAGTTCTCTCCAATTGCACACCTTTCGTGTACATTCTCGGCAACTCTCATCCAGCTGCCACATCTCCAAAGATCGTCGCTTCATCTAGCCTGAGGGAGTCCTACTTGTATAACGTTAGCCTATTCGCGGTTTCCACTCAAGAACTCGTCTACCCCAACGTCATCAGTTCTACTGCTAACATGGCCGGCCCATTGTTACTTCAGCTTTCTTATTCTGTGGGCTGTGTCGACAACTTTGGTTCTCTGCCGGATCACCTCATTCCGGATTCGAACCTTCAGAGAGACCTTTAAGCGTAGCCCTTTTTATAAGCACTAGAGCGCGAGCATAGTCGATCTAAAATAATAATCTCTCGTACCTACCATAAAAAACGCAAAAATTCGTTAAGAACGAAGCCTGACATTTTAACATCACACTACCGAACAAAATAAAACTTTCAGAACTAAAACAATAATGGATACAAAACGTAAACAAACAAGAATCGATTGACTTCCATTGAAGCCTGGCCCGAACCTCGAACAAATCAGTCATTTAATATTGAAACGTATGAAATTTTATTGAACAGCGAATTGTGCAATATTTTGCATTGAATGGTAGTTATAAATTTGGTTTTACTACGTACACCTCTACCCAACTCTTCGGGGAAACAATGCATGATATTGTGTTAGTTAGATGATCATTATTATCTAGCAAACATGGGAAGCAAGATATTTCACAATTCGCTCTATATATGCGATGAACATCATCATCATTCAACGTTTAGATCTATAAATGCGATGATCATCATCATCGCTCCACAATTCGCTCTATAAATGCGATGATCATCATCATTTTTCCACGATTCGCTCTATAATGCGATGATCATCATCATCATTCCACAATTCGCTCTATAAATTCGATGATCATCATTATCATTTCAGTCCGAAATCACCCACTCCTGGGTATACCCAGACCTCCCCTATCTTTGCTATAATTCGCTGTTCCCACATCCAGGCGTTTCCCGCGTCTTGAATGAAATGTCCAACTTGACAGATGTTAATATTGATATTTTCTCCATGAGTTTTGCTTCATACAGTCTATGTAGCTCAAATTGGTTTGATTTGTATTGTTCTAGATTAAGATCTACTACACACACTTTTTATTGTGTACTTACCTGTTATTTGCATGGTTACTGAAATGACAATTTTAAATGATATTTAATTTGAATTGTAAGCGACTGTGCTGTTGGTGTGCTTATATAAATAAATAAATATCGTCAACCCAACGCACTTTTGGACGGTCCTGATTTCTTTGGCCTAACTATGGCCAGAATGCGATGATAACATGTGTTTATTAGCATGACATTTTAACATAACAAAGTAAAACTTTCAATAGAAAAATAACAACGAACACAGAACTTAAACAAAAAAGAATCGATTGACGTCCATTGAAGCTATCCCCTAACCTCAAACACATCAGTCACTTAATTTTGAAACGTTTTTGTTTCAAATATTTCCGTGTCGTCACGAAATACGTGATGGTAACTTTAAGTTATGTATATAGGACACAGCAGAAGGAATATATTCTTGATTAGTTGGAAAAGTGTTCCTTGATTTTTTTTTTGGTTTGAATTTAATTTCGGAAATAGTGTTTTTTTTTTCAAACTATCCTTGGTATAGTTTGGGTTAAAATAAAAATCAACGATCAATTTTGGGGGTGACAATAATAAGTAATAATAAATTTATCAAAGTACATTATAAAGGTTTTGTAGTACACACATGAGGGACCTAGAAAGTATGCAGTATTAATTGCTGTCAGCCGCACGGGTCGATTGATATCAGGTTAAGCTACGCATGCCGCGGTTGGTTCGTGGATGGGTGACCTTCTTTACATATAAAGACCTCTCCGTGCCTCGGAAAGCACGTTAAGCCGTTGGTCCCGGCTGCCATTCGTGGATCTTTGACAGTCGTTACGAGTCGTCAGAAGCCCGAAAGTCTGACAACCAGTCTTACAAAGGGGTATCGTATTACCTAGTAATTGGGTTCTGGAGGTCAGATAGGCAGTCGCTTCATTTAAAATACTGGTATTCAGCTGCATCCGGTTAGACTGGAAGCCGACCCCAATATAGTTGGGAAAAGGCTAGGCAGATGATGAGTGTCAACTCCTTAGAGTATCTAATAATCATGTATAATATTTTTGGAGCCAAAAAAGTAAAAAGTTTTTTATAAAAAACAAAACACAAGCACAAAAATCTTAAAATTAAAATTGACTAAAACAAATTAGAATGAGGAGTGTAGGTGTGGTGAGTCGAGTGAGTGCGTCTGTATGTATAAATGAGTGTGTGGGTGTGAATGAGTGTGAGTGCAACATACACACAATGAATGAAGATTACTTTCCTAAATATCCTACAATTTGCCTTTGTTTTAAGTAGTATGTAGCTTTGTGGGGCTATGCTGGGCAGTGATATTGATATATTAAATAATATCTGAAAACAGGACAGCTGTTTTAATGCACCTTTAATTTCACAAAAACATACGCCGTCATTTATAAAATTTCAAATCGAAAACAAAGACATTCAAGTCTTTTTCCATGAAACAGTACGTAAAGCAGGAACTGCATAAAATGCTTTTCCATTCGACAGAATGTTGCAAGAAAACCTTTTAAAGTTGTGAAACTTTTCACACCTGGCTAAGTTTTCTTGTAAGAGGTGCACACTGCACATCGTCGGCCGTCGGAGATTCATAGTCAACATTTAGCTATAAATGTACCTGCATACATTGATATAGGAACTTGCTGTAGAATGTGCAAGTTATGGGAACTATATCTCATGGGAAGTCCGAAATTTTACATTTTTAGGAGTTATTATTTTGTTTTATAGATAACTTGGTTGCTAAGATTCGCTTTCAAATGTTAATTCCATAAAAGTGACAGCCATATCAGTGTGTGTAATATTTTGACACGACTTTTGCAGTCGTTTCATAGTTAACTCAACACAAACCTTATTTCAACTAGAACAAAGATCACTGTGTTTTCGACAGGAATGCAAAATAACTATAAAAGGAGTTATATTCTACCCATTGAGCGGTAGAATAGGCAAAAATCGATATTCTATTACATCTAATACCTGGCGTTCAAAAGCTTATGAAAAATATACGTAGTACAATATCATCGTTTATCTCGAGAGCGTGATCTACTGTTAATTCCACTAGACTGGTCTACCGTTATTAAAAGATTATGCAAAAACATACAGATTGCACAAAATGCAAACTTACCCCTTTATTTATAAACGTTGGTTTAAGTTAAGAAACGTTTAAACGTCAGAAATGTATAGTGAAACCGTCGCCAACCATTATATGCATTATCTCGCAGTCCATAGAGTCAGACAGTCTTCTATAGTTAATTAAAAACATTAACATAAAATTAATGAACTAATACACTTTTTCTACAGCACATTGCGCAACACATCGTATGTTGCGCAATCACAATCTGAATGAATCTGATATTGCTAATCCATTGCTTCATATGTTCGAATATAATGTCTGCTCAACAATGCATAGAACGCAATGAATGTTGTTGAACTATCAAAATGAAAGGCGTTGCTACTGATAGTGTGTTACGCAATGTTTGACATAATAGCCAATAGACACAAAAAAGGCATACCCTGTCCCAAATGTCAACAATTTGACGTTACACTACATAATAACGTTCGTGTGAGCGTTCAAAGCTAAATACATTATCTAATGATCGCTTACTAGTCGGAGCGCGACAGAGTTGCCCTATTATCGGTTCTAATCGGAAGGTAACCCGATAATATTTTGTATTATAACGCTAGCTCCTTGCCTAGTCGTGAGAGGAAATTACTTATGTGTCATTAAAGTGTCTTGGGTAATTGAGAAAGATTTTTTACTTTTAACTTTGTCGAGATAAAATTTAATGATGCAAGTCTTTGGTATTTTTATTTGATACATTGTTATGTTTTAATGTATGTATTTAATAGTAATTAGAAGTAATTTGCTTGAATTGTTTCCAACCTCAATTCATGACCGAACTGAGGTTAGAAAGAATTTAAGCAAGTTGCTTGGTTTTACGTTTTGTTGAATTATTCCTTCAAAAAATATAGGGGAATACTTTATTAACGCAAGTGAAACTTTATTCTATAAAATCAGTTTTTAATACAAAAAATATTCTATTTCCAGGTACACAAAGTTCATCATCGAGTGGCCGCCCTTTGAGTACGCGGTGCTGCTTACCATCATCGCCAACTGCGTGGTGCTGGCGCTGGAGGAGCATTTGCCCAACGGCGATAAGACCATCTTAGCACAGAATCTGGTAAGTCCAACCTTGTATTTATACTGTTAAAGTACATTACAGTTAATACATAATAATATGCCACCTAAAATAGTCCAATAGTTGCTAAAGACGGTTCAACATTTTCTGTTGCCATCAAATATACTTATCCCGAAAATGGCAATTGCGTACACATTCCGATAGTTTATTCACTTAATATAGTGTTTCATATGTATTTTGTACAATTTAAGTATATCACTCATCAACTCTATTCAGCAAGTAGATAGTGCAAGCTGTGCGATTTTGTGTGTAAGTAACTTGTATTAGTTCAAACTTGAAGTTCTTAAAAACCTTAAACACACGTCATCATCATTTTCATCGTTCTGTCGCTACCCTAATTTATCTGGGCTATGTGCAATATGTCTTCTTCTTTCCGCTTTATCAGTAGCTTTTTCAGCCATCTTTCACACAGAGTATCTATCGTATCTTTGATCTTCTTCTATTCTTACAGCTGAGGAGGTGAAGAACAAATCCTCACTATTCCACACTTTCTAATTTTGGATAAAACAGTAAAATGTAAACAACTAACTGACTACAACATCTGCATTTTGTTTTAGTTGTCATTTATAGAATTAGCCATTTTGAGAATTAGTCCATTAGAGACTCAGTTGCCATTTTGAGAAGTGGGCATTCTGCGCCTAAACCATTTAAACGGTATTTAAACTAGTGTTTCAGTCAATCTGATGTACCAAATGGCTGATAAAAATGATAAGAATCTTAGCTAATATTTTAAAATGAAATTTGAAAATGTGAGGTTTTGATTAAACATTTTTGGAAAAGTGTGGTTTTGGAAAAATGTATATAAGAAAAGAGGTGTTTTTGATAAGGTTTTACTTATTCGCTTTAATCAATTTAACATTTTTTTGTGCATAGACTAAAAAAAACATTTTTTTTTTAAATGGAAAAGTGAGGTTTTGTTCTTCACCTCCTCAGCTATTTGATCTCTTACATACAGACATGTTGCTCATTCGTCCGCATCACATGCCCCCACCATGACAACCGATTTCCATACAACTTCTCAGTCACCAGCACCACATTCATACTTCCCCTTACATTGCTAATTCTTTCCACTTATGTAACCAACCAAAACCACACATCCCTCTTAGTAGTCGCGATCTGGAATCGCGACTACTAAGAGGGATGTGTGGTAACATGCCTCTTATCCATCATGTCTCAACTGCATGCAATTGCCTTTCATTCATCCCCTTTGTGGCTCACATCCTGATTCCAACCATCCATTCCAGCCATTCTAGCCGGGTAGAGATAAAAATCTAGTTAATAGTACACATCGGTTATGTTAATGTGTACTATTAACTATCATATCAAAACTATCTTAACTATCTTGCTTCTAATGCACCTAGTACACACAATAGGTTTAATACACATCTAGGTTTAATACGCTCGGGCGGTTTAGAACAGCCCTGCCCCTGACTGTCTTAAGGTGCTTGCATAAAGAAACGGGTTCTCGGTAAAGACAAGTCGGTACCGATAAGTGCGGTGTTAACTTATTCGCTCTCACATAAAGAAACAGGTAAAACATGTTACAGTTTCTTTCCGAAGATCAACCTGCAGCCATCTATGCCGGGAGTCAAACCCCGCTTCTTTATGCAAACACCCTTACTGTGTAGACACGGACTCGCCTAGAGAGTTATGTCTGTTGTTACTTGTAATAACAACTCAAGGTGCATTTCCCCCCCCCCCCCCCCCCCCCCACCTACCGCCTGACGGAGGTCCTCACCGGACACGAAAGTTTCGGGAGGTTCCTGCACATCATCAGGCGGGAGGAAACGGCCGGGTGTCACCATTGCCAGGATCGCCCAGAGGACACGGTGGAGCATACGGTGGAGGTCTGCCCCGCTTGGGCGGAGCACCGCCGTGTCCTCGTAGAGGCGATCGGCAGCGACGGCGACCTCTCGCGTCCGGCCCTGGTGCAAGCCATGGTCCGGGGCGAGAGGGAGTGGGAGGCAGTCACCTCCTTCTGCGAAGCAGTCATGCTAGCGAAGGAGGTGGCGGGACGGTTCAGGGAGAGAGCCTCCCGTCTCAGCCGCCGCGGGGGACGCCCCAGGCGTCGGGAGCCGCGTGACGACTCCCGGCCACCGTAGGCGCGGGCCTGCGGGCGGAGAGTAATAGGTAGCTCACCGTCCGATCAGGACTAGGCCCGTGCCGGACGGCGCGTACGTGTTGCACGCGCGCCTCAAAGAGATGTCAGCATCGAGGAGGTGCCCCTGAGGGCCGAAGCCTGCTGGGTCAGCGGGATTGTCCGAAAGGGTTACCGCTGGCCCGGAACATAAAGGGCTAAGGAAGGAACACGGGTGGGTTTTAGTCAGTAAGAGTCTGACACTCCCTTCCGCTCCACCCAGAGCGGGAGGAGTCATTTGATGATTTCCCATCCAAAAAAAAAAAACGTGCACTTTTCTAGCATGATGATGCTTATCAGAATTATATCAATTGCACTTATAGTTGGTTCATCTCACGAAGCGTCGTCGGTCAGTCTTAATTATGTGTGTTAGATGCACGTGCACATTGGTGCTGTGGGCTCGGGAGCTTTCTCGATTGGCCGAGTTGCCTGCAAGCATACAGAAACAATAAGCACGTAGTCATCTACAATTATACACACACAAGTAGCACCCCAATTGCGTAACTTTCAACTTTCACTTTCACTTTCTTTCACAATCCAAAGACATTCAAAGACATTCCTAATCCATTGCTTCATATGTTTAAAAAATTCGCCCGCTCGACATCTTAAATAACTCATTGAATAATGTGGAATTGTTGAAATTGAAGTCATTGCGAATTGTGTGTTGCTCAATTACCGACAACACTATGTGAGATAAACGTTATAACTGAAAATTTCGTATGGTATACGGAGCTCATATCGCAATAGGCATTAACGCAGTCAAAATAGTATTTAATTTGCCATGATTGTTATGATCCTTGTGTACATTTAATTTAATTATTTCTATGCAAACACTGTCAACGTAATCATCTATTACTACATTCAATTCATTTCAAAGAAGGGTACCTATGTTTTTCGCGCGGATCTATATATGCTTATGGAATTTTTAAGCCCCTCGTAGCATCCAAGTGGCTGGATATTATATTCTTTTAATTTTAGTTTTAAATTTTTGTCATGGTTTAATATGTTTGTACTGAACACTTTTTCCATTGTTACAGGAAAAGACCGAGGCGTACTTTTTAGGAATATTTTGTGTAGAAGCCTCGTTAAAAATTTTAGCCTTAGGTTTTGTTTTACACAGGGGATCTTATCTTAGAAACGTTTGGAACATCATGGATTTTTTCGTAGTAGTAACTGGGTGAGTTGTTTTTCATATTTACTAGTTTTAAATTACTCGATAAGAGGTGTTGATGAAGTTATGTAAAGAAATCTTGATACTATATAATCTAATCGATTGTCAAATGTTACGTTAACTTATATGATTAGTTGTTGATACCTTCGTTGACTAGTCGTAATAACTAACATGACATCAGACAAAAGATTTTGTAACCAATGTTACTTGTTTGTAAAATTATGATTCTTTACATAGCTTGTATTTCACAACATTATTATTCACTACAAAAAGGCATCCTCGATTGCTCGAATTAATATTTCAACCAAAAAAAATATCGAAGCACCGAGGCTGCTTGCAGTGAACCGTCATATTATAATCTAAATTATACAAATTACCATTTATTACAAACTATTAGGCCACACAATTGGTTGACACTAAAACGTAGGACACTAGGTTTTGTCAAACACAAAGAAGAGTTGACATTATTGAATATTCGATAACAAAAACTAGGTCGATGACGATATTCGCCGAATACAACGTGGACGTTGACCTCCGGATGCTGCGCTCGTTCAGAGTGCTCCGACCGCTCAAGCTCGTCTCGCGGATACCAAGTAATTCACAGTAATTGGCGAAAAGTTCACATAATACCTCTACCTTATTTGTTATAGACGTTACTCGCTAGATGTTTTCGAATTTTGAAACTTTTTTGAATGTAGAACTATACAGCTAGTTATGGACAATAGAATTTTTATAATTATTAGTAAAAAATACGTAGCATCGTATTCTCGACATGTTTATTGACATACTTAACATAGATTAGAAAATGTGTGAATTTTAATTAATATGTGATTTATTGAAAATGTTTAATGTTTTAAAGCTACGTGTTGCATAATAGTAAAGATTTGCTATACATTTTGTGTATTGTGTAGGTTTACATCAAATATAAAAGCTAATACGTAAGAAATTAGATAAAGAAATGGTTTTAGGTGTGAATAAATATGGTGTATTTAGATTAAAATGCGTAAAATTAACATGATTACTTAGCATATAACAATCGAACTAATTAGATACACGATATTTAGATTGTAGTTATTTTTTACATAAAATTAAGGCTGTGCTTTGTCACCTACGTTTTGGTTAATTAATTTTCCGTTTGTATTCATAGAAGTCAGAAATTATTTTGTTTTATTTTTGCTCGAGGCATTAAGGATAACCACCGGAGTAATCATGTAACACGCTCACAATCGGAAGAGAAGCCACTGTGATTTTTCAGAGAATAAGTAATATAACTTTCTGCCATACATTTCTCATCAACATATGTTATTCAGAATCCTGTGTTGCTAATGATGCATTGGCAGACGATATATTGATACTCAGAAAAATCAACCTTATCAATTTCGATTGAGAGCGATTTGAACATCTCATATCAACCTGTTTTGTTCAAAAGATTAAAATTATTTGTTAAAACAAAAGCACAGTCTTCAGTAGTAATTTATTACTCAGCTAGTTGCTAGTTCAAGCTATAGTATCGAGTGATATGTGTTTGGCAGTATCATCACGCAGCTGCCGATCGCGCCAGCCGACGTCGACTTCAGGACCTTGCGTGCCATTAGGGTGCTGAGGCCCCTTAAATTAGTATCGGGCGTTCCTAGTGAGTTCTAGAACATTCATAGATTAGTTAATCGTATTGTAGTTCCACTAGTTACACTGTTGCATAATTTTATTTCGAAAAAAGGATTGGCTGGATAGAAAAAAAAAACATCAATCAAATAATCCACCTATCAATTTTGTTAAAAAAGTCTTTACGCTAAAAATACTGGCCATACACACACACACCTTATGCTCCAAAAAAGAAACTCTTTGGCGCCATTTTTAAATAAAATTATGCAACAGTGAAAATCATTGTGCACGATAACTTTTTGATTTTATATTGTGTTACCATTGTTCTAATGTCTTTTTCAATAAATAGTTAAAGATTTTCATCTCTAGATATATGGCATTTAGTCAGAAAATCTATTTCTTGTTGTCTGTATCTTTATTAAAACTTTCTTTTAATGTTATCATCGATAAAATTAGCAACTAACGTCGAGAAATAAACGACATATTTGGTAATTATCTCTTGTTTTATCTTATCTAATTATAATGTCAAAGATAAATAATTTCCAAGACACTATCGAATCTCTCCTTCAAAATTTCATTTTACAAACGTATATTAATAATGCCCTGTAATTTATAATTAAACACTAAAATTTATTTTTGCTTCTCATCTTTATTATTTTTATATTTTTTTTAAGTTGTACTTTTTGACTACGCTGCTTATCTTCCAAATTCCAATAACAATTGGAAGAGTTAACATTGGTGACTAAAATGTTGTTACACACAATATAAAAGTGCCTACTCAGTAATTTTGAAACTAATGTTCAAGCTTCTTTTGTTTTAAGAAAAGTCTGCTTCCCCATATTTTAATTTTCTACCAAATTGATCACGCTGGGGTCATGGGAAATTGATATTCCTCCTCAATTTTCAATTTATTCATGCATGAAATGGCTTATGAAAATTCACCAAATAGCTAAAAGGTTATAAATTACAGGGCACGACACGAAATATTGAGCTTTATTTCCTAATATTAATAAATATAATTTCCGTGTAGGTCTGCAAGTCGTATTGAAGTCCATTATAAAGGCGATGGCGCCGTTGCTGCAGATCGGCCTCTTGGTGCTTTTCGCGATAGTCATCTTCGCTATCATTGGCCTCGAGTTCTACTCAGGGGCGCTGCATAAGACTTGTTATAATTTAGAAGATATTAGTAAGTATCTCTTACCATACGTATATTTGAAGTAGACCTCTTTGACGGCCCCATATAATATTGTTGCTCTCATTATCCCTTCGTATATCCAATCCATCGTATTACAAGGATCCACGCGAGACAATGGCTTTTTAATTGTTTCTGTAATTACGGCAATCAACCAGTTAATAACGATACTTGGCCCCTTTTTAACGTTCTCTAATGTAGGTATGTTGTCCCCGTACAATTAGTGTAATATAAAAATATGATCAATCTATTAAAAATTATGATGGTTACATGAAGGTAAAACAGTTTCGTGTCATTGTACGATAATTTAAAGACTGCTCACATTC
The DNA here is from genome assembly GCA_916614155.1 of Mesoligia furuncula. Lineage (NCBI taxonomy): Eukaryota > Metazoa > Arthropoda > Insecta > Lepidoptera > Noctuidae > Mesoligia > Mesoligia furuncula. The sequence continues at coordinate 8,068,596 of OU744793.1, read as the reverse complement.
AAAACTGTCTATTTCTCATCGCATAAATTGTCATTCGAGGAATTTAAGTACTGCACAAACAAATCAAACAATGTTCCAAAATCATTTAACTCTTCGTGAAAACATTCTAGATTCTCAAATTGCCTAACACACTGCTGCAATCATCGTAAGTTACGTTTTGTTGGCAAATTAAGCTGTAGGTATACAACTCTCAAATTTAAAATAATTTATTTGCAAATATTGGTAACCAATATGCAGATGTTTTAAATTCATGTAATAATTCACACACACACACACTCTTGTATCGCTTTTGTTCACAGTCTTGGTATCACTATATTTTACCTTTTGGAATGTAAAATACTTGACTTCTGTACAAATTAAACAATACATAATAATAGTTACAAGTAGTAAATACGAACACACTACCTACATCGTTTCGCACAAACTTCGGTAGGTAACCTATCGATAAATAACAGCAACCCAGTTAAAGTTTGTACGACACTAACATGCAGTCACAAACTCACGAACAGGCGACACCATTGCATGTGGAAATTTAAATTAACGGCTAAACTTCAAAATGCAATAAGTAGAAGTTCGAAACTTTTCAACGTTTTAATTGTTGGCTATAAAAGTAAAGTAAGTAAGTAGTAGTTAATTACTACTGCCTTCGGAAACTAGTCTTTATGTTGCATTTTAAGAATGTGGGCGTTGTTTGATTTTATCAGACATTTTGTCATATAATGTTGAACTCTAGTGAGTGACATTTCAAAGCGAGAAACATTTCGATATCTCAAATATCAGTCTGTTATTGAGTCAAATTATAACACATCTTTTCCAATTTTTGACGCGATGAATGTTTTCAATAGGTGTCATGTTTTCTGCACCAAGGTACTGTACGATAGATGATACACGTAGGTAGTAAATACATGGATGTCTTTTATCCTTCTTCTTCTTCGATACTTCCATCAATTTTCTGTCCAATAGGTTACAAACAATTCGTCTCTTAGGTGAAGTTATGTTAGCGATAACAGTTCCCTTTATAACGATTATTCCGAAGCAATAACTAAAACCTTTTTTATCCCCCAGGTGAAATAGTAAATGAAGGCGACAGTGCGACGCCGTGCAATGCGGACAACGCCAGCCTAGCGCCATTTGGCGCGAACGTGTGTGAGTACGAGAAGAGCACGTGTCTAGAGAAGTGGGAGGGGCCGAACAGAGGCATCACGTCCTTTGACAACATTGGCTTCGCTATGCTCACCGTCTTCCAGTGCATTACCATGGAGGGCTGGACTGCCATCCTCTATTGGGTATGTGGAATTACTTACTATTGGTTATGTTTCTACTCTAATAACTCCTTCAGTGTCCCTTTCTAGATTGTTTACTCTTCCCATGTGGTCAGTGCTGGAGATACTGTTGTTTAAAGACTGATGTCATAATCTATGACAGGGAATTTAAATTCAAATAATTATATAATCAAATACAGGTTATTTGATTATATAATTATATGAATTTAAATTTCATAAGTGTTGAAATTGGAAACCTATTAGGTAAAACTCGTTTGTGTGAAACACCATTTGAAGAACATGATACTAGACTGTTTTCACTGTTTTCATTCGCGATATAATTAGAATTACTTTTACCTTCTGTATTAGGGATTCTAATGAAGATTATTTGTTGCAGACGAATGACGCGCTAGGTAGTGCGTTCAACTGGATTTACTTTGTGCCTCTCATAGTATTGGGTTCATTCTTTATGCTCAACTTAGTTCTCGGTGTTCTTAGCGGGTAAGTAAACACACTTTAACATCGGTCTATTAAAATCTACGGCATACATTTTATTTTGCTTACGTTTTGTTTTATATTTTTTGTATGTTTTTTTTTATATTTTCTTTAACATCATTGATATCCAGAGAGTTCTCTAATGAAAGAGGGCGCGTAGAAAGAAGGGCTCAGTTTGTAAAAGAAAGAGCTCGTGCAATGTTCAACGCAGACTTCAATGCATATCTCAACTGGATTACTGAAGCAGGTCTTTTGAATAGTGATGCTGTGTGCTCAAGTAATGCTAGAGACAAATGTAAACTAAATATTGTAGTTAAAGATTTAGTAGAAGATGTATGAAAAAGATAAACGTTTGTTTTAAACGTATTTGACTATTAATTGATCCTTAAGTGCTCAAACTACGTATGTTGCTAGTCGTAATTTACAAGAGTTTTTTACATATTGGGTATGGCGTTGATTTATGCTAACTCAAACGTTTGACAATGTTTTAAATTATTGAAACGATTCTTATGACTGGCGTGTATCATTAGTGCTAGAGTAGTTCAATACGCGTAATTATGTTTGCAGTGAGTTCGCTAAAGAAAGAGAGAAAGTAGAAAATAGACAAGAATTTCTTAAATTAAGAAGACAGCAGCAACTCGAGAGAGAACTCAATGGTTATGTTGAGTGGATATGTAAAGCAGGTAAGTGTGGAACATATACCATAGTATAATATAGCAATAGAAAGATAACAAAATGCGTAAGTATGGCATTGGTACTTAATGTTTTGTAAAACATACGAAGTAACAACTTTACATTTATGATAATAATTATTTTTATTACTTACATTTATTTACCTACTATTCAATGTTGGTTACAGAGGAAGTAATATTAGCAGAAGAAAGAACAACAGAAGAAGAAAAAATGCACATAATAGAAGGTAAGAGGATTGATAGAATTTAAATGATTTCTTGTTTGTGATTTCTTGAAGGACAAGTCTATTTTGTTGATCTTTATTTGTTAATAGTTATTAATATATTAAATGTTTTGTTCTTATTGTTAGCGCGGAGAAGAGCAGCGGCCAAAAAGAAGTTAAAAAACCTTGGTAAAAGTAAAAGCACAGACACTGAAGAGGAAGAACAGGATGAAGACTGCGGAGATGACGGTCAGTATCATCTTCCTGTCACGTGAATGTTACATATTCTGTAATCTGAGTGTCGTGTTGTGTGTATACCTACTACAGATAAATATATGTCCAGATTTTCTATTAATATCACAGATCAGTTTTCATTACTCAAGCTGGAACCAAATTTTAGAAGCATGTTTTCAGTTTCTTTACATTTGTTAACTTTTCGTCCTTAATACTATTATTAATAGTCAGGTTAGGTATCTTTTAACTTTCCGGTATATTAGCCACATTTGTAATCATTCAAATATTATTCTATTCTGTTCACGTAATTATTATATTGTAAATTCATGAATGTTGCATGATATTTTGTCGAGAACTAACTTTTTTATTTCATTTTCATCCATTTTCATTGCGTATTCGTACTCTACTTGTGTGTTGGTTGTTTACAGTTCCAAAGAAAAAGCAAGGTATGGGATCAAACGTGATGCTGGTAGAATATTCCTTTTCATCTTCTACAGTAGACAAACTAGACTAGTCTTAGATTTAGGAATAGTACCCTTCCCATATCCAAATTATGAAAACGTTTGTACGTGTTTCTCAAAATTATCTAAATTTAAGAATGATATGCCACTTGCCTTACGTGATTCGGAGTCATCGTTTAACCGTACAGACGTCAGAATACCCTCGTAATTATCCCCTGCTACTCTTCTACCTTTAGGTCCGCTATTTCCAACACCCTCACCCAAAGCTTGTACAGTGTGAGTTTCACCAAAAAGTTACCATAAAACGTAACATATTTTTCTGGCGATAACATGACGGTATCTCAGAAGAGGGTTGTGAGTGACTTATACGAACGAAGTATCGGATTGCGACCCCGATTGAATTTCGATGCGACCGATGGATCCATACCGTCCAATTACTTCGTGTTATAAAACTTAACGATCTTAAACCAGCTTAAAAAGCACAAGAGCATTTTTGTGTCGCAAATATGTGAACGTAGTAGGACTGCTATCGTGACGTGCGTACGCTAGAGTTAATAAACAATTAGCTGAATGTTAAACCCGAATCCTTTAGTTAAATGCAAACACCGTTGATCATGCAATAAACATTAGACCCTTTAAATTGCCGATATTTGTTAATAAGTACGACTAATTACACGCGATGTATTTAATAATGAAAGTATAGAAACTTGAGCCTTAATAGTGACTCATATTTTTATAGCACTAGCATTGTTATAATAAAAATTGTGAAGTTAAAATTATATTAAGGAAACAAGATGTGGAATTTAAAGTGTTGTCAGACAATTGCAAGATCAATGGCAACTTTAACATCAAGACATTTACTAACATTGTTTTTATTACAACAGGTTTTCTGAAAAGTAAAGCACGGTCAGCTGGGAGGTTTGCAGACTTCTGGCGAGCCGAAAAAAGGTTTCGGTTTTGGATCAGACATACGGTGAAGACCCAGTGGTTCTACTGGTTCGTCATTGTCTTGGTGCTCTTCAACACGATATGCGTGGCTGTGGAGCATTACAGACAACCGAAGTGGCTGACTTCGTTTTTATGTAAGTTCCATATGTTTTTGAAAATAATTTCACTCAATCACCATCGTTATCATCCACAGCCTGACTTCTCCCACTGCTTGGCCTGAGGCCTATGTCCAGCAGTGAATGTACCGTGCATTCGCGATTTATTTGCCAAAAATGTAAACATACCTACCTAAAGTTCAGTTTACGCTACACCTTCAAACATTTTTATAACTTTATCAATAGTGCTGAAATCAACTTAATTATTATTGAAATAAAGTTGATATTTGTTTAACTTGAAATAAGGTAGAGATGTGCAGCACTGCGCACTTTTACTTTACGTCGGGCTTTGGATACTTGTGCCCCACTTTATTCATTGAAGATTTTTCAAATACTTGATGTGATTTCGATCTTAGGTATCTGGGAGACTTGATTCGTGCTAATTGTGATTACGAAATTCTGAATTATACTGATTGACTCGAGTACAGTCAAGAACAATACAAATACATCAATAAACCTAAACTTAATTAATGTTTCCAAATAAATAACAATGATCTTCTCCACAGACTATGCCGAATTTGTGTTCCTGGGGTTGTTCATGATGGAAATGTGGGTGAAGATGTACGCGCTGGGGCCGCGGATCTACTTCGAGTCGTCCTTCAACCGGTTCGACTGCGTGGTCATCTCCGGCTCCATCTTCGAGGTCGTCTGGTCCGAGGTCAAGGGTGGCTCCTTCGGTCTATCTGTCCTGAGAGCTCTAAGACTGCTGAGGATATTCAAGGTAAAAGATTCATGTTACAACTGTCAAGTTGTAACATGACTTTATAATATTTTCCACGACCATGTTTATCACAACCAATCAGGAACATAAAAGTGCAGCAAAGGATGATTGTATAATGAACGATTTTATGTAACATACTGTATTTCGGTACTACTGCTTAACTATTACAAGTGTTTGTCATAACGTATTATCTTACTTTGTTCATAATGTTCTAACTTAAACTCTTAACGACTCATCATGAAATAATTTATGTGTTTGCTTATACATTATTTGTATTTTCCAGGTCACCAAGTACTGGTCATCACTTCGGAACCTGGTGATATCTCTCCTCAACTCAATGAGATCCATCATCTCGCTGCTGTTCCTCCTCTTCCTCTTCATTCTCATCTTTGCACTGCTCGGCATGCAACTGTTCGGAGGACAGTTCAACTTCGAGGATGGCACGCCGCCGACCAACTTCAACACCTTTCCTATCGCGTTGCTAACTGTCTTCCAGGTAATTATGAACCTTACTTTATTTTAACCATTTCTTTACGAATATACTATTGCTCTATTGCTAATGAAGATGCTCCTTTTTTTACAAATGGCTTTTTTTTTCATTGCGACTTTGCTATTTGTGAAATTCAGTGGATTCATGTATTCAAGCATGCCTAATTGCCAATCCCGAATATCATGATACATATTCATCCTGTGGCAATTGGTTCTCTTAATTTGGCGATTTGTTGTATTATCCACTAGCTTCTGCCCGTTCGTCCGCGTGAAATTTTACTCTCCCCCATTCACCCTCTTAGGTGTGAAATTTCGAAAAACACTCTTAGTGGATACCTACTCTTCACATAGAATACACCCTTCAAATTTCATGTCTCTAGGACCAGCGGTTTAGGCTGTATGTTGATATATCAGTCAGGACTTTAAATTTTATATATACATAGATTTCTATATTAAGTCTCTAAATAGTCTTGAGCTGTTAGATCATTATAATATATCTAATAGCTCAAGCACATTTACAGATTTGCTCAATCTGACATATAACATAATATTGCGATAGATCTTGTGATCCAATTATTAGATTGTATCCTACACACCAATTTCTACTGAATAAAACCAATCTCTTGTTGTCTTCATTCCAGATTCTAACAGGTGAAGATTGGAACGAAGTGATGTATGATGGCATCCAGTCTCAGGGCGGTATCCAGAGGGGCATGATCTACTCGCTGTACTTCGTCATCCTCGTCTTGTTTGGCAACTACACTCTGCTAAACGTGTTCCTTGCCATCGCTGTCGACAACTTGGCTAATGCCCAGGTGCGTTTCCCTGTCTGTGCTTTGTTTTGCGTTACTTGGTCTTAAATATTTGTAAGAATCTCCTAGAATGGTCACAAGTTATCTTATTATTTGTGTATGTGTTACTGTGGTATTAAGATCAACTAACGCAAATCAATATCAATGTGTATGTTCACAAGGAGACGTTCGCCAATTTGATGTATGTTGACTTGTTGACGTCATCGCGCTCTTGTAAATCTGACGCCGCTTTTCGTGTAAATGTTGCAAATCTGTATTTACAGGAATTGACAGCGGCAGAAGAGGAACAAGTCGAGGAAGACAAGGAAAAACAGCTCCAAGTAAGTGTCAAGCTTCTCTTTGTTTATAGAACCTAGTATTCATCCTCTGATGCTTTGGAGTTTAGTTGATAGTATCACAATTTCAAAGCCATAGCATGTTCAACCACTCTTCCACATGCATTTACTTTCAAGCGGTTGTACTAATTGGATTAAGCTGTTGATTGGAACGAAATTTGTACATATTTCATACATTATTCCGGATAATTAGGAATTGGAGAAAGAGATGGGTGCATTACACGCGGTGGACGGCTCTCCAACCGGAGTAGACCTAAGTCCCTCTTCGCCGACGAGTAGGAAGGTAAAAAGAGCTCGGCATTGGCAAAGCTATGCTTCAAAATGTATTGGTGTCGACGACTTAAAATATTGTTGATATTATAACTTCCACTATTTCCATTGAATTCTTCTAAGATTTCATTCTGCAGCTTCTCTTAACACTGCATGACATCGCACGCTGTCTGATGTGTTGTTATTTCCTGTGTGTGTTCGTTCATGACTTCGATATCAACAATATTTTAAGTACGCTAGACGGGTCGATGTCGCTTATGTGAGCAGAATGTCATGATAGGTGTTTTTATCAAATCTTTATGATCTTTATCTCTAGATGGCTAATGGATGTCAACATCAACTTGACTTTTTACGTTAACTTCAACTAGGTGGCTACTTAATTCACATAAACACATACTGGTTCATTAATTTCAATACATGATTTCTTTCTAGCTTGAGGATCATTCCTTTCTTTGACTTTTTAGTTTTTTTTTTATTTCTATTTCCGAGATTGATTTGAAACGCATGTTTTACCTCGACATTCATCAGTAATGGCTTGTGTAATAGTCTTTACCTTTTAAATCTTAATGTGAAACTTCTAGTTATAAGTTATTATAATTTCATTTATGTACTTATTCATTGAATAAGTCTTGATAGTGATCATTTGCTATAAAAACATCATCATGTAATTTATCATAATACTTTAACTGAATCTAGTGTAGTTTCCTTCGACATTTTTAAAGAACTCTTATAGAGCCAGAGTAAGAACTTAGAAAGTAGTGGAAACAATGTAGATGAAAGCAATATAGGGAACGTATATTATTATGGATCTAAAATATTTCAGAACAAAAAGAAAGAAGAGGCCAAAAAAGAAGATGATGATGAGGTACCAGATGGACCAAAACCAATGCTGCCATATTCGTCCATGTTTATTTTGTCACCTACTAATCCGTAAGTTTATCTCATTATTCAAGTTATTGATCTTTTTCATCTATAAGACGTTGTTTTATTGTAATGGTTTGATATTTTTGTGTTACAGAATTAGGCGAGGCGCACACTGGGTTGTAAATTTAAGATATTTTGATTTTTTTATCATGGTAGTTATATGTATGAGTTCTGCGGCTTTAGCGGCTGAAGATCCCGTAGTGGAAGAGAGTGACAGGTACGTTGTTTGTATTTCATATATGGCAAGTATCCCAACGAAAACAGGAAACACTTACTTAAACCACTTAGTATCTAGCAGAGCAGTTATCAAAAATATATTTCTTGACATTGTTAATTCCCGCTACCGAAGCGGTTATCCTCTTGAAATAATATTACTTCTTCCTTCAAAATTTTAAATTAACATCCTCATAAACTTATATACAACTATTTACTTTAACATTGTTTAGTCTAAGTGGATTTTTAATGACTGTTTGTAAAAAAGGGCCTGCAAAACCCAGTTACAATTGAATTTAAACTTTGTCATGATTTTGTGTTTCCAAAACTTGAAAATTTAAAAAAACGACTTTACTTAATCGCCCTAACTTTCTTCGAGTCATGTGGCCTACTCTGTTTTTCTCAACCTTACTCTCTCATCCATTACACAGGAACAAAATCCTGAACTGCTTCGATTACGCGTTCACGGGCGTGTTTACCGTGGAGATGCTGTTGAAGATAGTGGACCTCGGCATCCTGTTCCACCCGGGCGCGTACTTACGCGACTTGTGGAACATCATGGATGCCGCCGTCGTTATTTGCGCCCTAGTCAGCTTCGGATTTGAAATCGGGTACGTTTTGAATAGTATTTCTAAATTTGATGACATGCTTATCGATACAATAGTTAGAGTGAACATTAGAATCATTTCGTAATTTAGCTGACGTCACAAGCATTCTTGCCAGTTTCGGAAATGAAAACAGGTGCATAAAGAATAATATTTTTACCTCGATGACATATTCATCTACGGTTACCACGAACTTGTACAGCGTTAAGAATATTGTAAATGTCATTTTCATCATTGGCTTTTTGGGATCTTAGATCGAATACGTTTATGAGAATACTTTATTTTGAGTATATGTTTAATCATAAGGCGAACTTCCATTTGATGATATGCTGCCGGTGGATCTACTTGAGATTATGAAAATTGGAATAAACACTAAACTTCCGGTTTATTTTAAGAACTTTGACTTTATACATTATTACCGTCATCTAACTAATTGTAATTTTCTTGTTACAGAGGCGTGAAAAAGGGTGCGGGGCAGAATCTGTCCACAATAAAATCGTTAAGAGTGTTACGAGTGCTCAGACCTTTGAAAACTATAAAACGAGTTCCAAAGTTAAAAGCAGTGTTTGACTGTGTTGTGAACTCTTTGAAAAACGTCATTAACATTCTCATTGTGTACATATTGTTTCAATTCATATTCGCTGTAATTGCAGTTCAACTTTTTAATGGTAAATTTTTTCACTGCAACGATATCAGTAAGAATACTTTTGAAGACTGCCAGTGAGTATTGAGTTTTTATTTATTTACTTTCGTAACCTAAGTATTTACTTGTGTATTTTTTTATGTATTCTTCCAGTATAAATTCGCCCTAGTTTGACACACGAGATTGATGTCTTTGCTTTTAATCGATTAGTGTTTTGATGTGATGCATCGGTTGAACACAAAGAAATTCTCATGCATGAAGTTAAATGCATTACAATTTCTTATCGTACAAAGTTTGGTAACATACTTCTTTGTTGTTGAAGACTAAATTCTAATACAAACCTTATTGTGTGTGACAGAGGGTCGTATTTCGTGTACGAGTCTAACACCTTACTGCCGAAAGTCAACCAGCGCACGTGGACGACGCAATCCTTCCATTACGACAACGTAGCAGTGGCAATGCTTACGTTGTTCGCCGTGCAGACCGGAGAGGGGTGGCCTCAGTGAGTATAATGTATTTTTCGAAGAAGTTATTTTAACATTTGAATGTGTAAAATGTAAAAATATTTAATGCAGCTTTTGTAGTAGCAGATAATAAGTATCCCTTAAAACTTTCTAAGTCAAATGTTATTAACAGCAACGTCAAAGACTGAAAATTACGAAATTATTTAATTTATTTTATTCCCATTGACTTCTTCTGCTTTTGGAACAACATCTAATATGATATACGAATTTCTAATTAGGGTCAATAATAATTAAAGGGATTTTCTTATTCTTTTTATTTTTTCCGATTCCAACTGGAATCTGGTCAGCAAACAAGACACTAACACAATTCTTTATTTACAGAGTATTACAAAATTCAATGGCCGCCACCTACGAAGACAGGGGACCCATACAAAATTTTCGAATAGAAATGTCCATATTTTATATCGTTTACTTCGTGGTGTTTCCTTTCTTCTTTGTTAACATATTCGTAGCTCTGATAATTATCACATTTCAAGAGCAGGGCGAAGCTGAACTGCAGGATGGTGAAATTGATAAGAATCAGGTGAGTTAATTATCAAAGTCTTGTCTCAATATATTTTCCAATGATATGGCATTGCTTAAAAGTCAAGTAAAACCAACAGCAACTCTCGATGAGGACATGATACTACATTTTTGTTTACAGAAATCGTGTATAGACTTCACGATAGAAGCGCGACCTCTTGAGAGGTATATGCCAAGCAAAAGAACGAGTTTTAAGTACAAAGTGTGGAGAATAGTCGTCTCTACGCCCTTCGAGTATTTCATCATGACCCTCATCGTTCTCAACACATTGTTGCTCATGATGAAGGTATGTATCACCGACGCTTCTGACTGTTCTAGAATAATTAATGTAACATCTACTACTAATCTTAATTTTATTATAATAAAGATATATTTATTTTAAGTACAAACACTTTTTCCAAAAGTGATCAGACAAAATACATAAACAAAAGAAGCACTAAATGTGAAAAGTAGAAAATGATCACTTATTAAAGGTAGTTGCTGAAGAACCTAGCCTGTCTCACAAGGCACTGAAAGTGACGATCTAGATTAGCAACCAATCCTTGAAGCCTGCACAGTACCATTCTAGAGAGCTCATCAAATGTAAGTCATAAGCTCTCTAGTTTGGCAAAACTTATACTAAGACATAACCTTTGTCGTATATGCGTCTAATATATGTTCGCACTATAGATCCTTTTAGTGGAATTAATTTCTTAGTTGTGTAACGTCTTAAATGTCTTAAATATTAAACTATACCTGGATGACGTCATGATACAACAACAACATTGGCACGACTTTAGTACTGGCGACTAGTTTAGGTTTTTCAAAAATCACAACACACACATACACACAACATACAAAGTGTTTACGATATCACTGTACTTATTCGGCGTCAGTATACACTGCATCGGAATGCGCCGTATTTAAAATTATTACCGAGCCTATCCCGTCAAATGTACCTACCGCCAAATATCATTTTATTTTCTCCTGTGTTTCGTTGGAAAATCCTTTCGTTATTCCTCGCTTGCTATTAATTAAATATGTATGTATCGGTGTTTACTGCACGATATACCTGTCCTTCCAGCACATTTATGGCACAAGATACACCAAACATTTTATTCGGTTATTCGTGCTTGTGAATGCACAACAATCTCTGGGTACAGATAGGACGTGGCATGGGCCATATATGTTGTTCGTGTTGCATGATCTTATTTAAGACCTATTCCTAATTGTCTTTATGTGGATATTGTGCATGCTTGGTGGAATGGCCTACTGCCAGGCGTGATCTGTTGGTGGCTATGGGCTGCTTTGTATATTTATTGGAAAATTGATAAAATTGATCATTTTTCTAATTGAGACAAAATTTTAAAAGGAACTAAAGTTATATTACGTGGTCAAAATTATAACACTATTTTTTGTTCTACCCAACTTTTTTTGATTTTATGTTCATATTATTTTTAAGATCTATATGTTTACTTTCCTATATATTCCTATACCTAGTATTATAAAACTGTTTAGCTTTAATTTACTGTGACCCTGTCTAATTTTGTGTTAGTCTAATTTAATAAGAACTTCGCACATATCCTCACCAAACTCTTGTCACTTATCCCCTTGATATATTTATCCTTCTACTATATATTATGTATTACTGTTACATGAACCGTAACATAACTAATTACTTACTTACATTGATTCCATACAAATTTCAATTTTGTACATCACATTAAAATACTAATTCTTGTGGATGAGGTAATTTATAAAGTAACAATTATGTATTTTCATTGCCATGGGTTTATCCATAACGTCCGGCACTTCATCACAAAATGGCAGTACTATAATCAAAATGACATCTACGCGGATGTCCTCAAGTATTCGAATATGGGGTTTACTGGAATGTTTTCTGTGGAAACGGTGTTGAAAATCATCGCTTATGGTGTCAAAGTAAGTACACAAACACAAAGTATCGACCGACACATAGTACAAGTACATAATGAAATATAAATAAATAAGATATAGGTACAAATGTACTCTTTCTGCTATTAACGTGATTGTTTTATCTATTTACATGACTGTATGGGATTATTTCCAGCCGTGTAATTATTATCCCTTCCCAAGTATCCAGTACTAGTTTCTCTCTGACGACGATGATGATTGTAAAGGTTTATTTGCAATAATTGTAAAGCATGGCTTCTTCTCCTGCTGCATGTAGCACTATTGTATGTGAATACACGCGTTATAATGTTGTCTTTCTCCCGATTTTACTAATCCATACTTGCCGAGCGTTTTCATGAGGTAAGCACTGTGATCTTTTAAAATCTGGCGGAGATCTGCTGTTTCTGAGGTCAGTATAATTTTATATTTTTCCTGTAATAAATGTTGTCCGTCATAACACCTAATCGCATGATTGTACATTCGGAACAGCATGCCGCACGTGCACCCTATGCCACAAGTCTCGCAAATACATCTCAATAACATGATACTCATCGACAATGAAGGAACATAACACAAATACTTACACACTCACTTCTACATGAAAAATGTTTACATAACAAAACATTATTTTATTAGATAATAATATCGGCTAGATAAAAATATTTTTATTCATACAAAGTTAAATGCTAGAGCAAAATATGTCCATTTAGCAAATGGATATTTTTGATTATTTGAATGAAAAAGACAGTTACACTGGTCTTGCATTTAACTTTTATTAATTTGATAATGTTTTGAGTTAAGGTTTAAAAGACTGGTATTGATTTTGTGGTAGTTTCACGAGGCTCCACCACTACTCATGGACATGTTAACATTCATGAACCTCGTCTTTACGATCTTCTTCCTTCTCGAGACCGTTTTGAAGCTGATCGCCTTCGGGTGTACGGTAAGAATTTAACACACTTTCAATTTTTATATTAACTAATTAATTAAAACTTATTTTATCATTTACGAAGAACATGATAGCTTTCTTTCTATAAAATATGCAAGAAGCCATGGGTATGTAAAGACAAAAATCAATTGTAGGTATGGAAATGAGCTAAATTAATGTATTGAATCATTTGAGATTAATGTATGACTTTGTGCTGCAAATGTATTTAAAATAATACGAATGCATTATAGAATGTGCAAAATAATCGTGTGCGCCTAACACAAATACACTATCATTATTTTATAAATATTTTAGCCTAGCTATTAATATTCAATATTGACTTGAATATATTTCAATTTAGAACTCATTTTTATAGAGAATTTACGAGATAACGCTTTTTAATTGACATAGGTTTTTAAATGCATTAACTTTTCTTAGATTTATGAATAACATATTTTTATGTATTTGCATAGATTAAAAAAAAATAAAGAGAGATTTCCTCATTCCTTTCCTTATTCATAAAGTCCTTTGATCTTAAAACAGTCTATGAATGGAAAGTGTACATTTGTATACAGTTTTCCTTGAAATGTTATTGTACTCGTTTTCTAAAATTCTTTTAAAATTAATTATGACTCTTACAGAATCTTTGCTAACATATTGGTCTATTTCCAGAATTTTTTCAAAGACCCTTGGAATACATTCGATTTCATTACGGTCATTGGAAGTATTATTGATGCCCTCATTATGGAGTTTGGCGTAAGTATCATCATCGTCTGATTAACCTAAATATTTCTCAGCTTCTGTACTTACATTTATTATACTAATTTCATTTTTGCCTACTCGATCCTTCTTTGCTGCTGGCAATTTTTGTAATTATTTTTAACTTTGATGAAAGTGAAGATAAAGGATCTATCCTGATTACAGACCGACCTTGCTGAAAACTGTGCTGACATATCCTGTCAGCAGGTAACAAATCAACTATTTGACTGCTAGGAATCTTAGATTTTTGTAACGGATTGGTCGATGGTATAGACAGAGTGTGTACATACTATTGGACAGTGGTCTAATATTAGTAGTGCTAGAGAATATTTTTAGAATATTAGGATTTATAGAAGTTTTGTAGTTTAAAACATGTACGTTTGTTCGCTAGGGACTAATTGTTTTGGGGTTGTTTTAGATATTATGACAATTATACATTGGTGTGTTAATTTCCATAAAACCCTAGAATATTTGAATTTTATCTCGTAAATATTGCTAGATTTTTCATATATTTTACATTGTGAGAATGTATTGAAATTTATTCAATACTGTACAAAGAAGTAGCTAATACAATTATTGTATTCATTACATTTATATTTTCATATTCTTCATTACGTAATCTGAATACAATTTATTTTCTTTAATTTCGTGATTTTGTCTAGTACATCTTATTTCATTGTCTATTTACCTAGTTTTATTTTAACGTTGTCGTTAGTTTTAAATCATAATATTACTAGATACTGGAGTATGCCTGACTGGAACATCAGCTTGTTTAAGTACCAGACGTGTTGTCCAAGATACTGGTTGATTTTAACGTGTGATTTTTTTTTTAATGAAGTGCTTGAGGCTTTGCGAAAGGGCAAAAAAATTAAATGTATATCATTCGCAGGAGAACACATTCAACGTCGGTTTCCTTCGCCTGTTCCGAGCCGCGCGACTGATCAAGCTGCTCCGACAGGGATACACTATTCGGATACTACTCTGGACATTCGTGCAGAGTTTCAAAGCCTTACCCTACGTGTGCCTTCTCATCGCGATGCTATTCTTCATCTATGCCATCATCGGGATGCAGGTCTGTTGGAATTCCTCCTGTTGCTTATCACATGAAATTCCTAATTAATTTTCTAACTTGATTAATATTAATATCGTTACTAACAATTTAAAAATTAAGAATAATTATAATACTTACTTGCTTAATTTATGACAGGAAATATAATTCACATATTTGATAGGTACTTTTTTGGGGGTGTTTTTTTTTGTATTTTACTTGAAAATAGTGTTTTTATAGATTTTTTGAATACGTAATTAATTGTTCACTAGTGAAACTAGTTTTGATTATGATAAAGTTTCCTAGTTCATTTTATAATAATAGTTGGTAGCGTTAGGGTCTAATAATCATAGGTTTTAGTTACATTAGCGTAATGCTAGGTGACGGACTTTCGATAGAAATATCGTGAGTTCTAATCCTTTTGTGATTATGTCGTAATTATCCACCCCTGGTACTATAGAATATTTTTGAGGGGCTAGTTCAAAATATCAGTATAGCATCAGATACTTGTTAGTATTCCTCTTATCATATACTTAGAAAAACATAGTCAAGTTTAGAGTAAATTAGCCCATTTACTAATCCTAGTATTAAATAATAGACTATAAATAACAAATTCCTAGATAATCCAAGTATTGTCAACCTTAATCCAAATTTTGTTCCAAAATGTAATCGTATTTAGTTTTGTAGTAAAATTTTCTAAAATTCAAAAATATAATAAGCCAGTCTAAGATGAATTACCAAAATTCATCTTAGACGGACTCATAATAGTTATGAGTAGTGAGTACATTATAAGATTGGATTAAGAAAATACAAAACCAGTATTGATAAGTTTCTAATGACAGGTTTTCGGAAACATACAATATGATCCAGATGATGCCATCAACAGGCATAACAACTTCCAATCTTTCGTGGCGGCACTCTTGCTACTATTTCGGTGAGAGTACAAAAGACGTAGCTGTTACTCAGTCTTGCGGCCACTGCCGAAAATCTGTCTCTACTATCAGTGTTACATATGTACTTACTATCATTATCATTGGCAATACTACTATCATCAATATATATATTCATATAATCAGAACGTAGATTTAGAAGATCCTTAGTGGTGACAATATCCTGATTGGTGTCCTTAACTTTGAGATTGCTTATTATGTTTGTATCTCTAGATGGTTTGGTACCCTTGTTTGATATCGTTTGTCGTATCCCTAGTGCTAGTTATATATAGATAGATACGTCATTAGGTAGAGTGTTTATTTTTGTGGGATGAAGCATAGGAGTCGGGCTACGCGTCATAATTTGCATACAAAGCTGACTTTCTGTGTTGTATCTGCTTGGACACAGGTGTTTGGCAATATAGAATTAACACCAGAGTCTGACATGAACAGACACAACAATTTTCGAAGCTTCATTCAAGCACTCATGCTACTGTTCAGGTAAGGAACATTGAATACAAGTTACTCCAGCCTGAGGATATACTGTAAACTTTTGTAAACATAGGAAAATACAAACATTTATTGAAACACCATTTAGACTGCTCTAATCAAATGAATCCAGAAGCAATCTAGTTGAAATGTTAAGAACCCGTAGAGTAACGAGTAAGCTTCTCAATGGAGTTATGGGAGTACTTTAGAATGATTTCATTTGTGTATCATCGCGCACGTGTCATGCATGTACTTCAACTATCAAGAGTTACTTCATCACTCACTCACTGTTACTTAGTTGTGAAACGTGTAGAACAGTCTGTTTTGTGCAAACCGAATGTGTATTTTCCCATCATTGATCAATACTAAATCAATCAATACTAATTCTGGAAATGCTCTTTTTATAGTATTCTTCATTGCATTTTATAAGAATTCTTTGAATTGGCTATTGAATATGGAACGGTTTCTGTGAGCCACTGTATGTTTAGATGCGCGACGGGCGAGTCGTGGCCCAACATAATGTTGGCTTGCCGCAAGCCCGCCAAGTGCGACATAGCAGCAGGAAAGTCCTCCAACGAAGAATGTGGAAGTACGCTCGCCTACGCCTACTTCGTATCTTTTATATTCTTCTGTTCGTTTCTTGTGAGTATACCATTTATCACTTTAAGAATTCCCCCTTTTAATTTTGATACCATTTTAAACTAGAGATTTGCTTTCAGATGTTGAATTTGTTCGTTGCCGTTATTATGGATAACTTTGACTACCTAACGAGGGACTCGTCCATCCTCGGCGCACATCACCTTGATGAATTTGTTAGAATATGGGCAGAATACGATCCAAACGCCACGTCAGTAGTTCTTTAAAAATACTTTTATTCATATTTCTGTCTTTTTATTTTCAAGGATTAGTTATTTCATAGTCAATTATGTAACACCATTATATTTTATAATTTCAGGGGTAAGATCCATTATACAGAAATGTATGATATGTTGAAGAATATGGATCCCCCTCTGGGGTTTGGTAACAAATGTCCAAATAGACTAGCATATAAGAAGCTTATTAGAATGAATATGCCGCTAGACGATGAGGGGAAAGTTAATTTTACAACAACACTATTTGCCTTAATACGAGAAAACTTAAACATCAAAATGAGATCTCGTAAGTATCACCATATACCTACGTTTGGTAACTTTTGCTAACTTTAACGTAACACTTTCAATGACATGTTTCGACCCTTTTACTTTGACTGAAGATAACCATGGCTAAAGGCTATCAGTAAAACGGTAGAATTTTAAATAATATCATTGTCAAATTGCAGCTGAGGAAATGGACCAAGCAGATGAGGAATTAAGAGAAACGATAACCCATATATGGCCATTACAAGCGAAGAAGATGCTCGACTTGCTGGTGCCTCGAAACGATGTACTCAACGCTGGGAAACTGACAGTTGGGAAGATATACGCTGGACTATTGATCCTCGAAAGTTGGAGATCGACAAGGTTCAAGCAGAACGGTGTTCCGGTAAGTACAACTGCCATTTTAACGCACCTCTCAGTAAATTTGTTTTGAACACTGTATTTATGTCTAATAATGGAAATTTTGATGAACATATAAATATAGTATCTTTAGTAGATCCAAATGAAGCCAGAGTAAATTCGTGTGGCTTACGCCAGTATGTATATATTGTCCACTTTGAGCCAAATGTAACTATTACGTGGGTAGGTAAAACTACACGTTTACAAGTAGTGTTTGTTGATGGCCCCCTATAATTCCCCACATTAGATTACAATTTGGAACATTATAGTTAGTTCTATAGAGTTGGTTGTGTTGTCTACCTGTGGTTGTATTGTTGTGTACATTTACAGAACCATATTTAAAAAAATCTTCAATTCTATCGAAAACCATTTGTTCCTGTGTTCAGTTTACATAACTTGTGATTGGCTCCCTATAAACAAATGTCTGTATAACAAAGAGTACAACAATACAGAATCACTTTAGTTGAAATCGACTCTTAACGAGTCGACTACATTGGTGGTTTACTTTTCAGGCATTCAACGAGAATAGCCCTACGGCCATTCAGCCGGTAGTATTAAAATATTTTACGGAACGAAACTTTGAATACTTTTTTCTTGCACTATTCTAGATATTTTTCTTTATCATAAATTTCTTCTCGCATTGTGTTTAAATAAATTTATTTAAAAAAAGAAACATTAAATAATACACGATGGCCTATAGACTAAATGGATGGTCAAGAAATAAAACGAACAAATAAAAAACCGTAGTTTAGAGATTGAATTAATTAAAGAATTTAGAATTAGAACTAGTGACGCACTTGATAACACATTAGTTTGGCAAACTTGTGCAAGTCTGGCACGTTTGTCGGTCAAGTGTCCGTCAGGGCTTTGTAAACCACAACATAAAACCTGTCCTATAGTTGCAAAATAATGTAGTAGTTAAAGAATGCGTGTGTTACAATGTTTGGAACCGTGTCTCGTAGATAGAAATCCTACTGTTCGTAGATTTGTTTGTCTTACCAATGTGTGTCATATCGTCCCCGTTGCCTCTTGCTACTTCCTTTAAAAACTATTAAATATATTCACTTTGCATTTTTAGATTACTGTGATCCATTTATTTTATACAAGTTTTAGGTAGCCTGCATGGTGAAATGTTCAAACTATTCAACAGATACTTATTTCATTATTTCGCTTTAAATATCGTACAATTTACTTTCTAGTACATTTTGGCTCAATCGATATTTACCATTTTAGAAGCCTGGTGACATAAGAAACGTTAAAATATTACGCTTTCTTGCTACCTACGCTCTTATTTGCCTCCTGTAATTTTTATACTATAGCATAAGAATTTATTCAAATATAAATCATTATTCTCAAGTCTGCGCATGCTGGAGAACAAGAATACTTAGTCACTCGACTACCGTATCATATTTATGATATAAACTGCAAACGTGAGCTCGAAACCTCTGCCTCTGGCTTCAACTTTGTTGCACATGATTTTATACTTTAGCACCCGTTTCGGAACAAGATGCTTTGTAATTTCAGCTCTTTCACGGTTTTACCGACATGGACTGAACAAAATTTACTCTAACATAATACAACTAAAGTGTGATAGTTGTTTTCTCAGATACCTGTAGCCGAATTCCTCACTTACACTACAGAATATACATTTTCAATTCGGTTGTATGTCCAATTGTCCATTCGTTGGATCTCTTACACAAACGATACACACATAACACAATTAAAGAGAACTCCAGCATGGACATGATGTATGGGATGTTTGCGCAAACTCATGTAGGCTTTAGCCGTTAGTGACTATTGAGTCCTATGCGCTTTGACGCTGTGTGACATGAGCATGCGCAAGTGTGCGTGTGTGGGGGGGATGCGTGATGTGGGGTGCGTGTGTAGAAGGCGTCGCTCTTTAACTGCTTGATGGACGGACTTGCGGCGGGACTGGGACCCGGCTCGCGGGCCGGCTCGCTCAGCCACGAAGGGCCCGTCAACGCTGATGGACATCCGGACGACCCGCATCTGCTTGCCAACCTCGCCAGACGCGGCAACAGAAAATCGCTCAAGTGAGTTGTGTTGTATAATTTCAACTAACATTTCATAAACAAAGTATATCTAGTAGGTTATAGTAAAATATCAGCATATAACAGCAGATCTTATAATTGTATAACATTTCAAGATGCAAAATTTATCTTCGACAAACATGCATTTTACAAAGAACTGGTAAAGAGGAAGAGGTTTAAAGAACTGATTAATTGAAGTATCTGCTCGTAACCGCCCAGAGGCATGGCAGAGATTAGTGATGGCAGTAGATATAATAAAGATGTTGTTATGCCTAGAGGGGCGTGCACCGCTGTACATCCCTTATTGATTTAAGACAACCCTAGGGCAGAGAATGCTGACTACAAAAAAGATAGCAAAAATGTACTTGCCCTTCATCACGGTTCTCTTTTGTTACAGGAACAATAAAAAGGTGTGTGAAACCTTAAGTGAAACGGTGATTATATTGACTCGATCATTACTGTTGTAAACCTGATCAGCCAGAGCCATGATAGCCATTGTCTAGTGCAATCGATGTTCCCACCAATATCATTATCACAACCAAAATTTTTTGTAACAATTTTATATGAGTAAAGTGACAATTGGACAATTTACCCCCTACATACGTGATGTTGGTCGAAAATGTGATGTTATACGTGTATCCGCTAAATGGGTGTCCCCCTTTAGTACTACTATACATCGAAGCATTTTCTTATGTCATAGATAGTCGATGTTGTACTTTTATGTTCAGAGCTTTGTTTTGGGTGTTTACTAACATGATCATAGGATACTAATGTTTGTTGTTACAACTTAGCCCTTAATATTAACCGTTTTTCTAGGTATTATTGTCGTAAAAAAGTAACTTAGGGCCTTAGGCTCATAGTTAAACAATGTATGTGATGTACATTCGAAAGTATTAATCGTACAATTTAAAGTTTACAGATGGTTGTTGATGTTTAGGTAAAGAATTTCAGTAATAGATGATTGTTTTTTTTATGTCAATCTTGTAGAAGTTTTGTCTTTTCTCTTTCTTCGATAGGGAATGGTTCTTTAAACGACTCTTCTGTCATTGGGGATGACTATTTGAAAGTTTTCTTAGACATAGCACTTTCACTATCAATACATAAACATACTTACATAACAGTCATAATATCTAACATGACACCAGGACATGTCGTTTTCCTTGCCGGAATACATATTGCATGCAAACTTATTGAAGCCTAGCATGTTTCTAGATATTAAAATATAGATTTCCTAAAACAGAATGGGTAAGTAGTGTAAAGTATAATATTGCACAAGCACGGACTGTTGCATGGAATGCAAAGTTTGACACTTTCGTGTGCATGATTTGATATTTTATGGCAATCTAAAATTTTGTAAATATGGGACAGTAAGTCTAAAGAAACGTAAATTAAACTAGCTTGCAGATAAACGCTTTACCGGTTTTATATGTACTTGTATGGGGTTTTAATACAATTAATGTTGTAGGTATTGGAACTGCAAGGATCGCACCACCCCTCAATGGAGTCATTGGACGAGGGGCGATTACAAGCACCTCACACATACCAGAATGGTCATCACCACCACCACGGAAGATCTTCCAGTTTAAGGTAAATTACACCTAAACCACAAATCATTAGAATCACTTTTTGTTTGTTTTTTTATTATTTAGTTTGTTATTTCCTTTTTATGTTTATAGTGTCATCGAAGAAGAGTCCATTGATCTCAAAGTTATCGTAGTGAACAATGGTATGTGCTATGTACACATCTTCTACTAACCGAATGTACTTTCTTCAGGACTAACCAATTTCACTCCCCGATTTTCTCGGTGTTGCATGATTGGTAACATGCATGGTAAATGAACGTTGCCAGTTAATACTTTTTTGTTAAACGTGGTTTACTTACAGACGAACACCAAGTCCGAGAAGACGAGGCCACTACGGAGGTTATCATCACGATATCGGGTTCTCCGACACCGTCAGCAACGTCGTCGAGATAGTAAAGCACGAACATCAAAGACACGGGCGAACGCACAGAGCCCCTCACTACTACCATCCGCATGGTAAGCGATTATTTCGTTATTCCGCTAAACAAGCCACAACTAACCATTTACCAAGTATCTACTAACGACATATATGTAAACTTATGTATTACAGGCAGATCTGGTGATAACCCTTGATGTGATCCAAATAGATAATCTAGTTACTTAGATGTTCATTCTAGATCATACCGTGTGTTATTATTTTGTTTGATAGCATATCAACAGATTTGCCATTTCTCCAAGTAAGGCTTAACGCTATTGCAATTTTGATGAGATACATGTAATACGTTTTAGTAATGTATCATACTTAAAACATTATATGGCCTTTAAACGAGCTACATGCTATTAACTATTTATTCTTATGTTATTCCTGTAGTATTATTTATTCATACTAAAACATTAACCGTTAACATACCAAATATAATTTATTTAGCTTCAATTAACAAATTGAAACAGTTTTGCAAACATTTTTCTTCTCATGAAGGTACTCTGAAAGTTTTGCGAGAAGATGGGAAGTCTAGCTTAACAGTAGTTGTAGATATTCATGTTTTTCGTAGTTGTAGCTATAAGAGGAAAGCGAGCGAAGCAGTTACTGCTGCAAATGATAATCATGAACTTAGATAATTAGATTGTATATCTAGCTAATAATAATGAACATTCTCACAAGGCTAGTCTGGTAATATTATATTTGTAGCTAATTAGCTATGATTTGATAACTGCTCCTTTATTATGCTCGTGACTTATATTGTTAGCGGTACCAATCATTAATATTTTATTCACTAGGCCACTCATAATAATTAGTTGTAAGTACATTACAGATTGGCAATAGATTGAGCCGCAACATACTCTAATGAAGCATTATATATTGTAAAGTTTATATAAATTGGCCTGTATTATAATATAACAAATTGACTTAATTTGCCTGCTGCATGCTAAAATATTGGTGCCCAACCAAACATATCTGCTCCTATTTGCACATAATTTAACTGCTTATTCATGGGTGCCTCGCAACAGAGGTGCCTGAAACGCATGCACTTCAAAGATATCACTTAAATCATGCAGCATGCAAAAGCTTAACAATGGTTTTGTATTTATTTTTGTATTCTCTGCAGTAGTCTGCTATAGTTACATCAAAGAAGTTTATCTCATAATGTAATGAACAACTTTTACCAATTGTATCAAAGTATTATGCTCTCGGTTCTCCTACAACTGTAGTTACAACTTTGGACACACAGCTAATTTACCAAGAAACCCATCCCTATCGATCCACATCCGTGTCCATGAAACCTTTACATTTGGAACCACGTAGGACAGACACCCAAAACTTTTAGAGTCACCTTTTTGAGTAAGGAAATAAGGTCGGTAGTCCGACGGGCTTAGGGTAAACCGTGGTGGAAGGTACATGAAGGTATTCCTGACAGCAGGGAAGGAGTGGAGGGCGCCGCACCCCACGACCAGCCTCAGCCAGCCCTCGCGGTCGCCCAGCCCGCCACACCACACCTACGGTGAGATCCACTCGCCACACACTACGGACCTCACATACCACACTGACTATCATCACGAAAAGCGCTTTGCGAGTACCAACATTCAATACTTAGGTATAAGAACAGGCACGTTACGGTAACTTATTCCGATGTTAATATAATTATAATAAGGTCTAAACTTGGAAAAAAAAATGTTAACGTTAACATAACAAACCATCACTTTGATAACATTGAACAAAAATAGGGAATACATCCTCACCCGAATTCCAAACTGAAAAGCAGTCATAAGCAACATCAACATGTTATTCTTCAAACTGTTTTCAAAATTTTCATTCGGGCGTTATTATTTGTATTCAGTGTTATTGATTGTAAAGCAAAGGGTCTGAACCAAAATTCAAATTGGAACCTACATTTAAAACTGTCAGATCCATAGGACCCTTTGCTGGAATAGCAATGTCTAAATTATTAATTAATCAATGTTGATGCGATCCGGCTTTGCACGTCTGTAGATGTATGAAAGCGGCGCGAGTGTAGACGGAGAGCATGGTGGATATCCACGAGAAAATTGTTTGCACATCTGTTTATTGTTCATCTGAAAGGTATACTTATACTTTGATTATGACCCCTGTTATTTTCCTTGATTTGATTCGAACGTCCTGTTATTTATGGATTAAGTATAATATCATATGTATCATTACCGCATAGCTCGAGTTTATTGTCGGTGGGAGCGTAGAACATCAAATCATTCAGAGCGCAGTTTGGGCCCCGATAGGTGAGCGGGATCGGGAGCGGGACCGGGAGTGGCGGGAATGGCGCGACCGGTCGTGGGAGCGTGAGGGCGCACGGCGCGGCCGCGGCCGGCAGTTGCCTCCCACGCCCACCAAGCCGTCCACGCTACAGGTCAATCAGCAGCCGCCCTTCACCAGAATCAGCCACAGCCCCTCGCACGTGAGTACCTAACTAAGGAAATCTGTGTCCTTAACTGAGGAAATCTATCGCGTTTTCCAGACACCTAATGAGATCACCAGATGCTATCCAGGTCAAACACGACTGCATCGATTGATGGTTAAAGGTCATAGCATACATATCAAACCGGAAAGGGATTGGCACCGTATCAACTCGAGCCGTTCAGTATTCTTTATATAAAACTCCCTACTGCAACGCACACTAATCGGAATCGTAACGTAATCGCCTCGACTCGGGACACACGAACCGCGGTGCGGTGCGTTACGGCTCGTCATCCCCGCGCTTACGGCTCGTCGTCCACGCGCTTACGTATCACCGTACCTGAGCTTACATCTCCTGGTGCACCCTTACCCCTCTCACCCGTCCGGCCTGCCTACTGCACCAACAACCAGCGGTCGGTGAGGCGTAAGCGCGGCGTCGCCTAGCCGTAGCCGAGTCGACGTATCGGAGATTCTGATCCGCTTTGGTTACGTGCTTACGTTAGGTTGACGCCTGTTTGACGGCGAGGCGAAAGGCGATACGGTGCCGATCCCTTTCCGATTTGTTACGTGTGCTATGATCTTAAGCATCAATTTTTGATCTCCTTTATCAAACTACCTCTGATAAGTATTATGTAAACAGTTATCGAACGAAATGTCTTTTTGTAATCCTGAATTTCGTTCGAAACACGACGTCAACCTCAGCGATCACAAAACATAGAAATGTTCCAATAATTGTTTCAGTTATCGCTGAGGCACACCGTCAGAGAACCGTTGGAGCCTCAACACGATGAGTACGAGTACGGCCGAGAAGTTGAAAGACTGATACACCGAGATTATAGATCTAGAGAGAGGTACGTAGTTACTTCGAAAGATATCTTTTCTTGAACGAAATTTCTGTGGACCTGTGTGATTGGTGATCGCGTCAATCGAGGTCCACAAATATTTCTATCAGATAGTATTGATATTCTGGGCAGTACCTAATTTAAAGCGTGCCAAACACAAGACTTGTTTCTCTGCTACTTACATTGTTTTATTAGTTAAATGTTATTGTAATAAATTAGTTAGTTCTGCTACTTATGCTAGATGGCGCATTTTGTCAGTCTATTGAAGTCTATTGCTAGACATGAGCCTCATAACTTATGTCGAAAAATTTAGTCACCTGCAAAAGCCAGAATCGTTTTCTAGCGCCTATGGGTTGCCAGATCCTCGCTATTCAGTGCTCGGTTGCACTCATTCAGGTAAGATTGACGTAGATGCAAATAACTAGGTAATTAGCGCTTTCCGCTTTCGCCAACCTCCTTTCAGTAAATTGTAGCTCTTTTGTTTTTACTGTATTGTGGCGTCCCCGCATGCAATATAGCATCGAAACAAGTGCTGTGTGAGGATGGCTTAATCGCTGGGCGTGTGCAGACGCGGCCGAGGCTACGACGCGGAGTGGGGCTCGGCGCGCGCCTACGAGGCGCCGCTGAGCTACGAGGCGGCGCTGGCGCTGGGGCGGGGCGGCGGCGCGCGCGCGCTGCCCTCGCCCGCGCCCGCGCCGCGCCTGCCCAACGGGTACAAGCCGCGCGCGAGGCACTCCGACTCCGACGAGGACGACTGGTGCTAGCGGCGCCGCCGCGCGCGCTCGCAGCGGGACGTGCGCGCGCCCCCCGCGCCCCGCGCGCCGCACTCCCTATGACGCGCCCGCGAGCGCCCCGCGCCTCGAACGATCTCGTTTTATACTCGGCGACCGTGTGTACATAGACGACTCCCGTTGCTCAGCGGTTCGGACGTCGCTCCCGGCCCGCCGCGGCCCGCCTCCGAATTCTAGTATTTACGAAGTTTTGGAAAATTTAATTTTTAATTCGCTAAAATTTTACTCCTTGATTTGTATTACGGTTAGGGCGATCGAGGTATGAGACGGTGCCGGACGACTCGTTTGCGCTAGGATTTTTACATAAAATGAAATTACTAGTCTGTATTGTAAAAGTAAACTTTCTATATTAAATTTGCACTACGTAAAGTCTACGTTATATCGCGTGGTGAGGGCGCGGGCCCCGGCCCCACCCCGCCCGACGCCGTTTCGTATTCAAGTTACACGTTGGGAGAACACTAGCGATTCATCGTCAGACAAATTAATACTAGTATTGTATAAAATATTTACATAGCGAATAATTTTTACTTAGTTAATATATACTAAATAAATAATTAAACATTTTTTATTGAATTTGCTGTCCTTCCCCCAAGTGCTTTATACCTACGTTATTTAAATTTAAATACGATTAAACTAAATAAAGATGAATAATTGTGTGTAAACTTTGAAAATATATTTCTGCATTAAATGATTACCCAAATTGTTAAATCGTGTACTGAGTATTGTTTAAAAGATTTTGTCGCCTGGTTGGTAGTGTTACTACTCGACCTCGAGCTACATACCTACGTACTTGTACTTGTAATGTATAGCTACGCGCAGTTTTGTGCCGAGTGGGAGTATCTTATTGCTTTGTGAGTTAACTCTAAAATATACCTCAAATTAACATATTAGGATGTAAATTAAAAAAGAGCCAAAGTTTTGTTGACTATAATTATTATTATACTAAGGAAAAACAGGATACTCCCACTGAAGAATGATACAGTCATCGACATTTTGATTAGTCGCCTTTAACGTTAGCGATATTAAAAGTAGGTTATGAGTTATAACTACTTGTAAGTCTCAACAGTTCAAATATGAGTGACTTTCAATTTAAATGTTAAAAGTAGGTAATTCATAGATTAAAATATTCATTGACAAAGACACACGGCATTGCCTAGTACGTGTAAGGAATCTATTGTCGATGGCCGATTATTTCATGCGCAACAAAACAACAAAGTGTCACCAGGCACAAAATCGAACTATTGTTTGTACACTCTACATCAGAATTGGTTTACAACTTTAGTGTTAAGCATATTAAATAAATAGTAATAATAAGAAAAAGATTAACCTTGATAAGAATCATCTTCATTGATCAACACGTGTGCAAAAGCGGTGAAACCAATTCTGCGGACGATTGTACCGTATATTATAAACCCGATATTCGTCCTAATCCCAATTGATACTACTTCATGCCATTGTCATACTAGTCACTTGTTAGCTGTCATCTTTGCTGCGACTATTGTGCTGGAAACATCAAATATTGTGCAAATACACCACGAAGTGTATTATTTGTCCAACATTAGAAATATAATTCGGTAAATCTTTCAATATGGTTCACTTATTTTAAAATTCACTTAACATCTTGACGTCACATAGTCACTGATGAGCAGTACAACGGTCGCAACGGAGAGTAAATCGTTCAACACCATCAAAAACATTTGTTGCAAGCATGATGTAGGTTACTTTAGTACGACAAAATTGTAAATACATAATTTTCTGTGATAACATGATGAAAAAATGAGAGTTATTATTAGAACTGTGTGATTGCATAGGGGTGTTGTTCATTTCTCTAAGGGACGACGCGTGTTTGGCATAAACCGAGAAGTGATAAGGATAGTCGACTTTAGAAGGATATTAGCGTGTCATTTAATAATAAAGTGTTATTCCCATTAAATGAAATATCTAAAGTGAAGATAAATTATATTGCATATGTTATTCAGTTTTGATAGTTATAGTACAAGCAATTATATATCTAATGTCCCATTTATACGATACAAGTTTTTTGCCGGTGGCATACTTACAATAAAATTGTAGCAACAAAAAAACTTGCAGAGTCTAAACGCTGTTTTGACGGTGCAATATTTATTGTAGCTACAAGTTAGTGTGTATACATACGACCGACACGCGTCGACGATATGGCTGCAACCGCCGCTCGTGTATTTTTGAGCTCCTTACTTAATATACCTACATGAGCAACACATTTTCGACGGTTGCAGTTTCCACACTTAGTTACGCTATGCCACAGGCAATTAAACAGCACCGTTTAATCAGGCTTTAAGGAATGTGGTGTGAACATTATAAAAGGTTCGGATGAGGCGATGTTCTGCTCGAGACGGAACAAACCTGTTGCTTCCAAACACGCGGCACGTCTAACAGATACCTTTAGTCGAATCGGATATTATACTCCCTCAATATTTTGATCGCTGTTGTTTGTTGCGAAGGGCAGGAACGAGTTATAAGATAGCTTTTATATTTTACCTCTGTTATAGTTACGAGTACAAAATGTCTACGCTGGCATACAAATCGTGTCATTTTTGTGCAGTACTGTCCAGTTAAACATAAATACGCCTGTTTTCATAATTCCGTTTTAAAAACTACACATTATGTGATCGGTCGTTTTGAACAATTGATATTATTAATGTTATAATTACAATGCTAATCTAGTCGTAATAAAAGAAATAAATAAAAATTGTTTTTTAAAAAGTGTTCGCAAGGAATGCGTGTCTCACAAAATATAAACTTGTTGCCCTCGATTTCAGAGTGTTAGATTTCTTCTATGTAGTTTTATTATTTTACAAGATTGACTCATGAGAAATATTTATATTGTTATTGTATAGACGTACGGGTATTTTCGTTTTGTCATTTGTAATCGGGGTGTTAGGATGATATCTACAATAAGCCGATGGACTTTCGATGACTGAGTGGTATTATAGAGTACCGAGTGCGTCCCGCTTTAGTGTTCGTGACTCCTTCGTATTGACTACGACGATGTTTCACTAACATACGTGTTTAAGATGTGTAAATATTGTAAAATATAAAGCGACCGTTGTGTAGAGGTCGCATGTGAAAATGTCTAGTGATATGTTACTAGTTAATGTTAGCTAGGTAATCTCGTCCCCAACTGTCCTTGAATTTAAGTTGGGTGTTTCACTGCCTTAAAATAATAATGAAAATATTCGATGTAATAGTTACTAAACTACTACAAATAAGTGGCATTTCAATCGTTCTAATGCGTTCTATTGTTCCGTGTTCACGACACTATGGTATTGAATAACAAACGACACTGCGGTTTCCGTTCAAAGTAATTAGTTTGGTAAACGATAGAGACAAATAATACGAACACTGATATGACAGCAGCAGCTAATAAACAAGGTGTAATAAAATTGTTAATAAATAAATTGTAACTAATATAAACACTCTCTTAGCTCACTTCCTTCATTTAGGACGTTGCAGACGAGCCGTTCATTTGCGATATTCAATGTTGGCCTCAAACTTCATATTATAATAGTACTACGATATAAATAAGCTCGTGTGCTCGTTACCTATTAATTATCGAATAAATTGAACTATTGAAGTGAGATGAGAAAGTCTGAACCAAGATGTCATGCCTGCCTTGTATCTATGTAATCGCTTCACGACGATCATGTTTTATATTAAAAGTTATAATTATAATTGTATATTTAGCATAGAAAGTTCATCGGCGTCGAGAGAAGCACCATAGAATGTTTTTTGGTACGTTCCAATAACTTTACAGGATAGTGCAATCCTAATGATATTGTATTAATAAAGAACCAAACTTAAATTAGTATTTAAGTAATTTATTATCCTAAAACTAAAAACTATACGCATGTTTTCACTATACTGGTAAAATGGTTATGTACAATACGAAAGAGCTACTGTTTTATATATGAATTCTTGCTCGCCTGTAAAATTTTGCAGAATGAATCATATTATAAGATTGTACAATATGAATAAATGCAAAAAGACATTTCCTCGATAATGTGTGTTTTTATTAGATTGATTTTAGAAAAGCTATTTAAATGAATATCAACTTTAATTACTATCAATTCTAAAATCAATCCATCATCTCCCCAAAATATCTGGGAAAGCAAACTTCAAGATTAATAATCTTGAAGTTTGCTTTCCCAGATATTTTATCTCCGACAGTTAGTAGCAACCTAACAGCAACCTTTTTGTACCGAGAGTAAAGATCACTGTGCGTTCTAAATATTTGTCAGTAACAGCAACCTAATAGCAATCTTATTATAACGACAGTAAAGATCTATGTAATTTTGACAGTGATGTATTCCAGAAGTAAATAACTGAAAAGAAACAAAAAAAACCTTCCATCCCGCCTACGTCATCCGTCCGGTAAGTGTAGCCAACCTTTTATTTCCGTTTTATTATTTATGTTATTAAAACCTTACACTCGACCATCCTGATGACGCGCGTGTCCCTACGCGGTATTCACCCCCTTTCTAAAAGCATCCCTTCAAGTAGTTTCCGATACAACCCAAAGAACTACCTTACCTTTTCCGAACTGGAGGTTGTTTATCAATATTATAGATGAAGTGGCTTTTGTATAAGCAACAACATGGGTAGTTTAACCATGAAACAATATTTAATCAAAAAATAATAGCTTGAAAAAAGTTTTGAAACGATATTAGTTTGGTATAAAGTAAAATTTTTACTGAAGAAGATCATAACAATACCCTGTAACAACCATCTCAATAAATAAATAAATGTATTTACATATAATAGGAAATAAGCTTACAGTATAAGAACATCAAATCGCTTATTTGTGCTAAATAATAAAGAAAGACAAAAAACTAAAACTAAATTTAAAAAATAATACTAATACTCTTTTTGTTTTCTTTAAATTGTTGTTTTCTTTAAAAGAAAACTCTTGTTGTTTTCTTTAAATACTTAAATTCAAATAATTACGAAGTAAGTAAGTACCTACCTAAGTAAAACAAAACTATGCAAATACCAATCAAATAAATGATTTTTCATCTATCGAGCCAACTTTCGTGTTTCTAGATCGTAGCACAAAACTGCTACAACGTAGCACATCTGCTACGGCGTAGCCGAACTGCTACGAACTTTGCTCGCAAAGCCAGTGCAACCCAATCCAACCCAACCAATGATATTATATTAAAGAGGTAGATAATATCTACCTCTTTAATATAATATCATAGTACCATATTATGGTACTAGCGCAAGCAAATTGTTGCAGACAAATTCAGACAATTGTTGTAGTTTCATTTAGTCCGCTGATAGCAGCGAGCAACACTACAGATTTCTATCTCTTTCTGTGTCATACGTTCCGTATTATCTATCGCAGTAAGTATTTTATAATAACAAAGCAACAATACACAACGTCGCTCAGTATGAACGTAGCGTATCATTCCTGTCTCTGTTGTCTGTGTGGTGCCGGACTTAAAGAATAGCACCACCCCATACTTCTCGTGGGTGTCGTAAAAGGCGACTAAGTGGCGTACCGGAGAATGGGCAGCAGCGTTCTCTATGCAATCCACCACCATACCATACTGCGATCGCCAACCCGCCTGCCAAGCGTGACGATTATGGCAAACCCCCCTTTTGGGGGAGGCCTATGTCCAGCAGTGGACGTCTTTCGGTTGATTGGATTTGATTGGCATTATCGAGGAAATGTCTTTTTGCATTTATTCATATTGGCGAGTGGATTGGATTGGCAGTCCAACTCTTCCCTTCATTTTATGCTGAATGGAGCGCCTAGAATGTTTTGGTTTTTTTTTCAGGTACTCCATTAAGCATAAAGAAAGTAAAACGCCTGGGCGACAGCAGCCACGATCCTTCACACCCCTTTACTTCTAGCTGATACTGTGTAGGTACATGGGCTTTGTTTGCGAGCACTGTACACTAAATTTTAAAGCTTTAATTAGGTGGAAGAAGGCCAGCAGGACCCCGTGCTTCTTGTTCCTGAAGCTGCGCCTCTTGATGAACCGCCGCTGTATGACGCGAATGGAAACATCGTAGGACCCCCCTTGCTTGGTGTGGCCGCCGGTGCAGGTGACGGACGAGGCATGCATAGTGACCACTCGCAGGATAGTTCAGGAAGAGGGACATCAGTTAGTTCCAGTGATACCTCCTCCGGACTGCAGTGTTTTTTTTTTTGTTTGTTTGCGTCACAAAATCGTCACTAAAAACTGGAGTAGCAGCCAGCTCCCTATCTCGACTGGCCGAACGTTCTGATGTATATCCACACGTAACGTAAGCCATTTTACTGCTTAATATTCATTGAATTACCCATTTAAAAATATTTGTTACGACTCATTTTTATTTACTTTACTGCTCAGTTTTTACTGCCGATTTTGTTAATAATCATGGTTTACCCTAACTTGAAATGGATGCCATCAGAAGCGTTATCAATTTTCCTTAGGCATTATACAGACTGTAAGCAAACGGGCGGCGCCGTATGTATAAAGATAAATCGTACAATCGGCCTGCGACATTAACATACAGCCAAAAATTGATAACTTGGACGGTGACAAGACATATATTACTCGCTAATAGCTTGAAGTAAGAAATCTAGCATAAAACAGAAAAATAAAACCACTCAGAACCGAGATAACAAATAATTTATTAGAACGTCAATATCCACAAAGCGTCGAGGCGGCGCACATAATATATTACAACTATAATTTCCAAGATGTAGAATTTCGCCCGTTGCCTCAAAATGAACCATTTCTACTCTAAACTCTAATCACTTAATCCTCAACACACTGTACGATAAGTCCTAGGCCCATTGCTGAGAAAACTGGTTTAAAACAATATTATTGAATAGATGAGTCAGATAACAACAGTTGGAAACATTTCCTAACAGGCAATTTTTCTCCCAGCTAGGCAGCTTATGGAAAGGGCAAAAACCGGAAAATCAAAACTTAGCTTACCCAGTTTACACCTCATAACCCAACGATTTATCAGCTCAAACAAAACACTACGACTTTATACAGTGTGTGACAAGATGTTCAGTTATCAGAAAGATCCGGAGCGTCGGTATCGATGGAGCTGATATCTGCGTCAAAATCACTAGCCCCGTTTATCGTCCTCGTTCGGTCAGAGCTAGTCAGTGTACCGACGTCATCTGTAATAGAAGTTTGTTTTAAAATTTTCATAAATCAAGTTTTTCGCCAAGTAGCCTTAGGCCGACCGTCCACCGCCACCGTCGCCGGGACGTCAACAAGAAACAATAATTAAGCATCTACATAACATAGACTAATAAGGAAGGCCCAGTGCACACGATATCAGTACAGTAGGCACGGCAGTGTGCAGTACGAGCGGGCCTCGTTCATTTTATTAAAGCCAGCTCAAAGTCACAGTGGAACCACCGACTTACGATATTTTAATAAATAAATTCGGGAGAACACGGCAGTTCATACTGCATTTGTTTTTAACCGTATGGACAGTGAGATGTTGAGGTGTGATCCCAGCTTTTTACCGTAAAATATCGAGGACGCCGTCTGAACGGCTGCTTAACATCTAAAATAATGTCACAAAGAGGAAACTATAATATATACAAACATAACATCACGCCAACTTTCCTCAAAGAGTTAGGCAAGGGTTAGGTATACCCAGCGGGCCAAGGATGTGGCCCGCGAGGAGATGGTGGAGACTCTGAACAGAGATCCGTGGGGGCGCCCTTATTAAATGGTGCGGAATAAACTCCGCACCTGGGCCCCCCCGCTGACGCAGAGTCTCCGCCCCCAGCTGGTGGAGGAGGTGGTGAGCGCTCTGTTCCCTTCACGGGGAGAGCACACCCCGCCCATGGCTCCGCCAATTGCGGTGCCCGAAGCGGACCACGCGGACGACGACGACATCACTGCAGTGACCGGGGTAGAACTGAGAGCGGCGGTAGGAAGCTCGACGAGGTCGGCAAGCTCCGCTTCCGTGGCAAATCGCTGCGGAGCTCTTTGAGGAGTGGCTAGAGAGGCGCCACGGCGCCCTCACCTACCGCCTGACGCAGATCCTCACCGGACACGGAAGTTTCGGGAGATTCCTGCACATCATCAGGCGGGAGGAAACGCCCGGGTGTCACCATTGCCAGGATCGCCCAGAGGACACGGTGGAGCACACGGTGGAGGTCTGCCCCGCTTGGGCGGAGCACCGCCGTGTCCTCGTAGAGGCGATCGGCAGCGACGGCGACCTCTCGCGTCCGGCCCTGGTGCAAGCCATGGTCCGGGGCGACAGGGAGTGGGAGGCAGTCACCTCCTTCTGCGAAGCAGTCATGCTAGCGAAGGAGGTGGCGGGACGGTTCAGGGAGAGAGCCTCCCGTCTCAGCCGCCGCGGGGGACGCCCCCGGCGTCGGGAGCCACGTGACGACTCCCAGCCACCGTAGGCGCGGGCCTGCGGGCGGAGAGTAATGGGTAGCTCACCGTCCGATCAGGACCAGGCCCGTGCCGGACGGCGCGTACATGTTCCACGCGCGCCTCAAAGAGATGTCAGCATCGAGGAGGGGCCCCTTAGGGCCGAAGCCTGCCGAAAGGGTTTGTCCGAAAGGGTTACCGCTGGCCCGGAACATAAAGGGCTAAGGAAGGAACACGGGTGGGTTTTAGTCAGTAAGAGTCTGACACTCCCTTCCGCTCCACCCAGAGCGGGAGGAGTCATTTGATGATTTCCCATCCACAAAAAAAAAAAAGGGTTAGGTATACCTATAATACATTTTGCCAGCTATTTAAGTCCAATGTAGTATTGCTACATTTTGCTTGCTTTGCAGCTATTGCCATCAACCGGGAACTATTCCTGCCTCCGGACTGCTACTGAGAAATTCCAGTTGGAAAACAAAAATGCGCTTCCACGACCCTCATGCTCAATACTAGGGACCAGTAGACTAACGAGGCAGTAAACTATATCATAATTTTGAGAACATGTTCTACCTTCAATTCCATAAGTGCGGTCTATAGAGTGGTGGTGGTCAATCGGCACCATCGCAGAACTGGTCATAGGATCCCGAAGCAGTTCAAACTGGGCCGAAGGGTCAATTAAGACAGTCTGTACAAGAAAAGTAGAAAATGAGAAACCAACCTTTCCAAAAAGACCGAAATAACTCCAAAAGTTGAACCTTGAGGGTCACACAATGGTTCTATTGAAGCTTCATCATGTTACATCTACCTTAGAGTCACTTACTCCTGAGTGAAGTCTTATAATACATCCTGGGCTAGTTCATTTTATTTCTGATAACGCTAAAAATCTGCAGGAAAAGCAAGCAATAATTACGTCAAAACCAAGAAGACTACTTACGCTGACCTCGCTCTGCAGTCCGGAGGAGGTATCACTGGAACTAACTGATGTCCCTCTTCCTGAACTATCCTGCGAGTGGTCACTATGCATGCCTCGTCCGTCACCTGCACCGGCGGCCACACCAAGCAAGGGGGGTCCTACGATGTTTCCATTCGCGTCATACAGCGGCGGTTCATCAAGAGGCGCAGCTTCAGGAACAAGAAGCACGGGGTCCTGCTGGCCTTCTTCCACCTAATTAAAGCTTTAAAATTTAGTGTACAGTGCTCGCAAACAAAGCCCATGTACCTACACAGTATCAGCTAGAAGTAAAGGGGTGTGAAGGATCGTGGCTGCTGTCGCCCAGGCGTTTTACTTTCTTTATGCTTAATGGAGTACCTGAAAAAAAAACCAAAACATTCTAGGCGCTCCATTCAGCATAAAATGAAGGGAAGAGTTGGACTGCCAATACTCGCTTTTAGAACCATAATGAAAAACAACTTAAAAATCAGAAAAAAAATCAATCAGAGGTAAAGACAGTTTGACATGAAGAACTTACAGACTGTTGGTGACTGATCAGTTGAAACAACCAGTTGGGGACAACGGCATCTTCATCTAAGACACAGGACTCATAACTGTCTGATGATCTGCCCGATGTGAATAATTCTTCTGACGTCTGGAAAAACAAATAACATTAATCATTTCATGACCTTAATAGTATATATTGAGAACGTTATCAGAGCACGAAATAATATTCCATAGAAGATGCTTTCAATGTGGTCAATCCTGCCAGCCATCATAATCGTCTTTACGTATTACTTGGGGTCAACCAACGCACACGTTTTCTTCTTTTCTACTCTGTCAACCGCCACGCTAGCATTCAATCTTGTCTTTCATATCATTCCTCACACAATCCATCCATCTTTCCCATCCAACCACATTTAAATCCATAATTATTTTCGTCTTTTTTAGTCTCATGCGTCATAGTCGCCCGCCAGCCATGCACTAAGCTAGATAATATTATATTCTTAATCGTCTCTTCCAATTTCTATTGTAAAAGAGACATAGGATTATTCTGCGGTGCGGCTAGCGCGCCGTACCGTAAAGAAACTGGGTCATGTACAGCTTTAGATGTAAAAAAGAACGTACTTACAGCTTGCCTGTTAATTTCCACCGCCATACTACTGGTCTCAGGGTCGATTATTGCGATCGAGTCTGGTTGATCACCAGCCACTAGCGCAGCGTCAAGAGAAAATCCACTGAATGCTTGACCCGCAAGAGTACCCGCAGTAGTCTGTAATTTAGTCTGGATATTGTATTTATCTAATGATGCTCTTCTGAAGGCGACACAAACCGAAGCAGCAACGCCACTCAATCACAACTGACAGACCGGTTGCGGTTGCCTTCGAAAGAGCTTGAATTTTAGGAATACTACATAAAATACTCATAGAACAACTTCTATGAGTATTTTATGTAGTATTCCTAAAAGTACCTGGGTCAAATGCGATTCCTTTCGTTCAAATATATCCTGCACTGAAGTTATATTTTGCGTCTGTATCTCATCAAGTTCTTGTGACGTATTCAATTCGTTATCAGCCAAATAATAATCCGAATATTTTGAGTCCGATGTGACGGATTTAAATGAAACTAAATCCAAATCAGTAACTGATAACCTGGTGTCATTTAAACTGAGCGTGGACTCGGCACCGAGTAAGGAATCAAAGGTTCGATGCAAAGAATTTTTTTTGTCACTCTGACTGGTTTCGACAAGACCAGCGCTTGTTTTAATTTCTGGCGAAGTAATTCTAGCAAGGTTAGCTTTCTGATTATCATTACTTAATATTACTGTATGCTGAGAACTTAAGCGACGTACATTTCGATGTGGAATAATAATTCGATCTAGCGTTTCTTCTAATATCTGTCTCATGGAATCCAGAATATGGCCGCGGCTGGCGTCACTATGTAAACTCGACTCATGGAGAAACTGATCCATCAGATTGTGGTTGCTTTTAATAGCAAACTCTGCCGATGATTTACGTGAGATATTACGTGTCCTCGAAAGATCTTCATAATTCTGTTGTGGTCCCAACACAAAAACCATATTCGTAGAATCCAAAGTCTTATAAGATTCCGATTCACTTTGAATAAAGTCGTCATAAATTGAAGAAGTGTCAGATTTTAGTGACCTCTTCTTCGAAACTGATGGACTAATTACTTTTCGCCTATCGTCACTATCTTTTCGTGAAGATATTTTGACATTAGATTTGTTTGATATTTGTGCCTTTTGTCGCACTAAACACGGTGACGAACATTCCGTTTCTACTTGTGTTATACATATACTTTTGGGTCTACCCTTGAACGGAGACTTAATTATTTTGTCTTTATCTTTATTAACAAAGTTCTTTGTGGACTCCGGAATATTTTCTTTATTGCCTATATCTTTGTTTTCCGTCTTTTTTGCAGCCTTATACCTTTTGACAACTTTTTTAGTCTTTGGTGGTGAGGAATTATCTGATTCGCTGTTAGTCACATTAACCCTAAAAGGTGAAGCGGAATGTCTCTTTGTCGTAACTTTAGTTCGTGTGGAAGCAGCCTTAACTGTAGCAACGCTGTTAGGGGAAGAACAAGTAGAACTATTTAGAGAATGACATGGACTATGCGAACGCTTAAGCATGTCTAACTGCCTTGCGATATTTTTATTATAATCTTTACTAGTTTCGCTAGTCTGTTCGTCCGGCGATTTAATCTTGTCTTCGATGTCGTTACGGCAAACGACGTAACTAATATTCACTCGCAAGTCATCACTAAATCTGAGTAAATCGTTCCTGATCTCTTCTGTATTCGATCTCACCAGGGGAGTAATTTCGTTGACTAATGTATCTATAGTGTCCCTCATAGCGTCAGAAGCAGAATCTAAACTTTTGTTAAGTATATCTTTGTGTAAAGTTCTCTTTAAATATAAAGGTATATAACTTTTCTTGGGCTTCTGAGTTTTGTCGATTTCTTTTTTACTAGCAGTAACATTGGCTAACATTCCAGATTTTCTAATAGTAAACGTAGATTTTGCAGTTTTGGATGAATTTGCACTAGAAAAAGAAATATGTTGCAATAGTCGTTAATTTCAATATCGCACATAATTTAAAATAAATAATACCTTATTGAGTGTTTTGATGCCACCTGTAATATTTAAACAAATTTTAGTAGTGAAAACGTATGGTTTCATAGCTTAATATTGTTGTTTTCATTACCTTGGTAGTAGTTTTTATGGGCCTAGGAATGCCCTTAGTTTTGTTTGAAATTTTAGTAGAACTTTTATTAGCACGAGGCATCTTAACCTCGGCACTCCTCTCTTCCTGACTTACTTTACGTAGCTTGGCATTACGAATTTGCGTAGGTTTCATAGGCCCCGCCTCCGTTTGTTTTTTCTCTTGTCTTTTTCTATAAAGCTTTTCCTTGGAATTAACTTTCTTCTCCTTTAAATTTTCTTTAGTTTTTCTAGTAACCGCTTCCTTACTTCTTCTCAACGTCGAAAAATTGAAAAACTTCTTCCGTGTATTAGCTTTTGGCTTGTATTGCTGCCACGCGCCTTGGTAGACGACATCCTCAGAAACTTGTTTATCTTTATAACTGTGGACATGAACAGCAACACAGGATAGTTTTGATATTTTAGTAGGCAAGTCCATTTTTGACACTACTTTGCTCTCAAAAGTCTCCATCAAAACATTACTAGTAGTTTTAAATTCAGTCATGCAATCAGCGCACGTCTTTGTCGTGCTAGCGATACTTGGTGCACCAAATTCTGAACCAGAATCTATTTTCAAAGCACTTAATATAGGCTTAATTAGTTTTGTTCCATTGAATGACACTACACTATCTACTGGTAAGCTATGATCTGTTACAAACGTTTGTTGACTTTCAGGCACGAAGTTCGGTATGGTCATAGTAGAACATTCAGTTCGACTGCATAAATTAACGTCGGAATCTTTTATTTTGATTCCAACTCGTCTCAATCTTGGTGTTATCGTTTTGAAATTATTAGTTACTTGTGTAGATGTGCCAAAATCTGTCCCTTTTACTTTACTGTTGGCACCTCCATCATTAATTTTAATACCCGTAGAAAATACCTGAGGCATCTTGACTACTGATGTACATGGAGTTAACGGCGGATAAGCCGCAAGAAAGTCGGGGCCACATTGTACATCCGTGCTTATATTATGACGAATTCCTTTTGATGTACTGGGTTCGTTTATATCTAAAGGAGAAAATTAATATAATTTAAAATGGTACAATATTCATTAAAATGTACAGTGTATACGATACAAATTGTAGGTACCGTTAAGAAAAATTGTTTGCGACTGCACATTTTCTGTGCTGACTTCATGCTTAGTACATAATTTTTTATCAAAATCATTACTCAAATTATCGTCACTAAGCTTGCTTATCATTTCTGGCACTACTTTTGTGTCAGTTCCTATAGTTCTACGCAGAGCTATAGTTTCCTTATAGTCTTGCATAATAATATCAATATTGAGACTTTCTTCAGTAGCACATATGCAACTAGGTATGCTAAGAACGTTGGTCATTTCAGCATTAGCTGTTCGATCAGGCGACTCGGTACCTTTGTTCGCTTTTAAATCTGGTTTACATAGTGCTATTAAACTTCCTGGAATCTGAAAGCACAAAAATTATTACGATAAAAGGGAAATGCTAATAACGGAATTAGAAATGTCAATATCTAACTTGATGAGAGTTGCCGAGAATCGAGCTACATGGCGTGCAATTGGATAGGCCTATGTCCAGCAGTGGGCTGTAGGCTGATGACGATGACGATGATGAACACCTAATTGAGTTTAAAGATAACTTGCCGGTTTGGATGCAGCCACATTAAAACTTGGATTCCCAGTATCGATTCTCTCCGAACCAACCACACAGTTGTCATACTCAGCAGGCAAATATACACCGTCGGGATTTTCAACCATAATGGTATTATTAGACTTCTTGATTGTCACATTCTTAATTAGAGTTTTACTATTCT
The DNA here is from genome assembly GCA_916614155.1 of Mesoligia furuncula. Taxonomy (NCBI): domain Eukaryota; kingdom Metazoa; phylum Arthropoda; class Insecta; order Lepidoptera; family Noctuidae; genus Mesoligia; species Mesoligia furuncula. The sequence goes on along the minus strand of OU744793.1, from coordinate 8,028,027 downwards.
TTCTAAATTCACGTTTGATTTTAAACTTGCACGAAGTTTTGCTTACAGATGTCTTCGGATCTGCGGCTGATTCTCGAATATTCTTGTTACTCGTCTTGTGTTTTTTTATAGATTTCTTGTGTTTGTGTCTGACCTTAGAACTGCTATGATCAGTATCGCCAGAACTAATATCCTCGTAGTTCATTTCGTGTCTCGGATAAGGTTCCACTTTAACGTCTTCGGCTAGCCATGCTTCAGTTCTTTCCAATGGGTTTGCACCTGGAGTTGGTTCTGGAGTTTTGAATGCCTCCTCCGTGCAGAATGACTCCGTGCTGAACACGGGCCGAGGAATAACTAGACTAGGGGACATTCCCACAACGAATTCGTTTTCTGAAAATGATTTATCATCAGAATAGCAGAAGATTTTAAAAATGTAAACATACGTACATAATCTAATGACTTTTTCCATGGGGATAAGCAGAAACTGCAGAACGCCACCAGCTAAGACCTACATATTTCTTTTGCTTTGTTTAACTTCATTAATTTTATCATATCTATCTAACTAGCCTGTAACCACTGTAGGGCAAATGCCTCCCTCGCCCTTTTCCACGAAATTCTGTCTTTTGCGAGACCTTTCGGCCCTAGAAAAAAAGGAATGAAATATAGTCTACAAAAATTACGGTTTATCTAGCTACATGCCTTTCGAAAACTCGTTACTGGTTGTACTAAGGAACTCGTCTTCAATGTCCACGTCAGTTACAACATCGTTGTTTTCATCAGTGTTCGCAGTTTTTTCTGCCAAAATAAAATTGTTTAATCCATATCCCATTGGCCGAACATAAGTTACTTGACTTTCTTAGTAACTTACCTAATGGCTGAATAAGATGACGATACTTATCAACAAGTTCCTTCCTGAAGACAGAAAGGATATTAAATTATTTCTATATTTTTAATGGTGCCGAAGATCTAAATAGAGTCAACAGAGTTTTTTTAAATGGTTGCTGAAAGCTGTACTTTTTGCATCTCATTGCAATCTCAAAACCGCTATTGTTAGGTCTGTAAAACGGGCAAAATGTTAGTTTTCCTCTTGAAGCTCTGGCTAAACTGAAGCGAATCCCGCGCAGGATGTGGGACAGAAAACGCACGCGCGCAATGTGCTAACTTTTATGGAGGTGTTAAACAATAGACACGCGCAATCGCGTCCCGCGCGGCATTAGACTCAGTGTGGCCCGCGGGATAATTGAGTCACACATTTAAAATGACAATTGATCGCAATTCCTTTAATTTTAACAGTTCAGACAAATTCATAGAGTTTTATTAAGGTTGTTGAGCAGAGGAGTTTTTGAAGCAATGGATTACGAATTTCTTTCCAAACCTCGAATTGTGATTGACAGCGTGTTTCACAATTAGGGTGCACAGTTTCAATGAATTTGATGATGATGAGCGTTCAGTACCTACATTTTACGAAAATGCTGCCACTGCGTAACAAAATATTATTGTAATAAGTTTCCTATCTCGTGTTTTCTAGCTGTATTTTGAAAATAGAACTCACACTCTAGTATCTTGCGCCAGCACAACATCTGGCTGCTTATCTGAAAATTAAAGAAATCTGACTATAGTAAACATGATTTTGACATTTTCAAAACTAGTGTTTCTTGGTGAATAGCTTCTTTACGGAAAAGTAAGTTTGCGTCTAAATGTTTTTTAGTCTGTACAATAGACATATGAAAGAAGGAGATATGCCCGATACTAGAAAATGTACCAGAACCCGATTTCGCTAGGTTGGCCCCACCACCTCGCCACTACTACAGTACAGAACAGTAGTTCAGTAAAAGCAATAGATACAAAGTCGCGCACACACTTGCAATTTATAAATCAGAACGTACTACACAATCAATTATAAACCTTAACTCATCAACCACAGCGTGCATTTACCATGCACCGTACAACTTACTCATACAAAAACATCTATCGCTATCGTTGTGCTGTGCAAAAGCCATTTATTTTACATATATTTATTTTACACATAGTGATTGACTAAATGGAAAGTTATCGATTCTTCCGTTCACTATTTAATTATAAAAATTTAGGGTCATGAAAATAAAGTAAATAAAAACCGGCCAAGTGCGTGTCGGGCCACGCACAGTGTAGGGTTCCGTAGTAGCCCGTTATCACAATGTACTTTGTATGATTCTGTAGTTCTTTATTCTGAATATTAAAAAAAAAAAAAAAAATACATTTTGTTTTTCAACGCAAGTCCGTGCCTCGGAAAACACGTTAAGCCGTTTGTCCCGGCTGCCATTCGTGGATCTTTGACAGTCGTTACGGGTACTCAGAAGCCCGAAAGTCTGACAACCAGTCTTACCAAGGGGTTTCGTATTACCCAGTAACTGGGTTGTGGAGGTCAGACAGACAGTCGCTCCATGTAAAATACTGATATCCAGCTGCATCCGGTTAGACTGAAAGCCGACCCCAACATAGTTGGGAAAAAAAGGCTAGGCAGATGAGGCAGATGATGACCTGTCAGTTTTATGTAGTCCTTTCACAGTTATTTAATATCTGACAGCAACTTCATATCACTGTGATGGTAAAATAACTATGAACGGACTGCAAACGCTGAGTAGAAAAGAATAGATACGTAACATACCATAACATCACGCCTTGCTTTCTAAGAGTTGGGTAGAAGTGTACAGTCAGCAACAAAAGTCGATTAACACTTTAGTTTTTTTTTAATCTTAGTTATTGAGCAAAATATTTGTTCAAAATTGCATTGTACTTCTGCTGCAATTTACCTTCCTACACCTACATTTCACCAGTTATGTTTAATGCATTTGGGGGCGCGTATTGCCAACGAGCTTTTACTGAGAATAGAAAAACCCAATAACACCCCGACCGACCTGGGAAACGAACCCAAGACCTCATTCACAGCAGTATCACTAGCAACCACTACACCAACAAGGCAGTCAAATGAATAATCGTAATTTTAATAAAGGCGTATACAGATAACCCGCGCCGACCACGCACAGGACACTCACAGGACCCGCACACGCGTTGTGCCCGCCCTACACCCGCGCTCGCCACGCGCAAAATCAGCGCACGCATCGTGCACGCCTCGCACCTGCTTATACTACCTACTAGTGACTGGACTACTTCTTTCATTCTACTTCGGCATGAGGCGAGCGAGAGGCGGGCGCGAGGGCGCGCGTAAAACTTCGATAAATAAATAAATGCAATTTGAGATCTATTGATGTCATAAGACTCAAATTATATACATCAAATTCCAAAGCGCCAAGACGCGGGTGCTGACGCGTGTGGCGTGCGCTTAGCGGGCGTGTGTCGTCTGAACAAGTTCTAAGAGCATTTACATACGAGCGCGATTTTTACGCGCGCTCATCGCGTACGCATCGCTCCCTATAGAAAAACATTGGAATTAAATGCTTCTTTTGAGGGAGCGCTGTGTAAGCGACGCGCGCGGGAAAATAATCGCGTTTGTGTGAACGCGCCGTAAGTTTTTAACGAATTTTAAAAGTTCCTAATTGTGTCCGACTGACAGGTGTCGGGACCGTATTCTCTCGACGGCTGGAATGTAACGTACCAACTATCATAGGAAAACTCTCGATGAAACACTTCTTGCGTCTGCTTATAGCCTTTTCAGTGAGGGTAAGGAGATCTAGCAGCTTGCATTGCATCCACCTTGCTGGGGGGGGAGTCTGTCTTCCCTTACTGGAATGTAGCGCCAACTTCATCAGCCGACATACAACCTTATCCAATTCCGTAGTAATATCCTCATCGTCCAATAACATCGTTCTAAGGTTCCGGACTTTCTGGTCCAGAGCGCGGCGTAGACAACGCCCTTTGGATTTAAAAAAATATAAAATATTTCTACGTCCTGTATTAGAGGTACTGAAATAAAAATCTGTGCAAAATTATTAGTAGGCCTAGAAAAAACTGATTTTTAATTTCAAACAATCAATGAACTCCGCCTATGGCAGTCCTCTGCTGGACATAGGCCTCTCCCAGGCTGCGCTACAACACCCTGTCCCCCGCCTTCCGCATGCAGTCTGTCCAAGCCACCTTTCACCAACCACCTTTAGGTCGTCCGTTCATCTAGCAGGGGCGTCCCACACTACGCTTACCGATATGCGTTTTTAATTTGCTATACCAAAATGGCAGCTAATATATCGCACCTTTAGAATTATAGAGACCTAATTCGAAATTTAAAAATGTAATTTTCAACGACGACCACGCACGACCATCTTCATCGAATCTTAATAAAACAAAGACTTAATATGTCAGTCTTGTTAGATATGTCAAACCTAACATAATAGGAGCGTTTTTCCTGAAATAAAACGCATATTAAATTACTTACCTAAATTCGAAGCTTTATTATTTGAGATAGCAACAATGTGGTCCCGCTTGTTTCCCTACTCTTTCTACCCTATATATCCCTCTCTTTCGCACATCCCTCACCCTTCAACTCTCACCACCTGGTGGGGCTCGTCGCTAACAGCGTTTGAGTCTCTTGTTCATTGCGTTGAAAATCAACAGGCAGAAATTATCTTAAGCTTCGAATTTAGGTAAGTAATTTAATATGCGTTTTATTTCAGGAAAAACGCTCCTATTAAATAACTTGACCGTAAATTCGAAGCTTAATTACTTGAGACGTGTTTGTTATCGCCTGGTGGTGAAGAACGCCAATGTGAGGATGATCAAATTTATGCTAGATAAATATAGTTCAGTGTATATGGAATACATGTTATGAAATGAGTCATATCAAATCTAACAAGTTGAGGGGAGTTATATTTACATACATAACATTAAAATTATAATTCATCTTGGAAATAATAATAATATTTTTATTCTTTATTAGTCAAAAAAAAAAAAAAACACAGAAAAATAATAATAATTCACAATTATTATCAGTGAAATAAAGTCATTTACAGAACACGACAAGCGCTTGTAAAAACAAAAATGACGGTCTCTCTTGACAACTTACAAATGAAGGTTTAGCATATTACTTAAAATAATAATACACAATTCAACAACAATACAATTCAAATTAATCACTGCAATCAATTAACAGGATCAAATAAATTAACAATAGTACCCGAATTAGAGACGGTTGGCATAACCTGGCGTTTGTAATATTTCTTAAAAGTATTTTCAGCTCTCCAGTTACCTCTAGCTAAAATGTTTTCGATTGGAAGATTTTCGGACCAACTTTTGGATGCAACCGCGGACCTAAAACTACCGGGGGTCGCTATTATATTAGCTTCTAATAAAAGAGATCTAATCCAACCTGCTATTACTGCTCGCGAGGCTGGTCTTGCTTGACCTCTAATATTTATAAATAAATTACTCTCAAGCTTCGTTCTCGATATTAGCATTAACACACATGTAGTTTCACTCACAGACTCGCCATTTCGCATTGAATTTAGGAGAAAAATAAATTATTTAATCCAATGTAAGGTAGATTAAAAACGTTTGTTACTATGACATTCGCGCCTTGTCATCTCATTCACGTATCAGTGCTTCGCTGTTTCGCATCTATTCCTTTGTTTTACAGTTATTCAAGTGCGTTTTCATATTTAATCTTTAGAATGCCGAAAAGAAAGAATGATAGTGGCGATAATTATAGTAAATTGTATAAAAAACTTAAAAAGTTAGAACGTGAAATAAAACGTGGGAGACGTACTCGCTATGAAAGTACATCGTCATCGGATGGTGATTTACCTACGCCTTATAACCTGCAGGGTGAGTCATTGACCTAGTTATTTCGTGTTTTTTTAATAGGTTACTTTTAGCATAGCAACAAGATGAGAGAGCTCGGTTTCTTACACTTTATAAAATACCGTTACGTAAAAGTGGTATGTTTGTGTTTTGAATTCATATCGGATTCATAACAATAATTAAATTGGAAAATCGGATTGTCCTTTGGGGTCCTTCCACTTCCGAAACTAAGTACTTGCTGCTCGGATCTACCTGTAGGGTTTTTCTATAGCATGTACGTTATTCCTACAGGAATAATTTATATTATATTGCCTATTGGGATTGCGTGTTTCTCACAAGGAGTCTCACTTCCCACCTGTAAATAGGTTTATTTAAGCAAAATACTCATTTTGCTTGCAGAGAGCGAATCTATCCCAATCGATAACGATTGTGCCGCATATCGCGGCGACACGGATCCACAACCTGGATGCTCGTACTGGCAACAAGCCCCAGCGGAATGTAGTGATGAGGAGGAGGTTCCGGCCCCGACAGTCGTACAGTCCCCTACTGCCGACAACATCTCGGCAGACGTGAATATACTGCCGCCGAGCTCCGCGACCGCCGCACTGTCCCCAGCGCAAGTACTCGCTACGCCTACTGTGGAATCAACTGCCGTGCCTCTTGAGAAGGCGGGCGAACCTGAAACCCCTGCTCTTCAACAAGATGTTCCTGAATTAGATCCAGAGTTAATGGAAATATTAGGTGAGGACCCCACCTCACCAAAAGAATACGGCAGTGAAATCCAAAAGGATTTGGCGATTAGACTCAACCACATTGCTACCTCCGGTCTCTCTAAAGAGAACCGCAAGGAGCTAAAAGATAGATATTTAGTACCGGTGAACTGCAAGTTTATAAAGGCGCCTACCCTTAATCCGGAGATTCGAGCATCTCTGATAGAAACTCAAGCAAAACGAGATAAGGGTATAGAAAGTAAACAGGTATTAACATCTTGTGCCTTGTCCTCCATCAGCGAGGCAATTACCGCGTTGCTCTCATCAGGTCACAAAAACCCTGACCTTCTAAAGCTGTTGATGGATACAGCTCGAATCCTCGGTGATATGCAATATACGGACTCAATCTCACGACGTGCGTTTATTCTTTCTACTGTCAAGAAGGAACTAAAAGATCAGTTGGACAAAACCAAAATAGATGAAATGCTTTTTGGAAATAGCCTATCGGAAACCTTAAAATCAGCTAAAATTATTATAAAATCTGGAGCTGATCTAAGGTCATCTTCGACAATGAAATCTACGGCTCATAAACCAGCTAAAGCAGCCAACAGACCTTTAAACTACCGAGCCCCCCCGGCGGGTCGCCGTCAGTTCCCACCACCGCCGCCGGGGGGCGCGAGATATGCGCGGCCGGTACCATCAACTCCGACTCAGAGGCAGCAGATGAGGACGACGCACAACAACGCTTTCAAGACATCGTCACGTCAGCCGCAAGCAGGTCACCGACGCTAGACACGGTAAGCCCCGCGGGCCGACTTTCGTGTTTCTATGAACAGTGGTGTTTATTAACGAATAACCCTGTTATACTCTCTTGGATTACTGGTTATAAAATTATTTTTTCTGACCCAGTTATTCAGACAACCGTCCCATCAGAGCCCAATTATTCGAAATCCGAATACGAGGCTTTTAAAGTATCAATACAAGACCTCATTAGTACTGGGGCAGTATCCTTATGTCAACCATGCGCGGGTCAATATATTTCCAGTATATTTCTTGTTCCTAAGCCGAACGGCAAACAACGTTTCATTTTAAATCTAAAACAATTAAATAAATATATACCAACTCAACATTTTAAACTTGAAGATTTAAGAACAGCTTTGAAACTTGTATCAAACGACTGTTTTATGTCAACAATAGATTTAAAAGATGCCTATTTTTTAATAGGTATACATCCAACCTCAAGAAAATATTTACGTTTTAAATTTAATGGCAATCTGTACGAGTTTAACATGTTACCGTTCGGCTTAAACACTGCTCCTTATATTTTTACGAAAATTCTCAAACCAGTTGCAAAATTATTGAGATCTTTGGGATATTTATCTACGTTTTATTTAGATGATTTGTTTTTGGTTGGTCAATCATATACGGATTGCTTACAAAATATGAATTATACAAAACAATTATTAAAATCGTTAGGGTTCATCATCAACATAGAAAAAAGTTCTGTTATGCCGACGAATAGTTGCAAATTTTTAGGAAATATAATAGATTCAAAAAAATTTGAAGTTAGATTACCTGATGATAAAAGACAGAAAATTAAAACAGAATTACTAAGAATGAGCAAGCTCAAACGATGTAAAATAAGAGATTTTGCTCGCTTCATCGGTCTTTTAACATCCGCATGTCAAGCCGTGGACTACGGCTGGCTTTATACCAAAGACTTTGAGAGATGTAAATACCTAAACCTCAAAAATGATGAAAACTACGATAAGTTTATGATTTTACCAATCGAATTGTCCCCCAACTTTGACTGGTGGCTTAATGCTGTAAATGAATCAGTATGCAAAATAAAGGTTGATACATATTCCTTAGAGATATTTAGTGATGCCTCAACAACGGGGTGGGGCGCCGCCTGTGGTGACGAGACTGCCAATGGACCTTGGAGCCAACAGGAGCAAACTCGACATATTAATTATTTAGAAATACTTGCAGCTTTTCTTGGGCTTAAAGCTTTTGCACAAGATTTTAACGATTGTCAGATTTTGTTACGTATTGACAATACAACGGCAATATCGTATATAAATAGAATGGGTGGCGTTCAGTTTCCTCATTTAACAGATATTACGAAACAATTGTGGAAATGGTGCGAAGCGCGTAAAATTTTAGTTCATGCCGATTATATACGTTCTTCCGATAATATAGTTGCGGACGCTGAATCAAGAAGATTATACCCCGACATAGAGTGGGAAATATCTCAGATTGCTTATTATAAAATAACACAACATTTCGGTATCCCTTGTATTGACTTATTTGCGAGCAGAATAAATCATAAATGTGATATCTATGTTTCTTGGTATAGGGACCCTGACGCTTATGTAATTAACGCGTTCACTATATCATGGACTAATTATTACTTTTACGCGTTTCCACCAATTTCTGTTATTTTAAAGACCTTGCGTAAAATAATTAACGACAGAGCCACTGGTATTGTTGTCGTGCCAAAATGGCCAACACAGCCATGGTACCCTCTTTTTAAAAGACTCCTCACCGCAAAACCACTTGTTTTAAGATCAGAGGGTGATTTAATTATTTCTCGTTGTAGCGAACGCGCAATTCACCAACAAATTACACTGGTTGTCGGGAGGTTGTCCGGACATCATTTCTCCGAAGAGGAATTCCACAGTCGTCCATACCCATAATGCTAGCATCTTTGTCAGACAATACTGTCAAGCAATATGATACATGCCTTAAGAAATGGTTTACGTTCTGTCACGAAAACAACATAGAACCTTACAATGCTTCAACATCAAATATTCTCTGTTTTCTAACACAATTGTTTAATACCGGAGCTCGGTATGGTACCTTAAATAGCTCCCGATCCGCTTTATCATTGTTACTTGGACACGAGGTAGCAAACAGTGAATATATACGAAGATTCTTCAAGGGAATCTTTCGGTTGCGGCCCACACGTCCTAAATACCATTTAACGTGGAACACTGATCAAGTTTTAAATTATTTGGCGGAATTACACCCCAACGAAAATTTAAGTCTTGAAATCATTAGTAAAAAGTTAGTGACCCTTCTAGCCCTGATAACAGCCCATAGAATGCAGACTTTATCAAAAATACAGGTCTATAACATTACCGAATCTGATTCAGGGTTTATTATTAAAATAACTGATCTAATTAAAACTTCACGAGTGGGTTCCTTACAACCAGTGTTTTCCTTACCGTATTTTTTACAAAGGCCGCAAATATGCCCTGCTAGTACTCTTAGAGTATATCTTGATAAAACTAATCAGATACGTCAAGACCATCAATCACTTTTTATTTCATTTAGGAAACCATACCGTGCTGTAACATCGCAGACTTTGAGCAAATGGGTAAAGAGCGTTTTACAAAAGAGTGGCATTGATATCTCGCTATTTACTGCACACAGTACCAGACACGCAGCCAGTTCTAAAGCGTATAGCGTAGGTGTTAGTCTGGATGTCATAAGAAATACTGCCGGGTGGAGTTCAACTTCTACGGTATTTGCTAAATATTACAATAGAATAATATCAAACGATACGTCTACCGGAGATGATTTTGCCAAAAGTGTGTTAAATGGATAATTATCTTCATTAATTAATAACAGTGTAATAATAGAAAAGCTATTCAATTTTGTGTTTGACTTTAATAATTATAGCTATGAAACGTAGTAGATATTTATTTATTTTCTTCATTCAACTCCCAAAGCAAATATACAATATCATACATATTGTATATTTGCTACACATTCAATTGATTTTGTATTTCACGACTGAGATCTCTAAACATCTACATGTGTGTTAATGCTAATATCGAGAACGAAGCTTGAGAGTAATTGATGATCAAACGAACTTACCTGTACGTGAAGTTCGATCACAATTACTCGAAGAGCTTCGTTCGAAGATATTAGCATCCCTCCCTCCCATTCATCCTGAACCCATGGTCGTGAAATAATAAACAGCTCAGCAAACCTCCAAACTAAATGAGATGACAAGGCGCGAATGTCATAGTAACAAACGTTTTTAATCTACCTTACATTGGATTAAATAATTTATTTTTCTCCTAAATTCAATGCGAAATGGCGAGTCTGTGAGTGAAACTACATGTGTGTTAATGCTAATATCTTCGAACGAAGCTCTTCGAGTAATTGTGATCGAACTTCACGTACAGGTAAGTTCGTTTGATCATCAATTGTTGCATGAAGCCAAACTTCTTCTATTCTTGAGAATATCAATAGTTTGTTTTATCCAATATACAGGGTCAAGATTCCTGTTATTTGGGTTTTTTGTTAATTTCCAGCCCGATTGTCTATAAGTTGCAGAATCGGTCTTGGATCCAAAAACTGGCCAAAATACTATATTATCAGTAGACATAATCAAATGTTCTGAATCAACACTGAGTAGAGTCGGGTCGTGTATTCGTCTACCTGAACAAAGAAGTAATAAAGCAGCTGTATGTCTGGATGTAGCAAAAATATTGTTTGAATCAATTGAACTATTTTTTAAATAAGACACAAGATCATCAATATTCCATATAGGGGGTCTGTTTGCTACCGGTTGTTTGAGAGCAATCGACTTAAGAACATGCTTAACTAAGGTATGAGAACTTAAAAGACCAGCTGCATCCGCATTACACAGTGTAGACACTACAGACTTATACAAAAGGATAGTTTTGTACGAAAGTTTGTCAATTAAAAATAAATCTGCCAAAAATCGTGCTACCACTGAACCTTCAGGATTGACGGGGTTAATTCTATGCTCTCCCGCCCACTTAAGCCATCGTAACCAAGCAACTTTGTAGGTCTTACGAGTTGAGTTCCGCCAGGATGATTGTAATAAATTGATTTGATCAGCATTCCAGTCTAATAGATTTTGATCCCACCCCCACATTTCCATACCTCTAGAGTTATATCTTGGACTTTGGGAGGTAGAAGGCCCGTTGACGTGTCCACTAGGGAATGACCGAGGTTCCGTATGGTGAATGGAGCTGCTATTGCTCGTGCTTTCAGGTCTCCCCTCCAGAACACTCGATCCCACCGAGGAACTACCAGGAGGAAAATTCCGGAGGCTCGATTGAGATGCGCTAGTACTCTTGGCACGAGACAAGGTGGTGGGAATATCCACGCTAATCGGAAATTCCAGTCTATTGAAAACGCGTCGTGATGAATCGCTTGTTTGTCGGTTATATCTAACGATACATAGTTGGCAACGACATGTGCTGTTTCTGATGCAAAAAGGTCTATCACATAAGTCCCGAATTTTCTGAATATCATTTCTGTGCAATGAGGTACCAGGTGCCATTCCACAGCACTTCGACGCCGAGATAGGCGATCGGCAAGAATATTGAATCTGCCTGGTAAATGAAAAACTTTTAGAACGATGCAATGTTGATCCAGAATTTTGAATATCTCTTTTGTAATATTCATCAGAGGCTTTGATATCGTCCCCCCTCGTTGCGCAAGTAAGCAACTACTGTTTGGTTGTCGGACTGAACTAGGACTGTAGAGCATCGGAGGAGCTGACAATGGCCTTGTAGGACTTTTAAGATGGCTATCATTTCTTTTTGATTGCAATAAGCTTCCTGCTCGTTCCACGGTCCTGACAGAGGTCGATTGTCCAACTGTGCACCCCACGCTAGGTCGGACGCGTCTGTGGTTAGGAAATGACTTGGTGGTGCAATGTGAATCGGTGACGAGGCCTGGTAATTTTGTAGCCACCACTTCAGATTTGTCTGTGCTTCTGCTGGAACAGTATGTAGCTCCTTTGACGATTTTGGAATTGAATTTAGGAACTCCAGCAAACTCCGATGATTTAGTCTGCCTTTTGGGACTGTAAAACTGGCAAAATTTAGCAGGCCTACTAGGCTTTGGAGTTTCTTTAATCCCACTCTGTTGTCCTTCAGAATTCTTGACACCTTGGTCAACAGACTGTAATATTTTTCTAATGGAAGACGTTTTTGATTGAGCCAAGGATTCCAATGAATACCTAGATATACTAGGTTCGTTTGAGGAGTAAGCTCGGACTTTGCAAAGTTTACTTGCCAACCTAGGTACTGTAGTCTTTTTATTACCAACTGAACTTGCGATCTGAGGATGTCTATATTCTGATGGGCAATGAAAAAATCGTCCAAATACACAACGATGCGAATGCCTTCTTGTTCTCGCAAGGTCTGAGCGATCCAATTGGTCAAGGATGCGAAAACCTTTGGAGCTGTACTCAGTCCGAACGGCAGGCATGTCATTTGGAGTAACTCTCCGTCGTAAATAAGTCGGAGAAAACGTCTTTGGGACTTGGCAATAGTGACATGAAAGTATGCCTGGGAAAGGTCTATTTTGCAAAGCCAATCCCGAGGTTGGAGAAAATCCGGTATCCGAAAGATGTTTATAAGTTTGAAACGATCTGTGAGAACAAACTTGTTTAGGGCTTTCAAGTTGAAAATTGGCCGAAAGGAACCTTCGCTTTTCGGAACCAAGAAAATTGTTGATAGAAAGCTTGGGGATAAATCTGCAATCTCGAGAACACCCTGCCTTTTCATTTGATTTACGAGAACCGTCATTTCTGTCGAAATGGGAATAGCGAAGGTACTCTTTTTCAGGTTTGTTACAATTAGCGGAGGCCTTTGAAGAAATGGTATTCGATAACCTTTTATTATTTTGATGAGGACTTCTGGAGCTCCCAAGTTCTCCCAATGATGGACAAATTGGGATAACTGACTGGCTTTGAACTCGGTGCTCCTGTGACACGAGTCAATACCTTCGGTTTTTAAAATTGACATTTTTTGAGGCACCGGTGGATGATTTGTTGTGTTTTTGGAATGGCCATTGACAGACCGGTTTTGGTGTCCCGCTCGTGATCGAAAGGAACCCCTGGTATTAGATGTCCCCCGTCGACTCGAGTTGTTGTTGCCTAGATATCCCTGAGGATATTGAGAATAGCCACCTCTCGGAAGAGCATTGTGTCTTGGATGTTCAGCTTGCGCATGACAGTATCCGGGTACATTAGCCTGTGTAGGCCCATTGTAATAGCCCGCTCCCTTCGGGAAGCGGTTGTTAGGTATAGATCCGCTAGGGCCTGCTTGAGAGGCGAGGCTAGCGTTGTTTGATTTAGGTGGAAAAAATGCTTTCTTAACCCCACCGATTTTCTCGAGAGCAGCCGTGAAGGAGTCGGCATTAAAAATATGTTGGCATGAAGGCGGAATTTTACGTAAAGTCGTTTTTATAAGAGGGTCTCGTATGAATTTCATTATGCCGTCACGTCTCATCTGAATTATCTCGGCTCTGTGTCCGCATAATAATTGCAACAAATCGGATGACACTTTATGTACACATCACCATTTAAAAATAACTGAATAATCTTTTCTTGTAAATTTTCAAAGTTCAAATCTTGTTGATCTTTTGCCCACGTTAAGAAACTTTTGATGGTTTCTTGCAGAGCTTCTCTAATTTTCAATAAACAGAAGGTTTGAGCAGCATAGGCCCTATCCACTTGAGCCAATTGTCGCGATGCCTCATAGGCTTTAATTTCATCGTTAATTTCTAATTCTACGAAACCTGGAGAATGATTATATATTTTTTGTGTATCGGCATAACGAACTTCACACGGGTGGCTATTATCAAAATGCTGAATACTGTTTAAGGTAGCTAAAAAGTCATTAGGGGCTACAGGAACTGACGGATCCTTTAATTTAGTCTGAATAGCAAACTCAAAAGAAGGTTCTTTAACAGCTTCACTAGAACTACCAACACTTACTTTATTATCAAAAAATAATTCGCGGCTTTCGTTCAAGTCTATACACGATTCATTACAAAAATCGACAGGACCGGTAGGATTGCATGTATTATTACGTGCAAGTAAATCACGAAGCTCACCTACTTCCCTGGATAATTTATAGTACCTACTGCCCGTACGTCGAGATCGTTTGGATTTTCTATGACGGTGGCGCCTTGCACGTCTTCGTTTGCGGCTCGCCGAGTTACCTGTACTACTATTAGAGCTCGATGAAGTACTAGAACTACTGGATGAACTGCTAGTCGATCTGAGGCGAGGTGTTTTTGGAGCCATTGACACTTTACCAGGATTGATTTCAGAAGGCACAGCCTGGTTACAGTGGCGGGCATTCCATAGAGTGATAAAGACAGTGTCTACCTTGGAGAACAGATCTAATATTATTTAAGTAAGTCAATAAACAAAACTTAACAAAATATAAAAATTCTTAAATCATAAATCAGCTCCACCTACCGAGCGTCGGTCGGTAGTATCATTAAGATATAATTCATTTCGCATCGTGCAGCGCGAATCAACGCGCTGCACATGCGCCACCTTTCAATCTCAACGGCAAAGACACAAACTATTCGTCACTAAATGTTTAGATGTGTGCTCTCGCGGTCAGTCGTGCTCATAGGGTTTTATGAGTGTGTGCGCGCCTATAACTACGTGGGCACTGCTCCCACACAATGAAAAAAATAACGCACACAACTGCGATAATAGGCAGTGTCTTTACTGTAGTTTCTCATAGAGCAGAACACGAACTCGCACCGAAATTGCCCGAACGGAAGTTGGCTATGCAATGCAAGTATTTTAGAAAGTAGCATTACTTCATATCAATAAACCTAATTAGACGACCATTATTTTTTGTCGTATAATATCCTTTTTGTTCGCGTCAACTCGGAACTACGAGCGACAGAGACGCCAATACTCAACGCGTGCGCGTGGCTGTCCACCAGCATGCGCGTAGTGTTGCCAGGCGCTAGCGTCGAATCCGAAATTTTACTTTTTGATGCAATAGTTACATTATTTTATTTTTTATTTATTTACGTGATTTTGGGCTCGGAGGTCGGAGGCAAATTGATGTTAGTAAAATGTCAGAAAAAACGGCAGAATATTTAAGTATTTTTTTTAATATAGCGATTCGAGTACCTAATTAGCAGACACAATAGAAATGTTATTGTATCTGGCAATTTGTGCTGCGTGGCTCAAAATGTTAATTTTATATTCTTTATTTCAGAATCATGTGTTATTGTTCTAAGCAAATCACAATCAGCCATGTTTATTTCCCTTTTCTAGATAAGTAAGTACCTACGAAACCACAAATGGCGCAGTTGTCCTAAACATCACAATCAGCCATGTTTATTTTCTTTTTCTACTTAAGTAAGTAGCTACGAAACCGCGAACTCGCGTAATATAATGTAACTTTTGCAGCAAAAATGTAACACACAGGAAACAAAACGTAACTTTCGAAACAATGGTCCTGGCAACACTGTAACATCCGCGCTATGCATTCAAATGTCAAATTTGCAATAATACGCCATATTGTTTGTTTATGTTTTTTATGAGTGAGATTGCGCTCAGGTTTTTAAGATTTTATCGTTGTTATTAGTGTGAAAATAGAGAGTTTTACATAAAATAAAACTTACCTATTATTTTTTCATCAATATCCGGAATCCATCTTGAGTCAAGCACCTGTCTTTCAGCCTGTTGTCAGCGTTTCCTTTGCCTCTCCGCTGGTGGCGCCCTCTATACTTACCGTTGGTACTAAGTATTTTAAGCGCGCATCGGGTGATGGCTCAATTTACCGTCATTATGGAACTCATGATGCACCAGGTAGACCTTACCTGGATTCCGGATATTGATGAAAAAATAATAGGTAAGTTTTATTTTATGTAAAACTCTCTATTATTTGTTTTGTATCAATATCCGGAATCCATCTTGAGTGATGTGTTTGTTATCACCTGGTGCGCTTAACCCAAAGACGCTATAATGTGTTTAAGGATGTAACTCCTCTACTTAACCCTCAAACTCCTCTACTTCACCCTAGTCAGAAGTGTACTCGATTATACATCGCAGGTGTGGAACCCTACCTACCAGGTTCATATCGATCGACTCGAACGCGTCCAAAAGGGCTTCACTAGGTACCTGCGATATAAATCTATCAGCTGCCCCAACACTTCTAACTACCCTGAAAGACTGACTCACTTCAACCTTACTTCACTCGAAAACCGCAGAAAACTGATGGATCAAATTATGCTCTTTAAAATTATTAATGGTCAGATACATGTCCCAAAACTTCTAGAAAACATAAATGTATCTGTTCCCCGTAGTAGTCAACCCAGGACCAACCGAAAATTAGCTGTGTTTACACCATCTACAGCTCGAACCAACCTTGGGCGATCAGCGCCAATGAACCGTTTCATGAGGACGTATAATGAAAGCCACTCTTGCATCGATACCATTGACATCTTCTCCAACACCCTGGCTCAATTTCGCAAACATCTATTACGACAACCTACAGATTGCTGACAATTGATTCTTGTTCGAATTCCGTCGCTCATGTTTTATTCTGTACTCATTAATTTGTTAAATTTTAACTTTTTAAATTAATGTAATTATTTTATTTAACCTTATTCATTTGATTGTATTATTATTAATTTATTTGATTTTATATTTACTAATTTATTTGATTTTACTATTATTAATTTATTTGATTAGGTACACCTATTGTTATTTTTATAACTTTAATCAGGTACCTACCTAGTAAATCAATCAGGCAAATTATGTAAGTGCTGTGCACACCTTTAAGTGATAAGTTCACTGTATTACTGTATATAATAAGGCTAAGTTTCTGTTAATGTTTATGTGAACTAATCGTTGGAGTGCCATAATAAATAAATAAATAAATAAATAAATAAATAATGAGAAATAAAAAATAATTAGGTTAATAAAAAATAATAATGTATAATTATGTAAATATATTACAATAATTAATCAAGTATGACATACTGCTTGCAGCCCCATTAAATATCAAAATAAATAACTAAGTAACGAAAAATAATACAGCTGTGAAGCTACCTTAAATAAAAATAAATGGTAATCTTTCAATGAACAGGACCAAAATAATTAGATAAAGATACAGAATTATTGGGAATTTGCGAATCAATTTGCAATTCCCTTTGATAATAATTTTGGAAGGTATGAATCATTTTCCAGTTACCAGTTGCAAGAATTTGATCAATCGGAAAATTTTCTGCAAAATTGAGAGAAGCTACTGCAGATCTTACTGATCCTGGAGTTGCATTAATACCACTAGCTTTTAACAGAGACCTCACCCATCCGCCAATAACAGTTCTGGAGGCAGGTTTTATGTCTCCTTTAACTGTAATAAACATATGTTTTATATTTCCTCGACGGTTTAGAGTAACATATAATAATTGTCTTAACCAAAAAATCAAATTTAATTTTTTATCAGGATGTTCCCTAAGCCTCCATCCAGACTGCCTATGGGTATGGTTGTCTGTTTTAGAACCAAATGCTGGCCACAATACAATAGAGGTATCTTCATCAACTAAACTAGTGCCATCAATTCGCAATAATGTAAGATCGTGAACCCTGCGGCCTGATGCTAGCAGTAAAAGAGTAGCCACATGAGTGTACATGAAATATATTATTTTCGTCAAAATTGTAAGTACTCATGTATTGCAATAAAACTTTAGGGTTCCAAATAGGTGGTTTAGCAGATTTCTCTCGTGCGACAGAAATAGCTTTTAGTACATGTTTTATAAAGAAATTTGACGACAAATCCATATTTGATGTTAAGTGTGTGAAAGTTGAAATAACAGATTTATGAACCAAAATAGTTCTATAAGCAAGACCAATATCACAATGTAAATGTGCTAAATATCGAGCTACTTGAGCCTCATTAGGATATTTATAATTAATTGAATGCGACTCACACCATCCCTTCCATCTACGCCACGCTGGTCTGTAGGTATTGATTGTGGAGCCTCTCCAGCTTGACATAAGGAGCTTTTGTTCTTGACCGGTCCAGTCCGTCAAAATATCTGGCCACCCGAAATCAGCCATGCCTCTAAGTGTAGGTCGTGCACCTGCGGCGGATGCGTCCCTGTTCTGGTGTCTATCAGAGTGCGGGCAAGATCTGGAATCAGAAACGGGGGATGTCGCGCTCGCCGTTGAACATCTGCCTGCCAAAATACCTTGTTCCACTTCGGGGCAATCAATATGTAGTTTCCGCTGGCTTGGTTCAGGTGTCTGAGAACCCTGGGAATCAGATTTGGTGGTGGAAACAACCAAGCTAGGTCGTAGTGCCACTGATGACAAAATGCGTTGTGGTGTTGTGCATCCTGATCGTTCACGTCCAATGAGGTGTACCTTGGTACTATGTGAGCTGTTTTCGATGCGAAGAGGTCTATCTCTGGAGTGCCCCACATTTGAAAGATTTGTGTCGTTGCTGTCCTCGTGAGATGCCACTCTGGGCAAGCCTTCTGCCGAGAAAGAGCATCCACCTCCGCATTGAATCTGCGCGGAAAATAATGAGCTGTCAGATAAATGTTCTGTTTGTCTAGAACAGCAAGAAGTTGTCGGGTTTGTTGGAGCAGTTTCTTGGATTTTGTGCCACCCTCCTTGTTTATGTACGAGACTACTGTCCGATTGTCGGTTTGCAGCAGTATCTGTGCATTTTTTAGTTGCTGTTGGTTCTGACGTATAGCTGCGTACACAGCAAACATCTCTTTTTTGTTGGCATGCCATGTCCTCTGTGAGTTCGTCCAGGTTCCTACAATATTTGTATCGCTGAGCTGTGCCCCCCATCCGATGTCTGATGCGTCTGTAGTCAATAGGTGTGTCACCGAGTTCAAGTGAATCGGCATCGACTTTCCTATAGCTTGGCACTACCACTCCATCTCTGATCAAGCTGGTTGAGGGATAGGTATCAGCCGGTACGGATGTTTCACCGACAGCTGTCGACTGTAGCATTGCAGAGTGCGACAGTGAAGGCGACCTCTCGGAGTCACGAACGTTGCAAAGTTGAGTCTCCCCATTAGAGTTTGGTACTGTTTGAGGGACCACTTGCTTCTCTGGAGCTGTTGGTGAAGTGCATTGCGTAGCGATAGGCACTTCGGCTCCGACAGGGACTTTGCGTTGCGTTTTGTGTCCCATGTTATGCCGAGAAACTCGAGGCATTGTGTCGGAGCCAGTACAGACTTTTCGAAGTTGATTGTCCAGCCCAGTATATGCAGAAACTTTATCGTGAATGCAATGTCGTCTTTCAATTGGGATTTTGACTGGTTTGCTAGAAGGAAATCGTCCAAGTATACGACGCACCTGATGTTGTGACTCCTCAGGAATTCGGCCACCCAATTGGTTATCGAAGCAAACGTTTTGGGTGCCGATGAAAGGCCGAACGGCAAACAAGTCATTTGAAGTAGCTGATGCTGATGTAAATCTTGATGATAATTTAATCTCAGGAACCTGCGGTGCTGCTGTGCGATGGCCACGTGAAAATATGCTGGGCTCAAATCTAGTTTGGCCATCCAATCTTGTTGTTGCAAAAAATTTGGAACACGGAAGTGACTGAATAGTTGAAATGGTTTGGCTACTACGAACTGGTTCAGTTGCTTCAGATTGAAGATAGGACGGAAGGTCTGATCTGACTTTGGTACCAGAAAGAACGTGGAAAGGTAGCTGGGCGTCTGTTCTGCAGGTTCTAGTACACCTGACTCTAACAAGGTTTGAATCTGTATGGTCATATTGGTAGATGTTTTGGTTCTGTAACATTTCAGAGCCGTGGGGCTTGGAAATATTAGCGGCGGTTTCAGTATGAAGGGTATACGTGCACCATTTAACAGCCGGCATATTTTGTCTGGTGCGCCTAGATTGCTCCAAGCATACTGAAATTGCTTCAGACAACCGCCTTGAAATGTCCGATAGTCATTCGCGACGCTTGTTTTTAGTGAAAGCCTGCGATTTCTTTCCCTTAGGTTTGGCTCGATGGTTGCTTGCTCGGTTTTTGTTTTGTTGTGAAGCGTGTGAGCCATGTTTTTGTCTTTTATTGAAGTTGTCTCGACGAAAAAATCTATCATCTGCTTGCTTACTAGTCGACGGTTTTTGATTTTGATAAAAATTATCCTTTGAATAAGTTTGAGGTACTGATTTTGTTGATACAGTTAGTTTATCCACCCCCCCAATCTTTTGAAGGTAGGTTTGAACTGCCTCGTCATTAAAAAGTGATTCTGTACTCGGAGGAATTTTATGTAACACATCGCGATGAAAGCCTTCGGAAATCTGGCGCAACATAGCTTCTCGACGTATATTTATTAAATCGGCTCTACGACCGCACACTATTTGTAACAAGTCATCCGTAACCTTACTATACGCGGATTCTTTGGAAAATAATGTCTCCACTTTTTCGAATAACGTGTTGGGTGTCAACGTTTCTTTAGACTCGTTTGACCAATCCACCAATAATTGTAATGTTTTATGCAATTCGTCTTTTTGAGAAAGTAAAGCATTTGTCAATCCGGCAAAAGATCGTTCTAATAAATATGAGCGTGAATCTTCTTTTAACATATCCGATTCAAAACGCTTTAATTCGTCGTTAACATTTAACTCGACAAAACCGGGGGTAGCTGAATATTTCTTTTGTGCATCCGAAAACCTAACGGCATACCAGTCATCACAGTTAAAACGCTGTAGTTCCGCTAATTTTTTAAGAAATGCATCATTCGCCTTAGGGTAAATCGGATCTTTTACCGTTGTACTAACTTCCGACAAAATATGAAGTTTGTTATTTTCAGGTCGTCGTAGGTTTAACTCGTTTGTGATACCATACGTATTGTTTTTAGCACTAGAATTCGTATTTTCAACGTCGGAATTTTTCGATATAAGGTTTGTAAGATAGGCCACTTGTTGTGATAAGAACTCAAATTGTGCATAACTCACGGTTTGGGAGTCCCTTCTCGCTCTGCGTTTCTCAGGGCTAGGTCCACTACTCGTAGAAGAATCACTATCACTATCTTTTGCACTTGGTGTCGAAGAACGAACCCGTTTACCCGATAGTAAGCCGCCATTAACACTTTCTGACTCTAAGTTATTATTAAAATTTTCCATAATAAAAACGGAGAGGTAAACAATTTCACGAATCTAAAACTGAAATAGTTTTACCACACTTGCAAATGAATTAAATAGGTAGAACTTTTTCGCGAAGTTTAAAAACGCTAACAAATGAACGGCGCGAAAAACGACGCTATAATGACGGTAAATTGAGCCATCACCCGATGCGCGCTTAAAATACTTAGTACCAACGGTAAGTATAGAGGGCGTCACCAGCGGAGAGGCAAAGGAAACGCTGACAACAGGCTGAAAGACAGGTGCTTGACTCAAGATGGATTCCGGATATTGATACAAAACAAATAATGGATCATTTTCTCTGTGAAAATTGTTCTGGTGGTGTGTGTACTGACAAAATAAAAAATGATGCGTTTTCAAAACTATCTTTCGGTGAAAAAAAACGTGTGATAGAAATAGGCCGCCCTACACCAGAATTGCAATTAATACAGACTAAAGGGAAAGTTAATCGTAAATTCAATAAAAAACAATATGATTCATATCATTGGCTCACAGGTTGCATACACAGTAATCGTTTGTTTTGTTTTGTTTGCCTTCTATTTTCAAACAATAAAACAGTCTGGAATGAAGTCGGTTACGCTGATATTCATAATTTTCCTACAGCCGCGAAAAAACACGAACAATCGGAAAAACACTTAGAAGCTTCCCTTAAACACGACATGACGAATCTACTTCGTCAGGGAATAGGGGCAATTATTTAGAAATTACACAATACAATTAAAATACAAAATTGTACTAGCTCATTTACGGGTTTATCAAATCGTATTCAAAATGACCTAATCTCTAGTGTAGCGTCTGTAATGATCGAAACAATAAAACAACAAATCGAAACAATAAAGAAAAAAATCTTCTTACGGAAATGAAACGTCTTCCCAACTTTTACGATTCCATATTGCAGATATTCTTACAGAAAGATAGGCGTGTAGATTTAATATACAAATAAAATTATCTTAAAATAACTTAATAGATCCGTGTAGTTTATGTAGTATACTCAGTTACTCACACCACCACACACTCTTTTCACTACTTTTATTTAATTTTGCAAATCACACAAACATAGTAGAACATCAAACAAACGCGCCGGCCGAAAGGCCACTTCGAATATCCGTAAATTGTTATGTCTATAAAATCAGTCAATCTATGGATATTTGAGCTGGCATTTGGCAATTACCTACATCATCGATCGACAAGACGACGAACCGAAACCAAAGTGCAGTATTTTTGGTGAGATTTTTTTTTGTCTACCTTCTTTGAAAAATCTGTGCACGCCCCTGCCTGGTTATCCATCCTAGTACCAAACAAATCAAAAGAAATCCGCTATAGAAATAATTCGTCACGCAATCAGAGAATTTTTTGGGAAATATAAAAATCTGAGGGTAGACAAATATAAAATCATACAAAAGACAAATCAGCAATGATCGTCGACCATTTGCTAGATTATATTATAATGTAGAAACGAACAGTATAACTGTTAGGAAATAATAATTGAATAAACACTCACATGTATGATGTTTACAGCGTTTCTGATACTTATTTAAACCTCAAATTAAATTCGGTTATCAACAAGAGTAATGCAATTAGATTATCACTTAGATTATATTCTTTAGGGAAATATGTATTAGGGTTCGTGATCGAACCCTATGCAGCGGGAAACAGAACGCCAATGAACAAGAGACTCAAACGCTGTTAGCGACGAGCCCCACCAGGTGGTGAGAGGTGAAGGGTGAGGGATGTGCGAAAGAGAGGGATATATAGGGTAGAAAGAGTAGGGAAACAAGCGGGACCACAGTGTTGCTATCTCAAATAATTAAGCTTCGAATTTACGGTCAAGTTATTTAATATGTTTTATTAAGATTCGATGAAGATGGTCGTGCAAGGTAATTTTATGAGTCAAAGTTGATATCTTTAAATTTCGAATTAGGTCTCTATAATTCTAAAGGTGCGAGGAAAGGAAGGTGGAGGTGCGGTGGTAGTTTAGTATATTATACTAAACTAGCTGACCCGGCAAAAGTTCTTTTGCCATATAACTTATTTTTAGCTGCCCGGCGCGGCGCTACCCCTTAGGGTAGGACACCACGCGAACGAAGTAGCGCCGTAGTAGGCAGGGTATAGTAAGCTCTACCCTACTCCTACCCTACTCCTACACTACTCCTACCCTACTCCTACCCTACTCCTACACTACTCCTACCCTACTCCTATCCCACTCCTACACTACTCCTACCCTACTCCTATCCCACTCCTACACTACTCCTACTCTACTCCTGCTCTACTCCTACCCTACTCCTACCCCACTCCTACACTACTCCTACCCTACTTCTTCCCTACTCCTACCCTACTCCTAACCTACTCCTACACTACTCCTACCCTACTCCTAACCTACTTCTACCCTACTCCTACCCCACTCCTACACTACTCCTACCCTACTCCTATCTCACTCCTACACTACTCCTACTCTACCCTGCTCTACTCCTACCCTACTCCTACCCCACTCCTACACTACTCCTACCCTACTTCTTCCCTACTCCTACCCTACTCCTAACCTACTCCTACACTACTCCTATACTACTCCTACCCTACTCCTAACCTACTTCTACCCTACTCCTACCCCACTCCTACCCTACTTCTTCCCTACTCCTACACTACTCCTAACCTACTTCTACCCTACTCCTACCCCACTCCTACACTACTCCTACCCTACTCCTACCCTACTCCTAACCTACTCCTAGACTACTACATATAAAAAAAAAGCTTAAAAGTCCTAGACCCTATGTCCGTCTCCTGGTTCCAAACTACCTCCCCAATAATTTTCAGCCAAATCGGTTCAGCCGTTTTTGAGTTTTAGATAGTGTAACTAACACGACTTTCTTTTATATATAGATAATAACATGTTGACAAAAAAAGGTAGATCGCAGCTGCCAGTTTTAGTCTAGCAAATTAAAAATCAGTTTAGTTCAAAGCCACCATTTCAAGAATAAACAAAACTGCCATCTGACATCAGCATCAGTCATAAGATCTTATTTTTCCGTGCCTTATTAGTATGAAAAACTCAAACCAGGTAAATCCGGTACGATTGTGCTGCCATCTGATACCGATGGTGTACGAAGATCAGCGGTGTCCCACTGCAAATAAACAAAAGACATGATAACCTAAACGCTATGGAGGAAACTCACTCCCAAAAATAATAAGAGTTTTCAATCTGCAGTCCTTTCGCAGTTTTACCTCTAACTTTATACCTATCACTGTCAAAATCAAAGATCTTTATTCTCATTGCAATAAGGTTGCTAGTGGGTTGCTGTCAGAGGTAAAATAACTGTACGGACTGCAGTCGTTTCAGTCATTTTACCTCGAGCAGCAACAACCTAACAGCAACCTTATTGTAACAAGAATAAAGATCACAATGATTTTGACAGACTTGTACTGACAAGTCATTGTACAGCAATCCAACATCAACCTTATTAGTAAGAAAATAATGATCACTGATTTGGACAGTGATGTAAAATCAGAGGTAAAATAACTGTGAAACGACTGAGCAAACCATGTGTCAAATAGACACGAATTAGTAGAAAATATGCGTCAAATCACTACGACACTAACTCAAAGCAAAAAGTGATACTAACTTCAAATTAATAGAGAATAGGAAAATAATCAATGTACAGACGGAAATTAATTGTTCAGTAAACTGATACCCTACGTCAATTTGCCGTGTTAAAGTCATTTCATACAGTTGTAAAAGACAGTTGTGATTTGAATTGTTGATTGAAAAGTAAATATTAAGTCATTAAGTATAAGTTATTAAGTCTATCTTTAATGAAACCAACGAAACGTATATAAAATTTTAATCAAATAAATTTTGGCTCACATTACAAATGTGATCGCTTATTTACTAAAACATCTTAATAAAATACAGCAAGAAAGCTTAAAATGCTTCCAACAGTGAAGTTTAGTATGGAATATAGTATTTTTATCTCACGAAAAAAAGCGCGCTTTACTTGTGGTTACCAAGTCTCGGTATCGTCCGAGACAATGGCGAAGTCAGGACTGAGTGTGTGTAAGGTTGTGTGTATGTAGGGGTGTGTGTGTGTATAGGTGTGTGTAGGGGTGTGTGTGTGTGTATAGAAGGGTGTGTGTGTGTATAGAAGGGTATGAGTGTGTATAGGGGTGTATGACAACTGCTGAGGCTACTCGTCTTAACGCACACATTCACAGCGTGTTTGTATAATTACCGGCACGTAACTTGGCAAGAGATTTTCGTAGTGGGGGAAGTTCGCGCACATAAAAATGTATGAAATTGTGCGTGCGCAAACTTCCCCCACTACAAAAACTCTTGCCAAGTTACGTGCCGGCAACTATACGCTTGGTTACTACAAGTAAAGCACGCGTCGCTTCGTGAGATAAATATACTGTACCAATAAGCAAAATGGCCTTAACAAATAAAGTTAATTAGGTAGTTAGGTCCTAACGCGCTTTAACATGACTACTAAATATGAGCTATAGTGTTGTTGTGACACCAACTTTTGAAAAAATGGCGCCGATTCTGTTTTTTCACAAACTAAACTAAATTTAAGTTCAGGCATCTTTTTCTTTCTATTTCATTAAGAAAAGGACAGAAGATAAATATTAGTTTAGTACTGTCAAATTAGTCAGCGCCTGACGTAAATTGATGTAGTATTAATAGCCAATTTTTTAATCTCGTCTAAGTTGTCTATGGAGTATCTTAATTTGACAGGACTAAGCTAATAATTATCTCCTGTCCTTTTCTTAATGAAATAGAAAGAAAAAGATGCATGAACTTTTTAGTTTAGTTTGTGCACAACAGAATCGGCGCCAATATCTTACTATATTAGCATATTACTATTTTATAGTAGTAAACTTGCATCGTGTAAATGGGGATTTACACGATGCAAGTTTACTACTGCAACAAATGATGTTTAGACGATGCAACTTTTATTGCTACTTCAACTTATGGCACGCCACGGGTAATTAAATCACCCGATGAAAATCAGGCTGAACAGGACAGAAATATAAAAATGAACAAACACACAGAACACTTAGAGCCGATTTTTCAATCTTCAGATAACTTTTGGCGGAGGAATAAAAAATTGCGATTTGATAGATTTTTTATAGAAAATATGTCAAATTGCCACATTTATTCCTCAGATAAAAATTACGTGACTATTGAAAAATCGGCCTTTGATGATATTAAACAATAATTTTCCTAGTCATCATCTGCCTAGCCTTTTCCCAACTATGTTGGGGTCGGCTTCCAGTCTAACCGGATGCAGCTGAATACCAGTATTTTACATGGAGCGATTGCCAATCTGACCTCCACAACCCAGTTACTGGGTAATACGATACCCCTTGGTAAGACTGGTTGTCAGACTTTCGGGCTTCTGACTACCCGTAACGACTTTCAAAGAACCACGAATGACAGCCGGGACCAACGGCTTAAGGGGGAAGCACTAAGGTAGCCCGCGAAATTCAAATTTTCTTACGTTTTTTGCAATTTGCTGGTCAGTATTAAGTTGTACGTTGATTAAAATTTGATTCGCGGTCGTAACAAATATGTATTTACAGAATTATTATCATTACAATCAGTAATACAACTTGTTAAGTTAGTATAATCCCCAAATGTCAAGATTTCATGAAATAGTCATTCTTGGGGATTACTTGGTCTTAGAGTTGTGTTGATGACTTTAGTGATTATAATTCTGTGTGGCGCTTTCGCCTTAACGTGATGTCCGAGGCACAGAGAGGTTACGGTATGTAAAGATGGTCACCCATCCACAGATCAACCGCGGCAAGCGTAGCTTAACCTGATCGATCGACCTGTGCGGCTGTTATTATTTAGCTACGGGCCCCTGCTCTCTAATAACCATTTTCCTAAAGTATTCATTTAAATTATAAACACGTTATGATTTTTGCCAACAAGAAGGAACCCGCTTTTGAATGTTTCTAAGATTATACTTATTTTTGGGCTAAACTGTACGTTTACGTACTTATAATTAAACTCCACACACCCTGGCTTACAGTGGTAAATATAGTCGCTTAAAACTACTTCTAAAGTTTATTATTCATCAGTAGTGGATTGCTACACACTCAACTATGCAATTTAGCGTGATGTAGCAAATCAACCTTGAGCTTCTATTTTTTTTTAAGGTTCCTAAATTGGTTGCAATCAAATTTGAAGTTTTTGATGTATGATATTGAGTTTGTGGTAAGCTATTATCCAAAAATCCCGATAATGACACATCACTAGTAATAAATATATATATATTAAATTTACTTATATTGTAATTCTTTACTGATCATACAATTGATAATCACTACGCTATACCAATCACAGACAACAAATTCATATCATTTATATTTCTCGTCTCGAATATGCGATTATCAAAAGACATTTTACTTATTATGTTAGGCACCTAAACAAATTGGTTCACAAAAATAATGGATGACTCAATCGTAGTAACAACCAATACAACTCGTTACTAACTAGTTTGGTTAACCTACTGAGAAAGTCTACTAGCCTAGTGTTTAAAATAAAGACTGAAATTCATGAAACACAAAATAAAGTAACTACCGTTAATCCTTTTTAACACGCTTAGGCTGCCTAAGAGCCGGCGCACATTGCCAAACAAATATCAATATTGCGTGACCTAAAATAAAGTCGAAAATAAATAACATAAGACGCGCACGTCTGTTCACATTGGTGCTCTTTCGTCGCTCTCTGGCTGGAGGTTTATTTATTTTCAACTTTATTTCAACACAAGCAAGATTGATATTTGTTTGGCAGTGAAAACCACGCTTCGCCAGACGCGGCCCGGCGTTGTTACCATATACCTGGCTGGTGGCGAATGCATGGGTAAGCCGTGTATAAGTAAAATGCTTTCATACTTACCCATACACTTCGTCATTGACCACCGGTAACCCCGCTTACCCTGCTGCCGAAACGTGTGAAAAGATACTAACAAATAAGATGGTTGGTCCAACCATATCGGGTCGTCTAACGGTACAGTACGACAACGATCTGCATTACATAGTTCAATCTGGTACATTTACATCAGAGAAGTCGTTGTCTTGCCACTCTTCGTCGTGCGTGGCCACCGACGTGGTGTCTACCACCAGGCGAGAGTGGATCAACACGTCATCCACAATCTCGTAGCCGTTCCATTCCAGAAGATCCCTGTGAAAGAATATCAAATTAGGTGCTTATGTAGGCTAAACCGTGTGGAGTTTGATTCATAAAAGTCAATAACCAAAATGCATGGAGCAGGGATGTTTTTTGTTTTATGGTGGCATTTATTGAATCTTTAAAAGTTAGGTGCAATATAACAATATCTAACAGAATATTTTACTACGAGTAATCATAAAAATCAGTCGACCATAGTGATTTTTGCGGCGGCACATCGGGGTTGATTCCGAAACTATGAGTGGTAATAGAGCAAATTGGTCAAAGAACCATGACCTGGTTTTTGGCTGGCGAAAAACTTAGTGGCACAGTGTGACTATTATCGCCAAGAAACTCACCCGAGGATGTCGCCTAAGAAATCGCGCAAAATATAAAATAATAAAAAGCGTATACTAACCGGACCCTATCGATATCGTCGGTGATGTGCTGTAAAACGGCCATGAGATGCGACAGCGGGATCTCCAGACGGTTCACGTCGACTGAGAACTCCACGTCGTACTCGGTGTCTGTCAGGCGGTTGATCTCCTCTGACACCAGGTCTAGGATGCGTGCCTCCTCTGATTTGGTCTGAAAACGTAGAAAAACATGATTTTGTGAGAAAACAGATTTAAAATTGAAGAAATATGAACGCAACCTTCAGTCATGCTGACGAACGCGACTTTAAAGCCCCGTGTTCATGGTAAATATTTGTTTATAAACAAAGTTTAATCAACATGACGCTGAGTTGCTGGCAACACTGCAAGTTGCAGAGTTGATCACGGCATTTTGACAAGTTCTTGCTCGGCGAGTGACATCTGTTTACCTACAATTGTTGAAGTGTGTGGACGCGTTTGCAACCAGTTTATAAACATGGCAGGAGTGAGAAATACATTAGATACAGAGAACACAACAACACTACCTACTTCCGCGGGCAACATTTTGACTCAGACTGGTGTATGCACACAAGACATTGATATAAGCTTTGTTTCCAACAACTTTATCGTTGTTAACAAAAGTAGACCATGAATACGTGGTTTTACTAAAGTGTCAAGTATTACTGGTTCCCGTGTTCTTCCTTGCGAATGTCTTATATTAGTATTTATTTCTCACGATATTATCTAATCATTCCATAATTCACACACATAAGCTTTTTTAACAATCTTGATAATATCTGCAGCATATCTGATTTAATACTAGATTTATCGCAAGTAAGTAGTTTTTTACCTGACTGTGTTAAGGAGGAACAAAAGGCACTCAAAAGCAAATGTAGCTTCCAAAAAAAACGCGACGGTATCAAGTGGTAGCGGAATGTAAGCCGGGCTTGTTGGCTTATTTACCCAAGCACTGTTATTTTAAAAATGCGTATATTAAGATAACAGCACTTGGGTTTACACAAGCGCCATGCGCGGCGTTTGGGTTCACCTTTCACACAGAGTGCCTGGCGGCCAGGGTTTGTCAAACATCATCACAATTCTTAAGAAGGTTTACGCCGTACGGCATTTCATACAAACTTTCAAGCCCTTATTTTTCGAAATGAATGAACCGATTTTAATAAAACTTCATAAGCATAAGCAGGATACAAAGGTCTAAAAAGATAGTAGAGAACATTTTAGAAAAATTGTGTTACAGCCAAATTAGACCGATTTTAAAATTTCCATAGAAACAGATTTCCAGTTATCTTTTTTAACCGACTTCTAAAAAAGGAGGAGGTTCTCTCGCGCATAACTCCGTCGCTTGCCCACAGATTTGAAAAATTCTTTTTTTGTTGGAAAGGGTATGCTTCCCAAATGGTCCCATGAAAATTTTATCGAAATCGGACAAGCGGTTTTTGAAAAATCAACAAAAACCTAAAAATTTCTCTACAATAACGATATTTTCATATTTCATAACTCCGTCATTTACGAATTGATTTGGAAAATACTTTTTTGAGCATTTGCTCTCGGAAATCATCATTTGGTGTAAATTGGAGCTGATGATAAAAACCACAGATGGCTATCGGACCTACTCAATGACAAATATTTCACGGGTTGCGATTCGATTACTTTAATATGGTTGCTAAGCAATTTATGCTCGTTACAATGCATAATATGGTGAAATGGAGCTGATGGTGACTTCTCAATCAGCTCCAGTTCTCCTGGCTCTTATTAAGGGAACTCCTCAACAATTAACGTCCCTGCATCGGGTAAACCAATATTTTGTAAAAGGTGATGAGCAGTTGACATTAGGCTATTGTAACTTAGATAAATTACAAAATGACCCACTAAAAAGTGAAAAATAAAAACTTTTTACAAAAAAAAAACCGACTTCCAAAAAGCACTATAAAGTGAAAAATAACTTTAATTTCGGAAGTCGGTGCCAAAAAACTAAAATACAAATTTAAAGACACCGACTTCCGAAATTAAAGTTATTTTTCACTTTATAGTGCTTTTTGGAAGTCGGTTTTTTTTTTTGTAAAAAGTTTTTTTAATAAGACATTTCGAAAATTTTCTGTACTAACTTTTTAAACCTTTGTATCCTACTTATGCGTATGAAGTTTCATTAAAATCGGTTCATTCATTTCGAAAGATAAGGGCTTGAAAGTTTGTATGAAATGCCGTACGGCGTAAACGCTCCTAACATAAAAACTTTTTTACAAAAAAAACAACCGACTTCCAAAAATACTATAAATAAAGAGAAAAATAACTTTAATTAATAAAGAGAAAAATAACCCTCAAATAACTTTAATAAAGAGAAAAATAACCCTCAAATTTTATAGGCACACTTATTGTTTTTCGCATATTTTATGAAGTATCTTGTGTATTTGCGTATGGTTGTCACCGTCTCAGGTAGCTGGGCTGATGATGGAAGGTACAACTCCTTAACAGTAAGAAGTTACTAGAACAGGCAAGGACTGTTTTAGTAAATTGTTTTGATGTTTGATAGGGCATTTGGCACATTTGGTCTCATGATCATCAAGTCATGACCTGATGCTGCAGTCAGGATAGTCTGCAGAGTACCTAACTCCTCGGCAACTAACAGCAGATATATCGTGTTTAGGCTCATTGAAAAGGGCTCGATGTGTGGATAAACGTACTGTTAATGAGGAACACCGAAGTACATAGAGACCTGATGCTGAAGCCAGGAGCATCAGAAAAAGTACAAACCTTGAAATTACAGCACCGTAGTCGTGTTTGGGCTCATTTTAAACAGGACTAAATTTTAAGTTCAATGCAATGTTGATATAAGTTTGGCCTGATGCTACAGCCAGGATTATCAGCATCTAGTCTAAAAACTAATAAATACTTCATAAAGTGAAATACTTTTGCGAGTTTTTCTTCTGTACACTTAATAATTATCCTAACAAAGGTTGCCGGTAGTGGCTGGATGAGAGAAGCGGAGGACCGCCGTGAACGTTGGCGCAAACTTGGGGAGGTCTACGTCCAGCAGTGAACTGCAATAGGCTGATGATGATTTATAAAAGCCTCAATCGTTGCATTTCACGCAATGCCTTTTCGTCATGTGGTCTATTTTAAGTCTATTATTAAAGTAACTTGAGCATTTGCTCTCAGAAATTATGATTTGGTATAGTGGAGCTGATGATGAAGACCACAAATGGCCATCGGAACTACTCAATGACAAATATTTCACGGGTTGCGATTCGATTACTTTAATATAGCTGCTAAGCAATTTATGCTCGTTACAATGCATGTGGTGAAGTGGAGCTGATGGTGACTTCTCAATCAGCTCCAGTTCTCCTGGTTCTTA
Organism: Mesoligia furuncula; assembly: GCA_916614155.1. NCBI lineage: Eukaryota > Metazoa > Arthropoda > Insecta > Lepidoptera > Noctuidae > Mesoligia > Mesoligia furuncula. The sequence continues at coordinate 7,995,752 of OU744793.1, read as the reverse complement.
CTAGTAGAACTCCTCAACAATTAACGTCCCTGCATCGGGAAAAGCAATAGTTTGTAAAAGGTGATAAGCAGTTGACATTAGGCTATTATAACTTAGATAAATTATAAACTGACCCGCTAAAAAGTGAAAAATAAAAACTTTTTTACAAAAAAAAACAACCGACTTCCAAAACACTATAAAGTGAAAAATAACTTTAATTTCGGAAGTCGGTGGCAAAAAACTAAAATACAAATCCAATGCAAAAAAAAAAACATCAAACATTCGAACATAGTACCTCCTCCTTTTTGTGAAGTCGGTAACAAAAGAGCAGACACACACACACACACACACAATAAATCAAAAGTTTATCTCACCTCAAAGGGATAGGCGTACTCCCTCACGACCTTATAGTACTGGTTCCAGTACGGTGCGTTGTCCCCCCAGTTGATGTTACACCAGACATGAGCCCCGTCTTCTGCCCGACTGAAATTATTAAAATTCAACACCTTAGTTAGGTGACGGATTTCATTAACCACTTCTCTTGTATGAACTATGGAGTCGATTCTGTTTTTTGCCATTAAATTTTGTGTAGTTTTTGAAAACTTTTTCACTTGCAACGTCGAGCAGTTCAACCTGAAATGTAGAATAGACATTTATGAACTGATCAGAGGAAGTCTTTGTACTATTCGTTTTAAATAACGGAACAGTGGTGATTTCAAACTATGGACACTACAGCATCATCTATATTGTTTTAATGATTTCTTTCTAACTAAGCTATTATCTTGGCGCACCTCTACTTTCTTGTTATAAAATACTAGATTCAGCCCGCGACTTCGTCTGTGTGAATTTTCTTTCTCACCAGACCCACCCAGTCGCATCGCATCGTCTGCCCGCGCTATTACTTCGTTTTCGCTCAGCGTTTTTACTAGCTTTTTTTTTTTGTTTTTGTTCGGCTTCTAATGGTCCTAGCGTATAGTCTATTAGTCCTCCTTAAGAACTGGCCCTCAAGTCTGCTATTACAATAGTGTCAGAATGGTCTATCATTGATTTCATAATTGTTGATTTTGACAAGTTTGGTAATCTACTAATATAATGGCGTCATCATCATCGTCGACCACTGACACTCCATTGAAAGAAATGGCATAGAATGGTATTCTCGTACATAATGAAAAATAAATTACTGTCTTACGCGGTAATCTGCAAAAATTTTGACAGTTCCTTTGACCAGTGACCGACCATTAACGTCTTTGTGCAGTCATTCAGACAGTCATTGCTTTTAATTCGTTACGAGTATCGTATAATTTCTGTGCCATTGACCGACCAATGATCAACCATTATGAATTTAGCAGATTACGAACTTTTAGCAAAATGACAATGGGATGGTGGTGGAATCGTGTTGGAATGACGAATTTATAAAAATAGCAGACCAGGGCCCCTGGACTATCAAATGCAAAAATATTTTTTCAAATCCGGCTAGTAGTCCCAGAGATTAACGCGTTCAAACTAATCGCGGACTAAGGACACGCTGCAGCGTACTTACAAGTGTTTTAATGAATGCACCATAATATTCACTTTAAAATTATCACCACAATACCGTTAACAATTCTGGGATTCAAAAAATATTTAGATAACACTACCAAGCATAAACTATATCAAAATCAATCACAACCTGCTATAAACATCCTCAATTTCATAAACTTTATGACTGACCCTCCTTCGAGGCACCACCACACTATAGTAATCTTGACAATCGAACATGAAACTCTTTCCTAGTTCGACATCTAGGTTGCACTGCAGAGTCTGGTCACGGTACGAGAAGGTATCCATTGTAAACGTTTTCTCGGTTAGGGGTACGGAGTTGCATAAAGTTGAGGAGAATACGAGAGTCATGTGTGACTGTTCTTCAGGGTAAAGGATCTCGGTCAGTGATTCGCTGGAAAGGTTGGAATGAGTTACTGAAATGTGCTAGCAGTGGCTACTTACCCTATCTGGCGGTTTAATTTAGCTTTGAATGTTTGGAAGTCATCAAACAGCTCACACAGAGCGGAAGGGAGTGTCAGACTCTTACTGACTAAACCCCACCCGTGTTCCTTCCTTAACCCCTTTATTTTCCGGGGCAGCGGTAACCCTTTCGGACAATCCCGCTGACCCGGCAGGCTTCGGCCCTAAGGGGCCCCTTCCTTAATGCTGACATCTGTTTAAGGCGCGCGTGGAACACGTACGCACCGTCCGGCACGGGCCTGGTCCTGATCGGATGGTGAGCTACCCATTACTCTCCGTCCGCAGGCCCGCGCCTACGGTGGCCGGGAGCCGTCCCGTGGCTCGCCGCACTCATGACTGGAGCATTACTAATCCTCAAACCCGCAATATTTAGAATCGTAGTTCAGGCGCAAAAAGCACGAATTCCCGGCGGCAGCTGCTGGAGGCGGTACTGTCAAAACTTTCCATATAAACCAAGCGTAGTGTCACCGTTTACTCGCGCTGTGACATTAATGACGTAATATTAAGAAACTAACGTCTTTGAAGGTGGTCCGTGACAGAAGTTTTGTCCTCAACGCACTTTCGGCGCCACGAATGTGATTCGCACTGCCATCGCAGCGATTCCGTGCTGCGTTCAGGCACGTTACAAGAGATCGCACCAGGAGCGTTAAATCGACCTCATATCAATGAAGATCTGATGGGTAGGCGAAAACACACGATCTGGCTCTCCATATTACTGGGCATTCAGAATAAGATACAAAGAGGCTGTCCATACCGCTTCGACGTTTGGGAGTTAAGAGATACATCTTAATCTTCCAAGTTTGGAAGATACTTCGAACTTTGGGTGTTGTATTCAAAATCAGATTTTCGTGTCTTCCTAAACCCTACAGGTAACTCAAAACTTGTCTTTATCTCTAGAGATAAAGACAAGTTTTGAGTTAATACAGCTTTACGCAGTTTGAACCTAGGTTCAAACTGCGTAAAGCTGTATTAACCCTTTTTACTCCGAAACGTGGATCCACACGAGACACAATGGCTTGTTTAATTGTTTCTATAATTACGACATTTAACCGGTTAATAACATAACAATCTGGTATTTTTAAACTTACTCAGGTGGTGGGTGTGGTGACGGTGACACCGAACTTTCCCAGCAGCCTTCAAAGACGTCGCTGAAGTTATTTTGATTCTGGCCATCTGAAGAAAAGCAGTATTTAGTTATTCACTTTTAGAGGAGAAATAAACTCCATCAGTAGAGTTTGCAGCATGCACTACACTCATTTCAAAACTTATTGATAAAAATATTCAAATAATCAAATCGAACCACTAAATTTGTAACTAACACTACAATTTGCCATCTATACATCGTACGTTTTCTGACCCATTAGTTTACATTTTCATCGAATTGTTTAGGAACAGAGTATACAACAATTAGTTAGTGGTTGTAGTAAGCCACGTCACAGAATACTAAATAGTTACTACGTAACAGATGCTTCACTCAGTAGAAAATTTCCAATACCTACTGCTATAATAGCCTACTCCGTCGCGTCAGCAACCGCTGCATGCTAAAATGTGCCTAAATTCTCAAGCGTACAGTTGTAATTGCTTCACACCGCGCGATCCCACAGCAATCGCAGGGCTGCCTCTTCGATAAAATTAAATTAACTAACAAAAATGCTTAATAAATAATTAATTAACAATTTGTGTCTATTTTATTGAGAACCGTGAATATGTTCTGACTATAGGTGGTAGTTTAAAATTGTATCGTTTATAAAAAAAATTATATATTGGTTCTGACTGCAATACATCTAAAACATGTGCATTTGGATTGAGTGATCTTTTTTTATTTCGTGATAAAAACTGATTGTAGATTTAGTCAAAAATAGTCAAAACTCATAGCCCAAAGTTAAAAATTTGTCACTCTCAAGGGTTTTCAGTTATTGCCGAAAATGTGGATCACTCAATTCAGACATTTTGCAAAAACGGCTATGAGCTAAATCTCAACATAAACGTACTCTACTGACTAAATTTATATCTCAAAAATTTGTCAAAAATTTGTCACAACATTTTTTAAACCCATCAGGGTATTTAAAGCTTCTTCCAGGTATCTTTGGACAGAATCATTGGATCACTCAGTACAGACACCATTTTGTCTGAGAGATCGTTGTAATAAGGTTTCGGAGGACTTTTTCTATAGATCTATTGTTTATCCTAAAATGTACATGTTCCGAATATATTTGTACAATAAATATAATAACACAAATACCTTTTGTTAAAAAATTATGAGTAACTCAATGTTTTTAAATTTGCTGAACTGAGTGATCCATAAGAATACTTATGGCTAAGTACCTGTTTCGTATTGATTTACACAAACTACGGTTAATTTTTGTACAACTTTATGACTAAAGTTTTACATAAAAATAATTTACATATACAGCTTAATTTACGAGATATTACATTTTTAATTTTATTGTTAGGGAAAAGTGCAGTAGGGTGACCATATAATATGAGATCATCGGAAATAAGTACCTGCTTAGATAATCGTCAATTAATGTAACCAGGACTTAACTTGACTTTACAGGAGAGGCAAAAAAACTAAATTCTATTCACAAAATAAGTTGTATTTTTTTGTGTTTTCTTCCTATTGCAATGCTGTTTAAAGCGTTTTTCTCTAAAAATATTGTTATCTGAAAGAAACCATAATGAAGCCTACTATTGTAGTTTCGAAGATGACATGGTTACGTTATTATTTTTTTTTATATCGTGTTACTATAACGTAACTTATAGAATATACAATCACACAGTTTTCAAGGCGTGGACATACGTTGTGATGGGTTGATTGTAGGAGTTACTTCACTTGTACTAAGGTCTAATTAACAAGAAACATAAAACCAAAGTTATTGGATGATTAGTTAAAAATCGAAATAAAATTAATCTTCTTATAATAACGATTAATAAAAACAGCTTTTAGCTTTCGTAAAAAAAATATTGTTTTCAGCATACCTACCTAACTTATAAGCTAACACGACATTACTTATTAGAATGTCTCTGGATTTAATAATAGCAAAACAGAAATTTAATGTAAAAATTTTAGAAAGGAAATACAATGTTATTTATAAATCATAAACCACGTAAATAAGTGTACGTAAATAAAGTGGTACATTTTTGCTATCATAAGTTTTAGCCAAATTATCGTCATAGCAAACTATTCGTCCCTTTAAATAGCTATGCGCTCGATAATGACCGATGCCGTCAGGATGTTGAGAAGGAAGAAATTCAATACTTACCTCCAAGTAACCTGTACGATCTACTTTTTATTAAAATTATTTCGGGCACATCTTGTAACGTTACCTGTTTTGTTCCATACAAATCCATGAAATAACACTAGAAAATTTATAACCATATAAGTATAGCATTACTATTACATGAAAGACAAGTGCCCTCGCAGCTAAAAGAAATTGCTTCTTCTAGACTGTAACTGCCAAATACAGAAATTATTTGCAGATTTAATGGCAGAAATACAACATTTCTAGTTATTTCAGGTGCCGAGCAAGATTCATTTAAGCAGGTTTTAGTGGTGTTTATTAAAATTGTCTCGAAAACGTACGTTACGTTACAACAACAATCGACTGTTATTTCGTGACCAGTCTGGTTGTTTTTAAACATTTTTGGTATTCCTGGATGTATTTATCTGTGAAAGTGTCTATAATGTTATCAATATGTTTGTTTTGTTTTGCAGTACTGATGAGTACTGAATCTAAAGCGCATGTATTTCTGTAACTTTTTGTGAATAGAATTTAATTACTTCTCCTGTAAAGTCAAGTTAAGTCCTGGTTACATTAATTGATATTACAACTGACGATTATCTAAGTAGGTACTTATTTCCGATGATCTCATATTATATGGTCACCCTACTGCACTATTCCTTAACAATAAAATTAAAAACGTAATATCTCGTAAATTAAGCTGTTTAGGTAAATCATTTTTATGTAAAACTTTAGTCACAAAGTTGTACAAAAATTAATCGTAGTTTGTGTAAATCAATACGAAACAGGTGGTTAGCTATAAGTAATCTTATGGATCACTCAGTTCAGCAAGTTTAAAAACATTGATTTACTCATAAATTTTTAACAAAAGGTATTTGTGTTATGATTTTTATTGTACAAATATATTCAGAACATATACATTTTAGGATAAACAATAGATCTATAGAAAAAGTCATCCGAATCCTAATTACAACGATCTCTCAGACGAAATGGTGTCTGTACTGAGTGATCCAATGATACTGTCCAAAGATACCTGGAAGAAGTTTTAAATGCCTTGATGGGTTTAAAAAATGTTGTGACAAATTTTTAACAAATTTTTGAGATATAAATTTAGTCAGTAGAGTAAGTTTTTGTTGAGATTTAGCTCATAGCAGTTTTTGCAAAATGTCTGAATTGAGTGATCCACATTTTCGGCAATAACTGAAGACCCTTGAGAGTGACAAATTTTTAACTTTGGGCTATGAGTTTTGACTATTTTTGACTAAATCGACAATCAGTTTTTGTCACGAAATAAAAAAAGATCACTCAATCCAAATGCACATATCTAAAACATGTCAATGAAGATGTACAAGATGCCATGTACATCTTCATTGACAGGTAAATGGAAAAATGTTAGGTGTTTATCCCTTCTTTTACTTGATTTGCACCCACCTACTGCACATAAAGCAACAGACGGCATCGTTAGTACGCGTACAAACGAATGGAACGATTAAAAGTGAATAACGTGCGTGCGCTTCGCTTGCGAAAACCGCACTGAATTTGCTCCGCAAACGGCCCGAGACCGCTCGGCCAGGCGGTAGGTAATTATAGCGCCCAAGTACATGGAGTGACGGAGGCCTGGCCACGTTGCCACGTTTTTCGCAGAATTTCGAAAACGAATTACTTATTACGAATGTATCTAAACCTTACAGTCAAAATTTTATTGCTAAACACTACATTCACTGCTCCAACAGCCACAACTGTTTGGAGACTTGGACAGACTTGGCCAACCCTAATTGTGGGGTACATACACTAAAATGTATTTGTCAGGCTTATGGTGATTTATCGAGGTAGGCACTCCTTATAAGCCTTTATGCAATGCACGCCACTGCAGTCGGGTCTAACGGCTTAACGTGCTTTTCGAGGCACCCCTTACCACTAGAAGTCGCTAAAGCTACAAGATAATTTTATAGTTGGTTATGTTTTGTAAGGCATTGTACAGTCTGAGCAGATGCTTGTCAATAATTTCTATACACACAATTATTTATTTATTACATAATGGAAGACTTACAGCTAAAAGAAAACAAGAAAAAGGAAAACAATAGTCGACAGAAAGCCAATTACTTACAAGTCCTCGCGTTTAGACTTATAATAGAATTTGTGTTGTGAACATACAAGCAGTAACATATCACTGTATTATCTAACCAAAAATATGTATATTTACAACGTCATGTGTATCTAGGTAGATATGGTGGTCTTAAATATCTGAGAAGTGAGCAGATATTAATGAAGTAATCAATGTTCAGATTAATGGTCACTTGTAGTGTATGGAACTTAGGGCTGATTTTTCCATCGCCAGATAACTTTTATTCGAGGAATAAAATTGACGTTTGACAGTTTTTGTTTGAAATAACTGTCAAAATTTCAAAATTATTCCTCGAATACAGTTAACAGATGATTGAAAAATCAGCCCTTAATGTCATTTATAATTGTTCAGAAGTATTTGGTCACCTTGCCTGCTACAATATATCTGACGGCGACTGTACATCTTCAGCCTAAGCGCTAGGTCACCTTCTACGAAACCCGTAAAAATAAGGGCGGTTTTTCTTTGCTAATTAGCTTAAAACCAATGAGTATGTGTGACAGAAAACAAATCGTCTTTTCAAGCTGATAATACTTACTTGCAACCAATTGAGAAGCTAAGGAATTTAGATTGAGGTCAGCTTGCTTATGGTAGTCCTTCGCAATAAACAGCGACAGTTGACTGCAGCAGCCGAGGTGCAAAGTCCCAGGTGGTCCGGGACCAATACCCTTGCAGGTCACCGTGTAATTAGGATACCTCACAACAATGTTACTACACCTGTAAAGACAAATATCGAAATGAAATCGCGAAAAAAAAATCAGCTGTTCCGTACATTTTGAAGAGTTATACGAAAATAAATGTAGGGCACAGCTGATTTTTTTTTCGCGATTTCAGGTCTGGTCCCATAGTAAAAGTTGTTCATAATGATGAGTACAATGACCCCTTAAAGTTATGGTCTATCAAAAAAAAACATTGTATATGTAACAAGCATGGACAGCATTTTGAAACAAAAAAAAAATATTGCGGACAGCTATGTACGCTATGGACCTTCAAAGCCTTTTGTATCCCAAATAACGTTTGTTGTGACATTTATCTTTATTTACTTAAATATTTATTATTTATACCTTTGGTGCCATTCTTCACTGGTCTGTGGGAGTCTCAACCAGGATTTCATCGCAATCCTTTTTACATTATCCACCCAGTTAAAAGTGTCCCTGCCATTACTATAGATTAAAAGTACTTAGTAGTTGCAGTAGAGCAAAATTGTTACCAATCATGAAACTGCTCTCTGGTCCACTCAAACAGATGATCCCACCGTCGGAGTCCATTCTTCTCTAAAGCCTTAAACAGGACGTTGAAATCAGCATTCGGTGTAGTGAAAATGACAATCCTAGGTTTTATGAAGCCAAAAACAGTGTGAATGAATCTTTCCAGGTCATGAGGGAGCATGTGTTCTATCATCTCGATGGCAATCACCGCATCACAGCCAATGAGTCTGTAGTCTGGATCAGCTGCATTGCCTTGGAATAGCTGGAATTAAAAATATAAATTATAACATTTGTGCGTGTATGCAATATAATAGTAGTTACTAATAGCTGTTGTGAACACAATTTTTTCTTCATGTGGTTTGTATTTTATGATTTTCTTATACAAATATCCTGGATAAAGACAGCCTATGCCAAAATTCTCAAAGATTGGTTCAGTTTTTTAGGTGTGAAAAAGGTAACGGACAGACAGTCACTTTCGCCTTTATAGTAAGTACCCTATCTATCAGGCATACCTATATGATAGTTCTAAAAAATGACATTAATGCCAGAGTAATAAATACTACATTATTTGAGATAGCATTTTCTAACAACAATGCAACAATGTTTGTATTATTTTTTTATTGGTCATTTTATTTTTAACAGTTTTGACTGCTCAACATACAGTTTATGAAAATGCATTGTAACATGGGAAATGAAAAATTATACACAATAATTAGTTTTCTTACAGTGACTTTCAAGGGATTCTCCCGCTTTGGAGAGTACTCATCGCCATTAAGCAGGTCAGAGGAACATCGGAGAGGTATAGTCTCAATATCTACGCCAAGAATGAAACGAATACCAGGTACTTCCTTCAGGTACTTGATGAAACTCATGTCATGGTGGCCGAAATCCACTACCTGTGAAAAAAAAAAATTAAAAAAAACTTTAAATGAAGGAACTCTCTCCAATTGCACGACATTCATCTCAATTCTCGGCAGCTGTCAATCCAGCTGCTACCAACTACCCCGTGAAGATAGCTAATTTTAAATCTGTATTTTATCCTTCCAACTGACACTTTAAATTGTATTCTTATGGATTGGTTTATGCATCATCTCTTAATAGTATAATCGGCTGTTGTTTTTCTGTGTATACGTAATCTACTTGATAGATTTTGGTGCAATTCTCATTGTTTTTTAGATTTTGTAAAGAAAGTGCATGCATCATGGTCATCATCATGCAGACCAAATGATTAAATATGTTGCACACTGGTGGTTTGGTGCATGAACTAGCGACCTGCTCCCCATTTTTGCACTGGCAAAGCAAAAGCAGAGGGGTAATTCCCCTGTCAAAAATACCCATAATTTACCTACTTTTTTTTTTACAAGTTTTTAACATTGATTGTCACTGAGATGTGATGGCATTTAGATTTTGAAACATTTTTAACTATAGGAAGTGGGCTTCAGGTGCTATTCATTTATAAATCATAATTTTGAATTAAGTATTATTTTTTGTTTAGTTTCTGCAGCACAAGTTACATGATGTAAAATGTAGATGAACAGTGAAATATAATTACTGTTGTGTAGTGATAGAGAGACTTTCAAATTGTTTGATTGAGAATTTGGGGAGTGTAGGATTGCCTGGTCCTGCAATTTACTAGACCCCAGGCCAGCAATTATATGGCAGTCGCCCCAAATACTGGTATTCAGCTGCACTCGTTGACACTGAAAGCCGACCCCAACATAGTTGGGAACCAGCCTACGTTGACAATAACGGGACGTTGATTAAACATAGACTACGAAATTGTCAAGCAATACCTTCTCAATATTTTCACACCAGCGGTCATCGAGGCGGCAGTTGCAGTAGTTGACACTGAAAGCCGGCCCCAACATAGTTGGGAACGGTCTAGGTTGATAACAATTGGACATTGATTAGACATAGACTACGAAATTTTCAAGCAATACCTTCTCAAAATTTCCACACCAGCGGTCATTGAGGAGGCAGTCGCAGTAGTTGACACTGAAAGCCGACCCCAACATAGTTGGGAATGGCCTAGGTTAATAATAATGGGACATTGATTAGACATAGACTACGAAATTTTCAAGCAATACCTTCTCAATATTTCCACACCAGCGGTCATCGAGGAGGCAGTCGCTTACGGCGGCGTAGCGCTGCGCGTACATCGGCGGGAAGAACGTAACCCCCTTTTCTTCGTCATACTCCGCAAACACCTGGTCATCAGGCTCCTCATCCTCCAAATCAGTTCCACTTCCAGTAAAAAAACCTAATGTCAATTGCTTATAGTAAGGCCGCACTAAACGGTCTACTGCAGTAAACAAGGATTCACGGAAAAAAACCAAAGTCTGAAGAGCAACGATCATGATTCACGGATTGGACTGGAGATTTCAAAATATTGTAGTCTTTATTTATCTCCCAACGGAATGGTGGAAAGTGGAGAGTAGCCGACAATGCCAAGATGTTCACATGTTTATTTTCTTTTTTTTTGTTTTGATTGACTTTACTTTGGATTTGACAGTGAAGTTTTACAGTAGGTAGAAGAATTCATAGACTTTAGACTTTACATAAAATAAAATGTACTCTGTGGACATTACGCTTTTTAGGACTCCGTTACCAAACTGCAAAAACGGATTACGGAACCCTTCCTATTTCGTCCCACTATATTACTTTACTCTTTGCTATTTCGTGTCCATCGGCGTCAGTCCATGATTATGTCACAACTATTTTTACTCACAAAATTATAGGTTTTATACAATATAACAAAGTGATGAAAAAAATATATTTTGCACATAATGCTTGTGGAGTGTAGGTAGTTGGATCTAATCTGCGTTCGATGTAAACAAATATGAATGATTGAACAAATAACTTTAATAACTACACAATAAAGTTCAGTTTACGCTACATATTCAAACATTTTTCTAGCTTTTTCAATAGTGCTAGTCACTCTGAAATAAACTTAATACTCATTGGAATAAAGTTCATATTTGTGTAACATGAAATAGTGGGGGTGTGCAGCACTGCGCACTTTTACTATTGGTAATTTTTGTGTAGTTTTAGCATCCCCAGAAAAAAAAATTATGTTTATCATGACTAAGCTACGGAACAACGTTTGTTAGGCGTGGTTCGACACGCACAAAGACTAAAGTAACTAGGACACGCACTTTTTTTATCTGGCCGGTTGTTTTAGCTGGTAACGACGCGTCTTGAACTCTTGATCAACCAACCTTGTGGTAATGAGTGTTGATAGTCTATCGATAGTTGACGTCATATCAATAGTATCGATAGCCTATCGATAGTATCGATATTATTGATAGTATCGATACTATCGATAGTATGATATAGGGCAATAGTTTTGATATACAAAAATTGTATCGATAGTATCGAAAGTATTAACTCCGATAATCTCGATAGTATCGATACTATCGAAGACCAGCATATGTTTAGGAGCAATACTATCGATAGTATTGATAGTATCGATAGCTCACAGTCACACTATCGATAGTTTAATAAACGGCGATAGTATTGCCTTCCAATATTCAATTACGTGGCATATTTAAAGCATACCGATATTAATTTAAAATATGTTTAACTTACCCATCATTACAATCAGCTACCAGTTTTGCTAGTAACGGTGACACAGCATAAGGCACAGTGAGTGAGAATAGTTTAACACTACTTGCTACCTAAGCTATAATTAGGGAACGATGCTATCGGTGGTTATTAAACTATCGATAGTTTTACAAACTATCAATAGTATTGATAGTTTTTATTATTTAATAAAACGATACTATAGATAATATCGACAGTATCGATAGTATTATCATGGAATTCTATCGATCCTATCGATATTATTGCTTCCAAACAATAGTATCAGTTAATTTGTGATATCGATAGTATCGATGGTATCGATACTATCGATAGCACTTACTAGTTTTCGAGGTCATCTATCGATAGGGAAACTATCGATAGTTGGGTAACTCTAGTAATGGTCTTACTGTCTCTATCGGATCGAAAATATCGGGCGGAACCCGCAGAACCGTCCCGCGTTGCTACAGACGTAGACGTTCAGTATCTCCCGCATTATATTGTAGTCTTTGCACACGAGTGACACGCGTCAATGGCATGCAGAGGCAACTCAAAGAGTAAAGTAACTATAGGGCAACTGCAGCCGTCGTCGACATAGACTATTTATGAGAGCCGTAGACGCGTCTACGATTGTCAAACTCGAAAGGTCGAGACTGCAGCCCCTGGATTGCTACATACAGTCTCGAGTTCGACATTGATACTACTGATCGCTAAATGAGAACAAAAAAATTCAGCAGCCGAGGCACAGTCACAATCATCCTTTTTGCTATTAGATGATCTTGGTAAATCATTTACCATAAAAAAATAGATGAAGGCTTTTAGAGTTGATTGCAACAACGGTCATTCTTTGACGAGTATGAAGCAAAGACTACAATCACATTATATTGTAGTCTTTGGTATGAAGTGTATTTATCACTGTAAAATATTGGCGAATGTGTCAATGGCCGTCTTCGCATTGCGACGATAACGACATCGACACGTTTTTATCGTATCGTCAGCTCGGACGACAACGATATCAAGACGATATCGGTATGTGACCCGATGTAACCAACAGCTTATTGTCATGCGGTGTGCCCCAAGTCTCGAATAGTCACTTTGCGCCAGCAAAAACTGATATCGCCGCGCGATTCCAAAAGTATAATTTATTTATTTAATTATCGGCACGACATTCAATGCTGGCGACAATATCATTGACTGGTCGGTCTGTGGTTTGAGGACCCTGATACAGGTCTGTGAGGAGTACACAGGTAGGCATGGGCTAAAATATAATGTTAGCAAGAGTCAATGCATGATTTTTGGAGCCAGCGGTGCCAAATGCCTGGAAAATGTACCACCGGTTTTTCTCAATGGTGTTCCACTAGACAGAGTAGACCATTTTGAATATCTGGGGCACACATAGTCACGGCTGACCTCTAGGATCATGCAGACATCGAACGGGAGCGGAGGGCTTTGTTGAAAAGGGCAAATATGCTGGCCCGCAGGTTTGCACTACGTTGTTCAAATCAAGTTAAGATCACCCTTATCAAGGTATATTGCACCTCACTGTACACGTGCAGCCTGTGAGCTCGCTACACACAAGCGAGCTACAGCGCCTTCCGCGTCCAGTACAACAACGCGTTTAGGGCGGTGTTGGGGCTGCCCCGCTTCTGCAGCGCCTCGGGCATGTTCGCGGAAGCGCGCACCGACTGTTTTCACGCCACCATGCGCAAGCAGTGCGCGTCCTTAGTGCGCAGGGTGCGGGCCAGCTCTAACACTGTCCTGGTGATGATCGCTGAGCGAATTGACTGCCCCTTCATTATGAAATGCTGTAGCAGACATGTCAGTGCACTTAGTTTTAATTGACATTTACATATTTATATTTATAGTGACTTGTTTTGTATTGTTTTATATTTCAAATGTATTTATTTTTTATTTCTTTTGTTTTGATTTAATTTTTAATTCTGTGACGCTGACAATTTGTATCTTTTCATTTTCGTTTACTCACGTTGCATTGACATTTTTATTTTAATTCCATGACCTTTTTAATTTGTATTCGTTAATTTATTTTATTTGTATTCATTGAATTCAGAGGCATTTTATATAAACAAATTTTATTCTGTGGCAGTAGGCATTGCATATTTTAGTGGCATAATTTAATCTTATGTAAATATGCGTCTATAATTTAATTTTTTATTTATTTTATTGACTACAACGACACAGTGTCAAGTGCTTTAGTAGTAATTATATGAACCAGTCCGACGATATCGTGTAGTTATCATGTCGTTATCGTTATCGTCCAATGTGAAAACGGCCATCGTCACCACCTCAATTTGATCATTTTTTTTTAAATTTAATGTTTTTTATTTTGTCAAGATTTCGTTTGCGCGTTCTGACGCTTTATCAGTTTTTACAGACTTTTTAATCTGTACCTTGTTGTGTCACATAAATGTCAAAATGTTTGTCATGTCAAGAAATATCGATGTCTCGATGAAAAGGAAAAAGTGCTTGTGCGTGAACGAAAACATTGTGTACTAACTTTAACTAATCTAACAATTTTATTTTAATTATAAGTGTGTTTCTATCTACATGTAGAAACTGTAGATTCATGAATTAACTACAATTAGGTAAGCTCCTTCGGTAGAAACGGCACAGAGTTTTGATACAAAAAAGCAACTGGAAATGTAACCTTCCAAATCTGATCACAAGTTTTAACTTGTTAATTAACAACAACAATAATATTTGATAGCAATAAAAACTATCAAGTGTTACTAAGGAACAGTTTTTATAATGTTAACTTTACGTGCGACCTCCACCGATATTTTTCTAATACGACAAATAGGAAACAACCTGATGTACTCTTGAAACAGTAACATAATCTTTTCAGAAAAATGGGATTTGATAAACATTTTAATCAAGACCATTGTTATTTGGATGATCCTGCAGACAGTGTGGCAATGAATGTGGAAATTATGGCGGAGAATTATCAAGTTCCTCAAAATAATGCTATCCTTGAAAAACCTGTCATAAGGTAATTATTACTGTTTTTATATAAGTAGGCGTTTCTTTAATTACATAACGCCGCCATAAACTTACACCTTTTCCCATGGGGATAGACATTTAGGCAGAAACTTCACAACAGCACCTACTAGAATAATTTCTCCTTTTGCTCAGTTTCTTAAATTAGACATATTTCAAGCAGAAGCAACATTCGATTGATCCATCTGTGACTCGTCTTAGGATAGGATTTGATTGATCTTCATCATCATTATTATCATCATCATCATCATCATGACATCAACTGGAAGATGTTCATGAATAACAACCAATCCTGCACTACCCACATTCAGTGACTACCTTCAATTGTAGGGGTTTGACCCATAAAGTTTGATTATACTAACAAAATTTGTGCAGATTTGATAGAAATCAAAATAAAAATATTTTATTTTACATAAACCAACATGAGCACTTATGAAAATGTCAGATGCTATCGGCTGACTGTTTAACTGAGACTTTGCCTGAGGTTGTCATAAGTTGACGTATCACTGAGCTATATCATTACATTCCCACACCGTGCTGGTACAGTCAACAGCAAAAGTAGGTGATCAAAATCAGAAATTCAATACTAATGAACGGAGTTCGCGTCAGAACTGTGTGGCGTCGAAGTGATTCAAAACACTCAACACCACATCAACGCCACACAGAAATCACTTCGACGCCAAACAGTTCTGACACGAACTCCGTTCATTAGTATTGAATTTCTGATTTTGATCATCTACTTTTGCTGTTGACTGTACCTCAGGCAACATGTCAGTTAAGCAGTCGGCCTATAGGTGCACAGTTACAATTTTTTGTTTCCTATGAAGAAGATCCGGCAAAAAATTCCACTGTTACTCTTTTAAAAATAATTAGATTTACAATGTTTTTTTTTTTGGTATTCCCGTACCTATTAATACTGTACTGTGCTGTTCTGGACAGCATAGGCCTGTCAAAAAGTACCAGGTTCTTAATAAAATAAAAAATGATCTTCAAGTCCTATAGATATAAGATAAGGCTCCGCTAAAAGTGGAAGACAACCTTGAATGCCTGTTTGTATTGGGTCTTAATTTAAATACTGAATAAAGTCTTATTACTAACCAATACACACAGGTCTAATAAGAATTTTCTTTATTTTCAGGTATTTAGATATATCAGGGAGTTCTAATAGTAGAATGATTGTTAGCAGTGAAGATACTAATAAATATTCCAAAAAAGGTAAAAAAAAACTGAAGTCAAAGCCAAATTACATTGCAATTAAATAAAACATAATTTATTTACTTATTTAACTTTATTATTGACAAATAAAGGTGCAGCTCAATTCAAACTTTATGGCAGCTCTGAAGTGTGCCAGTTGCTGCGCAGTATCTTACCCCTTACCTTCACTGACAGTTGAATTTTTATTGTTATTGCGCAGCGACTCCCCTCATGTCCTGAGTTGCCATAAAGTTTGAATCAGCTTGTACTGTTCCTTATAATTAATCATTATGCTACTGTTTCTGTTTCAGCACTTGTGTACCTACCATACAGCGAATACTGTTCGGATCACAAAGGATTGTTCTTGCATAAAGATGAGAAACTTGTGAAACCCGGTGACAAATTTGCTTCACATGATGACTTCGTACAGTACCTAAATGAAAATGCGAAGAGATGGTGCTTTTACTACAGGTGTTCTGATTCACGTAAACCTAACACTGGTTATGAAACTTATACGTACAATTGCGTTTATTTGAGAAATAAAGAGAAGTATAAGAAGAAAGGGCTGAGAAAGAGGTTCGTATTAACAATTTTCTAAACAAGAAAAAAATATTTTAATTTTTTTTTTATGCTGCCCTACTATAAACTGCTGTCTTTGCACATAGTAAATATTAGCATTTCTTGACCTGATCAAGTCGAAAATTTCTGTAGGGTCATACGTAAAAAAATTAGCGTCAAAGTGAGAACCTGCTCAATTTTTTTGTTGCTTATATACTAGCTTGCCTCTTGCAATAATGGACAATTATACCATGTTTTTTACAGAAATAATAACATGAAGACTGATTGCCCATGCAAAATAAAATTAAGGCATCTACCCAACGAGAAAGAACTGACAGTTGTCTATGTTTGCAATCATCATGATCATGAATTATCTTTACAAGAATTTTATAAGCTGCAGCATGGCCGGCGGTTACCACCATATGTCAAAGAAGAGGTAATAATCTAGCTTATTCTGTTACAATTATTATGTGTAATATTCGTATTTTTCTTGTTCGATACTTTAGTTTGTGGAGGTATGGTGGATCATGGTGGAAAGTTCCTCCATTGGAAATGGAAGAATTCCGATCAGTCAGGTGTTGTGTCCGGTGGGCTACTGCTTGAAGGGTGATGTCGGACTTTAGTATACAAGGTGTAATTGAAATAACTGAAATTATTATGACTCATCATAAACTCATCATTATGTCCAACTTTTATAATCAGACCAAACCTGAAACCGCGAATAAAAATCAGCTGTTCAGTTATTTCAATTACATCTTGTATATTCAGATTTCGCGGTAAACATTGCCTGCGCGATCTAGGATTCTCTGATGTCATTGCTTATCTGTGGCAGCATAGATGTCGCCACACGTTATTTTGTCCATGGTAAAATGTCGTTTTGGTTTACGCCAATTGCAAAAGTGCTCTACCGTTATTTTTTTCATTAACAGATAAAGGACTTCCTGCAACTCAAAGTCGATATAATGAAAATCAGAGCGTATGTTGAAATGGAAACAGGATTCACTATGAGTCGTCCATTTTTCTATGCTTTAGAAAAGAATTTGAAAAGCAGAGAGGTAGAAAGATATATCAGTGAGCAGAGGTTGATGTTGTTGAAACAAAAAATTGCAGGTAATTTGTTTAATTTTACTTGTACCAAAAAGCTAGGAAGACGCTTACTAGTTGATAGTACCCATGTCCAAAGGTAAAATGGGTTACACAACATAAAGTCACATAAATCGAGTTTTCCTGTTGCAATTTCTGTAGAAATTATAATAATCAGCTTGCCAGTAGTACCTAATTATAACGATTTCGTATCAATATTTTCAGCTGTTGATGAAATGTTTGGCAACAATGAGGAAGAAAACGGAGATGAACAGGCCGAACAGATGCAAGATCGTAAGTGTTACATAAGAGAGTCAGACACTCCTTTGCACGTCAAATTGTGGTGTTTTAAGTACACGACTAGTACAGGTGGAGAGAAGCGCAGAGCGGAGGATTTTCTGATGACATTGAACTATAGTTATCGTCATCATCATCATCAGTGTTACAAAGTGCAAACGAGAAAGCGCTGGCGCGGTCGATAATACGGCGGCTAGTTAGACTTGGGGTCGTTTGATGTCATCATTATTATTCGTACATACTTTAATGTGTCAAATTCAATGTCATTAGAACATCCTCTTCGCGACGCTTCTCTCAGTCTGCGCTGAAACTGAAATAAAATATAAATTTTGTTATATTTACCTCAGATGCTGATGATGATCATATTACTGAAGCAACTAAGAAAATAAAGAACAGGCGGGCGACTCAACCGGCGGAAAGAGCAGGATCAGACAAAACTCCACCATTGAAAAGACGTAAGTAACATGGCAGTACAGTCGCCGGCACGTAACTTGGCAAGGTTTTAGCGTAGTGGGAGTAAGTTTGCGCATGTACGAGTACACTTAGGGCAACAAAAAAATTGTCACTTGTATTACTTGTCATTATTCTATGGTTGTTGCCATAATTTATTTTTCCCACCACCTGCTCGCTAATAGTAGATTAGTAGCCAAGGGCTCCGAGCTAACTACTCTGCTTTACATCTCGATTGCGAGGTAAGTAGGTCCTTATTACCCCCAAATGGGGCTTGTAGGTGACCAATTAGCGCTCTAGGGTAATAATGTAGGTAGAAAAGCCCTAGGGCGGTAAGTAATAAAAAAAAAATTCACTCTTTCAAACAGTTCGCGTACATCTAATAATTACTTACCGCCCTAGGGCTTTTCTAGCTACATTATTACCCTAGAGCGCTAATTGGTCACCTACAAGCCCCATTTGGGGGTAATAAGGACCTACTTACCGAATATGAGAGATGTAAATGTCATTCAAACCTGACCTAAAGCAAGTTATGTAAGGCTCTAGCTGGGGTTAATATTGTACTGAATTTCATTATGACCCTTATGGTCATTAATGTGATTTGAATTTGGAACGTCAAATGAGAATATTTTCTCAGTTGACGTTCCAAAAAAAATTTTTTTGGTTAATGTTTCCATGATTGTGATTTATTAACTCTTAACAAAAAAAAAATCTATTAATGTACAGGACGACCAAAGAGTTCCTCACTTCATAGGTTTTAGTCGCCGTCGACGAACAAAATGATCGGTTGCTGTGGCGCGTATAACATTCCAACATTCTAACGCGGCGGGCGTTAGAATGTTGGATTTGGGCTGATACTCCATTGACGATATTATTTTTTATTGTGTTTTTGATAAAAATGCATGAGATTAGATTGGAAAAATTAAAAAAAAACCCGACAGGCAGTAGGTATGTTATTATAGTTCAATCTCAAATTTGATGCCAACAACTGGATCAGACTGCTTGAAAAAAGCTATTTTAAATCTTAGTTGCAGATGGGTTTTGATTTTGTCGTTTTATTAGGGTTCCTTACCCAAATAAGACAAGACATAAGCATAAGACTTCACTGTCTGTCCGTCCGTCTGCCTGTCCGTCCGTCCGGCCGTCCGTCCGTCCGCCCGTCCGTCCGTCCGTCCGTCTGTCTGTCATCAGGCTGTATCTCAAGAACCGCGATAGCAAGACAGTTGAAATTTTCACAAATTATGTATTTCTGTTGCCGCTATAACAACAAATACTAAAAACAAAATAAAATAAATATTTTATATTTAAATAATATTTAAAAAAAACACGTTTGTTGTATGGGAGTCCCATACAACAAACGTGTTTTTTTCGGCGTTTTTGCCTTGTGGTATAACCCTTCGTGTGCGAGTCCGACTCGCACTTGGCCAGTTTTTTAATTTGAATCCTTTTAGTGTGTTATATTTTTAGAATAGTCTTTCATAAACTACTAATTCGATAATCGAATTGGTTTTTATTACCTCGCAGTAGGTGCGAAAAGTAGAGTATTCTCCGCTGAGATAAAGGTGTCTTCGTCTTGGGCGACCTTGAATCCCTCACTGCACTCAGGATTCTTCTGGTTTATTCCCTTAGTGAATAATCTACCATTTATACAAATCTGTTTAGAAGAAAGTTAATAAAGGATAGGATAGGAACGACTAACGTCTTGCCAAGTTACGTGACGGTGACTGTACCAAGTTCCACAATTATTTAAAACAGTTATTTGCAATAATACTTGATTTCTAATTCACAGGATCAAAACCAAATGAAGTTGTGACGTCTTCTGAAGACTCCAAAAGAATAAAAATGAAAAAAGAACATACAGAAAATAATTACACCAATGAAACATTGCAAAGTGTGAAACATTTACAAGAATCCGTAAAATGTGAAATACAAAGAAACCCATGGATTGCAGATCAGTGTGTTCCGGTATTGCCTAATAGGTAGATAATTTCATGATTTACTCTTAACTTAATTACTAATAACAATTCATAATTGGATTTTCTGCTATAAGTAAAGATACCTACTTATATTGTAAATTATTTTCAGGACTGCAATAAATTCTGAACCTGGTGAAGAAACTGTACACATACAAACAGTTGAACATTTAGATGAAGAAATTCATTTACTGGCACAAAATGCAATCGAAAACTTGAGCTACACAATAGAATACTGTAATGACGATAATCATGAAATCATTAGTAATGAACTTGTTGAAATCATTAATGAAGGCCAAGCTACCGAAGTTGCTGAAGAAAACGATATTGATAATATTGCTTACGAAACGGTCGTCACTGATGACATCGACGAAACTCAGAATGTAGTGCAAGAATATATTGACCAAGATGAAACTTTGGGAGAAGGTCTTGAATACCAAATTGTTTCTCAAGAAGAAGTTAATGATCAGAGTGAAATTCTGAACGGTTTTGACAATACTGAGGATACAATCGAAGAAGAAAATCATGTAGAATATACAACCGAAGTTACTGGAGAAAATAATAATGTAGAATATGTAGATGATGAGGTTAATGAAGGAAGTGCACAAGATGTTGCGGTCCAAACAGGAGACGATGCGAATGGCAATGCTAACACTGCACATTCATTATTGCCAGTTTTCGATGTGTATATGAAAGATGGAAATGTTACGGGTTTTGTTGTGAGTGATAACTTGATCAGCGGACTCAAAGATGGTGTAGATAAAGAAATTCAAACCAGTGAAGATGTAACAGCTAGGTGAGAATCATGCACTTTATAAATGTTTTTTTTTCTAATAAATTATGAATAGCTACTTTGTTCATCAAATCTATATTCATTTATAAAATCCTTGGTTATAAATTAAGTATTGAAGAATCTTCGCATTACGCTCTAACATTGCTTACGCACTTACTTTCACTTTACATCTGTTACAGTGACATACAAGAGTTAGGAAACGAAGATTTCGATGGAGAGATAATCCATAACATCTCTAACAGTAAATCTGGTGACACATACACAAAACATGAATACGTACATAAATATAACATAGACAAATATATGACGCAGCCCCACTTCCCGAAGTACGTTGAAACTCTTGCAAAGGAGACGTACATGGACGTTCTCCATATGTTTACGAACATATATAACGAGAAGGCCATGTTCAAAATTACTACGACACAGAGAGGGAAAGAGGGGAACACTAGAATATGGTACATAAAAGATGGTCATCGATCAAAGAGGCGCAGAAAAGATGAAACCCAAAGAGAAAAGTTGGGCCAAAATCTGCAAAGCATCTTCATTTTGAAGGAAAAACTAAGATACATGAAGAAAAAGAATAGCGAATTACTGTCGAAGAATAAGCAATTAGAAGAAGTCGCGCTAAGACTTGTGGAGATGACCGAGGAGACGTAGTGTATTATGTTTTTCCTGTAAGAGATTAATAAAAAGGTTAAGTTACTGTTACCTGGTATATTTCCATTTATTTAAAATAACTTGAAAACTACAAACTACTACTACTACGCTTGCCGCGGTTGGTCTGTGGATGGGTGACCATCTTTACATACCGTGACCCCTCCGTGCCTCGGAAAGCACGTTAAGCCGTTGGTTCCGGCTGTCATTCGTGGATCTATGACAGTCGTGACGGGTAGTCCGAAGCCCGAGTCTGACAACCAGTCTTACCAAGGGGTATCGTATTACCCAGTAACTGGGTTGTGGAGGTCAGATAGGCAGTCGCTCCATGTAAAATACTGGTATTCAGCTGCATCTGGTTAGACTGGAAGCCGACCCCAACACAGTTGGGAAAAGGCTAGGCAGATGATGAACTTGAAAACTACACACACATATCACACATATCACGTTTCACATCAAGAGCACACTTCGCTTGAAACATCGGTCATGAGCTTTTTGTATCTGCTTAAAAAGGACAAAATAATGAACTCGTAGTTTCTTGCCTCTTTCTGGGCTTTTTCTATTATCTTGTTTATTACCAGTCTAGTCGCCTTTTTATTGTGTTATGAATATAAACACTAATGGACCAAGCATTGAACCCTGAGGTACTCATTGTTGAATAGGCAGGCAATTCAGCAAACCTCGCTTCATTACAATTGAAGTGACTTACCCTATAATAAAGATAATTATATATTACGCTGCGTCACTTTCAAGTTTTCGTTTATGAGTCATAACTTATGCTGAATCGAAGGCTTTGGAAAAATTCGGAACCTTCTAAATTATTAGAAAAATATTTTAGAGGTGATTAAAATTACACTGACATTTGACACCAATTATAACATAATGAGTTGAATTGCCGATTATTATGATTATAATAATTCTGTACAGCCATATTTGTTACGTTCGCGAATCATATTTTAATCAATTTACAACCTGACACTGACCTGCAAATTAATAAAAACGTAAGTAAATTTTAATTTTGCGGGCTACCTTAGCACAAGCACATGCAAATGCAAATAGCATATGCACGCGTGTGTCGGTCACACTAACCATGTCTATCATCGAATGTTTAGCTGCGACGTTCGGAAGAAACAACTTACAAAAGACAGAGAGTTTAGATTAGAACCTTACTCATTCAACTCAATAAAATGTCGCGATGTATCGATTTCTTAAAATATCGTGTGTGTTTCACAATGTTATCAGCTATACAGCGAACTTTTAAAAAACCTACACAATAAAAACAAAAGAAGAGAATGTAAAGCCAATATTTGTTTAATTTTTAACGACTCTCCAGCGCTTATGTATTTGTGACCTTTTGATAATTGTCTCCGTCGCTATGCTACGCGTGGTTATGTAATGTTGCCTTTAGACTCATCTCTGTTTGGAAGGTGCCTGTCAGTGACGCGACAGGGAGCCAGGGCAACCAGGCAGACATTCACTTTAGTCTAGATTGAATATTTCGGGAAGTTTGTACTCCATCATACCCCACGCGAAGTTGGTGTATTGCTTATGCTCATACGATGAAATTATTTTGTGGTAAAGTGGGTACATTAGGTACATTGATATGTATTGAATATTCTTCCATCTGTCACAAAAAAATACGAAAATTTGCATATGGTGTATATGCAAATTTTCTTATGGTGGTTTGTCACCAGTGACTTGGTTTTATCAAGGAGTTTTGTCAACATCTTGTTAGGTTTGCCCTACCTAGTATCTACAACAAGCTTATAACATCGCAAGTATAAGAATACTAGCTTTTGCCCGCGACTTCAACCACAGGAACGTACGAGGATTGAAAGTACCCTAATTGTTAGTCCAGGTTATAAACTATCTGTGTGCCAAACATCCAATGTTTACGCGGCGCACGCCAGTAAAGCTCCCAAATGGCTTGATTTTTTTCTACATCTTCAACAATCTTTGTCATATTATTAGTGAAAGCCATGTGAAAATCCGTTCGGTAGTTTATCGCGTAGACAGACAGACAGACGCGGCGGGGGACTTTGTTTTATAATATGTAGTGATTTGCACATTGAATAGACTCCCGACTCAATTATGTTCCACGCCCTAACTTATACCGGCAAAACCTACTCATAATCTAGCCTCAGGAATCTTACGATGGGCACACTCCCTGCCTACACCCATACCTACGCGAATACTAACATATCATTAATTTCGCGATTGCACTATGTTTATGAGCGATACGTGGCATCGAAATGTGAAAGTTTAAAACTATTGTCTGTCATTCTCATTGTCTGTGATCTATCTTGCGATCTTGTCGCACAACCGGTTTCCTTTATGCAAATAAGCTGTTCTAAGTTCTGATGAAATTATCGATCTGGATTGTTGGTAGGTAGGTAGGCTTGTTCCGTATACCGTGAATGTGTCATTGATACTGTTTGAAGTTAAACTATTGTGCGAAGGTCAGTTAGGTTGTAGAGAAATAACTTGGTAATTGTTAGATGTCTGGCTATGTGGCCTAGAGGTTAATGATTGTCATTAAAATGTAATTATGATGGTGTTAGGAAGCTAGCTCTGAGTTAGTCATTGGCTAGTAGAAAAATAGTGAAGACTGTTAACGCTTCAATGAATCAGTAATTTAAATCAAGCATGATCTCAATCAAAGAAAGCGATTAAAATTGTCATCGTTGTATAACAACGGTAAATGAATGAATGAACTGGCTCGCCTTTTGGTAACTTGGTAGGTACCTATCAGCTGTATACTTGCGTCGTTTGATATTGCAAATAAAATTCACACTGCAGGACATAATATACAATGTAGGTACATAACATACATACTAGGTCGGTTATCTCTTATATCTGGCAAAAGGGAGAGTTTTCTCTCTGACGACTCGTCGTTAGAGAGAAAACTAGAGCCAGACAATCTATCGAATTCGCCTTAAAGTAGGTAATCAAACCTATGATTATGTACCTATGTACCCCAATCACAAACCTCCAATCTCTTATCTGCGACAGATCGGAACAAGCTGATAGTAACAATCCGACAGGCGAGGTCACGCGATCTTCTAGGAGCGTGTTGAAGGAGATTGTGCAAAAGTGCGCACGCGCACAGCAGCTGTTTTTGTGCGCAAGTTTGCGCGTAACTCGGGCTATTTTGATTATGTAGCTGATTGTATATCCGCTGTCTGTTTTTGTGAGGCGTAAGAGTAGTTGAGTACCTAAGTTCCCGGAAAGTGAAGACAATGGTGTTCTGCTGTTAAGCACCTATTTGGTAGTTAATGTTTTGGTAGATAGTTTGACGGCAATATTATGGACGGATGTATCAGTACATTTATTACATAATTTGCTGCGCTCCGCGGTTTTAGCCGCGTAAATATCGATCCCGTTTGAATATCGGGATAAAATGTAGCCTATACCTATGTCCAGGGTGTCAGTCAGCTACCTCCATACAAAATTTTATCAAAGTTGCTCCAGCCGTTTGAGCGTGAAGAAGTAACAAACATATAAACACACACACACAAATTTTCGCCTTTATAATATTAAGTGTGATATTTGCCTGTTGTCAACACGTTAAAATACAAAACACATTTTGCTACAATTGTTTGTAGCAAAAATATTTTGTCATTAAAGGTACCTACAACTTGTCATTAAAGGTACAATTTGCCTGCAATGTAAACTATTGTGAGTCAGTCAGTCAGTGCCCATTATGTAAAACCTTTTAGTTAGGTATTACATTAGGCAAATATTTTTTACTTCCGCCTTGTATTACACTGAACGATTTTGCAATCAATTTGTTGACACATCGTCTTCTATAGGACATTATAGCTAATTATGCATAAAGTCAAATCTCGAGAACCACTCATTCATATTGATTACCTATCTATAGAAAAGTTCTCTTCCTAGGTTTTAGTAGATATTAGTCTACGTGAGCGGACCCATGGGTAAAATTAAAAGGTATGTTATATTCTCGTACCTATCCAACAAATGCATGATAAAACAAAGTTTTCTCCACACAAATCTCTTAAGATTCCTTACACACCTCTATTTCTATCCATCGTAGATTTTCTCTTTTAACTTGACCGAAGACATTCGTCTTTATACAAACTATTCGATACACGCATACGACACGAGTCCAATAAATTAGGGTACATATTGAAATGCGTATCGTAGCAGCACAGTGACTGAATGGACATTGGACAGTTATCTTGCCGAAACGTGCTCCAGTTCTTTGTTTTACTTAATATTATTAATTATGTTCCTGTATGTCGTAAGTGGTACGAGGTGTTGCGAGGAATAATGTTGTATTGATTTGCTTTTATGTATTTTTATGCCACTACAGTATGGCAGCTGTGAAATATCGGGGCTTAAAAAGGTCACTTTGGAGAATCATAAAAGGATGACATTATGAATTATAAAATGGCGAAGACAGTCCGTGTTTTCCTTTTTTTTCGCTGCACTACGTAGGTACAATCAAAGAGATTGGGATTGAATTTGGATTGGATTGTTTGGTATTTTAGCACAGACAAAAAAAAATAACTGAAAAATGCTTCACCAATGGGATTTTATACGATTAACTTAACAGTTAACTGTCCATTCTGTTATCCTTTTATGATTCTGCCAAAGTGGCCTTTTTAGGCCCCCAGCTCTTGTCAGCGATATTTCTGTACCTGCATGTACCTACGACATGAGGACCTTCAAGAAGAGAGTGTGATGTCTCCTTAAAAGGTCGGCAATGCATCCGTTCCTCTAGTGTTGCAGATATGCATGGGCGGCAGAGATTGCCTAACATCAGGCGACCCGTATTCTTACAACTTCGTTTGCCCTCTTAATATGGAATGAAAAATGGCTATTGGTACGAAACAGGCTACTTCATTTTGATGTCAGTCTGTGACTATTAAAATATCAAACAGTTCAGCAAACTCAGTCAGTATTTATTAGATGACCATTTGATAACTTAGCTATCTCGTTGGTAACAGCCAAATGGATACCTACTGTTAGTAAATGCCTCATAAACCTCTTGTGAAGCTTATAAACATAATTGACCTCCAATTTGGACCTCCACGATGAATGGCAAAAGTACCTAACTACTGTTAAGTAAATCAATCATGTTAGAAGTCACAGGCGACACTTAACTACGTGTAGATTTTAATAATTACATTATGTTTAAACAAAGTCGGGGTACTAAAACATGGTAAACGAGCAGAATAGTAATGTAATACGCTACTCGCTGAATCTACTTAGCTAGCTTTGGCATGGGTAATATTTTCGTAAATAGGTGCATTTTCGTAAATAGCTCGACGGTTTCTAAAATGTCTAGAACCGTAGGTGATAGGTACATAAATACCTATAGTTTTAACATTCTAGGATTATTGTAGGCTTTATGAGTATGCATACACACGAGCGACACGACTTGATAACAGAGGCAACTGCAACAGTAGACGCGTGTCGGCGGCAGCCGTCGACGCGCCGCCGGCGGCTGCAATTGCCTCTGTCGTCGACGCGTGGCGCTCGTGTGTATGTGTCGCAGCCAATTGGTTAAATTAGCCGTTTAGTTAACTGCCTGGCCTTTCAAATTCAACATTAAAAAAATTCAAAATTATTTATTAGTCACAATTTGCACAAAGAGACGGTGACCCCCAATCTAGGCGTTTGCCTGTATCTTGGGAGTCAGTGTTACGACATTTTTAAAGTGGTACATAGTGCATAGTGATTATAACAAGACGGAAAGAGAAACTAAAATTTAACTAATCTAAAATAATATTAGAATAAAGAATAAAATATAAAAAATAAACTTAAAATATACCTACATTGCCATCAGCGTGAGATCAAACTAAACAAAATAAAATCAACAGTGTGAGATCAATTAAATAGCGATTATTGCATAGGGAAAAGACAGAAAACAAAAACTAAATTGTAACTAAACTAAAATCAATTAAATTAAAATAATATAATATAAAGTAAAAAATAAAATAAAAACTTAGAATATACATTGCCATCAGCGTGAGATCAAACTAAACAAAATAAAATCAACAGTGTGAGATCAATTAAATAGCGATTATTGCATAGGGATTATTGCAAGACAGGAAAAGAAAAACTAAAATGTAACTAAACTAAAATTAATTAAATTAAAATAATGTAATATAAAATAAAAACTTAGAATATACATTGCCATCAGCGTGAGATCAATTAAATAACAAAATAATAAGTAATAATACCGAAACTAACAAGATATAAAGGAACAAAAATCTAGTCAATTATATAAATCAATTTTACAAAATAAAGTGTAGTGTAAGCGTGAGTATGTCTTACCGCACGATCTCGGGCGAGCAGGCAAGCCTCCTTGCCGGACTGCCGCCATGGGATCTGGAGGCGATAGTCCTCGCGCGCCTGTATGAGTGGCGCGCGGAGGCACTACGCCGGGGGTAGGATCCGCTTCCGCGGCAAATCGCTGCGGAGCGGACGGATCTCCGGCGCGATCTCATGGCGGCATGGAAAGAGCGACTGTCGCAACCCAGCGCAGGGCACGCCGGGATAGCGGCGATAAGACCCCTCTTTGAGGAGTGGCTAGAGAGGCGCCACGGCGCCCTCACCTACCGCCTGACGAAGGTCCTCACCGGACACGGAAGTTTCGGGAGGTTCCTGCACATCATCAGGAGGGAGGAAACGCCCGGGTGTCACCATTGCCAGGATCGCCCAGAGGACACGGTGGAGCACACGGTGGAGGTCTGCCCCGCTTGGGCGGAGCACCGCCGTGTCCTCGGGCGATTGGCAGCGGCGGTGACCTCTCGCGTCCGGCCCTGGTGCAAGCCATGGTCCGGGGCGAGAGGGAGTGGGAGGCAGTCACCTCCTTCTGCGAAGCAGTCATGCTAGCGAAGGAGGTGGCGGGACGGTTCAGGGAGAGAGCCTCCCGTCTCAGCCGCCGCGTGACGACTCCCGGCCACCGTAGGCGCGGGCCTGCGGGCGGAGAGTAATCGGTAGCTCACCGTAACGTGTTCCACGCGCGCCTCAAAGAGATGTCAGCATCGAGGAGGGGCCCCTTAGGGCCGAAGCCTGCCGGGCCAGCGGGATTGTCCGAAAGGGTTACCGCGGGCCCGGAACATAAAGGGCTAAGGAAGGAACACGGGTGGGTTTTATTCAGTAAGAGTTTGACACTCCCTTCCGCTCAACCCAGAGCGGGAGGAGTCATTTGATGATTTCCCATCCGCAAAATGTGTTAGAGAGTGTGTGTGTGAGGGTGTGTGTGTGTGTGTGTTGTGGACGTCAGCGAGAACGTAGGAGTACATTTAGTCTGTTTAATGTTGAAGTCTGTTTAATGTTGCAGTCTGTTTAATGTTGCTTACTTAGGTATAAATTATATTTTCTGCTTCGTCGTAGGAGAGAGTAAAAAGCCATTTCTTTATTTCGTTTTTGCACAGGGATATTTTGAGGTATATTATGTTGCAGCACCTTAGGGCATTGTTATAAATGCGTGGAAATAAGTAGTTCGGGGAACGTCTAGCCATAAGAGAGTTTACTTGGGGAATGGGAATTCAGACTGTGCGCTTTGACATTATTTCTTGGTAATCTGTTCTGAATTTTAGTTTTCTATGAATGTGAAGCATTGCGTTGACGATAAACAGCTGTTGAACACGGAGAACTAGGAAGTCACTGTAGAGTTTGTTGGTTGGGTACAAGAAAGGCTTCTTGAGCATTACTTTAATGACGGCTCTTTGTGCTCTTTCGACTTCGATAAATGCAGTTTTGCCAGCACCACCCCAGACGGAGATTCCGTATTGAAGGACAGACTGGCAAAGACCAAGGTAGACAGTGCGGAGTATGGGGATGGGTGTGCAGTCACGTAGTTTTTTCATTATATGAATAAGTTTCCTTACTCGACCGGAGAGTGAGTGTATATGATGTTTAAAAGATAAGTTCTCGTCTAAGGTAATTCGTAAATATCTCATGGATTGAGTGCGGTCGATTACGGTACATGAACAGTTTGTAGTTTGAGGGTGGAGGCTATTGTTGCAAGTATGAAATTTGAGACTTAGGTGTGGGTGGGGGGTTCAGATGCTTTGGATTTATAGAATGTTATTATCTTTGTTTTTTTAACGTTTAAGGTCAGCAGGTTTTTATCTAGAGTCTTAGCCACTATCCGTAGTCCCTTCTCGGCATGGCTGTATACTTGATCCCAAGACCCACCATGAAATAAGATCGCTGTATCGCCTGCGTAGGCTATTAATTCAGCATTGGTGATAGAAAGATTTAGGATGTCGTTTATGTAGAATAAGAAAAGAGTTGAGCCAAGTGTACTGCCCTGCGGGATTCCAAAATCGATGGAGAGGAGGCTGCTAGACAGTTTACCGAGTTTGACAAATTGCCTTCTATTAGATAAGTAGCCTCTGAACCAATCCAGGGGAGTGCCACGTATGCCTGCGGCTTCCAGTTTCTTGAGCAGAAGTTCTATCGAAATCGTGTCGAAGGCTTTTGCCAAATCTAAGAAAACCCCCATGGAATGTTCTCCTTTATCTACAGTTGATGGATACAGAGTTAGTTAATAGCCTAGCTGCGTCTTCGGTTGATCTACCCTTCCTAAAGCCGAACTGCTTGTCGGAAATGAAATTATGTTTTTCAAGAAAATTTGTTAGTCTTCTGTTTACAATCTTTTCGAGTAGCTTTGATAATAGCAGTAGGGCTATTGGTCTATAATTATCGGGAATTTCTGTTGCTCCATTTTCGGAATTGGGCTGACAGCTGCTACTTTCCATCGGTCCGGAAAAATACCAGTCCCCAAGCTTAGGCTGAATATGTGGGTTAGAGGTACGATGACAGTAGATTTAATTTTTTTAATTAATCTTACATTTAGATTATCGGGCCCAGGAGTACTGTCGTTGTTGAGTTGGGATATAAGGTTATTTATCTCATCTTCATCAGTGGGGTGCAAGAAAAATGTGTGCGGGCAGGTAATATTTGGACTATAATTATCGGCAACAGACGCTTGGGTTTAAAGATTCTTGTTAGAATTTGATCAGCCAGATTTTTGTCTAATGAAGTGAAATCCCCTTTTGGGGGAGGCCTATGTCCAGCAGTGGACGTTTTTCGGCTGAAATGATGATGATGATGATGAAGTGAAATAGGTGTAGCATTTGTTGAGTGCTTCTGTGGGGTTGTTGGTATTTGTGACTAACTTCGAAGCATCGGTTGATGTTTTTTTGTCGCTATATATAGATTATATACACTTCCAAAGTCTCTTGGGGTCAGCGCGGTTGGTCTCGATTAAATAAATAAATTAAAAACATAAATTAAAACAGAATACCACAGTATGGTATTCTGTTTTTAATTTATGTAGCAGATTGTTGCAGAAGTTTCTATAGCGGGTGTATACGAGTCGCTGCATTTGATCATCAGGGTTACGTGAGGCTAAACCTATGCTTTGAGTTGGGACTTTTCCCAGATGCCTTGAAAGTAGCCGTAATAACGCCTGTTTATAAGTGTGGAGACAGGTCAGACCCATCAAACTATAGGCCAATTTCAGTACTGCCATCTATCTCGAAAATCCTAGAAAGACTCATAAACTCACGCTTAATTAAATACCTCTCAAAGCATAACATTCTATCTCCGTCTCAGTTTGGTTTTCGACAGGGTAGATCTACTGAAGATGCAGTACTGTCACTGACATCTACCATAGCTGACAATGTGGATGAAGGAAGCAAATGTCTGGCGGTTTTCCTGGACCTCAAAAAGGCCTTTGACACTGTATCTATCCCCATACTCCTGAACAGACTCGAAAACATCGGCATAAGGGGGCCCCCTCTCGAGCTATTCAAATCCTACCTGAATAACCGCAAACAAACTGTGAAAATAGGGGACCTTACTAGCTCAGTAGAAACAATTTCGTACGGCGTCGGACAGGGGAGTGTACTCGGTCCGACACTGTTCCTTATTTATATTAATTACCTATGCAATATGAGCATTGAAGGGGGTCGCATTTTCTCATATGCGGATGATACCGCCATAGTCTTTGCTGATAAGACTTGGTCAAAAGTTAGAAGTTCAGCTGAGACAGGCCTTTCAAAGATTGCAAATTGGCTCAATCGCAACCTCCTCACGCTAAATACCTCCAAGTTCAACTACATTTGCTTCACCAAGTATGCACACACCCAACCTCCACCCGATTTCCAAATTAAGATCCACTGCTGTGCCAACCCCCCAATTCCTGACTGCTCTTGTACACAGATTGATAAGTTACAATATACTAAATACCTGGGCATCATGATTGATCAGCGTCTGTCCTGGCACATGCATACTGAACTGATCATGAAAAGGGTTAGGAAACTAATTTGGACTTTTAAAACACTGCGACATATTGCCTCAAAGGATCTTCTGCAGAAAGTCTACATATCACTAGCCCAATCGGTTCTTACGTACTGTTTGCCATGCTGGAGTGGGACAACAAAAATAAAATTTCTGGAACTTGAGAGGGCGCAGCGTTCTCTCCTCAAGGTTATGCTCTTTAAACCCTACAGATTCCCAACCCAAAGCCTGTACCTAACCTGTGACCTCCTATCTGTTAGGAAACTTTACCTGCTCTATCTTATCCTGAGAAAACACAAATCCCTCCCGTATGATACCACAAAGGCGAGTATCAGTAGCAGGAAAAACTACTTGGTCGCTCCAACTGTCCCTGTCAGATCTGTTTTTGCTGAGAGGCAGTATGAAAGGCAATCATCCCGCTTATACAACCTTCTGAATAAAGAGTTACGCATCTATCCTTTGAAACTCCGTGACTGTAAACTAGCTTTGACTGAATGGCTTAAGAAAAAAACCTACGACGAGATCGAGACTTTAATAACTTCGCTTCCATAACCTGTCCAATAATTAAAAGGGCTGTGGTAGCGAAATTGTTAGTGGAGGAAGCTGTGCCTGGGCTTCTTCCGATCCCAAGACATTGTCACAGGGCTAACCTAAATCTAAACCTACAACCAAATTGAACCTAAACCTAAAACTAATACACGCAACTAAAGTAAATGCAATTATAACTCAACCCATACTTACCAGATCATTAAATACAACTCACTCACGCCTTACTCACGCACACGCACTCACACACACGCACACACACGCAAACAGCAAAACCTACTCTCATACATCACTATTATTCACACAAGTGCATTCCTTGCTTTTGTATTTCCTTTTGTTTTATTTTTCTGTTTTATTTAAATTAGATTATTTTCATTTTTGTTATTATTATTTTTTTTTATCTTTATTTTTTGTTATCCTTGGTTCAGTTTATCAATTGCATACCTACCTGTTATTTATGATAGTGGAAGAGCGGAGTTCACCTAACACAAGCATCTTCTTGCTTAAAAGGTGATCTCCAACTCATGGTATGTTATAATTGTATGTAATTGCAATAAACATTTTTTTTTTTTTTTTTAAATGGAGTTTGTCGCGGTGTCGCATGCATATTATTAAACCTGGGGTGATCCAGGATTTGATGTTATATTTGCTTCGGCTTGTTCGAATTTTGTGGGAGTGTTTTTTAATGATATTTGTGATAATTCCAATAAAAGCATTAACGGCAGAGTTTGTACATTCATGGTTACGGACTTCAGTCCAAGACAGATTATTTATCTCAGCGACAAGGGCTTCTTCGTCTATTTTAGTTTTCCATCCGGGTTTGGAGGAGGAAGATCGATTGTGTTTTAGGCATGTCATAGCCATCGCTATGTCATGATCCGTGATAGAACATTTACATATTTCTCCCGAAGTTTTATTTATTTTTTTAGTTTAGTTTTAGGACTTCATAAAAATATGATCTAGACAAGCACTTGCTCTAGACGGCTTAGTTATTGCTGGAAGGAGACAGTGTGTAGCCATCATACACAAATAATCCGCGTTTGTGCTGTGATTTTGGGTACATATGTCGATGTTTATATCTCCAGCTACAAATACGGTAGCGTAATCCTGAAACTGATTCAGTGTGGTATCTAAAGAGGTAGTGAAGTTATCAGCTTTGGAAGTAGTGCTCGCCTCGATTCGCTCTCTTGGCTTGCACGCGGTTGATCACAGTTCTAACCTAACCCATTTGGTCGGGTTGTCCTGGCTTAGTTACTGCGACCATTTCGGCTCGCGCGTGATTGGTTATACAGTTCCAACCTAAACTATAATTGAATATCATTCAGGCCGTTAGTTGAACGGCTGCCGTCTAGTTAAAAGGCTAGGCGCTTAAGTAAACGGCTAATTAAACCAGTTGGCTGCGACATATGCACACTAGGTCAATAAGTCACTTCTGATTTGTTGACTTATAACAAAGCGAATTCCCTGTCTAAACCCATTAGCACGCCTATGCATTTTTGATTTGATTAGAGATTTGACCATGGGGGATTTTGAGGAATGTTTTGAGTATGGATGTGGATTGCCATAAGAGTAATGAAAGGCCAAATAAACGATAAATGGACTGTGTTAAAGAAGTGGGATGACTACTATGATGACGACTTATGATGAAGTATGGATAAAGAAGACGTGCTTCGCCGACCAAAAATAATATAGTAAGATAATTATGATGATATAAAAGGAACACAGATTGCATTCTGCACGTGTTGACCCACAATTTACGTTACGAGGTTAATCTAATAATATGTATGTTACCGCTAATGTGCGTAAATCAGAGAGTGCAGATTAACTTGTTAATCTGCAGATTATCTGGTTGAGTCCGTTAAAGTGGATAAAAATGTTTGTTACCGGCCAAACCCGGTTTTAGGACGAACTAGTTTCGCCTAGGCCAAACCAGTTCTCCCTACACGGGTTGCATGGTTGCGGTCGGTCGATAGGCGACGTAGGATGCAAGAGCGAGCGAAGGGCACCCAGGGGTTAGGTTTGATTAGGTTACTTTAAACTCTTTACACAGAAATAGGAGCCCCACGTAGCGGGGCTCCATCCTCATAACATGCAAGAGCGAGCTTATGAGAACTGGTTTGGCTTAGGCGAAACTAGTTCATCCTAAATTCGCGTTAGGCCGGTAACATATTTCACACTTCAACGGATTGTACCCGGTAATTTGCAGATTACTTAGTTAATGCGCATATTAACGTATTCCGTTACCGTATTCCAACGGTGGTAACATATAATATAGGTTCGTTAGCTTTATTTGGAACCTACGATTACGCATAACAAACAATAAAGCATTGAACAAAGCCTGAGTCACTCCACCAACTTACATCGACACGTTTACATAAAGGCAGACTTATCTAACTAATAACAAATGAAAGTTTACATTTCTGTATCAATATCTCTGATCAGCTAATACTATACAAATTTTGCACACTTGTGGAGTGTTACAGTTCCTCCAGACAAGTGCTGGTTACCTTATATGTCAGAAGATTTCATAAAATCTTGCTTAATTTTAAACTTTATTTTTTGGGTAATTATAGTGTCCGTAGTGTACGGTTGGTGGAGCATAAGAGTCCTGGAGTGGAAATCGCGTAACGGGAAGCGTAGTGTAGGACTCCCACCAAGCCTCCGCTAGATAGACCGACGATCTTAAAAAGGTGGCTTGGACTGACTGGATACGGAGCGCGGAGGACAGGGTGTTGTCCTATGCCCAGCAGTAGTCTGCGATAGGCTGAGTTGATTCATTGAAATAGTCTTCTTCTTCTTAGCGTGTCGATAGCACTCTAAATGTACCTACTCGGCCCAGAATTCGGCTACTTGTTTGGCGCCTTCACCACCGTCCATCAGTTCTTGTAACGTGCAGCTGACAGGACACGCAGGGTACGATGTTAAGTGTCCCATCGTTTGTGGGACAGCACCACATTTACACTCCAAGGCGGAGTCGTCTATGAATCTCCACCTGAACAGGTTTTCCTAGCTTCGGCCAACCTGGGTCCGGAGTCTGTTTAAAGACTTCTAGATTACCCAAGGTAACTCATGTCCAGGTGGTTGAAATAGTTTCTAACCATTCATTTAAAACTTTGTAATAATGTTCACATTGATTAAAAAAAACACCGAGAAATGAGAGCGAGACACTAAAAAAACTGAACACCTTATTAAAATTCAAACTAAGCTATAGTTATTTCTTGTTCATAATTTCTCTATTAGAGAGAGCTTGTTAGCCTCTGACCTACCCGATTTAAGACGTATTTGCCACACTGAACAGAATATCTGAGGAAGCGATTTTTTTATTTTACTCTTTATTTGTTAGAAAGTAAGCATTTACGAAAAGCTTTTACATGAAAATCAATTTGAAGATTGAATTATAAATCGTTTAGTGGCTTTACCGAATTGACACACCGAAAATTTACAGTTTATTTTATTTGTTATGATAAACAGCAAATACTGATAGACGGTTATAGTATCAGACCAATAATCACTTTAAAAAAAACATAATACTTTCATTTCAAGATCACAGACCCACGTAATTCACAAGGTTCAATATGAGGTCTAAAAATGTACGGCCTTAGAGGTGAAATGAGGGACATTATAAGGAAAACGAACATTTTAAACTTTTGCCAAAACATTCAGAGAACTTGCAACATTCCTTCGACTCGACAAATGTTATCAAATGGTTGCAAGCTGCATATGTTGGAATCGAACATGCGAATTTATAATTAATTACGCATAAGTTTTGATGAACGATATATTCTGTCTTAAAATATAGATTGGAGAAGAACACTAATCATTGTTATTCATACTCACATAAAATAAAATATAGGGGGAGCTCCCCCTATTTTTTATTTTATTTTTGTTTAATTGTAATGGCAAGTAATTGACTTTATTGTAATTTGTTTTTGTTCTAATTTCATTTTTATTGAAGTGAAAACTTCTTTAGCGGCGCTGTACACTTTTTTTGTAATGGGTAAAAAATGTTAAATTCGCGTCAGGACACGAGACCCTGATCGTAAGATTCGTAATATGACACGTGACCCTGATCGTAAGATGACACGTGACCCTGATCGAAAATTCGTAAGATTCCAAAATATCAAAAATTGAAAACAAGTATACAGGATCAAATTACAGACAAACAGACAGACAGACAGGCACAGACAGGCACAGACAGGCACAGACAGGCACAGACAGTCACAGACAGGCACAGACAGGCACAGACAGGCACAGACAGGCACAGACAGACACAGACAGGCACAGACAGGCACAGACAGGCAGACAGACAGACAGATGTGAAAGACGGCACGGTTGACATCTGTCATCTTTCAACACGTTAAAATAAAATAAAAAAATTAAAGGAGATTGACCCAAAGTCGTACCAAAAAGTCTCATGCATCAAGATCAAAATATTGTAGTACCTAATTATTTTCATATGTTTTACGACATTACGCGTCGGGGATTTAATTTTTGAAGTGAAAACTTCTTTAGCGGCGTTGTACACTTTTTTTGTAATAGGTAAAAAATGTTAAACTCGCGTCAGGACACGTGACCTGATCGAAAATTCGTAAGATTCCAAAATATCAAAAATGCACAACGTTAATATTCAAGTTTTCACTTCTGCCGGCACTCCCGGAGTGCAACCCGTCGTTTTTTTCCTTTTTTTTATATAATATTGTTTTTATTTAATGAGTTTTTTTAAGTTAAAAATCTCCTTCAATCAAGAGCTAGGAGGAGGTGAGGACGGGATCTATATTTTTCTGTAACCTGTTTTTATGGCAATATTTTTTTTTATTTATTACCTAAATATTTACGTTAAAAATAGGAATTTTAGGCAATTATTAAAGTAAGCCTTTTCAGGACACCATGGTAAAAAAGCAGGGTTGTATTAACAATACAACAGGCAAGATGTTTCATAGGAGCTGTAAGCTTCGTTGGTTATAAATATAGTTAGTTAACATTTTTAAATAGAGTCTGTCTGTTAATTAAATTCATCATCGTAGACCTACAAGGCGTTTCATGAATACTAAATAATTTTAGTAAAAATCTGATCGAGACCTTGAAATTAGACATGCATACAATCCTTTCCCGATTTTATGCTCATAAATGCTATTTCGAAGACTTCTTTGGAATTTTGAACGGAGCGAAAAAGTAAGAAGTTTGCATTTTCAAGGACACTTCAGTCTGCGAGAGCAAGTAAGAAAACTTTTCAAATCAAACGAAGCTCGAGTCTGTTGCACCATCGGTTAGTAATCCCTCGGATTCCTGGGATCTCATTGGAATTGTAGTTAACATAATCAGCTGATGATGGGGCTATGCAACCGCGTAATGTTATAACAAATTATTATTGTTTCATTAATAGAAGAATTTGTTAAATCACGCCTAAGTCTTACCGGTTCCGAAGCGTGCGCAGGCGAAGAAAAGGCGCGCGCGACGCCTGAGCTCGTCAGTCTCGCCAGGGTCGCCACAAGGGTCGGACCACAATCTAGTCATTAAAAACTTTTTTTATAATTGTAATTTTTATAATTTTGTAATTAAAAAGCCATCATGAAAGTGTTCATCGTACTAACAGCAGTCACCGCGCTAGCGAGTAAGTATACTTGATATAAGTTTTATATATTTGTGACAATATGTTAGTTACATACAAAGTATTCTTTGTGGAAAAAGAAATTATTTATGGTGGAAAAACTGCTTTTATAGATAAATTTAATCGCATAATTAAAATAAAGAAGGTGCAGCTCTTATTGGTTATTCATTAATTCATTCTCTGATCAATATTAATATATAATGTCTTATACATATACACTTTGACTAGTTGCACAACCAAAATATTCCACGTAGTCAATGTTTGACTCAAAAAATTTCATTTGAAACGTTTCAATTTCGGTCAGTACAAAAGACTTCAACGAGCGCACCTTTTTAAAAAATTGAGTAACATTTTATTTTATACTGCTTTTTATTGTCTGAAACTCCTCTTATATTATTTTAATATTAAGGTTATATTTTTATAATGGAAATATACAATATGTATAGTATTATATGAAAGTAATCAGCCTTTTGACAACCATACTTTAGTGCAATTGACATACATTACATACCTACCCATAATTTTTGTTTTTTTTTTCATAGAAATAGTAGTTATTTTCTTGACGTAACGCAATTAAGGTCCCGTGTTATATACCACGCAACAATACCTAGTAAAGCTATGTAACTATTGTGGAAATATTATACAACCAGTTGACCCGGCAAATTTTTCGCATATAATGTAACTATTCTCACAAAGTTATTTGACAACAGAATAATAATATTATAGTTAAAATAAAATTGAAACACTAATTGTGACAGTCAATAAGCCTTAATCCGATGCGAAAAATTCTTTTTCCAATAAAGTATTGGTTTTGAACAAAATCGTCACCATGTAGTGCTTCAGTATAACAGCATTTGACAATGCTGAAATACTGAAGCAAAAAGAATTAGCCTTTCAACAAACAACATCCATTTTACATGTTTTTCTGACAAAGCAATCAATTTTATGCACGAATATTTCGATCAAAGTGGTCCAAATCTAAATGTCGACATTTCGTTTCAGAATACTTTTGAAATTGATTGTACCTGATACAAATGTGTGTCAAATATATTAAAATATATATTGAGAAATATATAGATACTAAATAATTTATATATATACATACTTGTGATCGTATGTGGTGTTCTTTCGTGAACCGAAGCACAGATAATATAATACTCGACCGAAGCTTGCTTATGGCTTGAGAGAGACCCATATGATGGAAGAATAGTTACAATATATATTTATGATCCTTCATATTAACATTTTGAACCCCGCGAACCGTCACTGAAAAGACGATAACTAAACATGATAGGTTAGTTAAAATAAAATACCCAAGAGTTGATTCCAAACCACCATGATCAGAAAATATTCGTATGAATAAATGTCATAATCAATTCCCATCACGTACTTTCGGGTTCAATTGCCTGGTACTAGTAATAGCCCGTTAGCACAGTATAAAGATCATATTATTACCGTGCCGTTAGCCCACCTCGCTTGCGTTCATAAAATATGTGCAATCAATTAGTAAGCCGACCGTGTGTAATGGCTGCATGCAATCAGGTCTGTATGTCGTTATTAATTGTTATTTCTCCTTATCAAAATGAGGGCAGTTTTCGAGGACCTTGAAATGTGAAGAGCATTTGGGTCACGCCCTTTGAAGTTACCTAATGTCGAAACTTTGGTTATCATTATATTCATTAACATATAGATTGACTGTGATTTAAAAGCTTCTCTTGGCTTGACAACACTTTATGTAAATTATTGAATTTTGAACCTATGAAAGCAAGCTTCAATCATTAACAAGTAAAGATTAAAAGTACTATAGCAACAAGCTATCATTCAGGGCATTTACCCACCAAAGCGTACACGTACAGTCCAATTCACCAATGAAATACTTGAAAGAGTTTCACTTACAGATCATAGAAAACTATAAAATAAAAACAAAACGAAATGAAAATAAACAGACTTGAGAAATTCCGTTTACAATCGAGTGGTTTTGTTGAAACCCGACATTGACATTCACTTGCTTTGAATATTTTTTACTCGTGAAATTAAAATAAGCTTATACGTTTCTAAAAAATATTGCGTGGAACTGTGTTGACATCGGTGATATTAAAATTTACGCAAATATTGGGTTTTGAAATAAATATTGCAGAGAGAGCATGGATTTATGTTTCTGTAATAATATATTGTGCAGAAACTTTTGTGGTATTGGACATTTATTGGCTTTTTGTTGCGCTGCGGTAGAGAAATAGAATGGGTAGGTGTTGATTCATTTGATAAAACTGTCTCGCTAAAATGTGGTTTTGCAAGGTTTCTAACTTTATATTCCATATCTACATATCTTCAAAAGGTAATAGCTATAGTATCGGCATTTATGTTTATTACCATGAAGCTATTAATATTCTAAAATATTTTAATTTCTTTCTGTAACATTTTCATTAATATTGATTAATTGTTAATCATAATAAAAATTATTAGTGTATGACAGTTATAAACGTCTGGAATTCAGCTGCATCGGTTAGACTTGAAGCCGACCCCAACATACGCGAAAAGGCCAGATATATGTATAAAGTCATTAACGTTTGGATAGATTAACGTAATGGTTAATAAGCATTATGAATCAGAACAATCTTAATTATGATAGGTTAATGATAATTGTGAGTTAAGCTTTAAAGCTTAAGTAGGTATAAGAACTTAGGTAGGTACTAATTACATTCAGTCATAATGATCGTTTCCAGTAAGGATTTAAACTACATTCAAATACTCGCAGTTATGTAAATTCTGAAGTCTGATAAGGAAATCCTAATCCTACATAATAATTTATAAGGAAGAAGAAGACAAGTAATTAAATGCTTAACATGAAAACGTATGTCTAAGTTTCCTAAAGTAACCTTTTAAAAGATTGTAGGTACAAATGTTTCACATTTACTCGGAAAAGCAAAGATAAATAATTAATGGAATTGCTTGTTAAGCCACTGAGCAAATAAAAGTCAAACCCGTTTGCCGGAATGTCTTTATCCACAAGAAGATATACATAAGGCTTAAGTTATTTTTGTATGCCTGTCACTACCTGAGAAAAACGTGATTCTCAGATACGTCCGTATTTTAAATATATTTCGCTTTTTTATTGGATAACAAATCATTAATATTCAGGGTTAGGTCTCAGAATATCTTGTAGTCTGAACCTGCTCAAGATGGTTTTTTTCCTTGGGAAACTTTCGTTTATCTTCGATCATCTGTAGTTAATTATAGAGACTACAATCACTCACGATAAAGCTTCTTTTAATGCAAATTCTTGTCGTGTAGTGAACATTACTTGTTTAAATATGTTAATGATATTGATAAAAGCGGTCACAGTAACAGCATCTATTTTAATAATTGAAGGCAAGTGCATAATAAGCTGACAGTATTAACATAATTCTTCAATTAATCTGTTTGTTGAACACTTGATATTGATCTTACAGTTTAATATTCTTGTAAGTTGATCATAAGCTTCCATAACAACTATAAATTACTCTTCCATTTCATTATGTTTTTCTTCTTTAAAAAGAGTTTCTTCTACATAACCTCCTCTCTCAGGTACTTCTATTACGTCATATTTTATTTTAAGGTTCCCGATATTGCGTTAGTAAATTTCTACTTCTGTTTTTAACATCTCAATAGTTACTTCTATACTTATTTGGTTCTTCTTATACATGAAGTTAGGTAGCACTAATATGATTTGGTTTACTATTATGTATGCCAGGGTTCTTCTTATCTCCGTAGCTATTTCTCCTTAAACTCTCTACTTCCATCATTACCAGCTCTCTCTTTCACTACTTCTTATCCAAGCTGATGTAGTTGATGAATTTTATCATTAGATAATTCTAAAAAAATAAATTCTCCATCACATAACACATCCAACAGAACAGTATCATCATAGGTCAGTGTGATCTCGACCCTTGCTGCATCAGCGCGATGCACTGGTGTCGTAAGTCTCGAGTGACTTTCACTTCTTGCGTCATGCGCGCGAGTCGGTTCGGGTACGTCTCGATAATCATGTGTTACATTATGCTGCGAGCTTTTGTTGATGTATTGATCGATAGGTTATGTTTTGTATTAGGCTGTTAGTTAAAGGATGGTTTGAAGTTTAGTAGGTAATAGATTGTATGTAAGAGTAGACATGTAGCAATATGATACAGGATTAGAACAGTGTAAGAAATTCGAATATTGTAGAAAATCCACTTGGAGGGTTTGTCATCTGCCATTGGGGAAAAAGGTAGATAAATAAATAAGTGTTAATGTAGTTTTAAAGCCGTTGTTATTTAGGTACAGACAGTGCCTTAAGTACGACAGCGCTTTTTTAATGTAGTGATTCTTTTATACGAAGAAGTTCGTCAAACCAGATAGATGTAAATGTATGGTTTGAAAATAGTCAAAGATCCGACTGAACTCTGGTTTTAAAAGGTGTAATCTTAAATCAAATCATAATTATAACTAGATGGTCAAAACTACTAACAATCAAACAGAAGATTCACTGACCATCCCGAATCAGTTATACTAAAACCAGCTGTGTTAACTCTACGATACGGAGTCTATACTAACAACCAATCTCACTTCTGTAGTTGATACAGCTCACACGGGCTATTTGAATGCAATTACTTACATTGCCCCGCACACGTTACATGATCTCCGGGTCGTGTGAGGCTGTTTTATAATATCTGCTACTTGGGTCACTAAGTGACACACTTCTCTTAGTATGTACAACGCTTATACAGAGAGATAGTATTGAAGAAAATAACATTGGAGATTTTACTTTGAAAGACAGTTTTTACAAAAAAAAATTGAATTTATTTATCTCGATGGCAGCTTACATAGATTTGATGAGATGTTTTGTGAGTTATCGATCAGCATTGATCGGGGAAAGAATAATGTTGTTTTTTTACAATGAGTATAGAAGTAGCCCAGGTGAACGTTTTCACATGGTACAAGAATTGATATTATATTCATAAAATTCATCTCTTTTTGTCGATTTTGTCGACTATTCATTCATTAGCAAATCAAGGATTTTGTGACTTCTCTTTCTTACATAAAAATATGTATTGCCAACATATGTATGAACAGTGAAGAGGTCAAGAAAGGATCCTGTAGAATTTTAGATTATCACGTTTATGACATTATCATACACGATAAAATGTCATAAACGTGATATCGGTCAGGTCAGCTTTGTCAGCATAAATACATAGAATTTTCGATAACCTAGTGACATTCAAAATTCTTAGTTAATTTAATAATGTATGTTTTATGTGGCTATTTTTGAATACTAAATAACTATTTCAATTTGTTAAGTAGGTATTAAAATATAAGCGAGTTAAATTAAGAATACTATAAAAGACTAACTATTTATGTTAATATTATACGGCCTTGACAATTGCAGTTGATTTAAATTGCAAAAAAACGCTAATCCGAAAATGTCAATCTGAATAATCAGCTAGTGATGTGAAATGGGAGCGCATCCTTAGGCATCTGTGAACACTGAATAGAAACTTAGTATCTATAAATAAATAGTATTTTCAACAAACACTACTAACAATATCGATGAAAATTAAGCCTTATACCCGTCACAAAAATATTTTCAAAGTTTAAATGAAAATATGTGCTCTCATTGAGTACCCAACAAACTATTCATTATCACCACACCAATGAAAGTGAACAAAAAGACTTGACCACTCCCAGCCGCAAAAAATATTTGCACAACTCAAGCAAAGAATCCGATCACAACACTACTCGTAACATATCGAGCAGTCGAGAACAGTCGAATGTGTGTCACCTCTTACATAAGTACATAACAGTACATAATTATGTAACACAAACTTGATCTGTATCTCAGATGGAAAAACTTGCTTATTTACCTAAATCGGCTTTCACTGACTGGTCCGATTTTTGGGCAAACCTGTCTGACCAGAACCGATTCGGACGAACGATTCTGTAACCAATCTAATTAGGTAGATAATGAGTTAATATTTATCGCTGGGAAGTAATAAATTTATAAAATAATGATGGATTGGGTCAATGCTTTTTACATGTTGTTGTAATGTTCGCGTTTAGTATTAATTAAAGCGTGTTTTGGTAATAA
The DNA here is from genome assembly GCA_916614155.1 of Mesoligia furuncula. Taxonomy (NCBI): domain Eukaryota; kingdom Metazoa; phylum Arthropoda; class Insecta; order Lepidoptera; family Noctuidae; genus Mesoligia; species Mesoligia furuncula. The sequence continues at coordinate 7,951,060 of OU744793.1, read as the reverse complement.
TTTTTGAAATAATGATGCTGGCGAAAGATTTATTTAACATATAAAGTGCTTCACATTTTTGTTGAGATTTGGCGATTTGTATCGTAAAGTTATTAGAATGTGATATTTGTAAAATTACGTTGACGTTACGTTACGTTCGTTACGTTGACGGGAATTAAATACAATGAAACATCTCAAATGTTGCTTAGATATTGCTCGTATTTTGACCATTCAAAGATAATATAAACACACACACACACCTGTAATATAATGTACTTACATACTACACCACAATATTTCATGAAATAATAATAGCCAGAATTATTTTTCTTGAATTAATTATCTTTCTACTGCCTGCATCGAAATACAGGCCGTTAAAGAAAAATCGTCCAAAGCTTCTTTCACAAAGAATACAAATTTCCCTAATAACACCCGAAACTTCTTTAAAACAAGTCACTTAAGTAACCTTCTCTTCGCAGGTGCACAATTCAAATGCCCAAACAAGGACGGTCAATACGAGGACGAGGTTCAATGTGACAAGTTCTACGAGTGCGTCGATGGCAAGGCCATCACCAAACTGTGCCCCGATGGCTTGGTGTTCGACCCCACCATCAGGAAGATCAACAAGTGCGACCAGCCCTTCAATGTAGACTGTGGAGACAGGACTGAACTGCGTAAGTTATTTTGATTATTTTATTTTGTGGATCTAGGGTTTTCACGTTGGAGATTCAAACTTCGGGTTAGTGCCCTTTACAGTGACCCAAGTTTTTGTTCTGTTCGCTGGTGAAAAACCTGCTAGCTTGGTTTTCTTGAACTGTAGGCAAAGTTTGCTACTGAATTCACACTAGACTGTGAAATGTTAGAAGAGATCATTAAAAAAGAAGAGTCGTTTTTATAGGAGTACTTAACTTGGTGGATTACACAGATAGATATAATGATCATCTCATCTGCTTAGCCTTTTCCACACAGATAGATAATAATATTTACTAGAATGATTGTAACTGCCAGCAGGAGGAACCACGGTAGCTATTGAAATAATAAAAAATTTAAACAATCAGATTCGTAGAACTCATACCACAATAAAATTTCTGGTACCAATAAAACACTATTCTTGGAAACGAATTACAAAAGCCACAGCAGGAAAAAATATCAACTAAATGTATTGTCCAACTGCAAGTTAGATCAAATGTCAGTATGAGGTCACTTGCGACAATTCTCATGAAGTGAAGGTATCCTGTCTACCTTTGACCGACTAGGTCGTGGCGACACGCGGTTGACTTTCTAGGCCAACGGGTAGACAATTCTAGACATTCATATGTGCGTATTTGAAATGTGTAGTAGCTCCGGGTATGTCATTATTTATTTATATCTTTGGACATACGCGTGCCGAAAGGTTTCAGCTTAAAGATCGACAGAAATAACTTTTGTCAGCTCCTCATCATCATCTTCCTAGCCTCGTCCCATGTGAGTTGGGGTCGGTGCTGTAGCTAGTTTACTGGAGGTAATTCACAAATGAGTGGTTTTCTATGGAGGTTTTACGAGTTAATTTTACATGCTGACCGTTATTTTTCCCAATTATTTAGAAATCGTAAAAGATTCTACCGCATATTCTAAGTAATAACATTTACATTGGAATGTGTTGTAAACCTATGAAGTTCGTTCAAATGTGTGGAATGCTACAACTTAAAGTTCGTGACTTGGAAGTTAAGTAACTTTGACAATGTCAGCTTACATGAACGAAAAAACTATGTTTTACTTAACAAAGTTGGCAAGATAACGTGATAGAATATGGAATAGCCACTATTGCCAAATGTAATCATAAAAGTTATCTAATAAAGTTATCAGACGAAGAATTAAGTTATAGAGACGAAATAATATTATCGATGACAAAGTTAAAGGGAAAAATCTAAACATTTATAAATATCCGGAACTAAGGCACATAACAGGCGTAAATAATTAATAATCAAAAATAGCTACAAACGGTCTAGCTCTTGACATAACTGAGTGAAAGAAACCAAACCAAATTGACTTCCTGAACTGCGTAATGTAACTGTCATTTCCTAGGTTAAATGACCGTCTAGAATGAAGGCCGCGTCATCAACAATATATACTTAATGCCAGACCAATCTGACTCCTTGTATTCCTAGTCTGCAGAGACAAAATTATAAAATATTTGAATGTCAAAAAGTAGTTTTCATTGGCTTTATGCAACCTGTCTGCATCTGTCTTAATTTATGACATTGATGTGCAACAGTAATTTATGGACCAATGTTATTAATAAAATGCAATAGGTCACGCGAAATGCTATTACTTTTATTTTTATTAGATTATTATTTTCAGTTTGCATAATTGGTTTTATGTGTTGCATTTCTTTATGATCTTTGCATAAGCTTTGGATTGATGGTTAATTAGCGTTGCAAATGTGTTTGGAAATATGATATCAAACTTTTGATTTCTATTTTTCAATTTTATTTATTTAGAATTGTTGAGTATTGCAATTTCCACACATAGAATAGAATACTCTTTATTATGTACATACCATATGGATTCAAGATATAAATATAGAATGTTTACATAGGGTGACAACGGGCGGTTTACAATGGGCGGTCTTAACGCTAAAAGCGATCTTTACATAGGTACTCGAAGTAGGCACCTTTTCTCTCATTGTTACTTGTAGCAATATTAATTAACATACCTCCAATTTTTCCTTACAGAACCGGCTAAGCCCAACCCGCAGTGCCCCCGTCGCAACGGTTTCTTCGCCCACCCTGACCCCTCCGTCTGCAACATCTTCTTCAACTGCATTGAAGGCGACTCCACTGAGGTCAAGTGTACCGCTGGTCTCCACTTCGACGAGTACTCCGGAACCTGCGTGTGGCCCGACTCCGCTGGCAGACAAGGTTGCCAGGCTCAAGAGAGTGAGTATTTTTTTTCGTTTTCTTTTTTTAATGCTGTGTCAGAATATTAGAATTTTTCCAAGTTGATTCTTCTTTGTATCCTGCCAGCAACATCTGTATTAAACTAGCTCATGTCAATGGCATATGGATAGATTAGTCGGTCAGCAAGCTTAGTAAAGTTGCTGCGACTGACCAAGATGTGCCCGACGAAGGCATTCATCACTGGTGTAGCCTCCTTGATATGATTCTTGTATAAAATGTTACAAATCTTTTCTGTCACAATTTTAGTCTTATTGTTTCTTTCAAACCGGTCAAAACTATCAAACACAGATTCTAGGAGATTTTATCGAGTAGGTCCCAAAATTCTAACCTACCTATCTACTATTACAGAGAAAACCAAAGACGGTTTCCAGTGCCCCGACTCACCGAAGCTCGATCACCAAGGTCAGATCGTTGCCCACCCCAAGTTCCCCCACCCCAACGACTGCCAGAGGTTCTACGTGTGCCTGAACGGCGTTGAGCCCCGTGACCTTGGCTGCCAAGCCGGAGAGGTCTACAATGAGGAGACCGAGAGGTGTGACGCACCTGAGAACGTGCGCGGATGGTGAGTTGATGTCAATGATTTTTGGAGTCAAAAACTACAGTCAGAATTAGAATGAAAAGGGTTTTTTATGTTCTGACATGTAGTGTTCTTGCTAGGCACTTTTAGTCATTCGCATGTAGACTGCGTGCAGTAATTTTTTTTAACATAATATCCAGAAAATTATGTCAAGAAATTAAGTTGCACATCAGAAATATTTGGTAACCGTTGTATGTATTGGCTATGTAGATATTTCAAAGTTACGGGGATGTTACGATTTTTAATAAGTAGGTGATCACAATCATTCTGACTGATGATGACATAACGTAGTTATACCATTAAAATGCTTTACGTGGATTTTTCGTAAAAACGAAAAAAAAAAGCAAAGCGTAAAGCATTTTAATGGTATATTTTATACGTATACATTATATTGTCAACGAAGTTTAGAACCTCTTATGAATAATTTGTTTTTATGTGTAACTGTTTCTATTTCTAATTCTGAACTCTTCTACTTACAGTGAGGACTGGTACAAAGACTCTGAGGACGCCCCTGCCGCACCCAAAACGAGATCTTAAGACCTAGTGATATCGTAATATAGTTGTATGTTAAGACTTAATAAGTTAAATACATTTTAAGTTAAATGTGTGCATATTATTTACTCCTGTGAACCCGTATTGATGCATAATTTCGGCCACCAGTTTTAGCTATTACCCAGTTTTGTTTGTGTAACCATTTGTACGTTAGCAGAAAATGCTGAAACCCATCATCTATGTTGCTGTATTCCCAGTATCAAATAAAAAGCTTGTAAATAGCCAATAAAAAACCGGCTAGCAGTCTGTTCAATTAGCTTTACACTACGAGTTTTCCTTATATGCATATTTATATCAGAGAGCTCATCATCAACTTCCAGGCCATGCCTCATATTACTTGGGGCTGGCGCAACACTTCCATTTTCCCTCTCTGGATACCTCAATCAATTAATCAACTCAGCCTATCGCAGTCCACTGCGGGACATAGGCTTCTTCCAGGCAGCGTCACAAAATCCTGTCCTCCACCTTCCACATCCAGTCGGTCCCAGCCACCGTCTTAAGGTCGTCGGTCCATCTAGCTGGGGAGCGTCCCACACTACGCTTGCCGATACGCGGTCTTCACTCTAGGACTCTCTATGATACCTATCCAAACCTATACCAGAGAGCTAAACATAATAAACAGTACGGGCTTCACTGAAGCCTCAGCAATCAATAAATCACTATCGTCATAATTTATCAAGCGAATACTTATTAATGATCGCTGTCGTTATTGACTGCATAAGTAATATACACTGCTAATAAGTTACACGTCATTTACAGTCATTTGTTCCATAATACTCAAATAAAATAAAAACTCAAACAATAATGGACAAAGATTAATGCCTTGCGGTCCTCCTACCTGACCAACGACCAAGTAGTGAACGAACTACAGAAGATGGTGGGGAAGACCTGGATGTATCTCGCACAGTCCAGGGAAGCATGGCACAAAAGAGAAGAAGCCTATACTCATCAGTAGGTGGAACAAGGCTGCTGATGATGCAGATGAATGCCTTGCGGAACTCTTACTGTACCCCGATAATATCGAATAAAATAAGGCTGCACGACTACACTTATCTACACTGCACATCTAAGACACAAAGTAAAGATTTGAGTTTTTGCCACACACGAATGAATGGCGAAAACCAGGCCATAAAAATATAAATAGTAAGTACGGAGTTTCGTGCCTGTAATCTCTACAGGAACCTACTACGCCTTGAAATGGGCAACTAGCTTCATCTTTGTGACTGACCTATCCCTTGACAATTTAAAAGTGAAATAAATTCTTTGAGTTTGAGTTTTTTACCTATAAATTAACGTATCATAGTACCATACATTAAGGTAGTCAAGAGAACTCACATATTTTTGAAAGGGGTTTGTTGGATCCTTATACCGCTCTGAATCATACTGTCTTGTGCTCTATGCCTGTTCTTACAACTGAACGAACCGAGCAAAAGACAATGGACCTTGTGTACAGACGCCAGCACATCAAGCTACCCAAAACTATCAAAATTTTCCAATCAATTTTGAACCTTATGTTTTAGCGATAAAGTTGAAAATCTATGAAAGAAATTTGACAGATTGTAGTAGCTTTATGTGCTGGCGGTTGTACATACCTACTATGAGGAATATTGCGTTCAGCGTTTGCAAATTGAAGCATTGATCATTGTCATTACAGTGAATATCCTTTTTCTCCAGTCGACCATTAAGGTATTCTTATACGAATAATAAAGTTCCGCTTTTCTATTACTGCCAAATGCTTTATAGCAATCTGTCTATGTGAACAGATTGCACAACCCAACTCACACAACAATTAACAATTACAGAACAAAAATCATGCTGAATGAAATATAACAAATTATTTTTTAACAAATGATTTAATTATCATTGTAATGCATCATCTAACGTATCATCAGATAATTATAAAATTAGTCACATCCTCTCACTACAGGCTTTGTACTGCTTAACTTGTAACTATGTCACAAACAATAAGCTTTCAGAAATTAGTTCTCACTGCACGTAGGAAATATAATGTAATAATGTATGAGACAATGTGCCTGTGAATATCTTGAGGAGTTCTGAGAATAGGCCACCCTACTGGTAAAGACGAAGAAGGTATTATTAACGGCAGGTTGCTTGTTACCAATAATTACTATCTCAATCTGCCTAGCCTTTTCCCAACTATGTTGGGATCGGCTTCTAATCTAACCGAATGCTGCTGAATACCAGTACATGACATGGAGTGACTGCCTGTTTGACCTCCACAGGCACGGATGCAGCCCTCATAAAAGGTTGTGGTCACAGCCAACCGAAAATGGCGGAGTCGCGTTACGTTCGCTACGCGTAGCGTCCGTTTACGGCCCTATTGTATTCTTGAAGGTGATTTTTTGTCTGGCGTTACAGCCGCTCTACCTAAAAGTACACTCAACGCCAAAAGTGCTTGTGATTAGAAAAAAATAACACACAGACCAAATTAACATTTTGTGAAGCATGGTACTAGGCGAGCAAACTAAAAATTACAAAATAAAAAACATAAAATCGACTCCAAAAACAAAAATAACTCAAAATTGTAGTGGCAAAAAACTAAATTATAGATCCCAAGACACGATAGTTTTGTTCACAATTCGATTTATATTTTCGGAGAAATTCGTGGATAAACATACGACACCAATAAAAATATGCGGGTGACAAAAAGTATCTCCTGATAAGTCTGCTCAGATAGTACTATGCTCCACAAAATGTTAATTTGGTATGTGTGTTAATTTTTCGAATAACAAGCTCTTCTAGCGTTGAGTGTACTATTAGGTAGAAAGGCTGTAACACGACTGATCCGAGAAAAATCACCTTCAAGAATACAATGGCCATCAAAGAACGCTACGCGTAGCGGACGTAACGCAACTCCCTCCCGAAAATCGGCCAAGTGAGAGTCGGAGCATGAACTCGCTCATGATCAATATAGAGCATTCCTAGTAAAGGAGATGTTTACAAAATATATGATGACGCCCTGACCAAGATTTTACGCACGATTCATTGTAGATCGTGATCTCAGTAGACCGTGAGAGTGTGACGTCACAAGTCTATTAGGTTTGTGGGCATGCCCATCGTGCCCAAAACGGTGGATCCGCGCTTGGACCCACAACCCAGTTACTGGGTAACACTGGTAACCCTGGTTGTCAATCTTTTTTGGCTTCTGACTACCCGTAACGACTGTCAAAGATCTACGAATAACAGCGGGGCTAACCTTGCTCCTAAAATGGCTTCAAGAATGGCCCAGATTCGACATATCTGGCTACCAGGACAAGGCATCAACAAGATGATGACGATCTCCGGCACTGAGGGACCGAGTACAAAGAAGAAGAATCTTATAAAATGATATCAACCGTTACTATATCAGGACCTATTAACCAACACTGCGACCTCGTGGTGGATTACGGCAACACACGGCACGCAATGCCTGAATCCGAGCTATGAGAATTGGCTGGCCAAGCTGATTGTGTAGGATTTTGGAAGGTGAAACTAGATTCAATTTTGTTTTTGTAAATTTTGACGTTCAAGATTGCCTTTTGTGTGCCTAATTGAAATTAAATTATGTTTAACTCTAAAGGAATTGGACCAGCTCCCACGTTATGCCGTAAAATTGAAGACTGGCATCTGTCAAACCGCAAAAATTCAGATACATTCAAGACACTAGTGCTTAAATTTTCCATAATGGGTATTAAATTGAACATGATTCTCGTTATTTCCACATGCTAGGAAGACAGTGCTGTTGGCATTTGACATGCGTGTATCGGAGCATAGCATTTGACTCTCATTTGACATTTGCATGACCTTTAACTATCGTCGATGTGAATACGTTTATGTAAAAGCTGTTATGTGTAAAGGTAGTTTGGTTTCTGTCGTACATAGAAACAGTGATACCTTGAGGGAAAAATGGTTCTAATTTCCATAGGCGGATGTAATTTTGATCATAATAACTAGGGCATACCAGTCTGAATATATCAGAGTTTAAACATTGCGGAATGAATACAAAAATACTGCTTTTTTATAACCCCGAAACCAGTGTTAAAATTGACAGGGAACAAAAAGTGTACCTAATTCTTCTAGTAGCTATGAAAATTTAATTTCAGTGTTTTAGCGATGTTCCTTTAAAAGTTTTCTAATTGCAGTTTTTATTACGAATACATCGATAACATTTTATAATATTGTTATTTCCATACATAATCAATCGTTTGCGAAAGCGCTAAGGTAGCCCGCGAAGTTCAACTTTTTTTACGTTTTATGCAATTTGCTGGTCAGTATTAAGTTGTACGTTGATTAAATTATGATTCGCGACCGTAACAAATATGTATTTACAGAATTATAATCATTACAGTCATCAACACATCTTGGTCATCACACAACTTGGTCTCTAAGACCAAGTAATCCCACTGAATGACTATTTCATGAAATCTTGACATCTAACTTAGCAAGTTGTATTACTGATTATAATGATTATAATTCTGTAAACATATATTTGTTACAGTCGCCAATCATATTTTAACAAACGTATACCCAGACACTGAGCTGCAAATTGTATAAATCGTAAGAAAATTTGAATTTCGCGGGCTATCTTAGCGCTTCCCCCTGTAAACCATTTCTCATTAAGATAATAAAAAAATCCCTTTCAAATCCTTAAGAAGAAGTGGTTTGCAAAGGTCGACAACCTCAGAAATATGTTCCAATCTAAATTCAGGTATTTTTTATTTTTAGTGGCCTCCAAAAGCGTTCACCTTGTAAACTGGAAGACCTCTGGTTACTGCGGATTGCAGTTAGGGATCCGTAGAGGTTTAAGAAAACGTGTGGCTTCGGTAGCCTGCATTCCAGGCAAATCCTGGGCAGTCAGACACGCTATTTTCGCTTATCTTATTCCTACGGCATAAGATAATAAACTATTTGTATAGATGGCGACAAGTCTAGGAAACAATCATAATCACCTATAAGTTCCCACTGCTGGGACCCAGGACTCCTCTCAGTGAGAGGGAGTGGGCCGTACACGCTCTGGGCCCGCGTGGTGGATACCACGCGGGCCCAGAGCGTGTTGGTGGATGTCACGTGTCTTCAAATTTTTAGGAGACAATATAACTTTTTTATGTATTTATTTAATATTGTTACGAGCTTGGGGTTCGTGACAATAAAAATTGCCGATTTAATAGCCAAATAAACTACAGTTTGGATACAGCGACACAAGCGAACACATCGAAGCGATCTTTAAGTGCGACTTAAAGCGATCAGTAGTGCAATTGTGTTTCATAATTAGTGTGTTTGAGTTGTAATTAGTGTTGTTGATTAAAGTGTAGTTTTTTTGGTTATTAAATCGGCAGTTTTTATTATCACGAACCCCAAGCTCGTAACAATATTTAATTATAAGCACACAAATGCACAGAGGCGGACTTAATGTCATAGGCGTTTCCTACCAGTCAACCTTTGGTGTTTTTTTCTATTAGACCGTCTGCAGCATACCCAAGGCTGGTTCATATTCTTACAACCAACTTGAGGATGCTACAGACTGGCCTGCAACATCCTCAAGGTTGGTTCAGTTTGTGACAAGACTAGACTGGTGAATAGGCATTTCGTCGGTTTTTAGAGTCAAATATGGTTAGTCAATTCCAATCATCATTCTCTTGCCTTTGTCCCGATTTATTTTGTGGTTGGCGCAACATGTCTTGTCCTTCCATACTTCACACAGTACATCCATCGTTTTTAATCAATTCTAAACTGAACATAATTCACCTGATCTGCGATGCTATTCTGTAAAAATCTCACCGTGAAAACTTAGGTGAAGTGAGCGTGAAGTGAGCTGTCAATAGTGTCAATACCTAGCAAAAACAAACTCACTTCACCTAAGTTTTGAAGGTGACATTTTTACAGATTTGACTGGCTGTTTAGAGATGCTCAACTTTTGTCAAACAGTAGTGATATTATGTCATTTATCTCACCGTGAAAACATAGGTGAAGTGAACTTAAAGTGAGCTGTCAATAGTGTCAATCCCTAGCATGAGGTGGAATGACAGCTCACTCCACCTAAGTTACCACGGTGAGATTTTTACAGAATAGCACCGCAAAATTTATTTAAGTAATAAATTGCTCGTCATTTGCTGTGTAAGTGTAAGTAATAAATTGCTCGTCATTTTGCTCGTCCAAGAGCACGATTTATTTATGTGAAACAGTGTTATGGTTTGGTAAACGGAACCCAATGATTCGTAATAATTATACACAAAAACAAAATCGTTCTTTTTATTGTATGAGAAAGGCGTACAGTCATGATGAGATTTTAATGATAATAATTTAAATATTATCACGATTTGGTTTTATTTAAACAACCCGTATCTAAACAGTAATTAAAGCATTATGAAACTTAGATTGATATTATCTAGATTTTGAAACTAACGAGTGCAATAAAAGCATTGTTTTGTTTTTGTATTGAATTTGTTTTTGTGTTTGGTTTGGTTAGACCGGAATCAATCGGTTTATTTATGTATTTGTAAATACAGTTCGATATTGCCGACATCTTTGATGCCCTTGATTTTGAAAGACTGTTCAGCAAATAATATTGAGTCGCAGTCTTCTCTTGACTGCGTCGTTGATCTAGAGGTCACAAACACTACTGCTGAAGAATGTATTATGTACTCTGTTTTTTTTTAACGTGGAGAAATGCTCATGCATTCTGCACTACCACGGGGAGATAGTGCAGTTATGTGGGATTCTAACCCACTAAAACTCACGGTGTCCTCCTCTGCCGCTTACGGCGGGAACACGGGCACGCGTTAGCACTCATCCGTGAACCCGCCGCGGCTGTCCGTCACCGGACTTTCCTCTGGGGAGTACTCCCCATCACCGGCGCACCAGAAGACATAGCACGCCGTGACCACCCCAGGGACCAAACCAGCACATGGGCGCCAGATGACCCAATGTCTGGGCACCTTTGGTCCCCCAGCGACGGGTCAGGTCATTGGCCCCGCCGCCTGCCAATTTTCGGTCGCAAAGTATAGGGAGAGCGGCCAACGACATACAAACACTCCTCCACCCCTGCGGCCCCACCGTGTCCGCCGTCAGACGTTGGCGACCCCATCAAGGCCGCGGAAGGTAGGGAGAGCAGCGCACCGCAATACCGGCACTCCTCTCCCGCCGCGGCCTCCAACCCTCAGCCGCGATGTCTCCCATACGACATCGCGGCCCGCCTCAGTTGCGATGTCGCCCAAGCGGCATCACAACCTACTTGTTGGCCGCTACGTCGTCGTCTTACAGGCAAAAGCCCTGACGAGCGGCCCCTCCTCGGGTTCCTCTTCGCTTCACCGTGGGAGACCAAGCCACGGCTACTGAGCCCCCCCCCCCGCCTCGATAATGCGGGAACCCACCGGAGGCGTTACTCTCTGTCTTACTCTTAGTTTAGAATAGATTTGGGTTTGTCTATCTGGAATTTCTCACTAGCAGCATGGAGTCTGGATTTCTGCCCGGTTCATGATAATAGGCTCACCCCCTTTCATGGGACCTAAACATAACTGGTAAAATGAATGTAGGTGTACTATATAGGTACAGTTAACGAAAGAGATAAGTATACAGGATCGTCGGATATAATTGAAGTTTAGTAAGAAACCGATGGATGTTGTCGACTAAAAATGAATTTGATAAATGAGCTGTTTGTTTTCTATTAATAAAATAAAATTTTATCCGAGAACATCCATCGGTTTCTTACTAAACTTCAACTATATCCGACGATCCTGCATAATCATCTCTTTTGTTGACTGTAAATCTCAGCCCAACTCTTCGGGGAAACAAGGAGTGATGTTATGTTGGTCTTGTAAAATAAAATGTTATTTAAAATGATGGTGCTTATTTTTAGTAAAGAAAAATGTTCTTCTATGAACTAATTATTATCCACGTAGGTAGATATTTACGCCACTTTAAATGACTAACTTACTATGCAAATAATACAAAAACAAAGGACACTTAGGCGTCGAAGTACTCGTCCGCATCGCTGTCATCTGGAAACGTGCCCAGAAGACTGGCAGCAATACCACGTTGAATGGCAATGCTAATTCTTTGGCCAAAGAACTACCTAGCTCTCTGGACACGTGGAGTGTCGACCAGCCGACGAGCAATTTCCTTAAAAAGTAGACGCGCACGCAGGCCGCATGACCCACTTTCAATTAAGAAATGGGATATAGGTATCCTACGATATATCCATATTAGATGTGACAACTCGACTTATTCGTGTCTTCAATAGAACGAAGAGTGGGCAAAATAAATCGTTTTATTACGGAGAACACGCCTATTTAAATTACGATTAGCGATTTAATTACCTCTGAATTATTCATATACTGCAGGAAACAAACCCTTGTCACCTTATATGGGAGATCCAGTTTCACTTAAAAATGTCAACCAATATTTATTTATTGGATCTCGACAGTACCTACCTAAAGTAGGTATAGTCAATCGCATATCAGTTGGACAATTCTCGTAAACGCCTACGCAGACCGGGACGGCATGGCAAGGGATTGAATTTTTAATTAATGGACATTCAAACGTATCGATATAGAAATACGACAGAAATTGCTATGCTTTAAAATGATGCCGTGGCATCGAAAAGGATTTCATAGCACGGCATTGAAAGACGCGCCACGGACTCCCGCGGCGGGATGCCGTGGCGTTCTGCGATAGGCAACGGCATGCCGAGGACTCCGGCGCTCGTTGTGACATACCGCAGGGTGAGGCCGCGGTATCTAAGCGGCTAGTGTGCGTTGACTGACGGCAAAATTCCTTGCCATGCCGTCCCGGTCTGCGTAGGCTTTAATTTTAAGAACGTTCACAGTCTGATCTCAGTCTCAATCTGTCAAAAATACCTATAATTTCCCTACATTTTTGACATTAATTGTCGATGAGATGAGATTGCGACTAGATTTTGAAATTTTTTTTGTAACAAATTAATAATTCGACAGTGACATCGCTTTCATTTCGTTGCAGTAAGAGCGATTTTCGTAGTGTGTTACCCCTGATGTTGACTGTACCTACATATTTAGTACTTGAGTTATAGTTTTTGTCATGCCTTTGTAACGGAAGACTTATTGAACGCGGTGAAGGGCCCTTGATTAAGATTTATCTTCTCGGTGACTGCATTGTTGTTAATGAGCTTATTATCATCTCATATTTTGAGTCTTATGAATTATGTAATAAAGAAAACCATTAAAGTAACATGATTAACTATGCAACCTGAACTACGGCCAAATTGGATAAGCACTTAACACATTTCTTGATGGGATTTCTTATCGGCAAAAGTTACGAGCTTCCATACAAACTTTTATCCTCTACTAGCAGCGCTCCACAGTTTTACCCGCATAAGTGTCGATCCCGTGGGAATATCGGGATAAAAACTATTCTATGTCCTTTCCCGGGATGCAATTTATCTCTCTACCAAATTTTATCGAAATTCGTTCAGTGGTTTAGGCGTGAAAAGGTAACATACAGACAGACAGAGACTTTCGAATTTATATTATTAGTATGAATTTAACTCCTTTAGGGAATTCATTTTCAAAAAAAACTTAATTTTTAGGGTTCCGTACCTCAGAAGGAAAAACGGATCCCTTAAAAGATCACTTCGTTGTCCGTCTGTCTGTCCGTCGGTCAAGACAATGTTTGTCAGGAACGCGTGGAGTTATCAAGTTGAAATTAATATCAAATACTCAAAGCTGCAATTCCTTGAAGCAGTGAAAAAATCAAATTTCTAAGTCAACGCAATCAAAAGACACGGGCGTTTATGTTCCAGAATCAAAACCTATAGGGTAACTTCCCGTTGACCTAGAATCTTGAAATTTGGCAAGAAGCAATGTCATGTAGCACAAGTAAAGGAACATCTGAAAACCGTAAATTTGTAGTTAGTACATTACAAAAAAAAACCCTTGATAAAGTATTTAAATACCTACAATTTGTACGGAACCCTCGGTGCGCCCAGTCCGACTCGCACTTGACCGGATTTTATTGTATAAGGGAGTCAAGTGATTTTTTTCTTTTTTTTCACTAATTAGATGAACTAATTTCTTGGGAGTTCCTAATCAAGTGTTCAATCTAATATTAATAGCGTTTTATTATTAAAATATTGTGTTAGCTCGTGGCCAAATAATAACAGCCGCACTGATGGTGGATCGAAGGTTAAGGTGAGCTTGCCGAGGTCAGTCCGTGGATGGGTGACCTTGCATACATATATATATACATATCGAGACCACAAAGAAAGCACGTTAAACGTTGGTCCCGGCTGTCAGTCGTAGATCTTTGACAGTCGTTACGGGTAAGCCTGAAAGTTTGACAATCTATCTAACCAAGGGGTATCGTTTTACCCAGTAATTGGATCGTGGAGGTCAGATGGCGATCGCTCCATGTAAAATACTGGTATTAAAAATTGGTGTAAAAGACTGGAAGCCGATCCCAAAAGGCTAGGCTGATGATGATGATGCTTGTATGTAGATGAACTAAAAAACTGCCTGAAATAAACAGAATGAAAAATTATAAAAAAAAATACCCAGGTCAAACAGAAACAACTTAAAATTGTATTGTATATTCTCTTTATTTATCAGACCAATACAAACTATTTAAACTAGACACTAAATTAAATGACTAACTAACTTATTATACAAATAAAGACAAAAACAAAGGACACATAAGCGTCGAATTACTCATCCGCATCGCTGTCATCCGGAAACGTGCCCAGAAGACTGGCAGCATTGCCACGTTGAATGGCAATGCTAATTCTTTGGCCAAAGAACGACCCAGCCCTCTGGTCACGTGAAGTGTCGACCAGCCGGCGAGAAATTTCCTTAAAAAGGAGACTGAGATTGTGTATTAAATAAAATAAGCTGTTAACTAATCATAGAACGCTGAAAGTAAATTTACATCAAGATAATAACAAATAAAAAAAAAAACCGGGCAAGAGCGAGTCGGACTCGCTCACCGAGGGTTCCGTAACATCCAGGTTCATGCATAAGGTTTATTTTATTTTTATTTTTAAGTTGATTGAATGAATGGTAAATTGCGGTTTACAATTTATGACGTATTAAAAAAAACTACTTACTAGATCTCGTTCAAACCAATTTTCGGTGGTAGTTTACATGGTAATGCACATCATATATTTTTTTTAGTTTTATCATTCTCTTATTTTAGAAGTTACAGGGGGGGGGACACACATTTTACCACTTTGGAAGTGTCTCTCGCGCAAACTATTCAGTTTAGAAAAAAATTATATTAGAAACCTCAATATCATTTTTGAAGACCTATCCATAGATACCTCACACGTATGGGTTTGCGAAAAAAAAATTTTTTAGTTTCAGTTCTAAGTATGGGGAACCCCAAAATGTATTGTTTTTTTTCTATTTTTGTGTGAAAATCTTAATGCGGTTCACAGAATACATCTACTTACCAAGTTTCAACAGTATAGTCCTTATACTTTCGGAGAAAAGTGGCTGTGACATACGGACGGACAGACAGACAGACGGACAGACAGACAGACAGACAGACATGACGAATCTATAAGGGTTCCGTTTTTTGCCATTTGGCAACGGAACCCTAACAAACCCGCGTACCAAATCAAAATCCAATACTTTTGAAATTCCTCATTGCTGTAACATTAAAACTGAACTTTTTGTTTTTATAACAGCTATTAGCTATTTATTTATCCATCGTGCAAGTGTAGCAAATGGCGTGGTGCAAGCAAGCAATACATTGTGCAAGTGTGTGCTGGTTATTTTTACGTTGCGCTTATGACCTAGCGCTGACTTAGGCTTACAAAATGTCTATCAATTAACTCTAATACATTTTTGGTAGCAGTTCAGTGATCTATTGTGAGGAGATTTCTATTGCAAATAATTCGGTAATGATCAAAGTTTACTAACGGGTGCGCATGGACCAAATATATGAATAAGCAATTGTTCAAATTTGGTCCTTCGATATTCTCACATGATAAAATTATAATTGGAAAGAAAAATGTTCCGTTATTAAGAGGTACGCGACTGCTGTTGAATAATAAACTTGTATGGTAGATGAAGAGATATAGGCTCTAGCAATATCTACGTGAAGAAAATTCCGAAGAAGTATTCACACCTACATATCAAACAAATGGATTAACTGTAACAGGTGGAAACATTATATTATTATCTTCATTATATGTAGGTACATATTTTATGATGTACATGTAATAGTAAATCCTTATAAGTACGACGTGATAAAGTGCTATAGTTTAGTGAAAGGATGTCGGAAGCGTTCAGATCAGTCTCATCACGAACAAGACTGATGTTCAGTATTGCAACACGCAAATATAACATTACTATTACTATTATTAAGTACTTTTATTGTTTGTTTTATTGGTATGTAAAAGTTAGCCTTTGCTTGCTATTCTGAAACCCTGGGGTTACTTCTAAAGTCCGATAGTTGGAAGCGACCGATTTTCGGGCGCAGTTTGAAGGCGGTACAATCGCAATTTGTTTCGTGATTACATAGGTGTAGTAGCATAGTATCGTCCAATTGAAATTGTAGATGTTGATAAGATGCTGCAAGAATAAGATCAACATAAAAAGGACTGCTAGGCCAAATTCTCTGGTTTAACAGATATTGATGTAACTTAGTATAGCGATGTTTGCTGACCCACAAGTGGATGGCTTCCATACCATAATTCGTAAGCGAGCGGCATCGCTGATGCGCAGGGTGAGGGACAGTCCCAACGGCTACCTGAGGGTCATTGCGGAGAGGGTAGATAGTCCTCTATGGAGGCAGTGGATAGTGTGGATACACATCCATGTTAGATAATAGTTCTCTTGTAGTTATATGTACTAACATTTATTTTTAAGTTCTTTTACATGCATTTACTAACACTATATGGACACATTTAGTCTGAAATAAAGAAATTGAATTGAATAACATTTTCAGTAATATTTAAACCATGTCAAAGCCTCATAACTCAGATTAGGCCTACCAAAATCCATTGTATCAACAGCACTCTCAAAGGTCAAACTTTCCAATAATGAAACAGAGTTTAGAAATCAGTTCAATGGCTGTGGACTGTGAAAACGCACAAAACTAGGTAATTGAGGCTAATTATAATTAGCGGGTACTAAAATTCTTTCATACACTCAACTAGTTTGACGATTAATATCTGTGTTAGGACCTCCACAGACGTTTTGATAAGACATGCATTTATGAATATTTATGCGTGTGTAGAGTAGGTATGATTTGGAAGCACTATTATGAGAGAATATGCTAAGTCTAAATCTGTGGGACTTAGGTAGTAATCTACTACAAAATATAGTTTTGGATTACCATTTATTTATTGTCGGGCGAAACAAGTTTTTTTTTTGGAAAGCATCACGCGGTTGGCATGGATTCTTTTAGCAATAGTTTATCTTAATGTTGCCAATGTCGAAACCAATAAAATTGGATAATGATATAATCCTTAATGGACTTTTCACACGGAAAGTCAGTAATGTTCAGTAGGTAAATGTTTATTACCATTATTTCTTCAACCTTTTAGATTACAACATTGTTAAATTATCTCACCTATGCGTATGATGTAAGTCTCTTGACAACCAGTCATCGTGCTTGTTGGCGGCGGTAAGGCCTGTTTCATATACCAAGACCGTAGGCACGCAATTATGATTAGAAAAGAAACTATTGTCATGATCGAGGTTCTTACAGGTGAGAAAAATACACACTATGAATAGCAATGTCACATATACAGCGGTGCTATTCTGTAAAAATCTCACCGTGAAAACTTAGGTGAAGTGAGCGTGGAGTGAGCTGTCAATAGTGTCAAAAACCAATTCTGCTGTAATACTTTATCTATCTATATACAGGGGGGCGTACCGGAGAATGGGCAGCAGCGTTCTCTATGCATTCCACCACCATACTATACTGCGATCGCCAACCCGCCTGCCAAGCGTGGCGATTATGGCAAACCCTCCCTCCTTTTGGGGGAGGTCTATGTCCAGCAGTGGACGTCTTTCGGCTGAAATGATGATGATGATGATGATGATGATACAGGGTTACTGGTAAAATATTAACAACCTCTTAAGAGGTCATTGTACTCATCATTATGAATAACTTTTACTGTGGGACCGAACGCTATGGAACTGAGGAGCCGCACAAAAAGAATAAAAAGTTGGAAAGAACGCTAAGCGACAACGAAGTAATAGCGCGGGCAGGCGATGCGATGCGATGAGGTCGGTCGGGGAAACAAGAAATTTTACGCGGACGAAGTCGCGGGCAGAAGCTAATACTGTAATATAAAACGGGCCAAGTGAGAGTCGGACTCGCAAACAAGGCAAAAACGCCGAAAAAAACACGTCTGTTGTATTGGAGCCCCCCTTAAATATTTATTTTATTCTGTTTTTAGTATTTGTTGTTAGAGCGGCAACAGAAATACATCATCTGTGAAAGTTTCAACTGTCTAGGTATCACGGTTCATGAGATACAGCCTGGTGACAGACGGACAGTGGAGTCTTAGTAATAGGGTCCCGTTTTTACCCTTTGGATACGGAACCCTAAAAAGGAAACAGACGGAAACATAAATACATTTTCAAGGTAGACTCTTATAGTTCACAGCTTATTTGACCACCTTAGATAGTGGAAGGCTTGTTATTTGTTGTCGGAGATGTGACATAATTTCCTTTGGCCGTGTCATTGTGTGTGTTTTATTGTTTGTGAACGGGCGCCGTCAGTTGGGACTGGTCATCACTTAGCTGCCCCGGCTTATTTTTAATTATTTTATTTTTGAATTGTTGTTTTGTTACTATTTGTTGTACTCTGGACGCTTTTAACGCTCACATTATATAATTATAAATTCAAAAGATGATGTAACTTATTACTTATTTTTGTAAAATATAATTTAAAAAGAGTGTCCATGGAGTTTCTTGCCCGTTCTTCTCCATAGGTACCTACGCTTTGGAATGGGCAACTAGCTTCATATTTTCTGACTGACCGACTTCTTGAAAATTCAAAAGTGCCTGTTAATGGTTTAATTGAAATAAATGCTTTGAGTTTGAGATACACTGTACACCAGTAAATAATAAAGTATTCTCAAAATTACGGCCGTTAATCATGCAGCTAATTTAATTACTTACATGGTATACCGTAACTCAAAACCGCTTTAAAAATAAATAAAGAAAAGTAGAATGTCGAAGGAACATGAGTCCAAGGTCAAAAATGGTCCTTCGATCCCGAGACGATGGTTATCCGATTACACTGAAAAAAATGTTGTCTTAAAAACAGAATAAAAGAAGGTTGCGGAATTTTTTCTCACTGCAATGTAGACGTAACTAAAAATAACTCACCAGCCACCATGACTCCTCGAACGCGTGAGGAGGACTATTACAAAAAAAAAATACTGTCGCTTTTCGTGTGTGTCTGTGTGACCGCGTTGTTCTTCTAAACTAAGAACACAACGATTTTGTTGCGGTTTTTACCATCATTTAGAGAATTTATTCCGAAAAGCTTATATGTGTTCATTTTAAACGTGAATAAAGAAATTTCGATGTTTTTCCAAGTCGCAAAGACCGTGCGAAGCAGGGGCGAGCTGCTAGATATTCTTTTGTTTCTATAGTTGATAAGTTAATTCTAATTGATTCATGTATGCGTACAATCGTGACTGCAAATCGTCAAACCATGGTGGTGGATTTTAGCGAAAGAATAGACAACAGACTCAATCGTATAGACTTTAATAAACTATAATAATATAGGTCAGTGTTGTAGACTACATAACTAGGTACGGTCAAACGCTTGTAGGTCAGTACCTAGTGACACTTGAACTACAAAAACTGTCGGTACTGCTACGAAGTATATAATAAATAGGTGCTGTCAACGTCACATTGTTACCATAGGCAGCAGTCTATGATTTAGTCCGAGAAATAGTCAATAGCAGCTGACTATTCTTTTATTCATATTCAATAAAACATTCAATATTTTATTATTTATTTGTAGTATTACAGTATAATCTACTACATCCTTCCCAACAACGACGCTTCTGTGCATAAAACGTGTCGTCACATCCAGTCGTGGTCACGACAATCGACTCATGTGTCCACAGCCTAAGCAGCGGTCGTGAATATGCACACGCAACGTTAGGACCCCGTGTCTAGTTCACAATGCCTAGACCAGTTTGCTAGGCGTGCTGTTACCCAACTATAAATGTGCTAATTGCCTAATCGGGTTATCAGTTTAATTGTACCTGTATTGGCACGGGACAGTTTTGAAATGTATTTGACATTATTTAGCGGTATGTCAGAAGTCAAAGATAGCTTCACTGATTTCAAAATATAGTCTTCATATCGGGTTATCAGTTTAATTGTATCTGTATATCTGTATTGGGACGGGACAGTTTTGAAATATATTTGACATTATTTAGCGATATGTCAGATGTCAAAGATAGCTTTACTGATTTCAAAATATAGTCTTCATAGCTTACAATATTCTTCCTTAGAATTCGTTGAGTTTGTTTAGCTGTTTCTTCTCAGAGGTAGTTAAATAAAAAATGTGGAAGACTTTTTTTTTTTAAAAGACTACTTGAGAAGTGATTTTGATGTATCCTCCTTACGAAACAAATAACAGAATAAAAATATCAGTTCTTTTTTTTTAAGATACGATTTGTGAAACGTTAGCAAAGCGATTTTTGATTTTGCTCGACTATTTTTTACGACGTACTATTTTTTTATCCTTTATTAAAAAGAACCAGGTTCTCAATAATTAATTACAATCGTTACTCGTACTGACCATTAAAACTGTTAAAGTAGGAAGTTAATGCTGATTTCCATTTCATGCATATCGATATCTAAATTGGCAACAATGGCAGCTGTTTCCAATCCTTAGGGCATATTATAGCATCTAGCAGATAATAGATTCGCTATTGTAGCATTCACTTTCACTGATTAATTTATGCGATATAATTAATTACGAAGACAGTTCATGCCATTAACTTCAAGCTATTGAAGTATTTATCTAACCTTTTAACTTTGTTTCTGTTTCTTCGTGAAAGTGTACCTACAGCAGTCGGAATATCTTGGCGAAGGTAGTGATTTCAGTACAATTATAAATAATTCTGTTTGTCTGTTACGTTATCACGGCTAAACCGCTGAACTGATTTTGATGAAACTTGGTTTAGAGACAGCTTGAACCCTAAGGCCTTCCTTAGGGTTCAAGCTGTCTCTAAACCAAGTTTATAATTAAATATTATTTGATTTAATTATGCCTAGGCTATGCAAGGGTATAGCCTAGGCATAATTTTTATAATCAACCCCTGAGTACATTTAATTGTGTGAAATCGACTGGTGCAATTTGTATGGAAAATCGAGAAAAATTCCGGGCTTTGAACTTTATTTTATCCGATGTTCTGAACAACCTTTCTTTGTTTTTTACACCAATTCACATTTTTACACCAGTGAATGGACTGCAAAAGAATGTTCATTCTGTCCCTTAAATCCTTGAAAAAGTCCGCATTTTTTTACTACAACAAACAAGGTCCCCTTCTCCAGTTGTAACCTCAAGGAGACGTACGAAACGAAAGTATTTGAAAGTACTTAGTCTAATATGTTAATTTAACTAAAGCAGGTAAAAACGGTTCCCTATCCATTTGCATACAATTTTAAGACCTAAGCATAATTTCTCTAATCATAATAATGATTAAGCATAACATTCTGAAGCATAAATTTAGCATGCTGCATGTTTTATTTCTAACGACGTCAGATCGACGGAGCCCCGCTGCGCGGAGCTCCTATTTCTGTCTGCAGGGTTTAAAGGAACCTAACCAAACCGAACCTCGGGGTGCCCTTCGCTCGCTCTTGCATCCTACGTCACCTAGTAGCACAATATATTGATTTTTTACGACAGTACTTTAATTTTAATTACTTTACTTTAGTATTACGCGAATCCAAGTTATGCCAAAACAAATTAGCCTTCAAGATTATTATGCCAAAAAATATGTCTAAGTATTATTAGGGCAAAACAAATTATACCAAAATACGAATACCAAAGTATTTTAGCAAAAAGAACATTATGCGAAAAGAAGGGATCCCGGTAAAAACTATGGTAATGTCTGAGATGAAAGTTTTATATCACTAAGATTACGTCCCTACAGGGTAAGCAGAAGAGCAGGTAGCGATAGAAAATATTGCACAAGTTTTTTCATAAGGTGGAAAGCGTAACCGGAACTTCAAGGTAATCTGTGCTTCATGGTAACTGGGTTTTCTCTCTGTACTATCTACAATAGTACCCCTGGTACAAACATCACGCAAAATACTATAAGTATGGGTCCCGTCTGCTTCCAACTTTTATTTAATTTAAAATGGGCTTGTTTGTAGCTTTTCAGTTTCGCAGTCGGGTTGTTTATTTTTTAAATTACTTTTTTTAATACAGTTTCCTTTCCCTACAAAATCCACCAGACCAGTGGTTGTTGACCAGGGAGTGGTTTAGGCTGTGCGTTGAAATATCAGTCGGTCAGGACTTTAAATTTTATATAGGAAAAAAAAAAGTAAATAAGTACGTAAGTAGTCTTTAGTTCATCGGAAGCCACAAATGGTAGTGTTTAAAACTGCCAATAACCCATAAAATCGAAGTATCGAAGTATTTAAACGATCTCCACAACCTTCAAGTATTTACCTACAAGTTAATAATAAAAATTAACATTCCTTTTTGCCCCTGTCACCGTTTTAATAAGTAAGTACCTAGTTGTGGTTTTTCATACATAAAATAATATAGTGGCGGATTTCCGCTTAAAATCGCATCTAAAATCTGGTATATATTTTTTTATTCTGGCATCATCTGCCAAGCCATTATAGCCATTATTATTTTTATTATTTATTGACTATTATTTCCACCTCTAGTGTCTACTGACCACTACATAACAATTATTAGGAACCTTGTAAGGTCAGTGACAAAGTCGATTCTTCATACTGGATGTTAGAACGCTACACTGTATATCACTAACGCTACGTGTAATGGGGAATTTTTTTATATTATGTTTTTTTTTGGCAAATATTCCGATGTTAGATGATGACAGCTAAATAACATCATAATTTATTGCTAATCGCATCTACTTTTAGGTATTTATTATGTATCTTTTACAATATTTAACTATGGACTAAATTAAAGCACTAAATAACTAACTATAGAAATAAATACAAAAAAAGAACACTTAGGCGTCGAAGTACTCGTCTGCATCGCTGTTATCCGAATGTACCCAGAAGGGGTAATATTTTAATGTTCATACATTGATTCCACTGCGCTTCAAGAATTTTAGCAATAAAATATTTCAATATTTTAGTTACACCGCGCTCCAAAAATTTTGAGTAGAGTTACCAAAAAAATAATGTAGCATAAAATATTATATTAAATATCATAAAAAAAAAAAATATATATCTAATTCAGTCATAATCACAACGTCATATCTAACAATATTTTTTTCTTAGACACAAAGTAAAAACAACTTTTAAAAACAACACGTATTCAGTTGTACATTATTACTTATTTTATTACAATTTCAACGACATAAGTTTTATAAATAGCTTTAAAACATAATTAATACAAAATTTTTGATAATATATCGTCATTATAATGACCTCGGGCGGCGCGCGCGATTTCGCGCGTTTTCATGCGACACGAGGGCTATAAAGTGCGAAATGGCCTTGAGCATTTTTGACACACGAGATGAATCCACGGTAAAAAAATGCTACCGATATTTCTATGTGTGTATAACAAAAAACTTATGGTTTGCCTTTTATGCTGACTCTACTTATTTTATTTTGGAACGCAGTGGAATGTATTCCTGGAGCGCAGTGGAACTACCCCCCAGAAGACTGGTAGCATTGCCACGTTGCTAATTCTTTGGCCAAAGAACGAGCCAGCCCTCTAGTTACGTAAGTGCTGACAAGCGCGCACTCCAACTCCATGACTCAAGTGTGTCCACCCCAAACGGCTCATAACTGTATTTACCCAATCTAATTAAATTTCTAAAACTATGTCAAAGTTGAAATACTACTAATTTTCCTAAGAATTTTCCTATGCCAAAATTAGTCAGGCAGGTACACGAAGCTTAATATTTATCATGAGAACCAGTAATACATATTTTTTTCGGGCAGATTCCCTTGACTCCCTTAAAAACCTTCATAATTTGATGCATATTATCGACTTCACCTTCATTACAATTCACGTTTGCCTACAGCGATGCCTCCTATAAAAATTAAGTACCAACCCATTCCCAAAACCAGGATATGGCCATCTTATAAATGCATAGTAATAAGATACCAATTGATTGAATCAAACCGCATTTAATTCCATGAAATTGGCCGTGACGTGGCCATTTTGGAGGCTATCGTCTTTGGACCTCGACAAGGCGGCTATACATACTTACATGTATACATTATGTATATGTACAGGTACTGCTATGGGTAAGTGTCGTGGCTTTTCTTGGCGACTTGATACACTCACTGTAATGAGAGGGCGTGCACTAGATTAAGGTGCGAGTATAATTCTGTCAAAGAAATAAGTTTTTTAATGACATCGTTAACTTAACAGATTGCCAGCCAGACACCACATCAGTTAAGCAGTTGATTGCAGTAAGTTGTCTAAGTTAGGACTAATCAGGTGATTCACAAATTAATACAGTTTTCCTTAATATTATTCAGAGCTAAAATAATAACAACAGTCTGGAACTGTCCTATTATAAGGTAGAAGTTTTATTTTTATCCGAAGAAGCTTACACCTGTAGGGATTTGTTTACAAACGATGATTAAAGTTACGTGACGTTCAAACGTCAAAAATGTATGGCTATACAGCTTTGAGTATTAAACCAACTGGAGGCGCCATTGTCAGGCGATCCCCGCTGCCAAAGGTACGAGACCGCCGGTCATAGCGGTTATATACATGTGTGCGTATAGTTTATGCTTATGTTTGTTTTTTGTTTTGTGTGCGTGCGTAACAACGCGATCGAATTGCATTAGTGTATTATTGCGTTCCCTCGTCCCCCGCGATGAAAGTGACAGACTTATTTGCATAGATATTAGTACTCGTGGCGTCTCCGGTTGGTTTAATACTCAAAGCTATACAGTCGCTAATCACTGCTTAACTTTAAGCAAAGTTTATTAATAAAGGGGTTTGACATAAACCATCATACCTAATTGTTCATTACACATTGGGTATAATAACTTACTGTCTTATTAAGAAATTGAGGATGTTATTATGGGAAATTGTATTCAATAATATAGGCAATTAAGAACATGTCAATTCACTGGGACACTGCAATTTGCAATAACGAGACGTTGATGAAAGAACAATCTATATCAATATCAATCAATTCCTCATACAGACTCAAAATAAATTGGTCGATAATAAATTACCTACTCCTCTTCTAATAACCTGTCAAAACCAGACAAAATAATTGATTTCCTATATTCAATAACAGAACTAATAAAATAACGACAAGCTATTGAATTTATACGAAGATTAATTACACACTCCAGACCCAAAAGCTTACAACAGACAAATAATAGTTAAAAACAAACAGATTCAAAAATTACATCTCATGTCCGAGCTTCATCATCAGTCACCGTTCTTTTTTTAGCTTTCATTCACTTTCATCGCAATCATTTCGGTCGTGTGTGGTGTAGTAAGCTGCGCTTGCGCCGGCCACAATAGTCCCCGCTCGCAATACAGAGCAACCTTCGAAAGGAAACGCACGTACGAACAGTTTAATTCTATTTATATTTTCTACCTCAAATAAATTTAATAAAAAATAAAAATGAAAAGTTTACTTCTTGTCGTCGGTGTTGTGTGCGGGTTAGGTAAGTGTTACTTTATATTACTTTTTAACTTTTTGTTGTAGGTTTAAATTAAGTTAGTGTACGTTAACTTGATATTGTTAGCAAGGTGTGTTACCAACGGGAATTCGATTGAGAAATTGGGTGATTCAACTTTGGTTAGAGTTTACTTTAAAAAAACTTTGATTAAAACAGTAATGCTTAAAGGCACCTTTAAGCACTAAGTACTGTTTTAATAAAAGTAAATATTATTTAAATGCGAAATATTTTTAATTTTCCATCATAATATTGGCTGATATATTAATATGTTTTTTTGGTAATTAGCTGATTCAGATTCTCATAATGTCCCAACGGAAAAGTTTCCGCATATTTCAGTTATGTAACTTCATAAAAGCTTTTTCCGTCATCGTTTACATAAATATCACGTTCCATTTTCTTCTATAAATTGATAAACTCGTTTGAATTACCATTAGGCTGACATAATATTTACACATCTGTCATCTGTATTTATTTTATGTAACATTTGCGGGCATTCTGTTGACCCTTTGCAAATCGTACAAGCAGTCAATAGGCATACAATTTACTCATAGTTTTGCAATGAGAGTCGTATGACTCAATCGGAACTGCACTGACAATGGTGAATAATTCAATCAGATACACTTATTAAGCCTTTAGCGACAGTTCACACTTTGTTACGTGGTTCATTTGTGGCTATTTCTGTTATAATTTAATTCAGTAGTCTTCCCGTATAATGTGTCTTATATAGCCAAATTGAAATTGTATGCAGTATGCGTGGCTGGGTCGTGTCAAGTTACCATTTTAGTCAATGAATCGAATATTTCAGTCACACTACAGTACCGTTGATTGTAGCGGTCATTGCCCTTATATAGCTTCACATGCATGCGTTAAATTATCATTTAAAACTATTTTATTTGTTAATTGAGAATTTCAAAAGAAATTGGTTAACTAAATCTCGGTTAACTCTTCTCCCAGTTGCTTCCACTTGATTAATTTTATTATTTGATCGAGCTTTTACGGATTGCGACAATGCCGTAGGGTTTTGGACTTGGTGTTGCAATTTGAGAAACTTCTAGAACATTTTTTGGAAAATAAACGTATCGATACCTTCTACAACATTTTTTTTATTAAGTGAACTAGCTCTGTGCTTTTAAAAATGAAGTTGCAACTTGGTTATTAAGACTAAGTTTGCGTTTCCTAATCTCAGATTGCCCAACTTTAGGAACCGTTTTCAGGGGCAATGAATTAAATCGTCCCATCTTGCCTTGAATTAAGGCAAGATGGAACGATTGGCCCTACTGGCAATATTAGTAAGGGATTATTACTTTACATTCTAGAATAACGTCACAGGTTTGTCATACACTTTTGCAACAGTTCTGTGTGAAACTGGAACTAGTGTCTTGTTTATTAGTCACTATTGTTACGTATTTAGTTATTTAGGTTTCCTATGTTCGACTAGTTGTACAGACAATTCCTAGTCCAATTGAAATGATAATTTAATTTTCAATACAGTTTCCAAATCTTAGCGTTGATGTCGTAAACTTTTTTGTGCATATTGGAATTTAGTTACTTATTTATCTAGGAGTTTACTGGCAGTTTGTTATTGTATTAATTGATTAATTTCTATAATAAATTGGGTCTTATCATTGATTGTTGATTGCAGGATTTCCAATTACCTCGTCAATGAAAGGTCAAAGAGAAAATTGCAATAATGACCACTTTGTCTGTTAAATCGGTGATAGGGACTAACTAAGGAAAAGCAGTGGTGGTCCAAAGGTAACCACCACGACTTACGAGTTGTAGGTCGTATGTTCGAACCCAAACAGGCGCTTTACTTTGTGTAAATTATTTCATCTAATAAAGTAATCAAAGGATATGTTACCTAAGTAATTAACCGTTTCAGAATTATAATAGCTCAGTATCGACATAAAGTTTGTTACACAGACCAATTACCAATAATGTAATGAGGATCGGAAATCAAACATAAGCATTTAATAAGAGTAATTAAGACCAGGAATGTTAATACGTATATGATGTTAACACAATACGTAATTGTGTTCAATTATGTAATTTGGAAGGGCGCACGAAAATTAGGATATCCAGGTACCTACACATAACATTGTTATATCAGCTGTTCCCTACATTTTGACGAGTTATACAAACATAAATGTAGGGAACAACTGTTTTTTTTTTCCGCGATTTCAGGTTTTGTTCCATAGTAAAAGTTGTTCATAATGATGAGTACAATGACCTCTTAAGGGGTTATTAATGTTTTACCAATAACCCGGTATAGGTTTATGTTCAAACAGCTGAGACGTGGGTCAGGTACCTACTAAAAGTTGATAAGATTGATATGTATCAATTAATTGATAGGAATATTAAAGGTTGTTTCAATATTAAAACTAGCTTCTCCATTTATTGATATCCCTTCATGCAAGCATGTTCCCACTGCTGGGATACAGCCTGCCTCTCTGTGACAGGGAGTGGGCCCAGTGCGGGATGCTAGATGTCACATGTCTTCGAATCTTTGATTCTAGGATATGCCGGTTACCTCACGATGTTTTCCTTCACCGTTTTGAGAGCAGTGGTGATGAAATTAGCCTGAGTTCGAACCCAGGAACTACTCGTAAGTCAGGGCCGTTACCTCTGGGTCACCACTGCTCAGCTCAGCGTCGTGATTTAAAAATCTAACAGTGCGCATTTATCAGACTTTCAGGCAACATTTGAGTGTTGTGCAGTGTTCGGTCATGGAAAACATCGTGAGGAAACCGGCATGTTCTAGATTCGAAACTTCGATGACATGCGACATCTAAAAACCAGCACTAGGCTCGCGTGGAAGATTACAGCCCATTCCCTTTTGAAGAGAGAAGACTTGGGGGCCTAAAAAGGCCACTTTGGCAGAATCATAAAAGGAAAACATAATGGACAGTTAACCGTTAAGTTAATCGATAATCGTATCAAATCCCATTGGTGAAGCATTTTTCAGTATTTTTTTTTGTCTGTGCTAAAATACCAATCAATCCGATCCAAATCCAATGACAATCTCTTTGATTATACATACGTAGCGCAGCGAAAAAAAGAAAACCATGGACTGTCTTCGCCATATTACGATTCATAATGTTATCCTTTTATGATTCTCCAAAGTGGCCCTTTTTAGGCCCCCTGTTTTCCAGCAGTTGCAACATTATAGGCTGATTATGCTGTTAAGCTATAGTGTGAAAACGGGTATTAGTTTACTAAACGCTAGGTTATACCTACTGTACTGCAACCTATGTTATCGATGTAGTGCAGCTTCGTCTTCCTTTCACCTCAATGTTCGATACTCCAGTTAATTTGCCTAATACACATGTTGCAAGGGCATGAAAACTCGGATAGTTTTCGAAACATAAGTCACGATTGGCTCTCATAGCTAATTTTGTTAAGTACTGTAGTTGTAGAAGTGATGAAGTAAGAATGGTCTTGCATAATATGCTTGTAGGTGCATTTAAGCTTTGCACATGATAGAACAAACGAGCTACTGAAGTGAGGCGTAAATCTAATGAAGGTTTACTGAGCAGTAAACACACAGATGATGACTGAAAATTACCTGGCAAAGGGCAGGATGATCACGAGGTTTTAATAAATTAATGTAACACAAATTATTAATGATTAAGTTTTTAAAGTCTATTAACGTTAAGTCCGCCTTTGTAATTTTGTGCGTGCAAAAAGTTTAAATAAATAAATAATGATCTTGATAATAGCAAATACGTATTAAATAATATGAATTTATTAATCGGGCGAATAAACAATATAAATATAATATATTGGCTAGGTTGTGGAGGTTAGATATGCAGTCGCTCCATGTTAAATACTGGTATTCAGCTGCATCCGGTTAGACTGGAAGCCGGCCCGAACATAGTTGGGAAAAGGCTAGGCAGATGATGATGATATTGGGCGAAAAAAACACTGAGTGGGCGGGCGCTTCGTGCGTACTTCGGGTGACATCGGTTGCATGGTTGCGGTCGTTCGATACGCTACGTAGGATGCAAGAGCGAGCGAAGGGCACCCGAGGTTAGGTTTGGTTACTTTAAACCCTTTACACAGAAATAAGAGCCCCTCCATCGAAATAGGATGCAAAATAACTAACTGTAGTTTCTAGTGTTTTAAATTTGTTCGCTTAAGAATACATATACTGATCTTATATAATATACTTAATACTGATCGTTCTGAAACTCTTACTTCAAATTCCTATTTTTAAGTCGCCGCTTTCAATAGTGTTCGCCCCAATGATATTTTTATTAGAATATCATTGGTTCGCCCTCAGTCTTCAGCCCATTTAGTATTTCAGTACGCCATAATCAGTTTTTTTGACACCTTTAGTTTGAATTTATATTCTATCGTATAAATACTAGCCTTAAATAATTAGCAAAGCTCAAAGGTCGTTGCTAAATAGCTAGATCGAGATGTGGTCAGACCTTGGTAAGCATAAGCCGGTGGTCGCGGCTGCAATAGGAATGAAAGCTTACCAAAAATAACTAAAATAAAAATATCAAATATTTTAGATAAACTTACCTAAAATTTTGATATTCTGCAATTATTTGGCTGCAAAGGTCGATGTTAAGCAATGCATTTCAGTGTATTTAGGTGTTGATCCCAATTATATTTGAGAAATAGTTTGAACTTTGACTAATGATCCGTTTTGAAAGTTCAATCAAAATAAATCAATCAAAACTATGATTTAGATACACTCCACCACTGCTTGTGTATTTATTTCCAAAAGCAATTAGGTAGGTCCTAATTATTTATTAAGGATTTCTTCATCCATACTAAAACCAAATAAATACTGCCAATACAAATAAAACTTTAGGTTTTGTAACAAAGTAAACATGTCAGCTTGTTACGACCTGAAATGTACGACCTGAACTCATTTCGAAATACCTTTTTCAGTTTGGTAATAGTGACAACACAAATGTAATAAATTGGCCGATATTTTATTTACACAATAAAATATAATAAAGTTTAAATATTACCGAAGTTTGCGATCGTTTCATTTACATGTTTTTTCTTCTTTCGCCGGTAGCTTAACATAAACATCACGCTTTTTACCCCGAAAGGTTAGGCTGGGGTATACCTATAGTACACTCACATATCACCAGGGGGCCTTAAAAGGCTACTTTGGCAGAATCATAAAAAGATAACATTATTAATCATGATGGACAGTTCACTGTTAAGTTAATCGTATCAAATTGGTGAAGGATTTTTCAGTAATTTTTTTTTGGCTGTGCTAAAATACCAATCAATCCAATCCAAATCCAATCCCAATCTCTTTGATTTTATTAGTGCAGGGAAAAAAAGAAAAACACGGATTGTCTTCGCCATATTATGATTTATAATGCTATCGTTTTATGATTCTGCCAAAGTGGCCTTTTTAGGCCCCCAGTTATGTTTAAGTCCCATGTATTAGAAGGCGAGCGTATTACCGTTGGCCAGGAACAAATCCAGACTCGATGACTCAATGAAAAACAAAACAAGTCATACCACGTAACATTTCTAGACTATACTCGTACAAGTATCTACTTGAACTTTTGTAAGGCCAGCTGTTGCCCGAGACTTGGTCTGCGAATTTTTCACCGACGAAAAAAAAAAGGAGAGTCTATTCTGTTGTTTTTTTAATTCCAAACTTTTTTACCCAGGATGGAAAGTAGCCTATGTCCTTCTGCAGGTCCCAATCTACCTATTTATCAAATTTTATAACAATCGGATACAGAACCGACCGACGATATTCAATTTTAAACCACTGGGTTTAGGTGTGAAAAAGTGACAGAGAGACTCGAATCTATACATATAATAAATCTGTAGAAGGGTCAATTCTGTACATTGAAAATATTGAAAAAATAAATAGCGGGGGGTGTTGCTGGATCGATACCAAACCCAAATATGTGATTAAAAAAATTTTTGTCTGTCTGTCTGTCTGTCTGTCTGTCTGTATATGCAGGCATCACGTGAAAACTAACGGTTCGATTTCGATGAAACTTGGTATAATTATACCTTATTATCCTGGGCATAAAATAGGATACTTTTTATCCTGGAAAAATACGTAGAAAAAAAAAATCTTATTTTTCGGTTTTATTCATAGACGTTGTTCTGTAGAACCGCGAACACACGTTGCATTACCCGTAGTGGATAATTTTCCATTTCAATTTAAGAGAATACAGTTTCCTGTAGCTTTGTGTTACGCCACGACAATAAATAAGGCTCAAGGTCAGACCCTAGGAGTTGCTGGCGTAGATCTTACTGCGAGTTGTTTTTCACACGGGTAACTTTACGTAGCTCTTTCCCATGTGAGCAGTCCAAGAAATCTTCATGTTCATATTCCGGACGAGCTCACTAACAATGTTGTGTATGCTGAAGCTCTCAATTAACTTTCTGTCGCATTGTCACGATCACTTTTTTATTATTGCAAACTTTTCGTCATTGTCAGTAATTTACGCTACATGCTACTTTTCAAGGTCGGAATTACTATGAAAAAAAAACTTACTACAGAACGCGAGCTCAACAGCAGTAGCTCAATAGAGGGATCTCCTTAATTATTATAGGCTTAGCCGTATTTGGGTCCAATAGATATTTATAAGATGTCATTGTCAGAGTTACTCAAAATGGAGAAATAAACCATCCACGCGAAGACCGACATCCGCGCGGACGGAGTCGCGGGCGGAAGCTAGTTTATAATATTTACTTATTAGGTATGGATATTATCAATCAATGCCATTTCATTGACATTAAAGTATAATGACAGAGCTTTACATAAGCTAAAAAAAAATTAAATTGTATCCATCCATTTTATCTTATGACGATCTCAAAAGGAAAACCTGTTTTTTTTTTTGCAATGTTCTAGAACGAACGTGATGTCAGCCTGTGTTGATGTAAATTTTTCTTTCTCATTCTCGAATGATCTGCCTTGCCATCTGTCATAACTTCGTCGTCAGTAGGTAGGTAGATGTTCTTTTAGGACTTTTTACTTATAGAACGAGGTCGTTTCTGCCTGTGCAAAACGTTTTTGTTCACTACCCAAATAGTTTTGGTGTGTGGCGCGAGATAGCTTCGAAACTGGGATAGAACTAAAATTATTACTGTTCCCGGGTACTCAGACCAAATAAAAAACCAAGACAGAGGGCTGTCAACAGTAAAGTGAAGCCGGTTTTGTAAACATTTGTGCACATAGTGAGGTGTAGTTTGATTGTAAATGTGTACGTGTGAGCGTGTATGCACAGAGCGGAGGTGTAGTTTTTGCACGCTTCACTGTATTGTTCGCAGCGCTATGTCTTGACTTTTTATCAGGTCTTAGCCCGGGTATTAATTTTTGTTATGGGATTATAATACTTCTTATGGAATAAATCCTTAACTTTTTATCTATAACTTCGGTGACTCATAAGAATTCCTTTTTATCACCCCTTACGTCTGCTTATCCTTTTCTTAACTACTTTGGAGTCGGCTTCTCGTCTAACCGGGTGCAGCTGAATACCAGTATTTTACATGAAGCGATTGCCTATCGGACCTCCACAACCCAGTTACTGGGTCACATGATACCCCTTGGTAAGACTGGTTGTCAGACTTTCAGGCTTCTGACTACCCGTAACGACTGTCAAAGATCTACAAATCGTAGCCGGGACCAACGGCTTAGCGCCTGCGCCCACTGTCGGCACGGCACGGGATTTTTGTGCGACGAATAAAAATGTAACTTATTTGTATGACAATAAAATTGAAATTTCAATGATAATCATCGCAGGTGCAAAACTAAAGCTAGGGGGTATCCGACATAACGTTTCATTGAAATTTCAATTTTATTGTCATATTATTAAGTTATATTTCTATTTGTCGCATAAAAATCCCTTGCCGTGCCGTGCCAGTGCTTTCCGAGACACGGAGGGGTCTCGGTATATAATGGATTATCACCCACGGGCCGGCCTCTTATACAAACCAAATACACATAATGATGACTATACTGTTTGTCAACTCCAAAAATATCACGGTCAATTACTTTGTTACCTAAGCCAGTTTATGTAGTATAAGTCACACTTTGGTTAATTTTTAGCACTTTCTACTTTCACTAAGATACTGATCACTTGATCAGGTACTCATGATGCAACAAGTAGTTTGATTGCCAAATGCAAGGCGAACTTGAGTCGCTGTTACTTCAAATACAACTTTAAGGACAACTTCGATGACAATTGCCGGGGTCAACAACTTAGACTAGAATAGTATGGACGTATTTTGTTCTCGTATGTACAGTCAATAGAAGAAATAAGTATGAGGTCAGCTTAGTAAATGGGTACTCTTTGTAACCCAGAGTAGGCTTGTCTTGAGGAGAGGCTTGTGGCTAAGTAATAACAGCCGCACGGTTCGATCAGGTTAAGCTACGCTTGGCGCGGTTGGTCCGTGGATGGGTGACCATCTTTACAAATCAAGACCTCTCCGTGCCTCGGAAAGCACGTTAAGCTGTTCGTACCGGCTGTCATCCGTGGATCTTTGACAGTCGTTACGGGTCGCCAGAAGCCCGAAAGTCTGACAACCAGTCTTACCAAGGGGTATCGTATTACCTAGTAATGGGGTTGTAGAGGTCAGATAGGCAGTCGCTCCATGTAAAATACTGGTATTTATATATTTATTTATTACTGCATCCGGTCAGACTGGAAGCTGACCCCAACATAATTGGGAAAAGGCTAGGCAGATGAGTAGGCTTGCCTTGAGTAGGTAAATCTATCGATTGAGTCTCCAGTTATAAAATCCCCTGGATGCCATACCCTAATTAAGTAACACAGTATCAATCTTTAAAATATTTTGAAGGATATTGCTAATCCATTGCTTCATATGTTCATAAAGTCTGTTCAATAACGTTAATAACGCAATGAATGTTGTTGCAGTGTCAAAATGAAAGCCACTGGTACTGTCAGTGTGTTACGGAATTATCCATAGCCCATTATCGGTAGCCCATAACTCAATGAGAGGTTTTTCTTTCAGTATTAAAAAAAACATAGTTTCCAAGAACCCTGAAGATGGCGTTGAACTGACTACGTTACTAGATGCCAAAGTCAAAACGCTTGGAAAAAAAAACATTGCGTCACGTCATATACGCTCGTTGAGTGACAGTTTCGTTTGCTTTCGTTTTACGATCTCAAAATTACATCCAAGTGAATTAATAAAAAAGTTATGTGACTTCCGTTCCTTGCATTAACTTACCAAGTTCAGCGCCATCTATCCAGCGACTAGGGAAGCGTTAAAAAAAAAAGAAAAAGAAAATCCCTCATTTATTTTGAGTCAGCGTAGCAAGACTTCTTTTTCAATACTTTTCTATTAGTCGACATCTCGATAGTTGCTCTGGATAAATAAATTTAGCGATATTTTGGGTCGCCTATGTCCAACAGTAAACGTATCTCTTGTTGTCTTTCGTCTAATCACACTAATATTATAAAGGCGAAAGTTTGTGAGTATGTGTGTGAGTGTGTGTCTGAGTGTGTGTGTGTTTATATGTTTATTACTTCTTCACGCTCAAACGGCTGGACCAATTTTGATAAAATTTTGTATGGAGGTAGCTGACACTCTGGATTAACATATAGGCTACTTTTTATCCCGATATTCCTACGGGATCCACAATTAAGCGGGTGAAACCGCGGGGCGCAGCTAGTAATAATATAATAATGATGATGAGGAATGCCCGTGTAGTTCAAAGATGTCACATAAATATGACAATTTGTGTCATCTCGCCTGTAACCAAATATTTTTGTTGACTGTACAACTTGTTCATTAGACTAGTAATTTTGTTCAAGGTTGGCCTAGCTTATTAAAATTCTATGTTACTATAGGTCAGAATTTTAATGTCCCAAGTTTCTTATTCGGGTAATTTAAACTACTGTTATGCATGCAATAAAACAGATGAGGTTATTAAGCTTGAATATTAGATTGGTTTTCGTTACGTATTCCGCCTTATGCTGGTTTAATAAATAAATTAAAACATGTTTATTTTTTGATAATTTGCATATCAATTAAGTGATATGAAGGTTTAATAACTATTATATTATCATGCGTCAGAAGCGTCGTTTCGGGTAGTCAGAAGCCCGAAGGTCTGACAACCAGTCTTACCAAGTGGTATTGTATTACCCAGTAACTGGGTTGTAGAGGTCAGATAGGCAGTCGCTCCATGTAAAATACTGGTATTCAGCTTCATCCGGTTAGACTGGAAGCCGACCCCAACGTAGTTGGGAAAAGGCTAGGCACATGATGATGATGAATTATCAATCTTTTCACGAAAGGCATTGAATATCACTAAGACACTCAGAAAGTTAGGATATCCTATTTTAATCATCATCGTTAATCACCAATGTCATTTTAGAAACAAAATATACGAATACAATCTTCGATACATGTCCTCCTACAAAGGACATTAAGCAACAGGAAACAATACAACACCTACACAGTCAGAGTCACCGGCGAAAGCAATCCAGTATTTTTTTATATCAAGCTCTATAATGGAATTAAGTTAGCGTTAACAATAGATGGTAACAAAGGAACATTGAACAATGTCTTGTGTGTATTGTGCTTTGTTTCAGCCTGTATAGCCTGAGATAGTTCGTAGCTTACTTCTATTAGTAGGCTCGGATTTAGAGCTTAGATCTTGATTCGTGCTCCTTCGATGACAATAGGCATGCTCTATTATTTGGAACTTAAACATAACATATTGATGATGGTCTTTAGAACGATCAAGCTCGTAGTACTCGCAAACAGGGCCACAATAAAAAAAATATTACAATAGTGTCAGAATGGTCTATCATTGATTTCATAATTGTTGATTTTGACAAGTTTGGTAATCTACTAATATAATGGCGTCATTATGACTTTCCAATGGTCAACCACTGACACTCCATTGGAAGAAATGGCAAAGAATGGTAATCTCGTACACAATGAAAAATGAATTACTGACTTATGCGGTAATCTGCCAAAATTTTGACATTTCCTTTGATCAGTGACCTACCATTAGAACGTCATTGTGCAGTCGTTGCTTTTAATTTGTTACGAGTATCGTATAATTTCTGTGACATTGACCGACCAATGATCAACCATTATGAATTTAGCAGATTACGAACTTTTAGCAAAATGACAATGGGATGGTGGTGGGATCGTGTTGGAATGACGTATTTATAAAAATAGCAGACTTGGGCCCCAGCGTGAGTGTATGAATGTAAACGAAGCAAAAGGACTATGTAAGGATCGTAGCAGGTGGCATTCTGTAGTTTCTGCCTACCATCATGGGAAGAAAAGTTCCGTCTCGTGTCAGCACGAGTTATACGAAGTAATCTCGTATTTTTTTGAATGGGGTTGTCTCTTCTACAGCGAGATACATTGGAGTTGAATAGGTATTGTAGTGCTGTATGTGTAACATACTAACAGTAGCAATGGCTTTCATTTTGACAGTGCAATAACATTCTCTGCGTGCACAGTGACAGTGACAGTGACAGTGACAGTGCAATAACATTTTCAAACATATGAAGCAACTAGCTGCGCCGCGCGGTTTCACCCGTACAAGTGTCGATCTCGTGAGAATATCGTGATAAAAAGTAGCCTATATGTTAATTCAAGATGTCGGCTACCTCCATAGCAAATTTTATCAAAATTGGTCCAGCCGTTTGAGCGTGAAGAAGTAACAAACGTATAAACACACACACACTTGCATAACTGGCTAAAATGGGAGTACAGGCGTGTTGTTATGTTAATTCGCATTTGTTTTTGAAAAAAAAAAACAATGTATTTTCTTACCAGCCTGAAAAATTAAGGTGGTTACTCTAATGATAAAGTCATGCACTTTTGTTTAATTATTCAGAATTATACCTTGACTTTGTGCAGTAAGATTGCTCTCTTATTTATTCATTGCAATGAATATGGTTTCCATTACATTACAAAGTACAATTTCGATTAGAATACTATTAGCTTTTGTAGTACCTAGTCCTACTATATGACAAACGGAATGTTGCTTAGTTGGCAAATTGAAGATGTTCCAGTTTTTCATACGAATTTATGAAAATGGCTCTAGAAAACAGTTTTCATTCCAGTTTACCCTTTCTTTCTTACCGTAACCAGCCTATAATGTTCTCTCAGCTGGGACACAGTCCTCCTCTTTCTGTGAGAGTGGGCCATAATCTACCACGTGGGATGGTGGATGTCACTTGTCTTCGAATTTTCGGTTCTAGGATTCGGCTTTAGGTTCGGGTTCTTACTTCACCTTGTTGAGAGCAGTGGTGATGAAATAATTTACACAATGTAAAGTGCCTGCTTAGATTCGAACCCACGACTTACAACGATTTATTCCGATCTGATCCCCTCCACCCCCCTCCTCGATTCCCTGCTAGTTCGTCTTCTGTTTTAATCTCTGTCTTATCCACTTTATCTAGGTTACTCTTTTTGACAGGTAAGTACAGTCAAGAGAAAATAAACGTTTCATGTTTTACAAAATTAAATAAAGATATTTGGTTCGCGGCGGTTACCGCTGCTGTAAAACAAAAGAAGAATAACACGTGTTTCTACTCAAACGATAGTAATAATACAGTGATAATAACTCACAACGTTACTGACTGGAATTAGTTCAAAGACTTAGCGGCCTTGGTTTAGGCGTTCGGTTACTTTCTTGTTTATAAAGTGCCGCTGGTCTTACTGTTTTTAACTTTGAGTGTGTTCAATATTTTTGGCGTCGCTTTCGTTTGAATTATTTTAACACAAAAAATGGATTTTTGAAAATTTACTGTAATTTGTTAGAGTATCGAATTTGTATGACCAATATAAGGGTACCAGTCAGTTAGTTCTCTGACTTTTAATTAGATGAGATGCTTCTATTTGTAGAACATGTGTTGTTGTGAATCGCCCAATTTCCAGTCTTATTCCAATTAAATTAAAATAGATTTTTCTTCTGAATATTTCCAAATGAGTCGAATGTTATATATTCGCCAGTTTTACTTACAAAACTTAATATTTCAGTTTCAGCACAAGAGTTCGACTGCCCGGAGAAGAGTGGTTTCTACCCGGATTCCTACCAGTGTGACCTTTACTACAAATGCAGCAAAGGTCAGTATATAACTACAAAGGTCAACCGTGCAGTGCATAGGTAGCAACCTCTCATGACGTAATATTCGTACATGCAAGAGGATGGTTGCAATGTCGAAGACTATTTGTCGTATTCCGGGTTTCACTTAATACGTGGGTTTTATACTAGTTTTTGAAGTGGAGGTGATTATTAAGTATAGCCCGTCGAATAAATGTACTTACAAGTCATTGATATTTGAGTTTAAAAATCTTCAACCCGCAGATAATGTAGATTTGGCGTAAGTAGAAACTAAAAATAACTTTACTTAATTTCTACGAGTTTTTGAAAGTTTCTGTATCTTGGCATAACAATACAGTTAATCGACAGACTATAATATTGAATGTGCGCAAAAAAAAATATTTTATAGTTTTTATATGAGAAAAGAGACGCTGGTACTTATTAATTGCCACGGTTTTCTACCTAAAGGAGTTTACACTCCTAAAAATGCTGTAAAAAGTTACCGTTAATTTGGTCTATTTCACATAATTATTTTTTACTATCGTCTAAAAAAAGCGGCATAAGTACATTTTATGAGTACTAAGATTTTTTACGAGCACTGTTTCTTCATTAATTGCTATCAAGACGGCACCAAACCTTATAATTTATTGCAGCCTGTGCAATAGAATTTGTAAACACGTTTGACTACAGATAATTCTCGCTTCAAGCAGTTCAAAGCTTACTTCTTACTTAGTCGTAAACTTTCTAGCACCATAAAATACACCTCAAACCAAAGATTAAAATCTTTAGATTAACCTTAACGCGTTGAAAGCTGGTCCGTTTCGTTTTGACACCTATGAAATACAATTTAAAAAAAAAGCAGTCGCAATGTAAACGCCATATACGAAATGTGTGAGCTCTCTTCTCAGTGTGGACACTTTTTTCGCGACATGATTACGGTGAGGGCAAATCTAACGATTTAAATCTTTGCCTCAAACACCACAATGTCCCATTAACCAATAGGTCATTCAACAAACCAATAGAATCAATTTGACATTTGCAATTTCCCGCCAATTGGCGTGCTTACCTACTACGAATTCAATTAATGAGTAGGCCCATTGTAAAATGTGACATTACTACACAAAATGTCGTGACTACTCGTATTTTTTGCGAACATTCGGCCACTCTCATTATTATAGCAAGTAGAGTATAAAAATTTCTAATATTTCCTCATTATTAAATAGCGAAATGTTACGAAGGCGACCATAACTGGGTAATAAAGTGCTTGCACGGTATTGCCCAAAA
Source organism: Mesoligia furuncula (assembly GCA_916614155.1). Classification (NCBI taxonomy): domain Eukaryota; kingdom Metazoa; phylum Arthropoda; class Insecta; order Lepidoptera; family Noctuidae; genus Mesoligia; species Mesoligia furuncula. The sequence continues at coordinate 7,910,857 of OU744793.1, read as the reverse complement.
TATGTTTATCGGCAATCATGTGTGCATGCAAAAATTGTATATTATGAATTATGACTGACATTACACAGCTAACGGAAATTACGTATGAAGAATTTGATCAGTAAATTATGATATGATATCTTTGTGCACAAAAAAAAAATTAATTGCCAAAATGATTTAATTATAGTTTTTAAGTGTCATTTAAAACCCATAATTTATGAGAAGGGGAGGATAAGAACGTGTCAGCGGAAACTTTATGCTCAAACTGATGATCCGTTATTACATAATATTTTATTATAAATTTTGCAATAAGTAATAAATGTTTCTATTTATAGATGGGACCTTTGATTATTGCAAACAAAATTTATGTTGAAACGAAACCAACCCATTTGGGATGGTAAACAGCCTGCTAATTCCGTATGTGAACTTGTTTAGCCTCCAAATGATGTAAGATCGTGTTTTGTTTTAAGAGCTCAATAACCAGTCACCCTATTCAAGAAGGTTGGTAGGTAGGTACATATCCATCACCTATTAGGTAATTGAATTTTCTAATTTATACATAACAGCACTTCTCTCTGTTTCAATGGAAATTTACAGAAGAGAATGTGAGGCAGATGCAGCGGGAATATTAACAAGATTTCTATTATTTAAACATTTCATGGCGAATTTGAATTCGAATTATACACGCTTGTAAGATAAAAGCATTGTTCAAAGAGAAAGCTAAAAGCGATAATAGTTAACTGTCTTCAAATCATTATAATTGCTGTTTATATTGTTATGTAGCTTCTACTATTCATTTCGTGATTGTCTTATATCGGAGTGTTAAACATAGCACAATTATTTGTTGAAATTATGGTTGTAACTTTTGTTTAACATTATTTGCAGATAATTTTAGAGAGGGTGACCTTTTAATTTTATCTTAAAATCTATTTAGTATTTATTTATTGGTACAATGTACACACAGACATGCTATGACTAGGCTAAAACATAAGAGTACATAACCTTGTTAGGGCGCAGCAAGAATTATTATATTTAACCACAGTATAACTAACAGTACTTATTTAACTTAAAGCTAGGTTATACTAAAAGTTAAAATAATATTGCATACTTACTAATTGATATCACGACGATTATATAATGTTGATATAATACTTATTCTCTTTCTAACTATTTGTATTGAATTCATAATAAAAGTCATTTGAAACATAAATATATTATTTTATAGCTACATGATAATATTTCGGCTGTGCAATTTCAAAACCTAGCAACTGACATTAAAAAATAAAAACGGTGTTTTTGCATATTTGACTTGCTAGATAGGTATTTAGCAAGTCAAATATGTAGAAACGACGATTAGGTTAGCTAGGTTTTGAAATTGCACAGCCGATTTATGCTTTTTGCTTCAATTCAGTAAACTGAGCGACAAAGAACTGTTTAATGTCTGTAATTGTTCTTATTTTAGATCTTTGGTACTTGTATACATTTGTCATGAGCCGTCTTTGTGCACGTTCGACGGATTAGATTCGCGTTCCCAAACATTCTGATAGAACGTGATAGGTCACGGACGATCGTAGGATTATCTGGAATTTATGTAATGATTTCAGCTTATTTGTCAAAAGTAGTGATCATAACAATTATTTTACAAAGATCAGGGGGCCTAAAAAGACCACTTTGGAGAATCATAAAAGCATAACATTATGAATCGTAATATGGCGAAGACAATCCGTGTTTTTTTTTCGCTGCTTTACGTAGGTATAATCAAAGAGTTTGGTATTGGATTTGGATTGCATTGATTGGTATTTTAGCACAGACAAAAAAAAACTGATAAATGCTTCACCAATGGGAATTGATACGATTAACTTAACAGTTAAGTGTCCATTATGTTATCCTTTTATGATTCTCCAAAGTGACCTTTTAAGGCCCCAAGTAGGTACATTATTGAGATGTGAAGACTGACGATTATAAGTAAATATTTTAGTCGCCTTAATAGTTTTATTTAGATTATTTGCCAACCTTCCAGGGGTGAATGTTTTTATCACCAAAATAATGTATTGTTACTATGGGACAACCCTTTTAAAGTTTCTATTCACGGCTGTTTCTCAGAAACCTGCCACGCTTAAATGGGATTGGGCTGAACACATCTGTCACATGTCAGATGATCAATGGGCCAAACTTACAACCCATAGGGGCGCTTAATAGCAAACAACATCGCGGCACGTACAGGTGGAGATGACGGAAAGACCTGAACCACTTTAATAAAGATTGGTCTTTGGCAACCCTGGACAGATAGAGGTGGAAGGAGACAAGGGAGGCCTTTGCCCAGCAGTGGCGCAATTTTTTTTTTTAATTTTTGTATCGTTGCATGCCCGCTCTTGACCTCGATCACGCCTGTCATAATGGCTAATAAAAAAATTCACAGCTCCGTTTTCCTACATTTATTCAGTAATTATACCTCGATCAGTTTAAAAGCGTTTACGCCGTACGGCATTTCATACAAACTTTCAAGCCCTTATTTTTCAAAATGAATGAACCGATTTTTATGACACTTCATACACATAAGCAGGATACAAAGGTCTAAAAAGTTAGTAGAGAATATTTTCGAAAAGTAGTGTTACAGCTAAATTAGACCGATTTCAAATTGTCCATACAAACAGAGATTTCCAGTTATCTTTTTTTAAATAAGACATTTCAAAAATGTTCTCTACTAACTTTTTTGACTTTTGTATCTTGCATATGCGTATGAAGTTTCATTAAAATCGGTTCATTCTTTCGAAAAATAAGGGCTTGAAAGTTTGTATGAAATGTCGTACGGCGTAAACGCTCTTAAGCTACGCTTGCTGCGGTTGGTCTGTAGATGGGTGACCATCTTTACATACCGTGACCCCTCCGTGCCTCGGAAAGCACGTTAAGCCGTTGGTCCCGGCTGACATTCGTGGATCTTTGACAGTCGTTACGGGTAGTCAGAAGCCCGAAAGTCTGACAACCAGTCTTACCAAGTGGTATCGTATTACCCAGTAACTGGGTTGTGGAGGCCGATAGGCAGTCGCTCCATGTAAAATACTGGTATTCAGCTGCATCCGGTTAGACTGGAAGCCGACCCCAACATAGTTGGGAAAAGGCTAGGCAGATGATGATGATTACTCAATCAAAAATATCTATGTCTCAATAAAACCATAGCGGGATACCAACTGATTAACACTACCATTTCACTAACAAGAGCTGTTTGAAATGACCATAACATTTTAGTCAAACCCTCATAACCTCTAGAATACTCTAGATACAGTAGCAATAGTTAGCCTGAATAAACTTGTGTATGTAGTTTCACAGTTACATTTAGTAATGCACCAACATATGCATTCTTGTATTTCCGTCAGAAATAAGTGAGCGGTATTTTGTGGTTTTGCAATGCCTACATATGTGTCTATATAGGTAAATATTGTAGTAGATAATGTATTGGCCTATTTGAGAGACAACGTGTCGTCAGAGAATGCTTGGGTTGTCATTCATTTTGTTTGGAATAAAAACTTAGGTGCCATTATCTTGAAGAGGGTCGTTAAGGATTAGACAAAGTTTAAGAGGACAAAGAATTTTAACTTAACGAATCTACAAAACAAGGTCCTTGTCAAGAAATGCCCCGACCAGAGGGGTCTAGAGGGGAAGACTTTAGTTAGGCCCAAAGTCAGCAGCTATATCTTACCTATTTGTTTTTTCCTCTCAGGTGTATCGGAAGCGAAGCTGTGTCCCGACGGTCTGGTCTTCAATGATGAGAACTCCAACAAGGAAAAATGCGACATCCCCACTAATGTAGACTGCGGTGACAGGAAAGAGCTGCGTAAGTAACCCCTCCACAGAGCCCCTCCATAGTTTCTCAATGGGGGTAATGCAGGGTGCACTACCCCCTATGAGAAACTATGGAGGGGCTCGTGGCTAAATAATAACAGCTGTAGGGTCCATTACATACCGAGACCTTGCCATGGAAAGCCCGTTAATCCATTGGTCCCGGCTGTTGATTGTAGATATTTGACCGTCGTTCTGGGTAGTCAAAAACCAAAAAGTCTGACAACCAGTCTTACCAAAGGGTACCGTGTTACCCAGCTACCGGCAACTGGGTTGTGGAAGTCCAATAGGAAGTCGCTCCATGTAAAATACTGGTATTCAGCTGCATTCGTATAGACTGAAAAGGAAAAGGCTAGGCAGATGATGATCCCTATGAGACACTATGGACATAAATCCCCTTGATTTACTAGAATTCAGCTTAGGTAGTTTAGTTAACTATCAAATAAACTGATATTGCGACATCGAAAGTGATGAAATAGTAGTTAGTTCACTTCTGCTAGCGAGACCAATTTATTTGATAACATATTATTATTTTGAATTTATTGATCCCTTGACTACATTTTATAGTAAGTATATTTGAAAATTGTTGTTGATAAAATGATGGTAAGATTTTGGACGCTATTAATTATGATAATGATAGAATCAGCAAACGAGGATGACCTTGTATATTGCCAAAACCATTAATTTTACTTACCTACCTACAAAAAACACGTCGTTTCTCCTTATAAACTCTACGTGGTTATTCAACCACGTAGAGTTTATAAAGAGAAACGATGAATTATTCATATTTTCGTATTTTACCAAAAGTTGTAAGATTAAAGTTGTTATGATAAAATATAACCTATGGCCTGTTAAAATTATTCTTATGTACTACTTAACTCACTATTGCACAATAATGTGCAGCTATACTGACTAGATTTTTTTTTCCACAGAGGAACCAAAGCCGTCTAAAGGCTGCCCCAGACAGAACGGATATTTCAAACATCCCGATCCTCAGGTACGTTGTGAAACCAACCAGTATTGTAACTAGTATTAGTGTGCCCTCCAACGTTAGGCAAAGGGCAGTGAACGGAATAATTCTTGAGATCTGAATGCCAATTCTTGTAATTTAAAACGTTTAAAATTTAGTCGCAATTTCACCTCAGCGACAATTTATATCAAAAACTTGTCAAAAATGTAGGGAAATCAGAGGTATTTTTTACAGATTGAAACTGAGATCAGACTGTGAACGTTTCTTAAAATTACGAGAATAGCCCCTCAGATTGCATCTTGGACCGTATGTTCGTAATGAGCATTAAAAATTAGGATTTTATTTAGGTTTTTGACACCAAGACTGACAACTAAAGTTGCAACTGGACAGCGGCCGATCACCGTCAACCAATCGATATTCAAAACATAACAGAGGGGCAATTTTCGTTTTTTTAAGAACGTTCTCATTCTAATCTTAGTTTCTATCTGTCAAAAATACAATCAATTTTCATACATTTTTGACAAGTTTTTGACACTAATTGTCGCGGAGATGTAACTGCGATTTGAATTTGAACGTTCTTTTAAGTACGAGTATTAGTCTTCTGACGGTCGATCGATGAACGTAATCCGGCTGGCATGTCCCTGGATCGATTTGAATGGTTGATGTCATTGATCATTGGTCGGTCGTACATAATCTAGATTCATCTTTATGATGTCCTTGAAATGATGGTAAGATGTGTGAAAACTTGACACTGGTGTTCGTATTTGAACTGTAAGCATTTAAAATAAGAGTTCATAGTTCTGAGAGAGCAAAATTTATGACTTTAAACAAAAAAAACTTCTTTTCATATTTAACAAGGTTTTTTTATAGCTGAGTCTTGAAGGTGTTATCTTATTTTTACCTACAAACTCTGATACATTTCCAGGCCTGTGACAAGTTCTACTACTGCTCGGACGGCACACCCAACGAGATGCCCTGCCCACCCGGTCTGTACTTCGACGAGGAGACCTCCAACTGTGACTGGAAAGAGTCCGTGAAGAGGCAGTGTGATCAACTCACCAAGGGTACGTTGCACAGAGAACGTTCTTCAGTTAATATAATGACCTTATTTTTCATCAAGAATAAAAGTAACCCTTGAGGATTCGAGTGTAACTGAAGATACATTTCTAGATCTAGGTAATAGTTAAAATGGAATATATAGGGTTATTGATAAAACATTAACAGCCTCTTAAGAGTTTATTGTACTCATCATTATGAACAACTTTTACTAACCAAACCTGAAATCGCGAAAAAAATATCAGCTGTTCCCTACATGTTGACGAGTTATACGAACTTAAATGTAGGGAACAGCTGATTTTTTTTTCGAGATTTCAGGTTTGTTCGCATAGTAAAAGTTGTTCATAATGATGAGTACAATGACCTCTTAAGAGGTTGTTAATGTTTTACCAATAACCCTGTATAGCCTGTTTATGATTTTAAATTCGAGGAAAACAGTAAAACTATGAAATACTAATCAAGTTGATATTCTGACACTCAACGTTAAGGTTTTAAATTATCATTAAGGTCATGATCCAATGACACCGGCTGTTTCAAAGCCATTCTGGAACACTGTTTTCTCAAGAGCAATAAAAAAATGTAGCTTTGGAGGCTCTTTCTTTTAATGAAGGACTATAAAATTAAACAGCGTTTAGTAGGGCTCCTAAAATTAGTACTTCCATTACATAACTCCCACTTCTTCTGTCTATTTGTATTGTTTAGTGACATATTATCTCCAATTTTCAGACCTGCTCGACGATGGTTTCTCCTGCCCCGATGGTGAAGTAATGGGACCCAACGGCCGCGCCCTACCCCACCCCACTTTCCCTCACCCTGAAGACTGTCAGAAGTTCTACATCTGCCGCAACGGCATCCAGCCCCAGAAGGGACTCTGCCCATTCGGCAAGGTCTACAACGAGGACACCTTCATGTGCGATGATGCTGAGAAGGTTCCAGGATGGTAAGGACCTGGCTTAATAGATTAGATATTCTTAACAAAGTTTGTTCAACTGCAGGTCTTGACTGAGTGATAACGTTGGTTTAGTTCAGGTTGGATTTGAACCCTAGAAAGTAATTAAGGTGTCATATAAGGAAATGTTTTTTCCACTATGAAAAATTGATCTTTTTCTGTCTCCAGTTTCTCTGCCCCTGGTAACAGAATTAAGAGCGTTTACGCCGTACGGCATTTCATACAAAATTTCAAGCTCTTGTTTTTCGAAATGAATGAACCGATTTTAAGAGAGAACATTTTCGAAAAATAGTGATACAGCCAAATTAGACCGATTTTAACCTTTCCATAGAAACAGAGATTTCCAGTTATCTTTATTTAAATAAGACATTTCGAAAATGTTTTCTACTAACTATTTAGACCTTTGTATCCTGCTTATGCGTATGAAGTTTCATTAAAATCGGTTCATTAATTTCGAAAAACACGGACTTAAAAGTTTGTATGAAATGCCCTACGGCGCGGCGTAAACGCTCTTAAAAGGGTGCTTAGTACCTAAGTAATGCAAGTTTCTGGCGAAAGAGTCAGTACTGGGATTGAGAGACAATTGTCTATACATATAGATAAGCAGCTATCATATTATTATTATGTTTAGTGGTTTTTTTAACACTGATTCGTTTTGTTAATTACTAGTAAAGTAGTATGGACATCGACGCGCAAACTGTAACCATGAATTCAGCACATGAATCCTGACGATATATATGTATATGTTAGCGTGCAAATTTTTTGTTGGCTATAAAAAAATCTGCTGTTATATAGAAAACCTACGCGGTCAACATGTGTGGAACAGAAAATTTTATTTGAAACTTGCTTCCACACGCGGCTTTGCCCGTGAGGAATGTCAATAAAAACTATCCTATTCCCTTTCCCGGGACGCAATCTATCTCTCTGCCAAATTTTATCGAAATCCGTTCGGTGGTTTAGGCGTGAAAAGGTAACATACAGACAGAGTTACTTTCGAATTTATAATATTAGTAAGTATGGATAATAATCGACGAAAAATTTCAGTGTCCATTTTACCTTGTATATGTTATCCTAATTAAACGATAGAGATGGTCTAGATGTAAAGATACACATACCTGAGTGCTCGTAAACCCAATTATTAAACTTGTTTTTGTGTATTTCAGTGAAAACTACTATGAAGGCCAGAATTTGGAGAAGAGCAAACCTAAGAAGGCGTGAAGTGTGTCATACTTATTAAGATTTTAGATAAGTAATAATAAATATTTAATAAGTCACTGTGAGTTTCATTTAGCCCTCCAAGTAGTACCTACTAGAAAAGTCAAGATGTCTATATTAATAGTATTTATTAATATAAAAACATTATGTTGTTGGTAAAAAGGAAAAAGCTAAATAATGCTGGGCTGAAAATTAATAAAAAATATAGTCTCAAATCTAAGCAATTGGATAATTTAAAATAATAATTTGTATAAGTATAATACCTACATTATATTAATATCCATATAATACAATATAAAGAATATAAACATCGAATTTTATAATTATTTATAAATATTATAATTATGTATTATGATAATATTTATGTACGAAATAATTTAGCTGAGCACTGAATTGCCTTGAGTACATTATGTATACAAAATATTGACTATGCAACCAAGAAACTTTAGCCTTGGTACTTTATGGAAACCACTCGTGTTATGGCTATGAAATCAAACTGAAATGATCCCACTTCCAGATCAAATAGTCCAGATAGTAAAATCTATAGCTAGTACTTTATTACAGGAAGAGCAAGCATGCTAACTACCTTCTTGTTTTTAGTGTCAAGTAGCATAGCAATATAATTATGATAAACATGATAACATTTTAAGGTTGTAAACGATACGAAAGGTTAGAGCCATATACTCGTACATAATTATAATCATAATCATTTATTTGCAATAGGTATTGGTACAGTGTTGTTCTTAAAGTCAGTGAATAAGTTTCCTACTACATAGTCGGACATTTGACATACGAAAGCTAAAACTGAGAATCCCAAATCCCAAGAAATAGAGTTAATTAAAAGAAATGCTGTGATGGTATGTTTGGGCTTGTGGCTAAGTAATAACAGCCGCATGGGTCGATCGATCAGGTTAAGCTACGCTTGCCGCGGATTGTCCGTGGATGGGTGACCATCTTTACATATTAAGACCCCTCCGTGCCTCGGAAAGCACGTTAAGCCGTTGGTTCCGGCTGTCATCCGTGGATCTTTGACAGTCGTTACTGGTCGTCAGAAGCCCAAAAGTCTGACAACCAGTCTTACCAAGGGGTTTCGTATTACCCAGTAATGGGGTTGTGGACTTGTGGAGGTCAGATAGGCAGTCACTCCATGTAATACTGGTACTCAGCTGCACCCAGTTAGACTGGAAGCCGACACCAACGTATTTTGGGAAAAAGCTAGGCAGATGACTGTGATGGGAGGTATGTTTCAGGGTGTCTAATATAGGCCCGTACAAAAGTAGTTGATCCGTCAAAATAAGTGCAAAATTAAATTTTTCGGACGGGCACGTACAAAATAGGGAGTAGAGACATCTATCATATCCTGTTGTCATTCAATCCTAGTTCGAGCTCCGAACTAATTATATGTCGGTAAGGGATACGGAGTAGGAAGCACCCGTATCTTCGGCTGAAACTACGGATTTCAGTCTTAAAGAGTAGACCCCCAGATCCACAGACGTTTTGTTAATATATTTCATCATCATCATCATTTCAGCCGAAAGGCGTCCACTGCTAGACATAGGCCTCCCCCAAGCACCTCCACTTCGACCGGTTTTGGCTTCTCGCAACCAAGGGGTTCCTGCGGCTCTCACAAGGTCTTCGGTCCACCTTGTGGGAGGCCTTCCAACTCTACGTCTTCCAGTACGCGGTCGCTACTCCAGAACCTTTCGTCCCCATCGGCCATCTGTAACGCGAGCAATGTGCCCCGCCCACTGCCACTTAAGTTTGGTAATTCTTCGGGCTATATCGGTTATCTTGGTTGTCCTGCGGATCTCTTTAATTGCTGCGTTATTATATTTAACAACAAGGAATTATTCTCATATAATAATCACACGCAAATTGTCTTGCTAATTGTATGTAAGCAAGTAAAGTCTTGGGTCGTTGCTGGCCGTATTGCAAAGCATTTACAGATAATAATTGTAGCATTTGCGCAAGCGCGGTCACCGTCGCCGGTTCTCGATACATCGATGTAAGAAAAGTAGAGTACACAGATTTTGAAGTGATTCGAAAGGAAGTACGTAATAAAGTTCCTGGTTGATTATTCCCACTATAATACTACACACTACTACACTATATGTATAATATACGGATATGAGATAAGTTTTAAGAAAGCATTTTTTTCTTAAATAAAAATAAAGAAAATTAAACAAACAGATATTTATACGTGGACATTGCGAAATAATCGAGTCAATATTTTCTTGCAAACATTATTTTATAAGTTTCTGTTGACGACTATCGGCATTCTAGTGAACTGTTGGCAAACAAAAGAGGAACATTTTGCTAGTAGTTCATGTTTATCACGGAGGGATGGCGCCACTTATCCTATCGTAGCTTATGTTGCGCTGTGTCTACACTACAGGCTTCGTTGGCGGTACTTACCGAAGATCTAGTATCTAATAGTATGTATTTATACTAAACCTATGGTGCATACATTTGCTCTGTGTCACCGATACCTACCGAAAAAAAATATTATGCAGGTTGGCACGTATGCATGTAAAAATGGCTAGGCACCAACAACTAGCACACTAGATAATCTCTTAATCATTCTCATCATCTGCCTAGCCTTTTCCCAACTATGTTGGGGTCGGCTTCCAGTCTGACCGGATGCAGCTGAATACCAGTATTTTACATGGAGCGACTGCCTATCTGACCTCCACAACCCAGTTACTGGGTAATACGATACCCCTTGGTAAGACTGGTTGTCAGACTTTCGGGCTTCTGACTACCCGTAACGACTGTCAAAGATCTACAAATGACAGCCGGGACCAACGGCTTAACGTGCTTTCCGAGGCACGGAGGGGTCTCGGTATGTAAAGATGGTCACCCATCCACAGACCAACCGCGGCAAGCGTAGCTTAACCTGATCGATCGACCTGTGCGGCTGTTATTATTTAGCCACGGGCCCAATCTCTTAATCATTCTGTTTCATTAAAATATTCTGTGGAAAAGGATTTTAAACGGAAGAGGTTTCGTAGAATTTTTTGAACGACAAATTGCAGTTCAAAAATTATAGGGTTCCCTGCATTTCGTAACCCTGCACCAACTACTTATTTGTGACAATAATTACTTATAACATTACATAATGTTCAAGTTATCGAACTATAATTATAATTTTGTTTAAGAGAGCCTCAGGTTACAATCATATTACTTAAATTACATGCTTGACATAACCACTTTCATTGAGTTCATAATCGAATTGACGTCAACTCGATATTCAAGGAAACAGGAAGATTATGTACAGACATTATGTATTATCTATTCATTTCTTTAATAGATTTTCAACTTTATCGCTATAGCATAAGGTTCAAAATTGATTAGGAAAATTGGACAGTTTCGGGTAGCTTGATATGCTGGCGTCTGTACTCGTATGAGGCACTGATTGAAGGAGGTGGCGGGGCGATTCAGGGAGAGAGCCTCCCATCTCAGCCGCCGCGGGGGAACCCCAAGCGTCAGGAGCCGTGTGACGACTCCCGGCCACCGTAGGCGCGGGCTTGCGGGCGGAGAGTAATAGGTAGCTCACCGTCCGATCAGGACCAGGCCCGTGCCAGACGGCGCGTACGTGTTCCACGCGCGCCTCAAAGAGATGTCAGCATCGAGGAGGGGCCCCCTTAGGGCCGAAGCCTGCCAGGTCAGCGGGATTGTCCGAAAGGGTTACCGCTAGCCCGGAACATAAAGGGCTAAGGAAGGAACACGGGTGGGTTTTAGTCAGTAAGAGTCTGACACTCCCTTGCGCTCCACTCAGAGTGGGAGGAGTCATTTGATGATTTTGCATCCGAAAAAAAAAGGCACTGATTGAACAAACAATAATTACAACCTAATTGCGTAACACACAGCGGATCACAATCTAAATCATTTAGAAGGATATATTGCTAATCCATTGCTTCTTAAGTTCGATGAATTTGTCTGCTCAACAACGTAAATAACGCAATGGATGTTGTTGAAAGGAAAGACATTCCTACTATTAGCGTGTTACGCAATCACCCCGCTGATAGATCTTAATCGTGTTAAAATAGAGTTCATTTTAGTACAATTTTTTTCAAAAGTAAGGAGAGCTTAGTCCAGCAGACGTAAAAGGATGTGATGATTCTGATCATGTTATGGATTGGATGCCGAATAATAGAGTAAATTCAGGAAGACCTATATTTAGTCATAGATGATTAAAGAAAGTACTAAACTGGACGGTTAAAGCACTTTAAAATGATAAGATTAAAAGGAAGACGTAATCTTTCTGACTGTAAACCACACATGCGAAAGTGTGTTGCTTAAACCGCTGAACCGATTTAGATGAGATTTTGTACAGAGATAGTTTGAATACCGGAAAAGGACACAGGATAGTTTTTATCCCGATATTCCCAAGGGATCGAAACTTATCGCGGGTGAAACCGCGGGGCGCTGCTTGTACTCCATAAAATTATAAACGGTTTGATAGATGTACACTAAACTTTTACTTGTAGGTAAACTATTTTGATAATAGGTCTTAGTCAGTGAAATAAGCGGCATCCAACGTATCTTTGAATTGCCTGCTATTAAATGTGATATTTAAGGTGGATGTCACCTTAAATATCACATTTAATAGCTCCTTACACTTATGGCAAGGCAATAAAAGGTCCAACTTGATGGATTACCCTATTGATATTTTTTCCAAGAGTTTCGCTTCGTACACACGCTCCCTATTTAGATAGGGCGAATAGTGCACGCCTATGTACTTAGCCCAAATTGGTTTGTTTTGTAGTGTACTAGATATAGGTCTACTAGATTTGCCTCTAATATTCATATGTCAATGTCATGTATACCTGAAGGCCAATCGTAATAAATCTAGTCGCGGTCTCATCTCGGCGACAATCAAATGTCAAAAACTTGTCAAAAATATAGAGAAATTAGAGGTATTTTTGACAGATTGAAACTGAGATCTAAGTTCACAGTCTGATCTTAGTATCAATCTGTCAAAAATATCTCTAATTTACATTTTGACAAGTTTTTGACAGTTGTTTGTTGCTGAGATGAGGTAGCGACTAGATTTTAAAAGTTTAAAATTACGAGAATATTGATCTTCTGACTGGGAACGTTCTTAAAATTACGAGAATTGATCTTCTGACTGGGAACATTCTTAAAACTACGAGAATTGATCTTCTGACTGGGAACCTTATTAAAATTACGAGAATTGATCTTCTGACTGGGAACGTTCTTAAAATTACGAGAATTGATCTTCTGACTGGGAACGTTCTTAAAATTACGAGAATTGCCCCTCTGTTATTTTCATGGTTATTGAAATGCCTATTTTAGATGTAAATTAATTTGAATTGTAAGTGACAGTGCTGTTAGTGTGCTTATTCTAAATAGAAATCTTTTTAAACTTTATTAGGTACTTTAGTAATCATTTACTTACTTTTGAAACGATAACTTATGTTAGTGAGTATTATACATAATGTTACTCAACAAACTAGGCGTAAAAGCAGGATTCTATCAATTTCATTAGCCTATTGAGTACTAGGTTATTGATTGTTTATTCAAAGAGCTATCATAAAAGAAACATCAATAGCTTTTATGACTATAGACACACTTAATACATAGGTAAGTATATAGGTATTGTCTGTTAAATACCATATTTCTCTTAGCTGGAAGAACACGACTTGCGACTTTTCTCGACTCCTATTCAAATATTATGTAAGCGTGCTTTTTATCTTGTGCTAATATTACAGAGAAAGTATTAGAGTATGTTATTAGAAACGTGCAGTTTTTATGGTAAATATATGATATATATTTTAAGAGTAGTGTGCAAGTCTTTACTTCTTTTTTTTAAATTCTTTATTGATTATTAGGGACTTATATACAATTGTATAAGCCAGTCCCATCGGACCTTATAAAGTAATAGTAGGGGAGAGTAGCCCAAAACGGGTAAGCTAAGGTTGATGGTAAAAAAAAACAACTTATAGATAGAAATTGAAATTTTTTTTGTATATTTTGAAATGTTTAGTTATCAAGGACTATAAAATAAATGACATATTTAGTAGTTTTGTACATTAAGAATAAAAAAATAACAAGAATCTTTACCATTCGAATTACCCGTTTTGCCCGTAGGGGGGGCCTAAAGCAGGTAGGGCTTTTGGGCAAAGCGGGTAGGGACTGAATTACATGAGATTAACGTCAATCAATGACTAGAACTGTTTCATAACAATCATAACTCAGATGGAGCTCCACCAGGATCATCAGCTACTTGCAGTGATAATGCTTGGATCAATGGACCAGTATTCTTGGAATGGTTGCGGCACTTTGTAGACAACGTAATGATTTGGCAACGTAAACAGATTGTCCATGTGAAATAGATACTCAACTAGCTCTAATTCTTGAGCTGCTGTAAAAACTGCTGTAAAATCTTTCTAGTTTTTTTTTGACATCCTTTCTTTACATGTATCTGTAAAGTCGAAAGGTTGATGCCATATTTTTATGCTGCACCATTGACGGAAGTTTTGAGAGCTTCTTCTATCGCAAGCTTCATAACTCCTTCATCCCACGATGCATTTGCAGTCTTTCTTTTGTATTTATTAACCATCTGCAAAAATAAAAGAACTAATAAGCAGTCAATGAAATTATACAGGGCAAATCGGGTATGGGCAAAACGGGCACCCGCTTTACCCCTACCCTTTTTGCCCACAAGCATGTATTTTTTTCAATCGACTCATATCCTTAAAACCGAAATAATAAACGCCAACCTATTACACAAATAAAACGTCTACTTGTTGCAAAATCATAACACAAAACTAGTAAGAACATATTGTAAACCATTTTCGAGTATTCAAAAGTAATGTAACTCAATTTTTTTTAGTGGAAATAGCAAAAACCTTCTTTCTTATCTTACCGTGAACTAGTGTCCGCCAGAGAAGCGCGCCGGCTCCCTGTGATTGGAGAGTGGCAGGCGCCGCGCACTGCACGCACACATTCTTATTAGCAATAAAGGTGCGCAATTTAAAAAGCATACCCGTTTTAGGCGGGCTACCCGTTTTAGGCTTACCTCCCCTACTACTTAATAATAAACGAACTTATCGGACCTTATAACGCAAAACGTAATAATACAAACTTAACTAAACTATAAGCAGCTCCGGAATTAGGTGTCGACAAGATATGATAGAACATACAAACATCGTTCATATTTATCTTGAGCTCTCCTCTTCTAAGTAATTTCTTTCTTTTGATATTTTACCTTTTTATACTTTTTGTTTATGCTTTTTGTACCTTTTGATTTTTACTTCTGATTGACAGAATATACTTTTGTTTTACCACCAAGAACCAGCGCAGCATTTTTATTAAAGTAGCACACTAGGAATCGGAGAAAAATATGACGTTTTTTATAATTATTATTTTTCCAATACTGTCGTGATGGTTCAATAGTTAGGGTCTCACCAGGTGGATTAAAATCCGGGCAATGTGACTTTTCCAATTAATACGTACTTTCTGAGTTTATCTTAGACATTACTAGCATTGTTGAAGAAAAACATCGTGAGTACCTGGACTTCTAGTTAATACAATGTTTTAGTATATGCGAAACCTGAATATAGTTTGTTCAGAATAAGTAATTAAATCGATTCCAACAATTTTTACACCATGTTATATTTTGTCCCAAAAATATTTAAAAAAGATTAAAAGGTGGACACCGAGCGACACTAAGTAGGTTATCCAATCTCCGCGCCGAACGGTTAGGTACCTAGGTACTAGGTAGGTAAAATTAATGAGCGCAAGACGGCGCGGCGTGAACGGGTGGGCATGTTTTTGTACGGACAAACAGGTAACTTGACAAGCTTATAACTTTGTGATTTTTCATGAGACACTTTTGAAATTTTGTACATAGATTCTTTACATAAAAATACTAGACACGTGTTTCGGGTTTCGCATATACTAAAAATAATGTTGTATAAGTCTGAAATCGCCAACCCGTCTTCAGCAACCGTGGTGATCAATGCTCGTGCCTTCTCTGTATGAAAAGAGTTTACCCTACAGTGGGTTAATAATAGGCTGGTATTATAATCATCATCATCTCATTATTTCTGGCGAAAGACGTCCACTGCTGGACATAGGCCTTCCCCAAGCCCCTCCACTTCGACCGGTTCTGTGCTTATCGCATCTTATGTGTGATTACTATGATATATAATTGTAAGCAGCTAGTTGCTTTTCATTTATTTCGATTTAGTACGTACCTACGTTTTTTTTCTTTTTTTTTCTATATTAGATTCTATATATCTAAAGTTCGAGTAATTTTTCTTGCTCTTAGCAAAGTCGAAATCGTTGTTTTTGGGCAGGCGCCTTCAGGCACTTCAACATATGGCAAGCAAAAATCATAAGTATTGTTATCTTTAATAATATCATATTCGAGTATTAAATACATTATTTACACAATTAATTAAAAAAAATAACAAAATTAAATCCTAAATTAACTAAAACTATACAGAAACTAAAAAATGAAGTCGAAAAATTTATCCGCATCGCTGTCGACTGGTAATGTACCCAAGAGACTGGCGGTATTACCACGTTGTATGGCGATGCTTAGCCTTCGGCCAAGGTAAAAGCCAGCCCTTGGGTAACGGGATGTGTCGACCAGCCGTTTCGAAATTTCTTTAAAAAGACCATGAGCACTCGGAAGTATTTAAGAAGAAGAAGAAGATGTATTAAATTTTTTAACATAACATAACGCCTGTAATCCCTGGAGGGTTAGACAGAGGTGTACCTATAGTACACCTACATTTCGCCATTTATATTTAAGTCCCATGTTAGATGGCGAGTAGACCAGGTCGAAGGAGAGGCCTTTGCCGAGCAGTGGGACATTAATCACACTAATATTATAAAGGTGAAAGTTTGTGTGTGTGTTTATATGTGTGTTACTTTTTCACGCTCAAACGGCTGGACCAATTTTGATAAAATGTTGTATGGAGGTAGCTGACACCCTGGATTAACATATAGACTACTTTTTAACCCGATATTTCCATGGGATCGACACTTATGCGGGTGAAACCGCGGGGCAAAGCTAGTGGCTAGTAAAAAAAATAGGAGGCGAGCCTATTGCCACCAACCGGGCATTAATTCAGGCTCTGGGTGCTACGAGAAATTTTTGATGGGAAAACTCAATAACCCTTTGCCCGACATGAGAATCAAACCCAGGTCCTCGAGAACAGCAGCAGGGCTTGCGACCACTAGGACACCGAGGCAGAGGTATTGAATTCCTTACAGAATTTAAAGAGACCTCTTTTAAATTACCTCCTCCATGTGTTTCCTAACTCCTGGTCACGTCGATTGTCTTTACAACATAGCTAGTGGAGCGACTGATAACAGATAACGTCAACTTTTTGTCGGGTCACTCGAATCGTGACCGATTTGTGCGCGTACGCAACTCGTAATAATACCCGCTTGTTTTATCGATCTGAGTTTTTTTCTTGTACCTTTGTGGTCATGGTTGTGTATTGATGACTGATTGTGGAATGATTCGTTGTAGTCTCAGCTGTGTGAATTAAGAAATAAACTATTATTAATATTTTTAGGGTTCCGTACCCAAAGGGTAAAAACGGGACCCTATTACTAAGTCTTCGCTGTCTGTCCGTCTGTCCGTCTGTCTGTCACCAGGCTGTATATCAAGAACCGCGATAGCTAGACTGTTGAAATTTGCACAAATTATGTATTTCTGTTGCCGCTATAACAACAAAAACTAATAACAAAATAAAATGAATATTTAAGGTGGGCTCCCATACAACAAACGTGTTTTTTTCGGCGTTTTCGCCTTGTGGTACGGAACCCTTCGTATGCGAGTCCGACTCGCACTTGGCCAGTTTTTGGGTTTTGTCATGGGTGTTGACGGAATCCTGTGCCAATACAGGCATAGAGAAAGAGCTTTGTGATATACGTCATAACGCTCTATCTCTGTAACAAAGGGTTGAAGGTTAAATTATATAATTTGTTTGATAAAATCCGTTTTTAATTTTATACAGGAAAAGTTTTTAACCAGTGCGCAAATTTTTTTTGGTGGCTCAGTGTAAGCAATAGAACATATTTCCATTTTTAGTTTATGACTTTTTTTTTTTTCATTTTTCCACTTTGTCCCAATTTGAAATAAGCAAGACATGGATATAATTTAATAGTAATACTATGAATGAGCATGAATGAAAACGCGAAGGCCGCCCGCCGGCCGCTGGACGCCCAGCGCACGAGACGGGGCGGGGGTGCGGGGGCATGTGGCGCGGCGCCGGCGTTTGATAAACAAAACGCATGCACATGCAGTACGTCACTTGCGGAAGCGGAGGTCGGATGTCCCTTTGCCGTCCCTGCGCGCGTGCCGCGTACTAGACTAGCGTAGTGACAATGTCTCATTTTACTCACCGCGAGTATTATGAAATGGTGCGAGTGTATTTGTTAAGCAATGAAAATTTACGAGCAGCACGAAGAAGATTCGAAAGGGAGAGCGTACCTCGTATGCGAGCCCAAAGGATCCTCAATCCCACGGTCCCTAATGAGAGGACAATTTTAGCAGCAAACCAAGATGTATGAAAAGTGGTGTTAGTGTCCTAAACAAACTAAATGCTTACTTATTTAAACGTGCACGTTTATGCCTTGAAAAAGGCGGAGGTCACTTCGAACAATACCTAAAATTATTGTGATTAATAAAATGTAGAGGTAAGAAGAAATTATAAACAATCTTAGTGTCTTAGGTTCTCTTTGATTAGACATTGACGCAAATTGTATCATGTCTAAGTACCTATCATACCTAAATGTTTTATTTTGAATGGACTAAAACGTATTACTTTCTTACTTATTATGATTTATTTTCTGCATTTTGATGGTCCTAAGCCCATGAAAGTATGAAGGATAAATTGGAATTTACGAAAAATTACGTTTACAAATAACTTTACACAGTCTAAACTTAAAAAATTGTAGCGCTAAACTGGGGTCAATAATCCGCCGTCGCATAGAGCGAGCGCGCGCGCGTGAGTACTTCTGATAGCAGCTGGCGCGTCAGGCGACCGGTCGGCGCGCGGCGTGAATCGGGCGACCGGTCGACGGACTGGCAAGCGACGTCCATAAAATAAATTTCTGAGTAAACAAGTCTCGTAAGCGTTAACTTAATTTTTTACTATTGAAACATATCAAAACAAAAAATACGTGTTTATTAAAATATATTCAAGTTTATTATGTCAAAATTTGCGCACTGGTTAAAAACTTTTCCTGTATCTAATGAACTAACCCGGGGGCCTAAAATATGGCGAAGACAGTCCGTGTTTTTCTTTTTTTCGCTGCACTACGTAGGTGAGATTGGGTTTGGATTTGGATTGGATTGATTGATATTTTAGCACAGACAAAAAAAAAACTGAATAGTCCTTCACCAATGGGATTTGATACGATTAACTTAACAATTAACTGTCCACTATGATTCATAATGTTATCGTTTTATGATTCTGCTAAAGTGGCCTTTTTAGGTCCCCAGAACCCTGAAAATGTAATTGTGCACCGGAAACGGCGAAATATTATCAACTTTTGACACTATGTAACAACTCTGTAACAATATTCTGACAAATAAATGGACTATTACTATGAATGAATTTCTGATTTCATTTAAAATCTCAAATGTTTAAATATCTAAAATCTTTAAAATCTCAATTAATATTAAAACTAAACAGAACTTTCCTATGCTTAAAAAAAATGAAAAGAATACGTACAAAATTGACGCATTTCCTAGAAATAAGTTATTTAGGTTCTTGCTTGGTACAGAACCAGTCCGCGAATATATTATGATTGGAGATTCGTCCTATATCAAACAACGACCTTAAAGAAAAAATCTTATGTATATTATACGTAGAAAGAAAAAATCTTATGTATATTATACGTAGATACTTTTTATTGCGTTTTAAATCACAAAGCTCTTGTTAACAAGCCCAACAATATGCCCAACAATATGCATCGCTCCCAATATGTCGATTTGGTTTAGCCACTTACTTTGTCTAGCAAGTCCAGTATTCCGAAATAGTGAGCGTATTAATTTAGAAGATTTCGAAATGAGAACAGTTCTGTATAAATTGTGTGTATTGCCACTTGTTCCGGCAGTTTGTAAGACCAACGAATAAATGGGCTGGCGAAATTAGAACGTACCTAAGTATTTTAGAAGGATACTTAGGTCTATAAGAGACAGGAGCTTAGAAACAAAACATAACTATGCAATAAAACACCTTTCGGCACAATAGTTATAGTTATAGTTGCCTGTGATCATGTCCCACTTGCTGAAGCGTCCGGTGCGCTCAATCACTTGCACCTTTGAATACCTAAAGAATGTCACTGATGCTGCAATCAAAAACCTACTGAGCTCAAACAATACAATAATAAAGAATAAGAAGAAGTTTCCGGGAGTTTCGCAACTATTGAGTCAACGCTTGAATGATGACGTGATTTATTTTCCTTTTCAGCATTTTTGTCGTCATTACTCAGCTGCTGTTATTCGTTTATCAGGGACAAACGTAAAAGTCTGAGAAGTAAAATTTTTGGGTAAGATAACTATCATCATCTGCAACAGGAAAGAAGTTACTCCAATTGCCACTGATTCATAACACAGTCGAACATGCAGTTGTATGAGGATCGGAACTAAAACCGCCATATTGTTTTTACAATACATTTCACAAAACAATTGCACATAAATATTCGGGTTATTCCCGTTTGGGAACGCTCCCGTTTGGTAACGCTACCTAACACACACCTTAAAATACAGTCAGAGTAAAAAGTCCTGGTGTTCCGAATTTATTTCATATTAATTTTAAGTACTGCATCGAATACAAATGACAATATTTTGAAATATTTTTTATTTTCATTTAACAATTAAATTAAAAAATTTGTAGCGGTATCTACAACGCCACATGCGAACAACGCGTCATACTGACGTCACGCAAATCCTGCATCGCGCAAGCAGAGTTTACCGCGCAACTAGAATAGATACAACGGCCCGACATGAATCATCGGGCAGTTGCCCGCCAGACACAACACCCGTCTGGTCGGAGGATCCTCCCTTTTCAATGGAGTATGAGTGAACTTTACACCCTGTTCCTCATACCTCTATAAATTAATTAATTAACAATCTCAAAATCCATTTAGTGTAAACTACATCTTAAGTATGTCCATGTTAAATGCTCTAAAGCATATTTCTTTTCAAACAAATATATACATTCCTTAAAAATTATACTTAACATACTGACTGTACCTGGTGCATGCGATACGCCGCTGTATGTAAGTGTGTGTAGCGTTACCAAACGGGAGCGTTCCCAAACGGGAGTAACCCAAATATTCACCAACAGCGGCCCCCTGTAATCGTCATTCAAGTTCCAAAAGATCCTTGTAGCAGTGTAAGCCATGACACCTTGGGACCCGCGTGACCACTCCTGGCCACCGTAGGCGCGGGCCTGCGGACGGATTGTAATGGGTAGCTCACCGTCCGATCAGGACCAGGCCCGTGCCGGACGGCGCGTACATGTTCCACGCGCGCCTCAAAGAGATGTCAGCATAAATTGAAGGGGCGCCTTAGGACCGAAGCCTACCGGGTCAGCGGGATTGTCCGAAAGGGTTACCGCTGGCCTGGTACATAAGGAAGCAAGAAAGCAAAAAAAAAGAAAGGCCTTGACAAGAATGAGTGAAAGATTGAGAAAAGAATAAGTGAAATAATGAGTGAAAAAATGAGTGGAAGAATGAGTGAAAGAATCAGTGAAAGAACGAGTGAATGAATAAGTGACATTAAAATACAAGTTTTTTTTCTATAGTATCATCATAATACGATTATAGCTTGTGGTTGCTAGTACGCACATAAATTACTAGTTTGACTACCATCTGACTGCCATTTACCTAAGAGAATTATTTCCTATTTCACAGGAAATGTTCAGAATTTCTTTAGCTAACACAAACAACATTATCTGTTGTTAAAGTACACACTGGGCGTAAGATTAGCATAAAGAAAAGTGATTGCGAAACATCGCTAGTTGACAACCTGCTAAGCTCAGACTTGCAATACGATCACCTTTTTATTTATTTATCTATCTAAAAAAAAAAATAAGAAAAAAAAATCTAGGTAGATATACCCAATAACACTGCTCGACACGAGTAACGAATATGTACCTAATCAAGGAATATTGGACTATTGTCAGCAACCAGGCACAAATTCAGACTACGGGTTGATACTGAGAAATTCTATATAGATATACCCAATAACACTTTGCTCGACCCGGGACCTCATGCAACGGCAAAAGCTAAGTAGAAAAATTAAAAACTGTAAAGTTGTTTCTTAATTTTGACAACATAATCCCATCAGTTGGTCATTAAGTATTTTTTTTATAATAAAATAACTATATAGTGTTAGACGTTTGCGACAACTAGACGAACGATGCAGTCAACATTGTCAACAACATCTGTTTTTAATTGTTCACCCACCCCCTGCTGTCTTGTTGGTTCTTCATGATAATAAAAAATGATAACCAATTCGTGCAGGCATTGGTTTTATGATAACATACACCTTATAAATTTTACAAGTAGGTTATAGCTTAGAGAAACTCATTATCTGCGTAGCCTTTTCCCAACTATGTTGGGGTCGGCTTCCAGTCTATCTGGATGCAGCTAAATAGGTACCAGTATTTTATATGGAGCGACTGCCTCTCTGACCTCCACAACCCAGCTACTGGGTAACACAATATACCCCTCGGTAAGACTTGTTGTCTGTGTGGTGCCGGACTTAAAGAATTGCACCACCCCTTACTTCCCGTGGGTGTCGTAAAAGGCGACTAAGGGTCTTACCGGAGAATTAGCAGCAGCGTTCTCTATTTATTCCACCATCATACCATACTGCGATCGCCAACCCGGCTGCCAAGCGTGGCGATTATGGCAAACCCCCCCCCCAAAATTGGGGGAGGCCTATGTCCAGCAGTGGACGTCTATCGGCTGAAACGACGACGACGACGACGAAGACTTGTTGTCAGATTTTCGGGCTTCTGACTACCTGTAACGACTGTCAAAGATCAACGAATGACAGGCGGGAACAACGGCCTAACGTGCTTTCCGAGACACGGAGGGGTCTTGGTATGTAAAGATGGTCATCCATCCACGGACCAACCTTGGCAAGCCAAGCTTAACCTGATCGATCGACCAGAGCGGCTATTATTACTTAGCCACAAGCCCCGTTTAGCCCCTCGCCAGGCCCTAGTTTAGAAAAACTATTAACAATAATTCTTGTTATTCATATTAGAATGCCTCAAAGGTCGAATCCATTCATTGACCATATTATTAAAGCTTATTCACATTTCGTCGAGCTATATTTAAGTTTATAGTGCAATTTTATCGTTTTTTTTACGATTGTTCCCTTATTCTCTCATTTACCATTGTACCATCACATAACAAGTTGCATCTTGTTGTATGTTTATTCATTTGTTTATATTTCGCGCCCAGTTTTTTGGGTTGTTGTTGCGTGAAAAAAGAAATGTAAGTTGATAACCACTCTAGCCAGACTTCCCCGAAATTACGATCATGAAATCGGGGAAGTCTGATTATGAACTTCAGCCGATTGATTGCCGTATTTTTGTGAAAACTCGGAAAGTCACAAAAAAATGGTTTTTTATAGCACGTAAGTAATTTAAGTTTTGCTAGCTTGAATAATCTAAACGCCATAAAAAGGAATATGTTTTTGCGATAAATTAAAATGCTCAGAAGACGCATTATAATTATGCGTACTTGATTTTTTATCGTGGAACAGCGTGTTTCCAGGCATTTTAAACAACACTGATATTGTGCCACCAAAAATATTGTAAGCTGCTTAATTTATTTATTTTATTATTTATGCACACACAGTAAAACAGATACAGATACGAGATTTATAAAAAAAAAACAGTGGCTCTCTAGGAGTGCCGACAGATGTGAAAACACAAACAGAATACTTTGCCACCACTCACTGACATATCGGATATACATTAAAACCGAGTACACAGCCGAACATATCTGAAGCGGGTATTTTTTTAATCGTCTTACAAACAAAACACGCGCGGTGTCGCTTACGGTAACAGTGGCGCGAGTTCAATGGTTTTTCCCATCTCAAAAAAATGCCTAAAGAAGTTTTCACTTCAAAAAACAAAAATCAAATTAAATTAAAAAGCTATATGATCTGGGTTGCTATGCTAGAGCAATGGATACTGTGGTTATGCTTGTTCTACCAGAAACAGACCATACTATGCGTCACGTGACATAACAATTGTAATCCAATACACACAGTTTAGACTACACAATTAATCTCCCTGTCATACGTTGATAAATACACACAATTAATCTCCCTGTCATACGTTGATAAATATTTCTGTCATTGACACAGTGACAGCGAGTTTCTCTCACGACTTTGCGAAACAAGATTAAAGTTTAATATCGATTAATTACTATCACTTCCAGGCGTGTGTCTGTGTCGTATTGTCAGTCAAAGCATGCCGCGTGAGGTACAGTCAAAGCATGCCGCGTGAGGTATATGGCCGTTTTCGTAAGAGGTGACTCGAGACCGATACCGACAGGTGCTGTATTCATAGTCTTGCTGCAGCCAAAAATGATAATATAACTGAGGAGGCTGGATGGATTTGTTGAAGTGAAAACTTCTATAGGTGCGTTGGGCATTTTTTGAGATGGGAAAAAACCATTGAACTCGTGCCACTGTAACCGTAAGAGACATCGCGCGTATTTTGTTATAAGACGATTAAAAAATACCCGCTTCGGATGTGTTCGGCTGTCCTCGGGACGTACTCGGTTTTAATGTATATCCGATATGTCAGTGAGTGATGGCAAAGTATTCTGTTTGTGTTTTGTTTTCACTTCTGTCGGCACTCCCGTAGTGCCACTGTTTTTTTAGATATTATTGTTGAAGCGTAATGTATTGCTTTTCATGTTTTTGAAAACTTGGCAGATTTATTGTTTCTTCTAGAATCATAAAAGGATAACATTATGAATCGTAATATGGCGAAGACAGTCCGTGTTTTTCTTTTTTTTGTTGCACTACGTAGGTATAATCACAGAGATTGGGATTGGATTTGGATCGGATTGATTGGTATTTCAGCACAGAAAAAAAAATACTGAAAAAAGCTTCACCAATGGGATTTGATACGATTAACTTAACAGTTAACTGTCCATTATGTTATCCTTTTATGATTCTGCCAAAGTGACCTTTTTAGGCCCCCTGTACTCATGATATAAATACAAATACGTAGCATTTACATACAAATATATCATAACTACTGTTCAATCTTTGTAAAAACTTATATAATGATGAATAAAATATGCAAACAATGATAACAAACATTACGTTACCGATACATTTATAATTACGGCGCGGGGTTAATCAACAATTGATCGCAATGGGTTTGATTGGGTTTGATGGATTAGCAATATCCTTCAAAATTCTACAGATTGAGATTGATAGTCTGTTACGAAATTAGGGTGCAGATGTATGAACGTAAAAGAAACAAGGAGTATGAGTAGAAAGAGTAGAGTAGAGTGTGAAGGAGTAGGAGTATGTAAGGATCGTAGTAGGTGGCTTTCTATGGTTTCTGCCTACCCCACGGGAAGGAGTAGTGAGTTTATGTATGAATGTATGTGAAGTTTTCTCTCTGCTGGACACAGGCCCCTTCTCTGTGAGAGGGAGTGGCCGTAATCCACGACGCGGGCCCAGTGTGGGTTGATAGATGTCACATGTCTTCGAATTTTTGGTTCTAGGACATGCCGGTTTCCTCACGAGGTTTTCCTTTACCGTTTTGAGAGCAGTGGTGATGAAATATATTACTCTCAATTGCATTATGTTTTAATGATAGCTTAAACCAGCCCCTTTGGGTTACTATGTGACAAATCAAAAGAAAATCATAACCACACTATAGATACCACCGCCAACCCGAGTTCGGCGGGCTGTCGGTGGTCTGCGCGCGCGCAGCCAGTGCTACCGGTCCGACTACGACGCGCACACGTCGCGACAACCACACACACAAACAAACAAGCAAACATGAGGAATAGTGTACAGTTCGCGGTTTTGTTCGCCTGCGTGGCTTATGGTAAGTTTTAAACTTACATTCAGTAATAATACTTAAGCCAGAAGTACTTTAATCGCTGCTGAACCCTTTGGGAATCTAATCGTGAAACGTGATCACAGGGGGCCTAAAAAGGTCACTTTGGCAGAATCATAAAGGGTAACATATTGGACAGTTAACCGTTAAGTTAATCGTATCAAATCCCATTGGTGAAGCATTTTTCACTTTTTTGTCTGTGCTAAAATACCAATCCGATCCAAATCCAATCCCAATCTCTTTGATTATACGTACGTAGTGCAGCGAAAAAAATAAAAACACGGACTGTCTTCGCCATATTACGATTAAAATTGTTATCCTTGTATGATTCTCCAAAGTGGCCTTTTTAGGCCCCCTTACCGTTAAAAATCAAAATTTGATTTATGAAAATAGAAATTCAATTGTACTTGTAATTGTTACGTAGATGTTCATACAAAAAAACGTTGACTCTTAAAATTGATTAAATTATAGGATTATAATATTAAACCAGTCAGGTCAGTCAGGTTGCCGATTTGTCCTTAGACAAATTGATAGTTGAGTTCTAAAAAAGAAACAACTTAATATTCTAGAATCGTAATTACTAGACAACAAACGACAGGAAACGATTTTTACGATCTCAGTGTGCAGTCAAATGTGCCCTAAGATACTTAATTATCTCTCACCGCGACAAATTTATTGATAAATAATACGAATTCTGTATTTTCATAATACATATTATGTCACCCTTATATAACAAAGGGTTGTTCTTTTGTAGGTCATAGATATTCTTATCTATACACACATACTATAAATCGCTTTCGTGTCTGCCTGTGTGACCAAATTGTTCTTCTAAACTACGCAACGGACTTTGGTACGGTTTCACCATATTTTAAGAATTTATTCCGAAATGTTAATGTGTATACTAAGTTTTATATTTAAAAAAAAACTCGATTTTTTGTCAAGTCGTGAAAACGATGAAAACCAGGCGCGGGTCGCTCGTACATTATAGGTATTTAACATAGCTATCATATACAAATATTCATGCATTCATATACACACACATTATATCATCATCATCTGCCTAGCCTTTTCCCAACTATGTTGGGGTCAGCTCCTATACTTCTTTACACACATATATATGATGTATAAACAAGTATAGAAAACCAGAATAATTATATTTAGTTCCAACGATTAGGTTTTCACGAGTGAATAATCTAATTTTAGTAGACCAGACAAACTCGTTTAGCTTTGTAATAACCTATACATTACGTACGACAAACTCCTTAGTCTTAAATGTCAATGAATAACAATTTATGCATGCTTCTGTAAAACATAATATTGTTATTAAACATTTTTTCAGTTTTGATAGGAAAGGCCAGAGGTTTTGGCTTTCGTTTCGAAAACTATCATATTATACATAATATTCAAATAACCTAAAACATATGTCGTCGAAACTATGTCTTTAGTATATTGATTTCGTTATGAAAGAGACAGTTCATATAGGGTTACTTTAAAAAAAAAATCTGCTGTTTCATACAAAACTTCAATACCTACTTGACCAAATTTTTGAAACAACTGATTTTTTTTTCGTGTTTTCAGAGTTGGTCCCATAGTGAAAGTTGTTTATATTCATGAGTAGAACACAATGTAAAAATTTGGATGGTCTTTGAAAAGTAACCCTGCATATTCCAAAAAAAAAACACGATTTTAATGCATTTTATTTTATAGGCCAACACGTCTAGGATTAAATGAATCATTAAAATGTAGGGTGAATCTGCTAACAAACAATAATCTTGAAGAATTATAATTACTTGCGGATGATTTTAGCAACGCCCTGAGGGGTTATTGCGAAACAAACTTACAGTAGGAATGGCTTTCATTTTGACAGTTCAACAACATTCATTGCGTTATTTCTGTTGTTGAGCGGACAAATTTTCCGATCATATGAAGCAATGGATTTGCAATATGCTTCATAATGACTCAGATTGTGATTGATAATGTGTTACGTAATTAAGGTGCTGATATCTCTAACTATCCGAGGAATAATGTTGTTTTTTTTCAGTTTTTACAAAGAAAACAGGAACGCGTCTATCTTTTCCTGGGTTAAAAAGATATCTGACATTTATAAAATCAGCCTTCATCATTGTCATTCTCCTACCCTTATCTTAATTTATTTGGTGTCGGTGCAACATATCTTCTTCATCCATACTTCTCTATATGTCTTCATCTCAGTAGTCACCCCCTTTCTAGGTATACCTTCCACACACAGTCCATACATCGTTTCGTTTGTCTTCTTCTACTCAAAAAAAAACCTGCTCGAAAATCAGCCTTATGGGGAATCGTTTTGGGTGATCGTTTCTCCATAGAAACGCTCTCGCCTGTTTTCTTTCTGGGTTAATGACCATAAAGCAATATTTTTTTACAGAATAATAAATATTAACTACTTGTATGTCCCAATGTTTTCCTTTTTGATGATACATTATTTTATAAGCACGAGAACCTTAAAAAAATGCCGATTTAAACCGCTGCTTACAGAGGCCTAGTGAACAAATTTGACAACAATTAATGAAAAAGAAAAATATAGGGACAAAATCCTTCTTATTCAGTTTATGAATTATCTTTTAAATTGGTTCAATATTGGAGGAGGAAATAGACGAGAGCCAAACCTCGAATTACGACTTTTTACTTAGAATTTTTTCAAAGTCTCTCCAACCGCATTAAAACTCTTAAGTAATTTAAATTATCTACAGCAGGATCTTCTTTCGTTTGTTAGTCGTCGTTTCAGCCGATAGACGTCCACTGATGGACATAGGCCTCCCCCAATTTTGGTAGGGTTTGCCATAATCGCCACGCTTGGCAGGCGGGTTGGCGATCGCAGTATGGTATGGTGGTGAAATACACAGAGAACGCTGCTTTGTTTGTTAGTCGTCGTTTCAGCCGATATACGTCCACTGCTGGACATAGGCCTCCCCCAATTTTGGGAGGGTTTGCCATAATCGCCACGCTTGGCAGGCGGGTTGGCGATCGCAGTATGGTATGATGGTGGAATACATAGAGAACGCTGCTGCCCATTCTCCGGTACGATCCTTAGTCGCCTTTTACGACACCCACGGGAAGTAAGGGGTGGTGGTATTCTTTAAGTCCGGCACCACACAGACGGTTTGTTAGTACTCCTTCATAAAAACAGTTTTACCTAACTGTTCTGTTACGCAAGTTGTTGCTGCGACAAGTTATGTTAACATTCTTGTCAGTTTTTGTTCAAATTCTTGACACGAATACCGATATTTAACTGCACGCACGAAAACATTAACCCGAATTTTAATTACATAAATATCAAGTTTAAATTAACTATCATTTCAACAAAAAAACCTAACCGCCTTTAGTGATTAAAAAAACTATGCTGTTAATTATTATCGTTAAGCTAAATCTAAAAACTACGGACAGTGTTTCAATTAGCACCCAACACATGAAACAAAATATCAATTAATACGTAGTTCGCGTATAATTGTATAAAATAGAGCAGTTTCCTGCAGTCGGTTACTCAACCAATTGGAAAGGGAGCCGGAATCGAGACCGTTTGTACCAAACTCAAGGTCCACACCTGCTTCTGAACGACATTTAAAAACTATATATATTTGGGCCGACTTGTGGGTGATTTATGTGACGTTGTGAAATGTTAATGGATATCTGATGTGTTATGACGACTGGGTTTGTGATGATTGCTTCTAGTAAAACTTGATTTAACGTCGGTCATTTTGACATAAATTCTTAGTTTCTGTCTATTTAAATAAACATTCATTATTAATTTATTAAATAATGTACACCAGAATTTGTCTCAGGTTCCTTTGAAAAGATTTCTCTTTTCAAAATTATATAAATAACAAAATACACTGCAGACTGTGTGTTCACAAATAAATTGTAATAATCCATACTTCTATACTAATATATATACTAGTATATTATAAATGCGAAAGTAACTCAGTCTGCCTGTAGGTTACCTTTTCACGCATAAACTACTTTATCATCATCATTTCAGCCGAAAGACGTCCACTGCTGGACATAGACATACCTCCACTTCGACCGGTTGTGTGAAACTACTTCCCCTAAGATATTAAGTGTTTGGTCCAGGTTAGGTCCTGGGACCTGGAGATTAGACCAGGATATACGCTGCTTTTCATTCCGAGTATTAATATAAAAATTATGCAAAACAAAATACACACAAAAGAAGACGCGAACAACAGAAAATGCATATTTATATAGTAGTATATTATAGAGGATTTCAAGAAACATAACGTTTGTCGAAATACTCAGTCGTACCAAATATACAAACCATCCTAGTTGTATAATTGCCAACGTGTACTGAAAAGTAAAGCAACAATGTTAATCGTGAGATAAAGATTAAATAATCGCGCGGTTATAATCCGTAATTGTCGGGTATGAATTGTATAACAGGCGTGCGCTAAAACCGCTCGTACAAAAGAGTTCAACGCGCTACTTACACAACCCATTGTATGTATATTGATTTTATCTCTCTCATAAACTCGTAAGCACTTGCTTTTGTTCATAATACTAATGTAAGTATTGAGTTTTATTAGTAATTTGAATTCCGTAAAGGATGTACTTGATGCAGTATTTTTTTAAATATTTGCTAAATGCGTCATGCAATTTGACGTGATCGGTATGTTTAATGTTCAACAAAATATATGTAAGTACTAGCACTTACACAATTCCACTTTGTTTTATTATTGCTTATATGTTAAAGTTTGTAAGGTTATCCTATACGTACTATTTATTTTATAATTGATCATGATCGTGACAAAGAAAATCACGTAGTCGCTTCAGTCTTTTTCTGTACAACTATACTTAGAAATAAAATCTAAATAGAAATGTCCTTGAAGTTACGAGTACCTATAAAATAAGATACAAAGAAAAAAGTATGTCATAAACTTCAGTACAATCAAGGCCTCCAATTGTGAAGCAGAATGAATTAGTTTCAATTACAATGCACAATAGGTTTACAACAGTGACTAATGAAAGTAAAAAAAATATTCACATAAACAGCAGTGAATAACATTACAAAAAGTATATATTCACATACAGATAAATTCATAATCAATTAGTACCTATAAATATAAGAACATGTGTTGAGTTGATTATTGTGTTACAAGACATGCTATTAAAAATTTTGTTTAGAACGTGGCAATATTGAACAAATTGATAATTGTCTCATTGGTAGTAATGGCAATACTTTTTTGCTTAGCATTTAGTGGTCACAGTTCAAGGCTACCCTTTGCTTTCTTTGATTTGCGTCTGTTTGGCTGTATTATTGTACAAATTGATAATTAATTGTCTCTTTGGTAGTAATGGCAATACTTTTTTGCTTAGCACTTAGTTTCCACAGTTTAAGTCTACCCTTGCTTTGTTTGATTTGCTTCTGTTTAGCTGTATTATTTTACGTATTTATTACTATACACAATGCAAAAATAAAGACTAAATACACACACTAAAAATAGCCAAAAGTCTGGTATGCAAACAAGAAATTTTTAAGCTACCTGCTTTCCTTCAACTGACCTTCGTGTTTCCAGCCAATGTTATTTTTTAATTTTAAAAGTGGAATTAGACGAAATAACCCTGGATTTTTTCATAAATTATATAAAATATTTTTTTATTTTACATTGAAATTATAGTTTATATATAATATTTTTCTATCATTTTAGCTGTTTTGAGTAAAAATATCTATGTACATATTTTGTTCATTAACTTTTTTTATATATCCTATAACTAACAAAGATATAAAAAATATCGTTTGATATATCGCGACAAAAATAAATATATTCGTAGTCGTAATTCGTGGTCTCAGTCTTAAGTGCATATTTATACAGTCTGTGTGTTTGTTCATGCACAGTTTTGATATGTGAACGAGGTTAGCCTTGCGACAGCCACTTTATGTGCCTAATTAACAATTATCTGGTCAAAGTGTTCATTTGTTGGTTACGATATGTTTTAATGTGGTGCTCTCAAGTTATGATGTTTAAAAAAATTGTTTCTATAGTTTTTTTGTAGTTTTGGCTGCAGAATATTGTATTGTCTGTCTAGCTTTTCTTGTAATTTGCTAGATGATGTCCGTATTTTTGTGCAATTTTTCGTAAAGCTAAGGAATTTTCTTTGCAGTATTGTGTGATTGGTTTGGGTGTTTGTGTAATTAGACCAAAATGAGTAATCTAAGGAAAACGTCGTGAGGAAACCGGCATGCCCTGGAACCAAACATTCATAGACATACCCGCTCACTCCCTCTCACAGAGACGAGGCCCGTGTCCCAGCAGTGGGAACGTTATATACCAATAAGCAATCTCATTTGTGATATAAGGTTGAGTATGAAATGGTTGATAGTTGCAGTATTTACAACTATGTAAAAGTAATTTAGGAGCTATCCTATCCTGTCGTACTGTGCCTTCAGAGAAGGGTCTTGTGTCCTAACATTGCGAACAATGTAGGCTCATTATGCTTCTGCTTAACTTAGGGCCTAATACAACATAATTGTTATGAACTGAAATATGTATTAATAATATGTTCCAAATCATTTCTTAATTCCGTATAAAGGTGTTGAGTCCTCCTTTTAAGTACAGGTGTGACCCGCAAGAAAATTATACGTCTATCAATTAATTGATAACACTTACAGCAATCTCACTATTCAAAAGAAGTAAATAACATTATTTATGTGTGACTTTGTAGAGCTTATAAAAACGAAAACAATAAGAATGTCCATATAAAAATAAATTAGTTACCGTCTAACTTGTGTCAAATTGCACATGTAACAAGTAAAAGTAAAACCACTATTTTTCGTATGCTGAAATTTAAGATAGTGGCAATGACTTTAATTCACGATAAAGTTTATGACTAAAGCCCCATTTACAAGGAGCAATTTTATGCAACGTTAAAGAGCATAGATAGCAAAACGGATTGTAAGCGTTTTATATTATTTGGTTTTAAACAATATTTTTGGTTTAAAACCATTTAAAACCACTCTTATTGGTTTAATATTTAATTGGTTAAAAATATTTTGAATGCACTGAGGCTTCACACGAAGTGATTTAGGATATAATATCAAGGGCAATAAAAATAAAAATTCTACATGCATTCTAAACATTACGCAGTGACTGTGTTATACTTAGCCACTGCATAATGTTTAGAATGCATGTAGAATTTTTATTTTATAAAAAAATAGTCTGATTAGGTTTATACCTAATCAGACTATTTTTTTCTTGATTATTGTCATTCAAGAATTGCATGCCAGCATTGATCATTTTCATGCCAAAATTGAATGCTATTTTATTGTACGTGCGTTTACACCTATACCAGTTTTGAACGGCAACTATATCCCCCGCTCGTATTAATGAACTATTGTGCGTGTTCTTTAGATGGTGATAGTCAATTATTGCTTCAATTATATAGTATGCCATAGGCAATAAACTTGCATCGTGTTCATGGGGCTTTAGATTAGGCAGCTCTATACACTCTACATAGGGATAACTATGTATTAGGAATTTGGAAACCAGTTATACAAGTTGTAGAGGTCAAAATATATGCAGCCTTATCTAATTGGACAAAAACCTGACCATAGTAATTTTATAGGTATTGTGTAGTGTGTACATTTTTTTTATTTGTTTCATTCACATAAATCTACATGGGCACTTATGAAACGTCAGAAGCTAGGTGCACGGTTTCAATTGGTTGTTTTTCTAGGTCGTGTAAAGGTGAGTAATGAGCATGGGATATTTTTTTATTTGTTTCATTTAAAATCAAATTATTTTATTTCACATAAACCTACATGGGCACTTATGAAACGTCAGAAGCTAGGTGCACGGTTCCAATTGGTTGCTTTTCTAGGTCGTGTAAAGGTGAGTACTGAGCATGGGATATTTTTTTATTTGTTTCATTCAAAATCAAAATATTTTTTCACATAAACCTACATGGGTACTTATGAAACGTCAGAAGCTGGGTGCACGGTTCTAATTGGTTGTTTTTCTAGGTCTTGTAAAGGTGAATACTGAGCATGAGGTTCTGGGTCCGATACTCATAGTTAGAGATATGTTTGTATTATACACCTCTGCAAAGTTCTTCAGGATTGATGTTATGTAGTATCATCATCAGCCTACAGCAGCCCACTGTTGGACATAGGCCTCTCCTACTGCACGTCATTCAACTCGATTTTCGGCAACTCTCATCCAGCTGCTACCAGCCATCCTAGTATACATATTATAAATACATACTTACATAGTTGTCTATACATATTATAAATTAAAGCCACGTGTCGTGTGACCGCGTTGTTCTTCTAAACTACGCAAAGGATTTTGATGCGGTTTAAACCATCATTTAGAGAGTAAATTCTGGAAGGTGTGTGGAAGGTGTATGATACATTCATCAGTGATAATTCATGTTTGCCTATTATGGCGCATTAGGTACATGTGTACTTCTTCACGCTCAAACGGCTGGACCAATTTTGATAAAATTTTGTATGGAGGTAGCTGACACCCTAGATTAATATATAGGCATCTTTTATCTCGATATTCCCACGGGATCGACATTTACGCGAGTGAAACTGCGGGGTTGCAGCTAGTGTAGTATAATACAGGAGTTATTTTAACTATAATAGCATTTAAAACCGCAATAAAATCAAGTCGCCAATAAAACCTCGCGAAACGGTTTCGCTCGTAACGCCACGGATAGGCGCGCCGCTTACGCAATGATTCGCTCATCTTATCGCCTATAAATTAACATCTGTTACGTTGCGCGTACGCACAATAATGAGCTTTCTTTTATGTCACACGTCATTTTGCGCGTTTCATTCATGCTTGCAACGTCTAGTGCGCAGTTTAGGGAAATGAGGGAAAATATATTATGTGCATTTATTTACATAGGTAGTCAAATGAGTACGTTGTGCTGTTGTATTACTTATGGTCTAAGGAAGTGGTCAAGAAGTATTTGTCCATAAAGGAGAAAATGCGAGGCTGTTGACAGATTGATCACAGTTGGCACTAAAGCGCCTACGT
Source organism: Mesoligia furuncula (assembly GCA_916614155.1). NCBI lineage: Eukaryota > Metazoa > Arthropoda > Insecta > Lepidoptera > Noctuidae > Mesoligia > Mesoligia furuncula. Next base: position 7,875,709 of record OU744793.1, on the reverse strand, counting down.
TAATACCCGTTGACAAAATTTATCTCCAGATAATTTTTGTCTGTTACAAGAACTGGTTATTTATTTGGTTTCCTACAATAATCTACATAGCCTGCCTTAAAACTCTCTATAAAAAAATCCAGTAGTAATATATTTACGAAATCTGAGTTAACATGGGCCTCTTCCGTATTTAAAACGTGAACCAGTGCCTATATTGTTTACGAAACATAAAATCACACCTTTATTCCGCGAAGGTTAGGGGAAGGAAGGGGGGCTACCTTTGGCTAACGCCAAAGGTAGCCCCCCTACCACCTAGAGGTAACCCACATTTCGCCAGTTATATAATAGCGGGTGAGCCTATTGCCATCAATCGGGCAGAAATCCAGACTCCGGATTGCTACTGAGAAATTCCAGATGGCAAAACCTAATAACACTTTGCCCGACCCGAGAACCGAATACAGGACCTCATGCTCAGCAGTCGCGCTTGCGATCACTAGACCAACGAGACAGAATACGAATATGCCAGTGGAGACGACAATATATTAAACTGCGTATATTTAATGACGTTCCCAGTCTGCTTACGAAAATTTAATTAAATATATCCATTAGTTAGTCACTATAGCTAGGCTCGTGGATAAATAATAACAGCCGAGCAGGTCGATCGATCAGGTTAAGCTACGCTTGCCGTGGTTGGTATGTGGATGGGTGAGCATCTTTACATACCGAGACCCATGGAAAACATGTTAAGCCGTTGGTCAAGGCTGTCATTCGTGGATCTTTGACAGTCTCTATGGGAAGTCAGAAGCCCGAAATTCTGACAACCAATCTTACCAAGGGGTATTATATTACCCAGTAACTGGGTCGTGAAGGTCAGTTATGCAGTCGCTTCATGTAAAGTACTAGTATTCAGCTGCATCCGGTTAGATTGGAAGCCGACCAAGATTGGCAAAACCTATAGTGAATCCATCCCTACTATTTAGTTTGTTTAAAAAATCACTTTTTTTTCGATGCTAGGATTTATTTGATAGTTCCAAAATACTCCAGTGTTTTCATTTATTGTCGTGTCCAAATTGTATAGTACGTTTATTATTATTTCTAGATTCACGATAGACAGAAACATATCTAACAGGGTTACTTGTAATTCGACGTATATCCGTCAGGAGCTGATAGCGGGCCAAAATGCAATAAATTGAACCCTCTATATGTATGGCTGAAATTCAATAGTTTTCGACATATTTGAATTTCAAGGGCTTATCGGTATAATTCCAAATAAAAAAGCACACATTTTGAATAAGTACCATTAAAAAATTATAGTGTAGCTGGCACTTGAATTAAGCTATGCACATAATTAAAAGTACTTAATTCAACAAAATAATCAAAATGATGAGCGATTTAAGAATAATTCTTACCAATATTTTCATTTTACGCTTTAAAAATGTTTTTAATAATAAGCGTGTGCAGCTAATTTTCATTCTTCATGGAGTGAGTAATCATAATACTTTTGATGCCTCATTTAACACTAATGGGTTAACAGCCTGCCGATTCAAATTACCGAATCCCAGTTTCTTTTAGTTGCTTCCTCAAGTTTCCGTTGAGAATTGTATAGCAATTATTAATATTTTTTTGATGCAATAACAATTTAAAGATGAATCGATGAATAGTTTACAAAATATTATAACTGTGATAAAATTGAGATTTTGAAACCATGTTCTAAATAAAATGGAAAGGACTAGATCTTTTGTATCTTATAATAAACTAGCTGCGCCCCCGGTTTTAGCCACATAAGTCTCGATCCCGTGGGAATATCAGAATAAAAAGTATCCTATATCCTAATCCAGGTCATGGTTTACCCATGTACCGAATTTCATCCAAATCCGTTTAGCCATTTTAGCGTGAAAGCCTAACAAACAAACATTCTCTCAACTCTTTTTATAATATTAGTTTAGAAATATAAAACCTCTCTCTCGGTTTTCAAGAGTGTCTATGTATGTTTACCAATACCTGTTTCCAATAAAGCCTGGAATTAATGTGAAGCAAATAAGGTATTTTTCTGTAAAATTGAACTTTACTAATCGCCAAACTTTTATCTCAGTTAGAAAGAGAGAAAGAAAAAGTATTTATTGGGACTCTCACAGGAAGATCACAAACGAAACTGAAAACAATCATAGTAAGATAAAAAACAAAAGTATACAGGAAGGGTGGCAAAGACATTGACACACAAGTGTTATATTGAATTCTGTACAGACTCCAGCACATCATGCTACTACAATCTGTCAAAATTTTCAGCTTTATCGCTACAGCTTAAGGTTCAAGTTGATTGGGAAAATTTTACAGTTTCGGGGAGCTTGACGTGCTGACGTCTGTACATGATTTCAACGCAGAATCATGTACTGAACAAATTGAATTCATGGTACCAGGTTGCGCGTCCATGTCCGTGCCACTCTGTATAAAGAAACAGAAAGTCTTGTACGAGGCTACGATATTTAAAAAAACCGGTCAATGGCTAGTTGGACTCGCGCACCGAGGGCTCCGTACAAAGGAGGATGGGACAAAATGTATGGAAGCTGGTACCCGAAAAACATGGCAACCAATAAAAATAATTTATATACAGTTTTAAAGGTCTAATTAGACCAACAATATAATATAATATATTATATAATTATATAGAGCAATTGTCGTTAGGGGGGATAGTCTCTGTTCGCTGTCCGTTCGAGGGCTCCGTACAAATTTGTAGGTGTGTATATAGCTTAATTTTTTTTTTTGTAATGTACCTACAATTTACGGTTTTCGGATTTTTTCCTTTACTTGTGCTACATGACATTGCTTCTTGCCAAATTTCATGATTCTAGGTCAACGGGAAGTACCATACATGTTTTGATTTCGGAACATAAACGCCTGTATCTTTTGATTGCGTTGAAGTTTGATTTTTTTTCTGCTTCAAGGGATTGCAGCCTTGAGTATTATATTAATTTCAACTTGATAACTCCAGGCGTTCCTGAGAAAAAGATTTTATAAGTATTCCGTTTTTCTTTTTGAGGTACAGAACCCTAAAAATAATTGACGCAGCGCAGCACTGGTTACACTATGCACATACGATTTGTGTGATTAGTAACTAAGGTAGATATGTACTTTACCTTAGGTACCTACCTATTAACATTACGTGAACGATTTGTTTGATTGAGAGGTTTCGTCAATACACACAATTCGTACTTTCTCAGTATCATTACTCGAAACTGTGATTCCTTAAAAGAAGTTTAATGGCGCCTTCCGTGATATCAGTAGTAACATGAATGAATAGAGTATCAATGAATTACAAGACTCAGATGATGAATGGATCGTTAGCGAATCGCGGAATTTCACATTTTATTACAATGTGGCGATGTCGTATAAGTACATACTTTGTAATGTTATTTAATACGCACTTTGCACGACCGCACGTTTTAGTGGTTTATGTTACGGTTATGTATTATTGTAAGGAAGTATGTGTCATTCTAAATAATAACCGTCTGGTTTTAGATGAACAGATTAGGTAAGCAACTGTTATAGGCTGGTGATGTTTATTATTATTCATTTATTAAAGTACACCTTCTCGTATCGTATCGGCTTCTATGTATAATATATCTTAAAAACTACACTACCACTATCACACACACACATACACACTGCTACAATACTACTTTCTTGATGATGATTTATATTTATTTATTTAATACTATAAGCACACTATTGTAGAGAGGCGGAGTTAATGCCATAGCCATTTTCCACCAGCCAACCTTTGGGTGCTACAGAGCCAAACATTGGTAGGTGCAATTACGAAAATTGAAAAATAAATATCTTCTATATAAATAAAACAAAGTCGGGTTAGTTACACCATTTTATAACTCAAGAATGGCTGGACCTATTTATGATCTTTGACTTATTGGAGTTCACTCCGCCCCGAATAGCAACTATTAAAAAAATTATGATAATTAATTTTCTCATGCATTCGTTCTTGTTGATTCTGAGGCGGTACGAAGTTCACCAAATCAGCTTGTTTTTAAATATAAACCTTTAGTGACTGCCCAGTCACTTTTAGGAGGATGGAAACAGTGCTGTGCCCAGGCCTAAACTAAGGTTGAAAAAGACTAATGATTGAGTTGCGATGAACAAAGTTGGAGATTTGTTTGTGGACACAGGCCTCGAGCAGTTTGGATAGGAATTACTTATACTAAGTTAGCAACCATTTATTTATCACTGAATACTGCCAATTATTTTGGTTTTGAAATCAGTTTAAATGGACATTTTGCCCGTTACATTTGTTACTAAAATCAACAATAACCATAAAAGCAGAACTATGTTCCAAAAGTTGTTCATATGTTTATGCGGATGAATTTTTTTATGCCCTTTGATTATTTCTCCTCCTTTTTATATAATTGTACATATTTTTTTTTTAATACTGTTAGCTTTTAAAATTATGTTTTAATGTACCTTGATGTAAATAATTAGTACCTAGTTCTTTAAAATTTCTTGAAATTGACTAGTGTTAATAAAACTCGATTTACAAACTTGTTGTCGAAATCAATGAACTTTTACTATATTCAAGGCCATGAATGGTAGTGGAGGGAAATTACTTCGCAGTCATATTAATTATTTATCCTTTCACGACAACATGAGTACGTAACATCCTAGAAACCCGAGGTTTCTATGAAAACTATCTCACAAAGAAATTCATGTTATAATATACCTATTCATAAATGATATTTTAATTCAAGAACTAGCACTTGCCCGGCTCTTGTGGATATCGGAAAATATCCCACGGGAATGACGATCAGAATTATAAGTATATGATTATCTAGATTATAAACTCTCTGTGTGCCAAATTTCATCTAAATCTGTTCAGCCGTTTTTGCGCTAATCCGGAACATACCTACATCCAGATTAATGAACAAACATTCTGAAAACTATTTTTTTGGCAGCAGACTCGCACTTACACTGAGCAATTACTTTTTCTCAAAAGTATTTAATGTACAGTTTTCTTAGAATTATATTAAAGTAGACTTCGTTACTATTTAATTATACGTACTAGCTGCGCCCCGCGGTTTCACCCGCATACGTTTTGATTCTGTGGGAATATCGGGATAAAAAGTAGCCTATATGTTAATCCAAGGTGTCAGCTACCTCCATACAAAAAAAAATCAAAATTGGTCCAACCGTTTGAGCGTGAAGAAGTAACAAACATATAAACACACACACACACACACACACACAAACTTTCGCCTTTATAATATTAGTGTGATATTTATCATTTTCAAAATCTAGGTTTGACTTTGTGATTTTGAAAAACTCAATTTAATAACTTTGCACAGCCTACACACGAATGTAAATAGACCAAACCCACATCTCGAAATAAAAAAAAAAGAACTCTCATCATAAAATCTAGATTTTATCAACACCTAAAAATAAAAAATGAGAGTCCCTATTCTAGATATTTTTACCGCCGAATTCGACTAAAGTTAGATGAAAGTCACTTTCTAGTCTAGCAGTTAAAATGAGACCTCTGCCATTTGTTTAAACGAACTCGTGAAGCTACGATTGGCTGATAAGATGTCGATTTCCTATTTGTTCGATAATAGGATTGCAAAACCGCGGAAGGCTCGGAGAAACCGGCTCCGAGCCATCTCGTCTTGCGTCACAGAGGAAGCGTTTGACATATTCTGTGGGCTTAGTTATAAAAGACATTATTTTTAGTTTACAACCTTTTAGTTCATGACTAAATACGTTAATCTAGTTAGTCAAGTGTTGGTACCAATACTGACAGTAATAATAGGTACGAACTAAATAATAAGCTAATGTATTTATTAATGTCAGACAATAATCATCGTAGTATCGCCAACATATTCCCTATTTTGTAATTATTGACTTGCCTATACATACGTAATCGCTTATAAGGATGCCACTTCTAAAAGACCATTACACCCTTTTAACATAATTAACCAACCAATCCGCCTGCCAAGCGTGGCGATTATGACAAACCCCCCCAAAATTGGGGGAGGCCTATGTCCAGCAGTGGACGTCTATCGGCTGAAACGACGAACATAATTAAATCCTATCAGAGGGGCAATTCTCGTAATTTTAAGAACTTTCACAGTCTGCCGGTCGATTCTGTAAAAATCTCACCGTGATAACTTAGGTGATGTGACTTTGTTTTTGCTAGGAATTGAGACTATTGACAGCTCACTCCACGCTCACTTCACCTAAGTTATCACGGTGAGATGGTTACAGAATCGCACTGCTGATCTCGTCTCAATCTGTCAAAAATACCTCTAATTTCCCTACATTTTTGACATGTTTTTGACATTGTCGCTGAGATGAGATAGCGATTAGATTTTGAAAGTTTTAATTACGGAAATTTACTTCCAGGTTTCTATGTTACTCTACGGTATAACAATACAGTAAAATCGATCTCTTAACGGTACCTCAGCTGAACACGACATACAAATTTCAACACAACCAAAGGGCGAGCTCCACCACGTTCGGCAGATTGGTCGGTGATCATAGTTCTTTGTTAGCACATAGGTAGACGGTACTGCTCATAACATCACACCCACCTCCTCAAGCTTGGAGCTTGTAATAAGTTAGTTTGCCCTGCTTATTTCCACACTTTTTGTTTCAACTTAGCTTAATAATAGCCTCTAAAGTTTACTTGTAACTTTGGTTCCTAGAAACTTAAGGATTGCTAAATGTTAGCAACAATGAAGCACATTTAACCGTTGGTTAATAACAAATAAGTAGTTTCCCACAGCATCGAAGTTGTTAGAGCTGTTGTAATCTTTCGCTTAGACGGGAATAAAGATTAAAGTATTTGCTAATGTGAAATAAACGTTCCTCGATGTTTGGCGCTGAAACACCAAGCAATGACATACCCATGGATTGATAAGTTTAACTGATGAATTTTTAAGAGATCGATTTTACTTTATTGTGTAAGTACCGTACCGTAACCTGAAGGCTAATTTGAATTCTGTACAGACTGACTTACAGTTCTGTGTGTTTATTCTGTTTTATCAGGTCTGTAGTATACCTATGCAACCGGCTTGCATGTATGACTGTAAACAAAGCAAAGCGAGTATGTAGGGATCGTAGTAGATGGCATTCTGTAGTTCACCTATTCCTACCCCTAGGCAGGGGTTTAGGGGTAGGAATAGGTGGAATAAGTGGGTAGGATAGGAATCCTACCCCCGTGAGATGAAGGTGTCAGTTTATGTATGTTCTGTACAAACGAAGCGTGTCTTTAGTAGAAAATAACTAGCTAAAATTCCGTTTCCATTTTATCTATAAAACTTAAAACATCACAAGTTTTTTTTTCTGGAATAGCTTATCCCATTTTGCAAAAAATAATGTGCAAAAAAGATTCGTGCCTTACTGATAGAAATAAAACCACATCTAAAGCCACACTATAATAATGTTCACATCAACAATAACCATAAGTATCATTAGTTAATGTCATAATTACTTCTGGCACAAGTGACAGCATTGGTAATATTCACACAATCGCACTTTATGTTAATTAATTCTCATTCGTATTGAATTCATGAGGAAATTGCGGCATTGGCAATGAGATTATGATCAAGGATGATGTTATAATAGACATAGGTACTGGTACCTACATATATAGAATGACATTGAAAGAACATGATTATAAAACGGATCAGGCTAGAATGGTGTTGTTTATTGGGATTGTGACAATTTTATCATTTCCTCTTCAAGTTCATTTCGAAGGCTTTCTAATAAGATAAGGTCGCAGATAAGGTTACCTAGGCTTAATGTTTGGAAATCAACAATAATAAACAAACATGGTGGCTTTGTAAGAAATGTTTACTCTAATACGTAAGAAATGAGATTATTAGCTAAAAATACCACAAATATCTAACAAAGACCTAATTAGCAAGCGGAAAATAAAAATAAAAAATATATAATTTCTTAACTAATTATAATTCTATACCAATAATATTATAAATTTATAATTCTATACTAATAATATTATAAATAGATAACATTTTTGAGTTTGTATTAAGGAGGTAATCTCCGAAACTACTCATCCGATTTTAAAACTGATAAAAAGCTACACTATTGTCGAGTGCCATAGGATATGTTTTATGTTAAAACACGTCACACGTCACACAAAAGCTAGTATTAAATAATTAGTCAAGAAACTTGATAAAGAATTAGTATTATTTATTACTTCTCTAATTACATAAGCAAGGTCGAGCATTACAATCATTTGAAATTCGATTACGGCTTCTGTTCGACTATTATCTAGTTCCTGACTATTTAAGCTAAATTAAGATATCATGACTAGATATAATTTAAAATACAAGACCATTTTAAAATAGAAACAAACAACAGGAAGTATTTTTTTTGTTTATGAACTTAATAAAAGTGAACAATTTTAATATAATTATATAAAGTACCTATATATTTGCGACTTTTTAAGCTAAAACAACAAGAAATTCCTATGGTTTGTATCTCTATGAATGTGATCTATTTTATTTAAGATAAGATATGTAAGGTGCATATATGGCAAATTTAATAATACCTATCGTAAAAGTTAATTATCTCATTTATAAATATTTGAACTATCAAACGTAAAAAAGCATAAATTCCTCAAGATCAAACTAAAGAATTGTTATTCTTTGATGAATGATGATGGCTTCAAAACATTTTATAGGCAACTGTTTATGCAATTGAATCTGAAATAGTCAGCCAATAAAATTGAGATTTTATATTTTACCAACTTGCCTACTAGATACCTAAACTAGAACCTCCTTTCTACCTCTAATCAATTTAATCGAAATTAAACTACTTTGGTAACAGTACACGTTTTATCAATCTAAAGCAAAATATTTAGTTAATAATTACTTCGGGAGATAGCACTATTAAATTAGCACCTATTCCTTTTACTAAAGCCGAAATTAGAATTGCTCAATCCTTGATAACTGTTCAATACCTCAAAGCATACTTCGAACATTATCACACTGATATTATAAAGGCGAAAGTTTGTAAGTGTGTGTTTGTTACTTCTCCACGCTCAAACGGCTGGACCAATTTTGAAAAAAATATGTATGGAGGTAGCTGACACCCTGGGTTAACATATAGGCTACTTTTTATCCCGATATTCCGACGAGATCGACACTTATGCGGGTGAAACCGCGGGGCGCAGCTAGTTTCTCATAAAGCCTGATTTAACTGAATTCAAATATAATAAGATGGATGACAAAGAGTAGCATGCATCAAGATACGCGGCCGCTGAACAATCTTAATTATATTAATTACATCAGATTGTCTACTAAACCATTGTTTAATGTAGCATATGTACGATCTAATCTGAAGCAGTTAGCGTCGACGGCGACTGCGCATGACCACCAAGGCTAGCCACTCGCAAGCAACTACTTTCGCCTTTTAACCACCCGGGCCGCTAAAATGTTGCACACGTTTTGCGATACAGATTACTGTAAGGATATAATATGTCAAGTAAAATGTAGTATTTTGCAGTTTGCAAAGGGTATTTATAAAGCCTCCTAAATGTTGCAAAATGTATGGATTTCTTGCAATCGTGAAACAAGTTACGGTTGCACTGTGCACTTATTATTATTATCATTTATTGGTACACACTAAACCAGTTATTGGGTGATTAATATCGAACCAAATACGTTCAGAAAAGACGTTTTCCGGCTTTATGATTTATTAATTAATGATATCTACTTACTTTGCTTAAGTAACTTAAGGAAATATATATTAATATTAATCTATATACCTATACATAATACAAAAACGTTTATTATTTTTAATATTGTACACGTGGCTTTACAAAGAAATAAATCATAAACATAAATCAATCATGGTATCATAAATTCAAGAGGCGCGTTGGTTTTCTGTCACGACATGCGTACGCGACACTGCGACAGAGATTACATCGAACCAGAGCTCAGCATGAATTATTCATATTTGTACGAGTAATGCTCGGATGCATTAGAATGTTGGTGCATAAAAGCAGCGATGAGCGGAACAAGAAACAAATAATAACCTTCTAAGTTAACTTTTGGAACGGAGTTTTGGAGTTTATCGCACATTATACTCTGCACACTTTTGTTTCGTAACAGAAATGTCGTGATGGTCAAAGTGTTATACTTTTTTCGATCTAGTTACCATTCGCCAAGAGTGCAAAAGCGAAAGGATCTTCGTTCTAACGGGATGTTGCATATCACTTCTAGAATGTTTTTTTAAACGGGATTTTGCTTTGGACTACCCATGACTAAGATAATAGGAACAGACTGTATTGTCGTTGGTTTAAAAATAAGACAGGTGCGTGCAGTAGCCAATTTGTTTCACTTAATTTTTAACGAAATAAATATTTTAACAAACACTTTCACTGTTTTAAAATTTTAACTGTCATACTAATTAATTGAATTCGTTTGTTGAAACAAAACACGTAACATTGAAAAGTAACCTTTCCAAGTTTATTCACTAAAAATGTAAAAAAATATACTTGAATAGTCTTTTAAATTAATTTTAATGCGAATATAATTTAATTCAGTATGTAGAACTAAACAGCATCAGTCCAGCAATCTGAGTAGCGTTGCCCCAACTATATTGAGGTCAGCTTCCAGTCTAACCAGATGCAGCTGAATAAAAACTTTACATGGAGCGATTGCCTATCTGATGTCCACGAGCCAGTTACTGAGTAATACAACACCCCTTGGTAAGAGTGGTTGTCAGTCTTTTAGGTTTCTCACAAGCTGTAAGGACTATCAAAGATCTGCGAAAGACAGCCAGGACTAACGGTTAAACTTGCTTTCCGTCACGGAGGGGTCTCGATATGTGATAGATGGTCACCCATCCACGAACCGACCGCGGTAACTGCAGCTTAACCTTCTGTCGACGTTCGGCTGTTATTATTATTTAGCCACAAGCCCCTCACAGCATCAGTCATACATACATAGTCAGCCTATAATGTTCTCACCGCTGGGACACGGGCCTCCTCTCTGTGAGAGGGAGTGGGCCGTAGTCCACCACGCGGGCCCACTGCTGGTTGGTGGATGTCACATGTCTTCGAATTTTTGGTTCTAGGACAAACCGCAGCATCAGTCAATAGTTCTTAATTTTGTATTAGGTACTGTAACTGATTTCAAATACTAATCTGACAGATTTCATAAAGATCAATGCTTGAGTACTCTATCGTCCCAGAATATCCAAAGATGATGTAATAACTAATGTTCGGGATCTTGAAGAAAACCACCTTTTGCACTTCACAATTTAATTATAACACTGTTTTACATTTTTGTATTATTTGATTTCACTCAATAATGTGAGAGCTATAAGAGGCGTGCGCACTCTCTTCGTCGTGAAGATAGAAGGCTGAGCCGACCAACTGTCAAGCCCATATTTATTTTGTCAACTATGACACATGACGTTGACATTACTAAACAACTAATTAATGAGGCTTAGGCTTAAAGTTTCACCACCATAATCTTATCGCATCATAATCATCAAGCGCAATTTAATAACAGGTTTACCTAACACCGATTAGGTTAGTTACTCGTAGTTGTAAAGGTTATATCCGTGGGAAAAATCTATGAGTTTCATTCAATCCCGCATTAGATAAGTACACAACTGAGTAGTTTAATACATAGCAGAGCATATCCTGTTTTTCTCATTACAATCGTTTATGCGTGCTTACACCATAACACGTAGTTATAATTGTTTCGTTATCATGTTTTATATCAAGATTAGAACGAACATCAAAAAAAACAACAACATTTCAATCTTGTTAGCGTGTCCATGGCAAAAATAGCATGAAAAAATAAATAGTTTTTTAAAGTTGTATAAGCAGTTCTTTCTAAAGATCACATATTTCCTTGGAAGGGCAGCCTTGGACTGGACACACACACCCAAGAAAATGTTTGCGGCTTTTAAGCTTAACATTTTAATGTAGGGAGGTTTTAACCAACTTTTTTTCAAAACAAAAAAAAAACGTCTTGTTTCATTTTAGCGGCCCAACACACATTATCAGTCGGTAATATCATTTGCTACGTATCGCAAGGTCACGGAAAGTATAACAGCGGCCAGTTCTTTTATATAACGTTTAGTATAATTAGTGTTCATAATAACCAGTTGCACATGTTACAAATACATTTTATTATTTCATTTTGTTGATATGAAATTGACATTGCAATGTTAGGCGACATTGACTTCCTAATTCGATCGACAAAATGACATTCAAACTGAAAACATAAATCTGTTTTTATTCATTTGAATGTCAATTTAGTATTCAGACCAAAAATATTGGCACGAATGATTTTTCGAACCAAATGGATTTTGTTCAAATTAATCTGATAATAAACTTTTAAAGATTGCGCAGATTCTCTCATAATTCACCACTCTTATTACTATTCTCTAACCTAAATCTAAAGAAGTTGACCTCCTAGGTACAACACTAGGAAAAGAGTAAAATCAGAATTCAAAGTCATTCAAATTAGACTAAGAATCAGCACTTTTCGAACGTCAAAATTAAATAAGCCAGTCCCCCAAAACGCTTGCCCTTCAGTAGGTACGAAGATCACTAAAAAACAATTATCCTAGGGGGCCTAATATATTTATAATCAGGTAATAAAGTCGACAGACGACAATTCGACAATGTGACCATAAGTTTTCTTTCATAGATTTTTGTTTTACTAAACAGCACTTACTTGTGGACGAATATGTCGCAGAATTAAACCTACATAGATAACAAAGAACCCACATCTATCCCAAAATTACGACTAATATAAAGTCACCTGCAGTAAATAATGTGCCTTGTCAACAATTTAGACACGCTACACCAAAAACAGACATCCTAATCTAAATAATGACCTACCCACCGCTACACTACAAGCCACTACAATTGAACGAAGATGTTCTCCTAGAACATTCGCATTGTAAAAGTAAAAGTGCTCGAGGTTGTTGCTTCGGTGGCCGACATCTGCGATGACGTTGCTTCACTCACAGCGCTATTCATCTGGAGCGCGATAAACGCAATTCGTGTGCGATTGTTTTGTAGTTTTGTGTGAAAATTGGTGTTTGTATCTTGTTTTAGGTTGAAACCTGCATGTAACGAGGAAGGAGTAGGAAACGCATGTGACTAAAAGAGTAGTGGATATGGATAGAGAGGGAGAGGAAGGCCAAAGAACTTGGTTGGAATGTATGAGGAAAGATAAGGGAGTGAATGATAGCGTGACTGTTCACCAATTAGGTACACAATTGTCAGGTCGGAGGGAGTATGATGCGATTTTTCTTACTTTTGATTTTCGTTAAGTCGTAAAAAAAACCAATTAAACTACAAAATGCCAAAATCATTTAGCGGCTATCTATTTTGTGGTAACTTAATTACACTAACCTTGCATCTAGGAGTCAAAAATTGCCTAAAAAGCTAATAAATACATACAAACTTCTAACTTATATATCTCATTTCGGCCTGAGTTTAGAGATATGCAGGTCGAATATGTTCGTTTGTTACACTATTCTGTAGTAGAAAAACAAGATTTGGTTGATGGCCGCGAGAAAAAAAAATGACGCCAAATTCCACACTAAAATTGGCATTGTCCTTTATCATCATCATTTCGGCCTAAAACCGTCCACTGCTGGACATAGGCCTCCCCCAAGCACCACCACACACAATTTATCATCATGATTCATACTGTTGACCGTAATTGATCTTTTGCAAGATTATTCAAGGTCAATAGTTTCTTCTTATTTCTCACAGCATGCAGCTTGCCCCACCAATATTCCTCTACCTCTATTTTTTATGTAGGATTTCTCCAGTTCTTTTTACCTAACTATAACAAGACTCCTAGTTTTGACTATTAGTCAATCAGTATGCGATTGTTTTGTAGCTGTGTGGAAGTTTTTGTGGGATTTAATAGATAAACTAGCTGCACCCAGCGGTTTTACCCGCATAAGTGTCGATCCCGTCGGAATATCGGGATAAAAAGTAGCCTGTATGTTAATCCAGGGTGTCAGCTACCTTCAATTTTATCAAAATTGGTCCAGCTGTTTGAGCGTGAAGAAGTAACAAACATATAAAAACACACACACACTCACAAATTTTTGCCGTAATAATATTAGTGTGTTGACGATTAATTTGCAATAGATAATATTGCAAATTATTAAAACACTTTGAATAAAGTCAATAAATTATACAAAACTTGATGAGGTTGGTGTTTCCTATCCGACTACTCTGAGATGAAACATCGGTACAAACTTGGAGGTCACAGTCTCTTTTAAAGACCAGACATAATCATGGTCAAGCCAGACAGATAAGGTGAAAATGAGGACCCTGCGGTTAAGTGTCTAAGATGGTTTTTCGGGGAAAGAACCATACAGATCTGAGTACTTGGTTTTAAGCTTGGGGCGTGGTTTTGTATTAGCGTCATGAGTCTAATCAGTTCTCATTGGATAGAAGTTTATTTAACAAAGACATCAATTTAAATTCGTGAGGAAGGTTTCCTACGTATTTCTCCTACCTCACCTTTTGCTTTAACATCATCTCAAAGTTCTTCATTTTCAAGGTCTTAAAATTTATCTATAAAATGAATAGTATCTTCTTCTCTTTTAGTATCCAGCTTGCTTGAATGCTGCCATTTCTTCTTCCTTTATGTAGTCTTGCTCCAGATCTTCTTACGCAACAATAACAAAACTCCTAGTTACCTAGTTATTACTATTTCTAACTCTGTGCTACTATTTCGTAACTCTCAACGCTATTCACCTGGTACGAGATAAACGCAATAGGTATTACGATTGTTTTGTACTGCTAGTTCGTATGTACAGATTGGTGCTTCCTATGTTATTGTTGTAGAATGACTTCCTACATTTGTCGCGGTACAACAGTAACAAATAAGATTTAGTTTTTCATTTATCTCAGTTTTTAAATCTTCAATTGCTTTCCATCTTCATTCCACCACCTTCTTTTGTTTCCCATACTCGCTTTTTTTTGAGCCGTGGTTGCCTGTAATTGAGTGTGCATTACAGGATAATGTATAATATACAAGTTTTATTATTGTAAAATATAATTGTAATGTATCTGGTTGGTAATTGATTTCAAATTTTAAAGAATGTGCTATCTGCCAGGTTTAAAATCTTCAAAAGCTCTTACTTTAAAATTAGTCTTCATTCCAGCAGCTTCTTAGGTTTTCCATTTTCAATGAGTGAGTTGTGAGTTCTATGTACCATATAGCTACCATTTACCTGGTATTAATATGTCTTTTATTGACTTGAATGTGCCCTGGCGGCTGATAGTATGTCATGCTCACTCAATTGTCTCGCTGACGGTGGCGTGTGTTTTGAATCATTTAGCTCCTTTCAAAACGGTTGAGCTGAATGGTGCTGATCTATGCGTCATGTTCGTGAACGGGCGCCGTCAGTTGGGGCTGGTCATCTCTTAGCTGCCTCGGCTTATTTTTAATTATTTTATTTTTGGATTGTTGTTTTGTTAAGTACCTACTATTTGTTGTAATCTGGACGCTTATAACGCGTACGTCGTTTTTATTTTTTACATCGTTCTCACATTATAAAATTTTAAATTCAAAAGTAATGATGTACAATACAATGTAATATTTATGTATAGCATAATTTAAAAAGAGTGTCCATGGAGTTTCTTACCCGTTCTTCTCCATAGGTACCTACGCTTTGGAATGGGCAACTAGCTTCATATTTTCTGACTGACCGACTTCTTGACAGTTCAAAAGTGCCTGCTAATGGTTTAATTGAAATAAATGCTTTGAGTTTGAGTTCAATTTTTGCTATAAATTCGACCACTATTCATGATACAAATAAATGCTGAACAATATAACTAGCATGTAATGATATGCAGCATATAATTGTAGTATGATTTTGTTCATTTCCTGATCGGAAGTAAGAATAGGAACCGTACCGCTTGAAACGGTATAAGTGAAAGATTCTACTTGTTAGTTAACAGTGTGCTAGGTGAAAGTGTTGCCATAGGTCATGGAGTAAAACTGACCTTTCACGATTTATCTGTAGCGTCTAAAGCAGGTGCATAATGGATTGTAGGAAATGAAGCAACATTTATTTGAGGATACAGTTTGCCGAATTAGGAACTCGATAGTGATTTGTATGATGATTTATCTGGAAGTAATATTTGTCTTCAAATAGGCAGAAACTACAGAACGCCACCTGCGATACTTGAATGCTCCTTTTGCTATGTTTACATGAGTATGTATGTGTACGTAATATTTGTCTTACAGATTTTTGCTACCGTTTTCGTTTAGTAGCCTTATAGGAATGTCCGTTCTGTCAGATTCTTCTGAGATTTGATACTTTAAATGTAGAGACTAATTTTACCTCAAGCACTTTCAATTATAGCCTAAGATTAGACCTTTGATTAGTCTTTTGCTTTTCTGATTACCAATAATTAACGTTTCCAGGGTACCCTTGATAAGATGACAGTTATTTTGACATACATTATGAGGTAACTTGGACTTATCTATCTAAGGACTGATTTTACCAAAGTCAGATATCATTTATCCCTGGAATAAAATTGACTTCTGACAGTTCTAGTATGGAAAAACTGTCAAAAATCTAAGTTTTTTCTCAGAATAAGACTTATTCTGGGTATAAAAGTTTGGTGAAATTCGCCCTTAAACTAATAATAAAGCTGAAGAATTTGTTTTTTTCTTTGAACGCGTTGAACTCTGGAACTAACAGTTTGGGTTTGAACAATTGTTTTAACATTTCAGAGTCTAATTGTTGAACAAGGTTAAGCAAGCACGGTGCTTGTGCCTTCTCCGTATGAGAAGAGACCTTTGCCCAGCAGTGGGACAGTAATAGACTGTTATTGTATATTATTAATAATCTTGGGGGTTATGGCTAGGTAATAACAGCCGCATGGGTCGATCGATCAGGTTAAGCTACGCTTGCTGCGGTTGGTCCGTGGATGGGTGACCATTTTTACATACCAAGACCCCTCCGTGCCTCGGAAAGCACGTTAAGCCGTTGGTCCCGGCTGTCTGCTTGACATTCGTTGCGGGGCGTCAGAAGCCCGAAAGTCTGACAACTAGTTTTACCAAGACGTATTACCCAGTAACTGGGTTGTGGAGGTCAGATAGACAGTCGCTCTATGTAAATGTAATACTGGTATTACTATTCAGCTGCATCCGGTTAGACTGGAAGCCGACCCGAACATAGTTGAGAAAAGGCTAGGCAGATGAGGAGTCTTGACGCTTGATCTTTCTTTTCTATCCTAGCTTATTTTTATTAGCACTTAAAAGGTGTTGTAATAGATAACTCAAGAAGCTAATAAATATCTATATATTGCTTTAATCTTTGCAGGCAATCAATTTGTCTATTAATAAACAAACGATATAAAATTAAGGAACATTTAACTTGTCGAAATATCTTGTAAGTTTGTTAAGTGAAGAATTAAAAGGATTGCGTTCATTAAGTTTGCCCAAGCTGTGTTTGGAAATCAGTTAGTACATAGGAAGATTACCTACCGTAGTTTATATTATTATTTATACTTTAATAAATATCAAGATTACATGAAGGTAATTAATTAGCATGATTCATTTTATGAGTATTTATTTATGTGCATATAATTCATTGCTTTATTTATCTATGTTAGGTAAAATCATGAAACCACATAATACCATAGGAACTAATGCTTGTTTTTTGAGTAGTTTACAATCATACGATTCCTTAAATGAGATAGGATTGGTATAGATATGATATCTACCGACAAAACCTACATATAATTTATCGTTTTGGCTTTGTTTACGTAATTGCAGAGCCTGAATAAGCAGGACATCTTAGGTCAAGACCTAGGTAAAAATACAGAACATACCACACTTAACTTTGTCTAAGTCACACACAGGACAAAGCCTTCATGACCTTAGCTTATGAAAACAGATTTCATTTACCTACTAATTAATCATTCTGCCGGAGTGTGAACCAATTAGTCTAAGTACTAGCTTCGACCAATTGTTTCATTTACGGCCAATTGTCGGCGACCTCACTCACATAGGGTTGCAACACGTCTCGCTTCAACGCACGTTACACACGCATGTTATTAGATCGAAAGTGCAACCTCGAATTAGCTCTTGCCAACCCTTGATCGTTGAATCGTTGTTGATTGGTTAATACGTGTTGAAAATGTCGTTACGGGTGTTTTAATATGGGGGTTAAATAGTAAATGGTTTTGACTGAGGTATCAAATAGTATCAATTTTATTTTCTTTTCTGATTTTGACGTTCGAAAGTGTTTGTATGTGCCTTTTTGAAATTAATTATTTGACTTTGATTTTGAAATATTAAGAACCTGTACACCAGTAGGTATTGCCTTTAAGCCAAATAAACCTAAAATCTCTGGTAATTCCAAAAATAATTTTAGCCTAGTTTATTAGGCAAAAGAGACATGTGACCAATTTAATAGGTACGCTAAATGAAAGAAATAAGAAGAATACTACATTTAATTATTTCCTTTCCTATGAAGTAATTTACCGAACTCGAAAAGTAAAAGATACCTGTGATATATTCAGTAGCGATAACTTAGAAATCTACCACAAGAACTCGAGTAATAAACCATACAAACGACTTCTATCAATCAATCAATCGTAATCAGTACGAACAGCTCGAGTTAATAACTCACGGAGCTTGATAGGTATCTTTAACATCAAATGGTTATGGTCCGACCTTGTTAGGAACACGGATGTCTTGAGAAGGGCTAATTTCTGAGCTTTGAGATCTCTCTAATAATAATAATCATTTTATTACCTTAGTTGCCTACTAAGGCCCATAGATAGGGCCATACACAAATAATTTTAAACAATAATAAACTAATAAATATTAAAAACCTTAAAACTATGACTAGACACGTAACGTTGTCGGCGTCGTGATTCGCTGCGTGGTGTCTCGTAACCATCCTCGGAAACTTCAATATACGACACCTTTCGGCCAAAAGTCCTCATTCAGTCCGGTCTGTAGATGTTGATATAATGCATCGTCTACTGCGCTGGTCTGGACACGTTGTGAGGATCTGATGCCTGACAAGAGGGCAGCAAACCTTATGCTTAAGGACTGCAAACAGAAACAAGTTGGTTCCTCAGATACAAAGACGTTCAGAAAGAAAAGATCTCCTAGTCAAGACATTAGCCACAAAGAGCACACATTTGTAACTCATAGCCATCAAAAGCAGAAATAGTCAAGGTAGCCTAGCATATAAGATGTTAATACAATTTGAACAGGAATCGCTTAGCAGCGCCATCTAGCGACGCTTGTCAAAGTAAATTGTGATTTTAAAATAATGTATTAAAATTGACCATCTTTTGTTTCAGCAAGCGCTGGTATCCTGTTGGAGCATGCACCTGCGTGCCCTGAGCAGTATGGAATTCAGGTACCTTTTTAATATAATTTTTAATTAGTGTTAAGAGTCCACTGATAGATCAATGACTCAAATAATGAAAGGTGAAAAGAAAAGCGGTAAAAGAGTAGTGGCTTCATTTTATTTGTCCATGATTACGAAAACGGATTGGTTTTCGCCATTTTTTTATATCAACAATAAGTCAACAACAACAACAATAACGCGTCGATGCTTCTAAAGACAACTTCGGAGCCAATATTTTTACCACCATGGGAAAACGCAATTTTATTTATTTATTATTAATTTATTTATTAGGTATTCAAACTTATATCTATCTTTACAAATATTTACGTTCTCTCATAAAATGATACGTGCCAATGGCTGCACTACTCAAGGACACAATCCTGGTTGCTCAATTACTAACATGTTCCTCTTCTCAACTTCCAGGCCTACGCCCACCCTGAGCTCTGCGACCAGTTCTTCCTGTGCACCAACGGCACCCTGACTGTAGAAACATGCGAGAACGGCCTCCTGTTCGACGGCAAAGGCGCCGTACACAACCACTGCAACTATCACTGGGCTGTTGACTGTGGTACCAGGAAAGCTGACTGTGAGTGGCATATGCTTAGATTAGTCTATCATTTAGCGGTTTCAAGTTTCGTCGATCTAATTTTTTTTTTCTATTTGTAAAGTTATGTTTGAAGACTGGGTACATATTACCATTGAGCCTGTCTTCTCGAATTGGTGATGTCGAAACTCACTTGGCAATTTTAGCTGCACTGTGTAGACATACTGTATCTATAAATAATGCTTAGGAAGAAGAAATGGACCCCTTCTAATATTATTTACATCAGGAAATGAATAACTTGAAATTAAAGTTCCATGTTGTAAAACGTCAGTGTTTAAGAACAATTCATTCTTATTCAACACGATCATCATAAAAGACAATGGTAAAAGTTCAATTTGGTCAAAAGAGAGTGACCAAAAGTCGTAGCAAAAAGTCTCATGCATCAAGATCAAAATATTGTAGTATTTATTTTGATATTTTTTTACGACATTACACGTCGGGGATTTAATTTTTGAACAGGGAATTTAATTTAAAGTAAAAAAAGTGTTGATATTGTTTTATTCCCTTTACATGACGTTCCGTTTCAAATGAACTGATATGACCTTGAATTTTGAAAGTGATGTCTTACAAGAAACATGTAAAAAATTATACTTTGTCGATTCTACATTAATTAAAAATAACTAGAATATAATAGGCTGCTTTTTAGAGCAATAATGGCCGTTCGTGTCAAACAAAATGAAGTAGGTACCTAGTTTTTAGGTTATTTCGATTTTTTTGAAAATGTTCGAAACCCGGGTTTTGTTTACAAAAAGCGCTTTTGTAAGAGTTAATATGATAAGTGTAATCTGTAAAAAACAAAGTTTAACTTTGATGCAGCGCGGTACGGGATTCCATACATCCATCAGCATTGTCCTTTGGACCAATCACATAATACATTTTGTACAGTGTCCTTTTTACAAAGAACAACTTTGTCAATCGCAAAACACCGTCTATAATTTTCTTATCGTTTTCTAATTTCCAGTGGTACCTCTATCATCTCCTGGCTGCGAATACCAGTTCGGCATCTACCCAGACAGCGATGAATGTTCCACCAGCTACGTTAAGTGCGCATACGGCATCCCCGAACAGGAGCCATGCACCCCTGGCCTGGTCTACGATGAGCGCATTCATGGATGCAACTGGCCTGATCTACTCCAGCCTTTCTGCAACCCAGAAGGTAATCGAGCATCTTTATAGATATTATTCTGAGTCCTAAAATATTAATATTGAATTGTAAGACATTACATTTGATGAAAGACATGATTAATTTTACTTAGCAATTCTCACTGCGCCAGTTGATTATATGAAAAGATATCCATTGATCGCCGAAGCTTCTATTAGCATGACTAGTAAATAACAGCTCTAGTGGTATAATTGTCAACATGAAAGTCCCAAATTCAATTGAACCTGTTTCCAGAAATGTATATAGGCCACAATTCAGCTCTTTTGAATAAAAACGCTACTTGAGTTGGATTATTTCAATAAGGGCTGATTTTTCAATACCTAGTCAGATAACTTTTATCTGAGGAATAAATATTACGGTTTGACAGTTTTTGTACAGAAAATATGTCAAACTGTCATAATAATTCTTCAGATAAAAGTCATCTGACTATTGAAAAATCAGCCTTAGGTGGAATTATTAAAATCAAGTATTTACCTTGTTCTACTTCTTATTAGGTACTTGACTTTAAATCCTACAGATGGCGCCACAACAAGTTTAGCACTACTGCCATATTTCTATTTCAGTTTTTAACCAAATTCTTTATCCCAACAGCTGTCGTCGGCTTCAAATGCCCAACCAAAGTGCCGTCCAACTCTCAAGCAGCGAAGTTCTGGCCCTTCCCCCGCTTCCCCGTACCCGGTGACTGCCACAGGCTCATCACCTGCGTAGAAGGTCACCCTCGCCTTATTAGCTGTGGTGAAGACAAGGTGTTCGACGACCAGAGCCTGACCTGTGAGGATCCTGAGCTGGTCCCCCACTGTGGACACGCGTGATTCGATAACGAAGCTTGGTATCGTAAGACGAAAACGAAATTGATGAAATAAAAATAGAAAATCAAAGAGGCAGAATAAAAAAAAATTACCTGCAGTTACTTTATGTGCCAAATAACTACTAAACTTCTACAGTGACAAAAATACTGCTATTCTTAAATCTAAATTGATTTACCCGTTGTATTTGTAAATCGATTAAGACGATTGATGGCACCCTAAGGCTCAATAAAATAATACCTAATAAAAATCTTATAAATCCATAATAATTTATAAACAACCGTTTTCGTTTTGTGATACGTTACTTTTATATTAATTTAATTTCACTGAATGATTGGAATATATTTCCACCGAGTCCTATTTATTCCTTAACCTAAATAACTCCGTGTGATCCCTGTAATTTCCCGAACACACACTAAAAACGAATGATTTGCCAAATACAGTTGATTCGTGAGTGATATTAGTTACCATAGACATATGTATCGATAACCAATAGAAATGTCAAATGTATGTATTTTTCATATAGATTTTTTCTGTAAATATTGCTGCTGAAATAGTGGAAATGTAAATAGAAAGTTATGAGAGAAGAGAAATATATTTAATTAATTAAAGTGTTGTTTGTTTTAACTACTTCGTTTGTCGTCAAGCAAAAAGATCCATTGTCCCCAAGCCTTATACTGTGGAAACCTCTAAAACTTTGGCACAAAACTGTGCAGACAAGAGACTAGTCGGAGAAAAGAGATTATCAATTCTCCGTTTCGCCGATGACGTACCTTCTTTTTTCCTCATCAGCCGCTGAGTTGTGTAACATGCTCGCAGACTTGAACAAGGCAAGCCTAAGATCACAGAGGTTACCCAGCAAGCCGCTAAACTTAAGTGGGATTGGACCGGACATGTCTGCTGCACATCAGATGACAAATGGGCTAAGAGAACCACCGATTAGATTCCACTAAACGCATGATTACAACGCGGCAGGCCGAGATGAAGATGGCGGGACGAGCTCGACTCCTACCAAAAGCGCTGGCTTGCCGAATACAGAATTGTGTGGCAAAGGGAAAGGAAGGCCTTTACCTTACAGTGCTTGGTTTGTGGTACCTACGCCTACGTCGTACGTCTACGCCTAGAAAATAATTATGTTACAGAAATCTGTGAAGATATGAAACGAATATGATACGATGAACACAGGCCCACACAATAATCATAATTCTGGTGTGAGTACGATTCGGCAATGAATATTATGGCTTAACGGAGACGATATAGTAAATGAATTAAACGTTTACTCTTGAAATAGTTAATCCACTGACTTGAAATGTTTTAGTCCCTAAAAGCCAACAATGAGCATAACAGTACACACACTATTTAGGTTTTCTCAAAAGACATAACCTCATCTTCCTAAATTGCTATTTGCTGTTCATCGTCGGTGATCTGTGGATTGTAGAATTGCTATATTACCTACCAAAACTTTACTTGCTGAGAGTTTTTTTAAGTCAGTATGTTCACAGTTATTTAACTTCTGAAGAGCATGTAACCTGCCAACAGCAACCATATTGCAACGAGAATAAAGATCACTGTGATTTTGACAGACTTGTCGGTGGCAGCAACTTAAAAGCAACCTTATTGTAACTAGATCAAAGATCACTGTGATATTGACAGTATTGCATAATCAAAGGTAAACAACTGTGAACTGTGGCTGTGGCACTCCGGGGGCTCGATTTGTGCCCTGTTAATGACAATAGTCTCGCCCCTTATTACCCCTGACTTGAACATAACTTGCAAAATGCTGGTGTACTATAAGTTCACCTCTGTCTAACCATTCAGGGAAAATAAGCGTAATGATAATACATAACTCATCATCTTCTGCCTAGCTTTTTCCCAACTATGTTGGGGTCGGCTTCCAGTCTATCCGGATGCAGCTGAATACTAATACTTTACATGAAGCGACTGCCTATCTGACCTCCACAACCGTTACTGGGTAATACGATACCCCTTGGTAAGACTGGTTGTCGGACTTTCGGGCTTCTGACGACCAGTACCGACTGCCAAAGATCCACAATTGACAGCCGGGACCAACGCAGCTTAACGTGCTTTCCGAGTCACGGAGGGGTCTGATGATAATACATAATTATGATGTCTATAAAATCAAACCAGAGTGTATCCTTACAAAAATACTTTATTAAGCTAGACTACATTAAATGCGCTACTCGTCGTCAACCGCTTTGCTGCCTTTCTGGGGCCTGTTGGGCTTGCGACGGCCACTGCCTGCTGGTTTGGCGGTTGGGGGGTTCTCCAGGGCGTCGAGCTCGGCATCAGTCAGCTGGCCCTTGTACCAGTCGGCGCTGGAAGACAAAAAACATGTGTTAGGTATTGATAATAATATGAGATTGCAAATGTTAATCTTCGCATTTAATTGATAGACCTTTTGAAAACAGAAACTTATTTCTTTTTTGTGTTAACCTCCTCTGGTGACTTTGCCATGACTTTGGTATTCGACATGATTTTAAAACTTGCTTTGAATTGTTTTGTTTTACTTGACATTTACTCGGCAGAACCTTTCGACAGACTTTACAGTGTAAGTCGTATAACAGGGATTTAAGAAAATATAGGCTTTTTATTTAGTTGTCAATAAATAGTGTTCAAAAATTTAAAAAAAATTGTTAGGAAACTTTTTTCTTTGAAGTGTAACTTTGTTGTGCAATGCATTTTTTTTATTCTCTTCTGTTCTCTTCTATTCTCTTCTTGTTTGTACCGTTTTGTAACTTTTTATACAAAAAGTTTATATAAGTGGAAACTTCTGACAACTCGAATGTATTAGCTGTAAGTTTTCTTAAAATTAATAAAATAAAATTAATCAATATTTTAATGGTTCTCCAAAATTCAATCAATCTGCTTAGCCTTTTCCCAACTATGTTGGCGTCGGTTTCCAGTCTAACCAAATGCAGTTCAATATTAGAATTTTACATGGAGAGACTGCCTCCACGACCCGTTACTGGGTAACACGATACTCCTTGGTATGACTGGTAGTCAGACTTCTTTTGGCATCTGAATATACGTAACGACTGTCAAAGATCTTTGAATGACAGCCGGGATCATCGGCATAACGTGCTTGTCGAGGAAAATTGTCGTCATAAAATGACCTGATATTGTTGCTATTCACAACGCGATACATGCGTAGTCTCATCTTTATGCCAATAATGGTAGCATCAAACCTGTAACTTTAATCCTACTTTATCATCAAGAGAGCCTCACCATTCAGGCACCTTCCTGGCCCATTCACACTTCTTCTGGACATCATCGAAGGCCTGGCCAAGCTTGCAGCCGGAACGACGAGGGGTGTTGCCGTTGATGCACACGTAGAAGAACTGGCACTCGTTAGGGTCAGCGTAGCGGGGATGCGTCAGACCGAAAGTCTCGTTTACAGGGGGGCAATCGAAGTCAAATACATCTGTGGATGTATAATAAATAAATACTTAGAACGCATTTTTTTAGCTTTTTTCAAGACTATACCATCTCAGGGTACACTTTAGTCAATAGTGGGTTTAAGAATTTTCAACATAATTATTAATCTTTTATTTGCAGTCCACATTCGAGATAACAGACTTACTTATCCGACTTAGACTTAGACTTATTTAAAGCAGTCAATAATCTAGGGAAGTGGTGCAAAAACACCTCAGCGCAGGTTCAATTTTACAAGTAGCCCTAACGTTTCCATTTTTTATAATCCTTTTGGGTGTTCTCAACTTATAAAACATTAACTAAGCCAAAAAAAAATCAAACATAAGGCAAGATACTTACCAGCAGCGCCACAGCCCTTCTTCTTAGCCTCATCAGGCCACGTGCAGATGCCAGTCTTGTCATTATACACCAAGCCATCTGGACAGGTGATCGCATTGAACTTGCCATCAACGCAGTAGTAGAACTTGCCGCATTCCTTCGGGTCCTCGTGGGCGAAGTAGCCGTTCAGACGGGGGCAGTGCAGTTGTGTGATTGGCGTTTCTGTTGATAAGAATGGTGGTGTTTGACTTATTTTAGGTTTAATAGCTTTATCACTTAACTGTGGACGTCTATAAGTTAGTTTCCTTTTAGCGATAAGGTCGCCCATTGTGTCACCCTATTCTACATTTAAATCTGTTAATTTATGATGTACCAGCACATCAAGCTACACGAAACTGTCAAATTTTCGCAATCAACTTTGAACCTTATATTTTAGCGGTAAAGTTGAAAATCTATTAAATAATTTTGACAGATTGTAGTAGCTTGATGTGCTGGCGTCTGTACATAATAAAGAGAGATATTCTATACGATTCTTACAAGAATTAAAATTGGTACAATCTGAATTGCCTGGAGAATTTGTGGTACATCCTCCGAACATGTGACAATTAATAATGTTGAGCTGAAGATATCTAAGTGATGTTTACATTTAGCCGTGCCAATGTGTCCAGCTTTGTAAACTTAACAGTTTCCTACACAAGAGTCTGACAGTATTTTTATATTATGGTGCAAATAACACTTTTTATTAATAGTGTTTTTATTTGAAATAAGAAAAAAACTTGCATCATTTGACAAGGTCGTACTTCCCTTGAAATTGGAAAGCTGTTACCAACATGATTGAAAACGAAAATCCTCTGAAAACTGATAAATATGATATTTCCTTTCATATGTTGTTCCAAAAGGGGAACAACTTTTTATTGCAGTTGGTTTTAGGGTAACGACAAAACACAACTTTTATTGCTAAAGAAACTGTGGGTAATCCTTTGCTTCTATGTAATAGGTAATACAGGCTGAAGTTCGCAACTCCACGTCAATGCGCGTGTTTTGCGTACCTATACATAATAATAACTACTTCGGCATTCGCTAAAAATCGCCTATAATTAACAAAAAGTTACTGGAGATCCCTGATTTTTTAAACAGTATTTTTTTGTCATCCATCCTCTTAAAGTATATTGCATCAATTACTTTTCATCGAGTGCGAGTATAAAGATCCGTATGTCTATTTTTGACGGACAATAAATTCCGCGTCTTGCCGCCAAGGCCGCGCTTCCCTTGAGTTGTGAAAGTTGTTCCAGCTCTGTGACCTACGGCATTTATGTGTAATCTGTATTCTAATGATGTCACCAACCAGTCACTTTGTGGCTTTATCTAGGGCTGACAGTGGTAGGCGTTGTTGTTTTCATTCAATTGCGTAAGTTTTATAGATCTAGAATACATGTGCTCGATAGGATATTCGTCAGCAAAAATGAAGGACTTCCATACATATATAAATATCATCCCCTATTTAACTACATTATGAGTATGGTATGAATTTTCAAAAATCTTTCCTTAGGGTTCAACCTCGTTATGTTATGATTCTCAACCCAGCATATATATTTTTGTTGCTTTCACCTAATAGAGGCTGCCAAATAAAAGGTACATTATATTCATAGTTATTCCACTGAAAAAAAATCAATCGGATTTGAAAGATTCAAGAAAAAGCCGAATAAATAAATTGGTGTCGCAAGTCTGAAATCTAGCCACAACTTTTGTGGTACTTATGTAGATACTGTAAAAGGGTGTTAAGTGTGACAGCCCTGCGTAATTACATAACAGCAAACATGTTCAAAGCAACACACGTGTCTCCATCGGAAATAGCAACTAGTTAACTATTCAATTCTTGTCATAAATCCTGCTGTTGATTAGCCGACTTCGAAACTGGCTTATATTTATTGATCCCTTAAATTAAAACTATGACTGAATTTCTTACCAACTTGTGATGTAAAAAAACTCAAGTGCGTGACCATCGCTTGTGTCGAATAGTCCCAGTCGCCCATGGATTGCCACCAGGTGGCGTGGGTGGCGAGTGGGAACTTATTGCCCCCACTTCAAATCGCTGTACTTTGCGGCGTGGATTGCCAAACCCCCTCATCGCTGTCTGTCTTACGGCCGCAATGCGCTCACATTTCCAATGAGGTTTTATTAGTAGATAAGTGATTATAAAATAAAGTGATGCAATGGATAGCACGTTGTGGGTGAAGACAACAGACTGGTAGTTTGTAGCATCATTAGCCACCAACAGTAGCCACCATTCGTTGTCAACTAAAATACATCAAGATGACTGGTTGCTCAGCCGCCAGACCAAGGGAGCTTGCTCATAAATCAGCTATCCGTTTGTCAGGCATTGTGACTCCGACCTTCAAACTAACTCCTTCCAGAAGCGACCGGATCCAGCTGACCGAAGACTCAACAAATAGTCTAATACAGGTCTATACACATGTTTTTTTTTTGCGATTTCTATGTAGTATATCCAAATGTAGACAACAATAATTAAAAGGACTTACGGAGCTTAGGTCTCGCCGAACAGTCTAGGTTGAAGGGCAGGTCGCACTTCTCGTCCTGGGAGCTGTAGTCGTTGAACACCATGCCGTCAGGACACAGCTTCTCGATTATATTTCCAGCTCTGAAGAATTAAAGGACATTTATGTTTCAAAAGTATGTCAAGACTGCCCATTGCTTGGGACGCTTCTGATGTCGAGGCAGTTAAAGTCGAGTTTGTAGATGAAAAATTGCATTCCTTGGAACTGTGACTATCCTTATTGTTCAAAGGTAAAGTATTAGCCGAAAAATGGTAATTTATTAAATTACAAATTTAACCAGTCAGTCTATGTAGCACGATACAATAGAAAATCAATTGTGTCCTATTAGCGGAGCTTGAGAGGTCATGAACTCATTTGATTTATTATATACAGACGGCAGAAAATTATTTCATCTGTTCATTGGTACGGTTAGCGTACAATATAATAACGTCAGGAAAGGTTACAGATGCGTATCCATCTTGTAAGACATTTAAGTATATGCATCCTTTCCATCCTGCAAAACACACTCGAAGTGCAAGTAAACAATCTCTTGTTCAAACCACTCAACAATTCTTTGTGCATACTACTTCAAATATCCCTGACTTTAAGCTTCGAGTCAATATCCTTTCTCCGTTAAATATTTGGCAAGGTGATGTATTTATTTACATATCTACCTATTTCTTCATATATCACAAGTTCGATGACCCAACGAGGATAACTATATTTAAAATTACTTTTAGTGATTTCGGGTTTGTAATAAATTATACAAAATTGAAGTGATTTTTTTTTTAAATGAGATTTAGGAGCGAACTTCAAACTTGTTTTTGTAAGAATTTTTGTGCATTTCAAATATTCATGATTCATGTATAAGTTGTGGAGGCAGGTAAAAGGTAGTTTGAATAAGAACCCATCGAATGAGTTGGCAAATGTTTCTTGAATTTTAATTTTACAAAATTATTACTTTCGATTGTTTTATTTTTTTTTGCTTTATTTTGAGCTTCTTTAAAAGAGATCGAAATGTTTTCTGCACTTTTGAAATGTGTCTTAAAATAATCAAGTTGCGGCAACCAAAATAAAGACCAGGGGGCCTAAAATGACCACTTTTGGCAGAATCATAAAAGGATAACATTATGAATCATGACGAAGACAGTCCGTGTTTTTCTTTTTTTTCTTTGGACTACGTAGGTATAATCAAAGGGATTGGGATTGGAGTTGGATTGGATTGATTGGTATTTTAGCACAGACAAAAAAAAAAACTGAATAATCCTTCACCAATGGGATTTGATACGATCAACTTAACAGTTAACTGTCCATTATGATTCATAATATTAAATAGAGGATGATTCTGCCAAAGTTGCCTTTTTCGGCCCCCATATCACTGTCAGAGGCCTAAGCTGTATTGCTTCACTGTTAACGTCATAGTGATCTTTATTTTCATGTTAATAAGGTTGCTCTTTGGTTGCTGCAGCTGACGGGTCTGTCAAAATCACTGTGAACTTTATTGTCCTCATAATAAAGTTGCTGTTAGGTTGCTGCTGTCAGAGATAAAATAACTGTGAACGGACTGTAGTTCATCTCCTAGACAGAACCCAGTCTCTCTCATTTGTTTTCTGTCATCTTGTCAGTTAACTGTCACCCATAGTATTACCTACACGGATTCACCTACTTTCCGGTAAACCTAGTCATTACTTCTAAAATAAAGACATATTTACCTGCACTCATAATACTTGTCGCACTGCTCCGCATCAGCGAAGAAGCCGTCTTCGGGACAGTCATTGGTGATCTCGGCTTCGGCCTCGGCTTTCCTCTCGTTGTCACTGATGGTCCGGACCGGGGGGTTTACAGGTTTCCTACCCTTGGGCCTTGGTACTGCTGATGATGCCAGCACTGGAATGAGAAAGGATTCATTAATAAAATGGTATTTTACTTACCACGTTTATTTAAACCAGGGCCATGTTTTTTATTTGATTTACAAAATAATAGTTATTCGTTCTAGGACCAGTTATGGTCATGGGTTCGAACCCAGACAGGCGCTTTACTTTGTGTGAATAATTTCATCACCACTGCTCTCAAAACGGTGAAGGAAAACATCGTGAGGAAACCGGCATTTCCTAGAACCAAAAGTTCGAAGACATGTGACATCTACCAACCCGCACTGGGCCCGCGTGATAGATTTCAGCTTACCTACCTACCTACCACCAACCTTTTCAAAAAGCTTGAAGCTTGTATCCCAGAAGTGGAAACATTATAGGCTGGTTATGCATAATTATGCTTATTACATTTATAAGTAGGTACTCAAATAGATCAAGGAAATTCCAAGGAGGTTCCAGTGCTTAAAGAAATACCTGCAAAAGGCAAGCGTAGGTTGCAACAGTGCGTGAGATGTTATTGACAACCACGGATATCAATAATTATACATAGAATTATTATAATCGTAGGTGCCACGTAGCTTTCATATATTTTATTTTACTTTAAATAAATGTAATTTTTTTATTGCACTTGACATAAAAATAATAGGTATGTAATCTTGATGTTCATATTCGGTACAACTTCTGTAGGCCATACAAATTAGCATCATAACTTAACTTCTTAACTATTACCTAATGTGGCCTCAATTGATAACAAAACTCGTTTAGCTTTGCTTATGTAATATTGGTATATAGGTACATAGCTGATTTATGTAAATGTGTTAATGTTACATTTAAAACGAAGATAGCTAATACATACATTTGCATTTTTAAACTTTGTTTTTTTAATTTCGTTATTTTTTATTAAAAAGCTCCCACTCCCAGGGGTAATTCGTATTCACGTCTGTGAACTATGCAATAGATTTGTGTCCATATGAAAGCAAAAACCAAAGAAAAACGCATGTTTAACCGACTTCAAAAAAGGAGGAGGTCCTCAATTCGTTTAAATATTTTTTAATATTTTTTGTTTGTTACCTCAGAAGTCTGAACTCCGTTATTTATAATACAATTTGCAAATTTTTTTGTTTATTTGAAAGAATATACTTTCAGATTGGTCCCAAAGAATATTCATCAAAACGACTTCCGAAATTAAAGTTACTTTTCACTTTGAAGTGTCTATTATGGAAGTCGGTTGTTATTTTTTTCTGTAAAAAGGTTTTTTTTTGGCACATTGATTACGATCCTAAAATATTAGGAATACTAATACATATTACAAAGAGCTTTAAACAATAACTAAACGACAAAAAAACACATCAAACCCATTTGATTATCGAGTACCTTTCTATATGTACAACAACAGATTAGATCAAAAATAACTTTTTATACATATCAGTTAAGCTCAATGACACGCACGCTACATTTCCTGCGCGTGCGTTGACAAAAGTAGTTCACATTGAATGCGGCCACTTCCTTAAGTTCAATGCTGCAATTAGCTGCAGTAAAACCTAATTAGACTGCACTGTCATGTACTTTCTAAATGTTTAAACTGGACATTAAGAAAATTGGATACTTGTAGGTTAATTGCAAAGCTTGGAGCTAAAGATTTTACTGTTGAAATATTAAAAATGGCAAATGTAGAATGTTTGTACCTGATTTCTCTCTGAAAGTGGGTATACTTGCTCTATGTTTGAACGTTTATGTGTTGAACTGGAGTCAATAACACTACAAATAGCCAGCGAAATATATATCAGTACATTTTTAAAGCTTGAAAATATGTATATTTATGTTTTTTTCTGTTTCGATTTTATTGTCCCATGCCTACATTTTATTTCAATAATGAAATAAACCTTGAAAATAGGCTGGGAAAACGTAAAAGATAGGATCGCTTTTTATCAAAAGAAATACTTGAAATAGCCATATTCCCCGTTATATTTTCTTTGTGGTTTCAAACACAGGTAATGAGCGAGAATTATTAAGTTTCCGTGGGAATCAAAGGCTGTATGATGTAAACTATGTAATATTTTTATTTATTTATTAAAACTTTATGCCCAAGTAAAATAATACTGTACAAAGGCGGACTTAATGCCTCAGGCTTTTTTTACCCGTCAACCTTAGGGTGATGCAGAGACAAAACATGGCAGGTGCAACATACGGGATAAATAGCTAGGAAATGACTTTAAAATACAAGGATAAATACCAATACAGATAGTTACATAACATACATAAATATATTTTTCTTAGTAGTTTGAACGTTACCTACGTAAAAGTAAATGAACCTGAACACTTTTTATTTTATAAATTTTAACTTGCTTCTAGAAGCAAGGTAAAATTTGAATGAATAAATGATGGAAGAATCTGTTACCTAGGTAACAGATTCGATTTAATTTCGTAACAACAAAATTAGCTAGCGATCACCAAGACACTCATCCTTGATTGTGAATGTTTTAATTTATATTCGCGTTGCTATCGTAAAGAAATATGAAATCAAAATGATTTAAAACAAATTAAAAAGTGACCTTGATAATAAAAATGTTGTAATTTTATTCTATCTTATTATTAACTAATAAAATTGATTCACATGATTTGATATTAAATCTTTCCACGTCCGTTTTCATCATATTTGAGGACGCTGTCATCATCATCATCATCTGCCTAGCCTTTTCCCAACTATGTTGGAGTCAGCTTCCAGTCTAACCAGATGCAGCTGAATACCAGTATTTTACATGGTACGACTGCCTATCTAACCTTCACAACCAAGTTAGTCGGTAATACGATATCCCTTGGTAAGACTGTTTGTCAGACTTTCGGGCTTCTGACTACCCGTTACGACTGCCAAAGATCCACGAATGACAGCCGGGACCAACGGAGGAGGAGGAGGACGGAGGACGCTGTATGCTGCCCAAAATTCAAATAAAGGGATATAATTGCTCATAACTAACTTTTCAAAAAGTATGTAATTGGTCCTTAAAAAACATCAACATCTACATTTATAAATTTATGGTAATTTTGCCCCTAACCTCATTTTCAAATCACAAAATACGAAAAAAAAAACATATTTTGTCAACTGCCAATATTAAAACAGAGGGCGATTCTCATAATTTTAAGAACGTTCACACTTGGTCTCAGTCTCAATACAATTTAGACAAGTTTTTGACATTGATTTTCGCTGAGATAGATTGCGACTAGATTTTGAACGGTTTTAATTACAGGAGCCTTCAGATGAAAGAGAAACTTTATAGTCTTTTAGCCCCTAAACTTCACTTTAAAATCACAAAGTATGAAAAAACAAAAAATATTTTTGCAACTGCCAACATTTAAACAGATGAAAGATAACCAAAAACTGTGGTGTAAGAGGTGATTTCTCTGTTACCTAACACACGTAGCATTGTACGAGGCAGTGTGTCCAAATATTAGTGTTGTATTAATGTTTCAATCGATAACCTTCACTATACGAACAAAATAGTAACTCGGTGAATATAAATAGTTTGTGATACATTTAGATTGTTTTTTTAAAACCAATGTATTTAGATTTAATTATTTATTAAAAACCAACTTATATTTTATAGTTTGTAGCACACATACCAATTGTCGTCAATACTAGTAATTACACATACAATCACAAAATTAAGTTAAATTACATAAAACTAGACAAGATAAAATGAAATAAAAGTAAACAAAATTATATGAAATGATATAAAAGTAGGAAAAATTAGGTAAACTTAGACATTAGAATAACATTATATTGATCAAAAGTTAAAAAAAAAAAAAAATTTACTCGAATAAATTGAATTTATTTACTCGGGGTCTTCAGGTGTCGAATAGCAGTGTTCAGGAATCTCAGTTTAGAAATAGTTGGACGGTGATAGATAAAAAAAGAAAAGTAGCATTTAGTCGAAGTGAAAAAGATTTCTTCCTATGAGTGTGAAAGTACGATTAAAAGATTTTGTAAGAAGTTACGTAGTAGAAGTAGTCACCCTAAAAATAAGTCCTTAAAATAAGAAGAAAACTAGAAGCAGAAAAGGAACGAGTATTTTTGGAGATTTCGGATCGATAAGGCAAGGTTTCTAAGATCCAAAGACAACAAACCAATGTTTATGTGCCAGAATCTTTCACAAATCAGATGAGAGAAATAATAAGCTTAAGAAAGGCTAACACTACGATGCAAAAAGAAAATAATGTATACTAATAATAAAGCTGAAGTGTTTGTTTGTTTGAACGCGCTTATCTCTGGAATTGCTAGTTAGATTTGAAAAAATCTGCTTACATTTGATAGCTCGATTCTTGAGAAAGGCTATAGGCTCCTTTAAGTCATGCTAAGACCCTTAGAAGTTGAGCACAAACAAAACGAAATCAGAAAGAACGTTGACCGAAAACGAAGTAATAGCGTGGGCAGGCTATGCGATGCAAAGGGGTGGGTGGGGGGGAACAATGCATCGCGGATGAAGTCTCAAGCAGAAGCTAGTCCATACTAATATTATAAATTCGAAGTAACTCTGTCTGTCTGTCTGTATGCGACTTTTTCACGCCTAAACCACTGAAAGAATTTCGACAAAATTTGGCAGAGAGATAGATTGCATCCCGGGGAATGACATAGGATAGTTAAAGTTTTTATCCCGATATTCCCATGGAATCGACAGTTATGCGGGTGAAACCGCCAGCGCAACTACTATTAGATAAAAAGGAGGTAACAGTATGAGGATCCATTAAATATCCAGTTATCTATTGGTTAAGGTCAACGCATAAGGTCAAAGAAATTATCCGGCATTCCACCATTTATTAATCTTCCCATTAAATGATAACCTCAAACCCATTAAAAAACTGCCTATAAAACCTATCCGTAGTTAATAATATTCTAAGTACGCCCAACCGTAGTGATAACAGGTTTAGATTATGGTAAAGTGGCCCTAAGCCTTCTAACAACTGAACAGCCACAGATGTGAGGTATTTTGTTCAGTAGGCTTGCGAATAAAAGCCTTGGTGGCACAGAATTACCTAAATCCCTGTTTGCGGAACTGCTTCTTCAGCATCAGGTTATGGCTTCAAGGGGTCTACACTCCACATCCGTCAACGAATATATGGGCACGTCTGAAGGTAGTTGATTCGTCCAAAACAAGTGGCAAATTATAATTGTTTTCGAATGGGCAGAAACCCATCCCGAGTAGGGACAACTGTCAAATCGTGTTCAGATTAGTTCGAGTTCCAGAAATTCGGAACTCGAACTAATCTGAACACGATTATGTTTATAAGTGATACGGCGTAGGAAACGCTCATTCCTTAGGCTGAAATTACGCATCATAATCGTGCTTAGGACTCCCTAAGCACGATTATGATGCGTAATTTCTTTGCGTTCTGGAGGTCTACTCAGACCTCCAGAACCCAGCGAATATCAATGTGTCTTTTTTAATAACGTAGATATGTAATCCTTGTTGCTATGCTGGTGAGAAATAAACTATTTTCTACTAGCAGCGCCCCGCGGTTTTACCCGCGTAAGTTTCGGTTCCGTAGGAATATCCAAAAAAAAAAAGCCAAAAAATGGAATGCCTCAGGCATTAAGTCCGCCTTTGTACAGTATTTCTCTTACTTGTGCATAAAGTTGAAATAAATAAATAATAAATAATATCGGGATAAAAACTATCTCATGTTTTTTTTTTCTTTCCCGGGACTCAAACTATCTCTATAGGTACCAAATTTTATCTAAATCGGTTCAGCGAATTAAGCGTGAAGAGGTAACAGACAGACAGAAACTTTTTCGCATTTATAATATTACTAGCTGCGCCCCGCGGTTTCACCCGCGTAATTGTCGATCCCGTGGGAATATCGGGATAAAAAGTAGCCTATATGTTAATCCAGGGTGTCAGCTACCTCCATACAAAATTTTATCAAAATTGGTCCCGCCGTTGGAGCGTGAAGAAGTAACAAACATATAAACACACAAACACACTCACTCACAAACTTTCACCTTTATAATATTAGTGTGAAGTATTGATTTCTATTCAATGTGTTCTTTTAGTTCACCTCTCGTTGCCAGTGAAAAAAAGCACCGCAAGGAAACCTTGCTTAACCTGCAGCATAATCAATCAGCCTACATTGTTCCCACTGCTGGGACACAGGTCTCCTCTCTGTGACAAGAAGTGGGCCATAATCCACCACGCAGGCATAGTGCGGGCTGGTGAATGCTACATGTCTTCGATTTTTTGGCTGTAGGATAATTATGCCGGTTTCTTCACGATGTTCTCCTTCACCGTTTTAAGAGCAGTGGTGCTGAAATTAAATACACAAAGTAAAGTGCTTGCCTGGGTTTGAACTCACAACCTGCAACTCTTAAGTCTACAAATCCTTAAAGTCTGAAATCGTCAACACGAATGAAGACGCGTAGTGCTTTTTTTTTTTGGGTGGGAAATCATCAAATGACTCCTCCCGCTCTGGGTGGAGCGGAAAGGAGTATCAGACTCTTACTGACTAAAACCCACCCGTGTTCCTTCCTTAGCCCTTTATGTTCCGGGCCAGCGGTAACCCTTTCGTACAATCCCGCTGACCTGGCAAGCTTCGGCCCTAAGGGGCCCCTTCTCTGCTGCTGACATCTCTTTGAGGCGCGTGGAACACGTACGCGCCATCCGGCACGGGCCTGGTCCTGATCGGACGGTGAGCTACCCATTACTCTCCGCCAGCAGGCCCGCGCCTACAGTGGCCGGGAGTCGTCACGCGACTCCCGACGCCCGGAGCGTCTCCCGCAGCGTCTGGGACGGGAGGCTCTCTCCCTGAGCCATCCCGCCGCCTCCTTCGCTAGCATGACTGCTTAGAAGGAGGTGACTGCCTCCCACTCCCTCTCGTTCCGGACCATGGCTTGCACCAGGACCGGACGCGAGAGGTCTCCGCCGCTGCCGATCGCCTCTACGAGGACACGGCGGTGCTCCGTCCAAGCGGGGCAGACCTCCACCGTGTGCTCCACCATGACCTCTGGGTGATCCTGGTAATGGTGAGACCCCGGCGTTTCCTCCCTCCTGATGATTTGCAGGAATCTCAAAGCGTAGTGCTCATTCGTTCTTTATGTAAAGACGCCAGCACATCAAGCTACCCGAAACTGTCAAATTTTCCCAAACAACTTTGAACCTTATGCTTTAGCCATAAAGTTGAAAACCTATTAAATAAATGTGACAGATTTTAGCAGCTTGATGTGCTGGCTTCTGTACGTATATGACTTTACTGTTAGGTAACAAAATACTTGAACTATTGAGGCATTTATAATCTTAACCTTTTCTTAAGAATATTAGTTACCAGTCCAACCAGATACTTAAGCTAATTATATGGTTTTGGCATTTGTGAATATCCTATTGATACTTTACTTGGTACTTTTTAAAGACAACTATTGGGAAAATGGTGTCATCATTTACCAGTCTAAATTACCATGAGGTCTCATGGTAGTTAAACGGTTCTAAATGGGTGACGTCACAGATAAACAATTGAATGAGGTCTCATTCAATCGTTTGTTTGTTCGTGACGTCACCCTCATTATAAATTCTATCTATAGAAAGTACATGTGTGTGTATGTACATAATTCCATATTGTACTCATTTGAACTGTAATGGTATTCAGCTGTGCTGCGTGCGTTGAATAAGTACGCCGTTTCTCCGTTACTTTACTTAGAATCGTTGTCTTAACTGTTACTTGAACTTAGGTAATCGTTGGGTAGCTGTTTGATCGAGCTTAGAAAGTGTTACCTAAATTTATGTTTCAAATTGATGTTATTTCAAATATCAACTTTATTTTAATAATAATTAATTTGATTTCAGAGAGACTAGCACTATTGAGAAAGTTATAAAAATGTTTGAAGCTGTAGCGTAAACTGAACTTTATTGTGTAGGAATAAAAGTTATTTTTCTAAAAACTCATATTTGTTTACATTTCTGGCAAATAAGTTGCGAATGCATATTAGAGACCATTATTA
The DNA here is from genome assembly GCA_916614155.1 of Mesoligia furuncula. Lineage (NCBI taxonomy): Eukaryota > Metazoa > Arthropoda > Insecta > Lepidoptera > Noctuidae > Mesoligia > Mesoligia furuncula. The sequence goes on along the minus strand of OU744793.1, from coordinate 7,837,573 downwards.
TGAAACCATTATACGGGTTTTTTAAATAATAATACCAGTCTATTATTGTCCCACTGTAGACCAAAAACTACTTCTCATACAGGCAGGTCATGAGCTGCCATTATTGACATGGACATTATTGTTTAGCCACAAGTTTATGTTGGAAACCACCAACCCGCCCTGAGCAAGAATGGTTCTTGCTCAGGGCGGGTTGGTGGTTTCCAACATAAACTTGTGGCTAAACAATAATGTCATCCGATCAGGTTAGGCAACTCTTGCCGCTATTGGTCCGTGGAAGGGTGACCATACCAAGACACCTCCGTGCCTTGGTAAGCACGTTAAGCCGTTGGTCCCGGCTGTCATTCGTGGATCTTTGGCAGTCGTTACGGGTCGTCAGAAGCCCTAAAGTCTGACAACCAGTCTTACCAAGGGGTTTCGTATTACCCAGTAACTGGGTTGTGGAGGTTAGATAGGCAGTCGCTCCTTGTTTTAATAATGGTACTCAGCTGCATCCGGTTAGACTGGAAGCCGACCCCAACATAGTTGGGAAAAGGCTAGGCAGATGATGACTTAAGTTCAGGGTTTCACGATGTTTTTCTGCACCGATGTCAAAGATGTCCCAGATAAACTTGGAAAGTACAGACGCCAGCACATCAAGCTACCCAAAACTGTCAAAGGACATTGCTCGGCTTCCATACATTATTTGCCTAAGAACCGTTGATGCCGTGAAATTATTTTTTGTGTTCTAAATAATGTATATTTTGGATTGAAACTTAATTTAAGTCACGGACACTTTTGCGAATTGTGAAAAATCTAAATTCTTTCTGATTTTGAGGTTATAACTGGCCTACACAAATAAACACGCGGTAAATAATATCTTCGGGTTTATCCTCCTTTAGTCCTTTGTTCACGCCAAGTTGTTAGATAAAATCAGAATACAAAAATAACACAAACGAAAACACACAACCAACAATCCGTATGCGAACACAGGATGCGCGCGAGTAGGTAGGTAGATATCAACGTACGTAAAGTGTCAACTAAATGTCATCCGTCAATTCATCAACTGTCAGTCATAGACTTTAGTCTATGGTGTCAATACTGCTCGATAAACATAAAATCGTCATCAATAATCTGTTTGTAAAACTAATAACCTTATTTTATAGATGAAACGCTGAGGGTAATTATAATTAATTGTTTTGTATAATTACGATACACACTGCTACTGGATCATTTTCACAAAGTGTTTATATAAACTACTCTGTAGTGTACATGAAGATGTGGCTGTATGAGCTTAATACCTTTGCATAATCAAAACGTGAAGTGAAACAGAAAAAAACATGGGAAAATATATTGAATTACTATTTAAAATGTTTTTGAAATCAAAGAGTGTCCGTGTTATTCTAATAATTGTAAAATAATTAAAAAAATAAAATATGAATTATTGTAAAGTTTGAATACGTGACGATTCTTAGGCCATTTCTATACATCTCCTTTCCCTCTTTTTTTCAACTTTGAACCTAATGCTTTAGCGATAAAGTTGAAAATCAATTTTTTTAAATTGACAGATTGTAGTAGCTTGATGTGCTGGCGTCTGTACATATGAATTGAAAAGTAACATTGGTACTTGCCAGGGTTTTCTTGCGTTTTAATAGATAACTAGCTGCGCCACGCGGTTTCACCCGCGTAAATGTCGATCCCGTGGGAATATCGGGATAAAAAGTAGCCTATAATATGTTAATTCAGGGTGACCAATTTCGATAAAATTTTGCATGGAGGTAGCCACCTCCATACAAAATTTTATCAAAATTGCCAGCCGTTTGAGCGTGAAGAAGTAACAAACATATAAACACACACAAACATACACACACTCATACTCGCTTTATAATATTAGTGTGATCTAAAATCGTATCTAATGATAATAAAGAATGAATAGTTACGTATATTGTCAGTTTACGGTTATGCATGACATTTGAAATCCATCAAACATTAACTGATGTTGTTGCAGAAAATGTGAAACTTTCTCTTTTAAAAATGTGCGCGCGCGTTGATGTCTTTTAAAGAGATGCGCGTGCGTTGATGTCTTTTAAAAAGATGCGCGCGCGTTGATGTCTTTTCCTCCTAGACGTAACTGACGGCTGTCGTTACGAGACTAAACCATTAACTAACGAATTAAACAAGCATTTGTAAGCATTTAACTATTATTTGATTGTGAAAACATTGTATCAACCGGCTTAATACCGTAATTACAGAAACAATTAAAAAGTCATTCTGTTTCGCGTGGTACTGGTATTCAGTTGCATCCGGTTAGACTGGAAGCCGACCCCAAGATAGTTGGGAAAAGGCTAGGCAGATGATGATTGTGTTTCGCGTGGATCAACGAAAGGTTAGTTTTAGGGGAGTTGTTGTATGCGTTCGCATATAAACTTCAAGCCCCAATAGAACTGGTAGGTTGAGGTAAAAAATTAAATGTATTGTGTTTTTCTGGAAAGACCTTCGAGTTTCAGTTCTCTTTATATATTTTTTTGCGTAGTTAAGGCTTTGTTTTCTCTGTATTTCAGTCAAGGAACGACTTTCTATATACAGAAACGATTAGGTAATATTATAGAAGTATAATTATCCTGTAATTTTTCAATTGTTTATGCTCTGAATTGTCTACCAATCAGACACAATAATCTATTAATATGTAGATACAAGACTCTAATAAAGAACGTGCTTTCTATTGTCATTAATAAGTAATCAAAGCAATTACACTTTATTACCATGCCCGTAGTCTAGCAGTCAAATTAGGCAGGAATTGTAATTGTAGGCGTCAAGGCTAACATGCAGCCTGACATATTGTAATACTTACTGCTCCACTGAATCTTAATTTGTTAAAGGTTATCGAAATAGGTCGCAACCGAAGTATGGAGTAATGAAAGTACATGATATGAATTTATTAATAATTTTTTTCGATGGCTTATTGAAAAAAGCTCAAAGTTTCTTTTGTTTATTTATAGTTTATTTTTCATATTGTTTTATATAGAGTTAAAAAAAATACTCACCTACTAAACAGCCCAAGAAAACGACTCCCACGCACGATCGGAACGCCATCTCGTGATATCACTCCTATCACTTATTAAACTTAAATGTCACTTATAAGTGACTTTATTAATGTCTGCCTGACGTCCGCACCGCACTCTATGCCACACTGACTTATTCACTTTTTGTCATCCATTCTTAGCTGTGCTACAGCTCAGCGAAAGGTTACACTAATTCTCTATCTCCTTCCCCCTCACACATTTCCATACCTCCATCCCTCTCTCTCTCCGTAAACTCTTTGGATCCTGTTATTGTTCTACGTGTTCTGCAAGAATATTTACAAATGCCGAAATGCAGTTACCCAGTTTAAAATGAAGTTAACTTGATATTAGAAAATTAATAATTAATTGATTGTTAGGCAAGTGATTTCATACTGAATGGAATTTGTTGCGAAAATTAGGAAAACCGCATACTGAGTTGATGTGGAATGGCAATTTACTAATTAAATGTGTGTGCAGCTTAGGGATTTTAATTGTTTGTGAAATTTGCAGCCATAGTTTAATTGATTACAAAATAATGTATTAAAGACAAATTTAATTATTAACGGAATCAGAGTATAATATAATAATTGTCTGTTTAAAACCTAAATAATCAGGCATTTCCATTTTTCAGCCAGTACGGATTTTCAGTTTATTTTTTCTAAACAGGCACAAATCAACTTTTACATTGTAATATTATCTGTTTTGATCTACGAATTTATGGATTGAATAAGATAATAATATACACTGTAAAACTATGGATCATTTTCATCTACTCTGCCTAATATCCTAGCAATAAGCGTGATAGTCCTACACATGAACATAAAATAACCTGAATCGATATAAAAGTCCTTAAAAGCAGTGTAACATGTTCTGCACATTGTGAACTGACTCCATATAATGCATGCGTCACCTTTATATGTATTTACGTCTATAAAAGAACGTTGCGTGTGGGGGACACGGCTCGGTGCGTGGAGAAATGGAACACAGTCGTAAAAAGATGAATCATATTCATAATTAAAAAGATATACAGTCAAAAGAAAAACAAACAACAGAAAAACGGGCTTTCTTCTTTTACAACAACATACTTTCTCACCAACTCTGCTGTCCCATTTCAAAACCTAGTAAGGGACACTATTTACAAAAATCGTTTTATTGCATAATCTGCATTAAACAACATGCAATCAGCAAGAAAATGCAAGTCCAAAATATACATTATATGTAGCTGGTCTTATTGGAAACAAAAAATGCTAGGATTACCTATAACGGGGAAGCGCCAGGATAGCCCGCAAAATGCAAATTTATACACTATGGAAACCACATTCATATAATTATATGCAATAAATTATACCATATACTTATTATACCTTTTCTGCCATTACAAAAATTCAGTAACACTCTACAGAAGCTGGTACTTGAAAAATGCTGTTACACATTAGACCAGTTTCTAAATGACAAACTTAATCACACTAATATTATAAAGGCGAAAGTTTGTGAGTGTGTGTGTGAGTGTGTGTGTGACTGTGTGTGTGTGTTTATATGTTTGTTACTTCTTCACGCTCAAACAGCTGGACCAATTTGGATAAAATTTGGTACGGAGGTAGCTGAAACCCTGGATTAACATATAGGCTACTTTTTATCCCGATATTCCCACGGAATCGACATTTACGCGGGTAAAACCGCGTGGCGCAGCTAGTTAATCATAATTCTGAAATTATTGTTATGTTATTATTTAATTTTATTTAATTGTTATGCAATTGTAAGTTTTGATAATTGTTATTCCTGCTGACATTGTATTTTTTTTTTCTTTTTATGACATTTAGATTATTTTATTTTAATTAATTTCTTTTATCCTTTTGTACTATTTTATTTAACTTTTAATTTTGACTATAGCATCACAATTTTGTATGCCTTTCGGCGGAACATAGGTTGGACCAAACACTATATATAATATAAGATCATGGTACCCCATGTTCACAAAATAAATGAATTTTGAATTTGAATCTGACGTACAAGCATATACATAAAATTTACGAAATCGGTCGCGAAAAAAAATCAGCTGTTCTCCCTACATTTATGTTCGCATAACTCGTCAAAATGTAGGGAACAGCTGTTTTTTTTTCGCGACCGATTTCGTTCATTTTATTAGTCGTACCGTCAGAAAAGGCGATAAAAAGTCTGTGGTATAATTTATTGCAAATAATATGTGGTTTCCATACTGTGTAACCAATAGGGTTATATGAACTAAGAGGGTTGTACTGATGATTTTAATTATTATTATTCTGTGAATACTTACTTGTTACAGTCGAGAATTATATTTTGTTCAACATAGAACCAGACATTGACCTGAAAATTGCAATTTAAAACGTAAAAATAAATATTTCGCGGGCCTTATTACCCTTAATGCTTCCCCTTAACGTGTTTTCTATTATTAAATGCAAAGCGCTGTCTTGTTGATGAGTGAACGTATGATCTAGACATAGATTATAATAATATCACCTCTGTCAATGTAAGATCGGGATATACAGTCAACAAAGAGATAAGTATGCAGGATCGTCGGATATAGTTGAAGTTTAGTAAGGAACCGATGGATGTTCTAGAATAAAATTTAATTTTATTAATAGAAAACAAACAGCTCATTTATCAAATTAAATTTCAGTCGACAACGTCCATCGGTTTCTTACTAAACTTCAACTATATCCGACGATCCTGCGTACTTATCTCTTTTGTTGACTGTGCATATATAGGTTCATAGTTCTTTTACTCTAGCAATATTTCATTAGAATAGATATGTAGATCGCAATATATTTAGATTTAAATCGCAATCGCAATAAATTAAATTTGGGGACAACCCCTGCTTCGCACGGTTTTAACAGCTTGACAAAACAATAACATTTCTTAATTGTATAGAACTTTAAAATTTATGTATTCTAGACATAAACCTTCCGGAAGAAAGTCTCTAAATCATAGTGAAAACCGCATTAAAATTCGTTGTGCAGTTTAGAAGAACAACGTGGTCACACAGACAGACCCAAAAAGCGACTTTAATTTATAATATGTATAGATAATTATATATTTTAAAATATTCCTTACCTAAAAAAAATGACAAACAACCAGCACATAGGAAATCGTATCGTATTTATAAATTCAAATCATTCCCAGGCCATAAAAAAAATCAAAAATCTTGCCAAGTTGCTTGCTGGAGTTGTAAGGTATTCTATCAACGTCTGGCGCAATTTGAATATATCTCAAACGTTTTCTGGTTAAGATATTCAGTAGCTGGTTGAGGTCTCTAAGTAATAAAGATACAAAGGTAATTCTTTACCAGTTTATTACAGTACCTAGTATTCTGAATTGCTCGTAAAGTTAATAGGAGATCTTCATTAAAGTTTTAGATTTATGATTCAGAATTAAGATAGATTATAAATAGGTACCACATTCATCTTCTCTTGTATCAGCATCAGCTATGAGAGCTAGCTCTTGCCATCGCAAAATCCAATAAATAAGAGAAGTGGTTGGAGGTTCATACATTTAATGGACGGTACGTAACGCGAGCATCCGTTTGGTGCATTTGTTTTACAAACATTCGTTGCCCGAGCTTTTGTTACGCAACGTTATTGTTATTACAATTTGTTTTTCGTATTTGGATTCACGTACTCACCAAACTGTTTGTTTATGTTCGAATGAATTTTCATGGCGAAACAGAAGCTTGCGCAACGAATGCCTGCAAAACCAAGAAGACTGGGTAAAAGTAGTCTAGGGCCCAATAGCGATACGGTTTTTTTGTGTATACTTCATCTAACCTTACGCAAAAAGTGTTCTAAAAGTGTATTTTTCTGCATGCCCTTTTACTAAATAATATATTTACAAGTGCAGGTTCCTTAACCGTTGCAGCTCCAGGATAACGTGCTAAGAAGACTGTCCATACGTTTTTGAGCTAATACTAACTGCATTCACAGATTTTGTAAAAAAAATGGTACAATCAGCCAGAAAAATTCTTGCGTTTTATGGTTTATGGTGGCAATCAATGCTCGCAATGCGTGCGATTTTTAAGGTTGTCACTTATCGAGAGCATTCGCATGTACTGTACTGTAACACTTCAGATTCGAGCATTATATCACTGAATGGGTCAAGGCAAAAATCTGTACTGACAGAATTTCTAACAATGCAACAGTGAGTACAGAAAACCAAGCTTTAGGTACAAGGGTACAAAAAAAAAAAAAAGGTACAAGGGTACAACTGACATTGTCAAAACAGCTGAATTGATGTTACACATACGAATGCTCACAGTTTGAGCGGTTACAAATGCGAATGCTCCCCGAATCGGTGCGTCGGGCTGGCGCAGTATTGTAACACAGTACTCAAAATAAAATCATGTTTTGTTAACTACACGTGAATGCTCCCGGTGAGTGACTATCTTTAAGCATCGCCTCATGGAAGCTATTTAATACAGATTAAGAATCAGATAAAAAGCATCTTGTTTTGTAGTATAAGGGATTTCCCAGCACAAACAGACCTGACTTTTAATAAATTAAAATTACGCCTGACTCACTCCTTGCGGGGAAGTACAGTGGCTATAATAAAGGGCATAGCAAAATAATTGCCGATCGCAATTTACGGTTGCATCCACAACATTCTTGCACCGGATAGAATCCTTCACCTTTCCCGAGATGGCTGAGAACAAACGAACAAAATTACTCGTATATTTTTACTTTACACGGTGATTAAGTGTCCCGGACATATCGGAGGATATTCACACATCGTTATTACCGTGTCCATTGTTCGTAAACTTAATAAACATGTTACAAATAATAGCCTATTATAGGAAGGTTTCTTTTATGCAGATTGTTTCGCGCAAAAGAATACTTCGCTACTGATTTATAAGAATTGATATTTATTGATATTTCCAATAATAATTGCAGTAGGTTACCCTGGAGCTGGGAGCAATTATGTTTGGAACAATAATCGACGAAATAAATTGTATCGTTGTTGCAAGGCAGGCTAAGGATGTTTTTAAGTTTATTAATGGAAGTAAAGTCTCTGAAAATAAAGTTACAGTGATGAGTGTGATGTCTTTTTTTTTAATAATAATTTGCTTGCTAGAGGTACGTCTGTACCTGTGTTTCATGTGAAACTGTCAAATTTTCCCAATCAACTTTGAACCTTATACTCTAGCGATAAAGTTGAAAATCTATTAAATACATTTGACAGATTATAGTAGCTTGATCTGCTAGCGTCTGTACAACTTATGCAGCACCACTAATTGCGTAACACACTATCAATCTCAATTTGAATAATTTTGAAGGATATTGCTAATCCATTGCTGTATATGTTCAAAAAATGTGTCTCTGTCTATAACTCAACAACGTAAAGAACGCAATGAATGTTGTTTAACTTTCAAAATGAAACTCATTGCTACTGATAATGTTACTCAATTACCCAGCGGGTTGGCACGGCCATTGACGCGCAACCTGTTACCATAAATTCAGTTCATGATTCTGGACGGGACTCGAAATTATTTGTCGGTTATTAAAAAAAACTCTGCTGCATTTTGGGCAGCGGCATTTTGGCAACGTATTGCACTTTTCTATGAAACAGCAGATTTTTTTAATATACCGTCATAAAAAACCAATAACCATAAACCATAAGTAATACCTATACATAAATCATTCTGATTTTTTGTCAGATTATTCTACAAGCGACATACTAAAATACTAGTGTTTTAATTTTTTGTCCAAACAATAGATTTTTTGTAATTAAATAATTGGTTCATATTTTGCAATAAATTACCAGCGTTGTGTCATCATTCTCTTTCTTTTCTATGCAGTCGACAGTGACCGCGCTTTAGGACATTGCAACATAGACTTTTGGAATGAAGTTCCATATTGCATCCGAAACAACCGAAAATAGTGTTCATCCGAAACAACCGAAAATAGTTTAAAATTTTGACCGTCACGACACTTGCTTTTGTGTGTGCGCATTTTTTTTTCATTTAGTTACTCTCAAACGTTGTTAGTTTATTTCATTGTGCCTGTTATTTTTTAATTACAGTCAGTTCCTTTGTTTAACTGAAATTATAACGACTTAAATAATATTGCAGTGTAAAATGGCCCTGACAAAAATACATTGATACATTTCAAAAGATAAAAATAAACCGCTAAGTGCTCAATCTTTTGCATGAGCAATGATAAAAGGTATTGAATTAATAACTTCTTTATTTCTGACTAGCTTCTACCCGCGACTTTGTTTCCGAGGAAGTGGTAATATACACAATGCCTGTATTAATATAACAGCTACATTTTTATTAAAACTCCCCGTCGCTATTACTTAATTTTCCCTTTGCGTTTTTTTTTCTGTTTGTTCGGCTCCTATTGGTCCTTACGCGTATGTTAAATAGCCTATAACTTTATCAAGAATTAGGCTCTCAAATACAAAAATCATTTTTCAAATCCGACTGGTAGTTCCAGTGATTAGCGCGTTCAGACAAACTCACCAGCTACATTATTATTTACTAACTATTATTGCCTGCAACTTCCCTGCGTTTTTTTTCAAATCTGATCCATAGTTTTAGAGATTACCGTGTTCAAACAAACAAACAAACTTTTCAGCTTTATTATTAACACTGACAACGTTAACACAGGAACACTTATAAAATGACGCATGGACGCATAAAAGTAATAAATAAATAAAGTTAAAAGTACAAGATCGGGTATCTTTGCTAATGTAATTTTATCCTTTAACTTGTTTAACAAAGAATTTATTATACGTTAAATTAATGGTTAATTAAACCCAGGGTGATCTTCAATGGGAAACACATTTACAAATTCTGTGGACACATATCTACCAGTTATTATTTCCATTCCATATGATGCCTAATATCTGGTGAGTAAAAGATTCGCATAAAAAACCAAATTCTGCCAATACCTTACTTTGTACGAGTTATCGTATAACATATAACTAATGCCACTGCTAGTGCCATCTGCCGAAAGAAAGGCGATCTAACTCGCAATGTATCATCCTTTCGCGCAACCTAGTCACGCCCTCTATTGATAAAGTGAGCACTTAATGTAAAAAAACTGTCAAAATCTACCTTAGTTTGTTAATAGAGCGCTCGCTCATTCACGCGTCATTATAATTTTCCTCTATGAGTTTTTCAGTTGCATCCTAAATTATTGATTTGGCTAGAGTCACCACCACAAAAATAAAAAAATCTTAGGGTCTATCGTATTCGTAATCTCTGTTTCAATTGAAAGTAAAAACTATTTATTTCCGGTTGAAATACTTTTTATTTCAAACGGAAATAATTAGTTTTTATTTTATAAATAAATAGTTAATTTATGAATTTATTTTTTATTTTATGAATTTTTAGCAGTGTCAGTCTGTAGTGTCAGTAAACTGATAACTGTAACTTCTTCGCTAGGTTAGTCCTTAATCAAAATTATCGTCTTTTTGTACAGAATTCTTGCTATTGCTAATTCACTGTTAACATCACCATGGTTAAGCAAGAACGAACCTATAAGTATTTGAGTACAAGGTATTTAATATATTCATCTAATTTTACCCTAAATGTGAATGTGAATTTATACGAAAACATGTCTTTTTATGCTCCTTAAGACATAAAAGTGGTATTCTGTGCTTGAACAGCAACCCTTGGAATACAGCTTCTAAGCTACAACTCCTTTTTAACCGACTTCAAAAAAGGAGGAGGTCCTCAATTCGGTTTAATGGAAGTGCTCAGGTGCGGTTTGTCCAAGTGTGGTTCAAATCAGTGCTCTGAGTGGAATACCTCGTATTTTTAATTATATTTGTTTCCTCAGAACTGCGTCATAAAACCGAGGTATTCCACTCAGAGCACTGATTTGAAAATCGGCGCGCCGATTTGAAAAATTCTTCTTTTGTTTGAGAGGGTACACTTATAGTCAACTTCTGATGAGTGGTTTTTGAGTTAGCTTCATTAATACGTATTTTCTCCACTTAGTGTATGTATATTAATCATGTTATAACAACTTCCTGTCACTTATTACTCAGCAAGTGAAGGTGTTCGAATTTGTGTGGGGTAGGAACCACAACTAAAAACTGTGTTAAATGCTACAACAAAATACCTTGTGACATATTGCAATTAAATGAAAGAATATTTAAAACTCATATTAAAAGTACACTTTGTAAACAGGGATATTACAAATTAGAGGATTGTATACAACATAAGAATGCTTGGAAACATGCTGGTCCTGCTCCATAAGACAATCTAGAGTCTAGACAAAATCAAGCCGGTTGCTAATTTAATTTATATTTTTAAAAATTTTATGACATAGTTTTTACAATGTGTGACTACAGTAACTCACACACTTGTTAAAATTCTAGGAAAATCATCTACTTTTACAATATTTGTAAATAATTTGTAAAGATGTGAGCACCATGTATCTATCACATAATTGACCTTTTGCGGTAGACTAAATTTATTCTAGGTGCATCGTCTTCACATATAGGTAATTATATTATGTATAGAAAACCTTGTTGTTTGTTATTTTAAAAGAGTAGCGGTGGAGTTTCTTGCCCATTATTCTCCACGAACACTACGTTTTGGAATGGGCGACTAGAATCAATTCTATTTTACTGTAATTTTTGACTTTCAAAATTGCCTTTAATATGGCTATTAGACATAAATTATTTGACTTTGACTTTAAAAAGTGTAAAATAAAAACTTTATATTACAAAACAAAAACACGGACTTCTAAAAAAATACTACAAAGTGAAAAACAGCTTTAATTTCGGAAGTCGGTGACAAAAAACGAAAATACAAAATCATAGACACCGACTTTTCACTCTGTAGTGTTTTTCTTTTCGCAATACATGGGTATTTATAGATATGTTCTACATATCGATATCGTCCCACCGATTAATAAATCTACTCTCTACCGATTTACGCATATAATGAGCGCAAGTGGAAGATAATTGTTGATTTCGTGCGCATCATGCTAATATCGCTTTCATCCGCGCACGCGCAATAGAAAGTGATCTCCTCTGAAGCAATGGTTTCACTTTATCACAGATTTTATGACATTGTTTTATAGTATTTAGTGGAAAATTAGCTTTAATGAGGTGGTGTTAAAGTGTGTTTTTGACTGTTAATTGTTGCTCATTTGATTTTACGATTAGCTCTTAATTCGTTAATGTTGGAAGTTAAATCATGTTCAGGTGCGTGTCGGCATGAATTGAAGATAAGGTTTTTGGGTACCACTTCTGGTAGATTATGTTAACAGTAACTACACACACACACTATAATTATGTCGATTGACATTGTTCACGTCTTAAATCGCGTTTTAATTTGCTGAAAAACTTGTTACAAGATGAGTATCTTGTAACAAGTTTTTCAGCAAATTAAAACGCGATTAAAAAAAAAAAAATTCTCCTTCAATTGAGTAATTGAAGGAGAATTTTCCTAAAATAAACAGAACTGTTACACAAAACTCTCCATATCGCTATCGTACTTTCTATCTTAAAATAGGTATATTATTATCTATATTGTGGACGAAATTTTATAATATTTTAGTATACGGAATCCGTAAAGCATTGAAGTTAATATTTATATGAAAACTGAGTGAGTCATCGCGACAGTAAAGTGAAATTAGAAAAGGTAACAATCATGTGTCGAAAGAAGTCGACTTTTTTTTTTTTGCGGATTGGAAATCATCAATTGACTCCTCCCGCTCTGGGTGGGGGTGGGGTGGGGTGGAGCGGAAGGGAGTGTCAGACTCTTACTGACTAAAACCCACCCGTGTTCCTTCCTTAGCCCTTTATGTTCCGGGCCAGCGGTAACCCTTTCGGACAATCCCGCTGACCCGGCAGAAAAGAAGTCGACTTGCTGTTTAATTATGCACATCAAGCTACCCATCATCATCATCATTTCAGCCGAAAGACGTCCACTGCTGGACATAGGCCTCCCCAAAAGTGGGGGGGGGGTTGCCATAGTCGCCACGCTTGGCAGGCGGGTTGGCAGTATGGTATGGTGGTGGAATGCATAGAGAACGCTGCTGCCCATTCTCCGGTACACCCACGGGAAGTATGGAGTAGTGATATTCTTTAAGTCCGGCACCACACAGACAAAGCTACCCGAAACTGTAAAATTGTCGTAATTAACTTTGAACCTTATGCTTTAGAGATAAAGTTGAAAATCTATTAAAGAAATTTGACAGTTTTTAGTAGCTTGATTTGCTGGCGTCTGTACTTTCTGGCTGCACCTGCGGTTTCATCCGCATAAGTTTCAATCCCGAGGGAATATCGGAATAAAATGTATCCTATGTTCTTTCCCGGTACTCAAACTATCTCTATACCAAATTTCATCTAAATCAGTTCAGCGGTTTGAGCGTGAAGAGGTAACAGACAGACAAACTTTCCCATTTACAATATTAGTATGGATTTGAAAATTCAAACATTATTGCCTTTTCCTCAGTCAAAACAAATATGATACAGGATGAAATTGAATAGGTGCACCAAATTAAAATGTCTAATTTAAACTTGTTATAAAGAAAAGAGCATGTCATTAGGATAGCGACGCATATAATTATGTGCGCGTAGGCAAGCGATTTGACAACGTCGTCACGTCGTCTTTTTTTTCGTAGGAACGGTCAAAATTAGGTAAATGACCACTAGTTCAGACCTACTTGCTTCATGTTGTGAACTCAGCGATGAATGGATTGCTTATCGGGCGCGCGCAAAAATTGATACTTTAATTATTTTCTTATTTGTTTTGATAGATTCATCTCATCTGCCTAGCCTTTTCCCAACTATGTTGGGATCGGCTTCCAGTCTAACCGGATGCAGCTGAATACCAGTATTTTACATGGACCGACTGACTATCTGACTTCCGCAACCCAGTTATTGGGTAATACGATATTCCTTGGTAAGACTGGTTATCAGACTTCCGGGCTTCTGACTACCCGTAACGACTGTCAAAGATCCACGAATGACAGCCGGGACCAACAGCTTAACGTGCTTTTCGAGGCACGGAGGTGTCTCGGTATGTAAAGATGGTCACCCATCCACAGACCAACCGCGGCAAGCGTAGCTCAACCTGATCGATCGACCTGTGCGGCTGTTATCATTTAGCCACAGGCTCCTCTTTTGTTTTGATAGATTATCATATATATTTTTTTTACTTGAACGCTGATTATTCGTATTGACTTGAAGGCAATAACTTAGTTTGCACTATCTAAGACGATAATTTCCCGATTTTTTTCAAGAATTCAGTTTTGAAAAATGACAATTTATAATGATTGAACAGTTGTAACAGTTACTGCACCTCCTATTTCGAGTTGGTGAAGGCTTACAACTTAATCCTATATAAAAAACACCAAACATATCACTATTACTTTTAAGAATATTTTTAGCCACAACGGTATATATTATACTAAGCTTAGGTGCTTTGCAGATGGAGCAACTATTGCAGCAACTGGCAACTAGCTGTTTACATACATCTCGGGCTATTTGGTTGTAGCACTTTTAAAGGAAAATTTCAAAAAGTTGATAGTTGCCTCAACTAAAGTTGCTCCATCTGCAAAGCGCCTTAATATGCTTGTGTTAGGGGTATGTAGGTAATTATGTATATAGACGTTCCTACGGATGGAGGGGTTTAAACTGAAGACCCCACGCCATCAACCATTGCTTTTGCCACTATATTTATATTTCAAAACACAAAGCAATACACAAAGTATTCTACTCTCTCCCATTTTCCTTTTTTTTACGATAAGCCAAACGTATTTCTCGTGATAAATAATTATAATGAGCTACGCATGTGATCTCCCATGCGATCCTTGCACGATCAACATTAAAAAGCACTTTAACTACCCTCTGGCCTGTGGAATACCGAGATCGCGTGAAGATATTCTTTTGTAGGTCGGTCTCTTATCTGGGAATATTCAGATAAATCGCAATTGCTTTTTTTAGTTGTGAGTGATTAATTACATGCGGTTACAAAAAAAGAAAGATGATTTAGTCTAGACGCAAGTGTGGCAACAAAGTCTTGAAGGTTTGATGGTAACAAACTATTAGGGGGGCTACTCACTTGTTCGGCTCAGCAAAATTCGGCACGGCTGGGTTGTAAAGTCGAATATATGTTGATATATCCGGGAAAAGAGGAAATGTGAAAATGTCGTGAGGAAAATTTTGAGGATGATTGTCGATGGCTATAAGAGTAGAGGAAGACCAAAGAAACGATAATAAATAAACATTTAAATAAATAAAAGATACTAAATCTGATAAATCCATTATGGGAGACTGGTATCTGAACCAGGAAAAACCTGTCACACAGATTACCAGCCCCAAAAACAATGATTGAATATTAAATCTTAAGATAACAAATTATTTTAACATATAACAAATTATTTTAACATAGGGTGGGGAAAAAAAATATACAAAATTTAAATTATTATTGAGGAATGTGGGTACTATTGTCCGCGCGGAACTAGTTGGCCGCGCCTTACGTATATGAGCGGTGGGACGGAGGGGCGGGGGCGCTTTGTCATTACTCAGTACGTGCGTTGCGAACACTAGGCAACTCCGCCGCCCTTACCCCCGTCCCCACCTAAGGCGCGGCGCGGCCAACCAGTTCCGCGCGGACTATAGTGAAGTGGTGTGGTGTGGTGGATGGACTGTGTGAATAATGATATGGTAAGAAAAGGGGTGACTTTCGAGATGACGAATAAGAGAGAAGTATGGGGAAAGAGAGGCATTATGCGCCGACCCCAAATAGATTGGGATAAGGGCCACGAGGATAATGAAGATGATGGTGTCTGGGAAAAACGCGAATTGTGCCGAGACGACTCGATTATGATTCGCCTATCGGCAGTGCCGGATTAGCCACGTAACAAGTGTAGCAAATGCTACAGGCCCAGCGCTGTAGGGGCACCGCGCTTGGACGTACAAAAAACAAGTCATGGTACCCTGTACTTTAGGTTCATTGAAACATTAGGTAAGAATGGTCAAAAGAAATAATGCTCTCCGAGATAGGATGCAAAAAATTTTCGAGCTCGCTTCGCTCGCTCTCGCATACAAGGTTCTCTCAGTACTTGGATTCACGTGATAATATGCGAAAAATCAATTATGTAGGTTTTATATAAATACATACCTACTGTACTGGGCATTGTTTGAATAAAGTAATTTGGCTCGAGTACTTCAACTGTTATGGAACGGAAAAGAACGTATTTGTTGAGAAACATTGATTTAACTAGTGAAAAATCACTACACAACTAAGTCATGATTTTTCAATGGACATATAATTTTTATTCGTGGAATAAAATTGACGTCTGACAGACCTTGTATGGATCGAGAAGAATGTCAAAAATTTAAAATTATTCCTCCGATAAAGTTATCTGGCGTTGAAAAAATCAGCCCTTAAGCTATTATGAAAAAGTTCTGTTTTATTTTGTAAACTTTAGAACCTTAAACAAACTAAGTTCTATTATACCCCCTAGGTAAAATTTGCTACAGGCCTATCGGTACGAGCAGAATGAAAGCTGCCTACGTGTAGTAATTGCTTTGGATCATCTATGTTGTTCAACAAATACTACCAAACCGAATATACCCAACCGAACATGTGTGTACCGCCCCTTAGGCCACTTATTACATCAATTCATGTGCAAAGCCTATCCCACACTAATAAAACAATCCGATGGTCCGAACACTGTAAAGGCGCCTCATTATGTCTCAAAGAAACTTAGTGCTTGCATCGCTTTTATAGCAGTGATTAGCTTTAGACTATCGTGTAGTTCTCGGGTACAAGATGCTGCACTTTAGGGCCCCTTATTATGGTCACTAAACAAAGAAACAATCTTTATCTTCTCCAACCTCAAAATAGTCTTTATTTTTCCGTGTTTGTTTTTATACAAACATTTATACACGTCAATTATATTTAAAAAAACTAGATGGGGTCGGTGTTTCTTATCCGAATACTCTGAGAAAAAACACTTAAAAAGTCTCCTTTAAAATCCAAAGTCTTAATCAGAAGGCAAATTTCGGTAATTAAAAACTTTCAAAATCTAGTCGCAATCTCATCTCTACGACAGTCAACGTCAAAAACTTTGTCAACATTTTTGGGAAATTAGAAATATTTTTGACAGATTGAAAGTGATATCAGAATTGCAACTCTGAAATCTGAAATGGTCTTTTGAGGAAAGAAACCTACATATTTGAGTGTAATGTAAGTATTTAAGTTTGTTTATTGTTAATAGTGTTATAATAACACTATTAATAATAGCTGTTCTCAACAAATGGCAAAAAAAAATCAATGCAGCAAATGGCATCTTCGACAACAGCTTAATCAATCAACCTCAACAATTCATGTGCAAACCTTAACCCTAATGAATCTCTTAATAAGAAGAATTATAAAGATAAGGAATTCCTTATCTTTATAATTCTTCTTATTAAGAGATTCATTAAGGTTGGCGGAAGGCGTTGGCGCGTGTTCTCTCGTAATTAACTAAACTAAATACAATAAAAGCACACATTCATGGAAATCCTACGCAGGAATCGCTACAGTGGTCGTTAAAAGCTGGCTTGCGGAATAGTATTTTTAAACAGCAATAAATTAAAATAAAATTCCCTTTAAAGACTTGGGATTGAAGTAGGTACAGCTTCTAATTGAAAGGCCATAACCAAGGAAGTATTAAGTCCACCAATATGTGATAAGTCATAAGAAATTTATTGATTGGTTTAACAGAAGAACAATAAAAAAATATATATAAAAAGATAATAAAGGGTGCGCTATATTGTGTGTTTTGGTATAAAAACCCTTTCTCTAAGTTTGTCAATCAAGTGAATTAGAACTAAAATACACATAGGTACCTACGTCAAGATGGAGAGCAGTGACACAGTTCTTTTGTTTAAATAATGACATACTGCCATCACAATGTTCATAAATGTCAAGAAGATGGGCAGCAGTGTCGCAGTTCTTTTGTTTTATTATTGACATAGTTACTGCCATCAACAATCTGTCAAATCAAAACTGACAATTTAATAACAGGTTACTAATATTTATTACACTCTCTTAACAAATAAAAAGTCCTCCAGACCGTATTTCGGCCACGGCAGCCAATCTCAACGGAGACTAGCATTCGGCGCGGGAGATATTATAAGTAGTACAAACACAGGTGCACTCCCTCTCCCCTTACTCTCATAGTCCGATGGGACGGCAGTCCGTCACGACCGGAGAGAGATCAGGCGCAGGACCAACGGCTTAACGTGCTTTTCGAGGCAAGGGGTTATCACACCGCCAACTTCCCAAACTCCGGGCTGTTACTAAGAAATTCCTAATGGAAAAACTCAATAACACTGCCCGACCCGGGAACCGAACCCAGTACCCCACGCTCAGTAGTCGCGCTTGCGGACACGAGACCAGCGGGATAGTTAGCAAATACCTTCATGTCGCCATAAAAATTGACTCAAAATTAAGTCATGACATGACGTCGTCATCGAATTGATAACGAGACTCATCTCCTATCTCCAACAAGATATTTGTAATTTATATCTCAGGACCTGTAATAAAGCTTCAAAATGGAGATGAACAAGACAAGTTTGATTAATGGCGCTTCGGGAATGTTCTATCGGATCCGCGGCCATGATTTATTGGTGCAACCGGGATGCCTAAATGCCTAGCTTAGACAGGAATCGAGTAAGTATGAGTTATGTTGCCTTAGCAGGTTGTTAAGGTATGTTAAAATTAAATAGTAAGAGTACTTGTGATTGGAATTGTAATAGCGGATTGATATTTTATCCAATTGCGCAATGGCAAAGGAAGGGTTAAATAGGCTTTTCTAAAATGAAAGTACTGTAGAGGTTTTATTCGGTTTCAACAATGAACCTTTGTGAATATTGTATAAGTTGCTGGCATGAAAAATAAGATAAGCACTAAGCATTTCATATTTAGAATATTGGAATAGTTTTTTTTTCCTTTTGGCAATTGAGCCGACCTTCGACTATTCTGCCAGCGTCCATATGTCCATCAAAAGACAAACTAGTAACCAAAATCAAAAAGACTACAGTCAGGCCCAGAATCGCAATAAAATATCAGTCATCATTTTTTTGTGTGAAAGAAAATATTTCAAAAACAAATGAAAACTCCGAAACTTGAGCGCGAATTAAGAGCGTTTATGCCGTACGGCATTTCATACAAACTTTCAAGTCCTTATTTTTCGAAATTAGTGAACCGATTTTATTGAAACTTCATACGCATAAGCAGGATACAAACGTCTAAAAAGTTAGTAGAGAACATTTTCGAAATGTCTTATTTAAAAAACCGGCCAAGTGCGTGTCGGGCCACGCACAGTGTAGGGTTCCGTAGTAGCCCGTTATCACAATGTAGTACGATTCTGTTGTTCTTTATTCTGAATAGGTAAAAAAAAAAACATATTTTGGTTTTCAATGCAAGTCTTTACCCATTATAAACAAGCAACTACTTCATCTTTGTATTTGGTACAAAATTATCCAACACCCAAGTTCAACGACTATTACTGCTAAACTAATAAAGTTATCGTAACCGCTATACTTTTCCTTTAAAGTTCATGAAATGCACTATCATTGAGAATTTTTCCAGATTTTTCAAGCCAGTAGTTTAGCTTTTAGAGGGGGGGGGACGCCCTACTGGAACAAAAATTTGCACTTTAAACTTTAATATTTCGTAAATGGAGCATTAAATCGAAAAATAATTTTAGCAACCCCAAAGCCATTTTAGAAGACCTATTCAACGATATCCCACACGATGGGGTAGATGATGAAAAAAATATTCATCCCCACTTCACATGTAGGGGAGCTACCCTAAAAAAAAATATTTTCCAAAGTTTTATTGTACCACTTTGTCGGCGTAACTGATATACGTACTCCTACAAAATTTCAGCTTTCTAGTGGTAACGGTCACAGAGATTATGCGAGGACGGACAGACAGACGGACGGACAGACAGACATGGCGAAACTATAAGGGTTCCTAGTTGACTACGGAACCCTAAAAAGATAACTGGAAATCTCTGTTTCTATGGAAATTTTAAAATCGGTCTAATTTAGCTGTAACACTATTTTTCAGAAATGTTTTCTACTAACTTTTTAGACCTTTGTATCCTGCTTATGCGTATGAAGTTTCATTAAAATCGGTTTATTAATTTCGAAAAATAAGGGCTTGAAAGTTTGTATGAAATGCCGTACGGCGTAAACGCTCTTAAAACAAATGACATTAGGTACTGTACTTCAGTAACTTCCCTATCAACAACTAACAAGAAAATACCAAGAAAGGACAATAATAAAATCGATGACTCAATTTAATTTCATACGCGATCTATAAAAAACTTTACTTATTATAGAACGAACGCACCCTTTTAGGCTTTCCTTTAGTGTCCTGACTAAAACTAGATCCCACGTATGTATAGCGAAGTACTTGTTTTCGTTCTCCGACGGTATATAAGGTAGGTTTTGCTTTTAGCCCTGACATTGTCCTGTCCGTTCACTGGCTATAAGGATCGAGATGAAAATTGTAACTCTTGCCATTTTTATTTGCGTGGTTTGCGTCAAGGGCGACGCGAGTGTGAAAGATAGCCGGCAGAAGAGATTGTTATGTAAGTACATGTGATTTGATTTTAGTTGTTTTTGGGGTTGTTATATGAAAATAGAGAATACCTACAAAATACAAGATAATCTGTAAATGAATTTAAAATGAATCTTGACCTAATCGCAAAAGATGACTGAAAAAATTTATGTAGAGAGAAGTTTGCATTTAGATTTGTACCTTACCTTGTCGAATAGCTTTCAGTTCATTTTATTTTTATGTCTGAATATATTTTTTTAAGTGTTCAGGCCCTGATTACATGTCCAGATACTCAGTTCTGTTCAAATTTAGCTCAACTCGTTTGTGTTTTAATATTCATAGATCTCCATCCAAAACTCTCTCAGTAGGAACTAGGACCGCTTATTGTGACAGCGCTTGCCGGGTGTAGAACAACCGCCCATACTTATTTCAAAGTAAACTAGGCTTCATTTATGTGCTCCAGTTTAAAGGGTACTAAAGTCAATGAAATTACATTCACATGAGACATTTAATCTATATTTCTGCCTCTAAGGTTGGCAAAGTATCAAAACGTTGTGGTGGTCAATCGGGCGGCTGCAGTCACTTTTCTTCAGATGACGTTATCAACCAATATGTCAACTAATTGAGATCATGTATATCAAAAAATATTCATTAGATTCGGCTTATTAGTCGATTCGCACTAATTTAATGCCACGAAACGGGCGAATCGTCACTTTTAAATAATATTATTTTTTCTATAGACGACTCGCACGAATTGGTACATTTTCAATTTTATGCAAAAATGACACCAGCGAGAGCACAGAAGTGATACGAACTAAATATTATAAAACGTGTACTTTTTCTTAACTTCCTTGCATAAAAATAATATTATATTTAAAACTGACAATTCGCCCGTTTCAGGCGAGTAAATTCGTGCGACTCGAATAATAAGCCTTAGATTTGTGTGAACTGTTAAAATTGTTGCACACCTCCTTTAAATAATTTAAACGTATCTATTTGAAAAACAGAACTAAGTGATTTTACTAAATTATCAAATAAACGGACAACGGAAAATGTAATGAGAGACGAATTTATAATGTATTCACAAATTATGTTAACTAATGGAGAATTGAATGTTGGTCATTTTTAGACTCCTAACTCCTATGGGACAATGATTTTGCGCTCAAATGGATAATTATAGTTCTAAGTATCGGAGTTCTTACTGTTCTCTGTCCGAAGTGTTAACATATCGGTCTCCCTTATTTCTAAGGGGAAACCCGAACAGGGAGACGGACACGACCCGGATCCTTCGATCCTTCTAATTGCCGCCGGTCAACTTTTCTGCTTGCGCGCATGCACTTGACATTTTAAGCTTATTGACACCTGTTTCTTTCAATTATACTCAGTAACATTTTAATAATTTATTTACTTATAGCAACTGAGGATATAATAAAAAGACTTGAAATCGAATAACGTGTAATGAAGTCAGTGAATGACTTGTTAATATTTTTATTTGTTTGTTTGCTTAATTCTCGCGAGCAAAAATATTTTTTTAGCGAATATAAATTCCTATAGTTGTATATCCAAAAGTGTATCTCCTTGAATTGTTATTTATATGTGTGTATAATTACGTATATCGATGATTTTTCAGGAACCCATATAATGGCTTGTAATTATGAACCGAAATTATAATGGAACCGTCAATAATAGTTGATCGTAAATCAATCAGAAATTGAAAGGATCTTGCGTAAGAATTGAAGTATGTTTTGATTTATTTATCCATAGATTTCACTCAGCAATTTAATGTTAGCGCAAAATCTACTGCGAAATATTTGGCTGTGTTTGATCAAAAATAGAAGTGAAGTACGTGTACTAAATCTCATACAGTCAGTTTTGGGTTATCGCATCATAACTCGAAAAAATATCACCAGACTTTCATAAATACTTTTTTACATTAAGCTACCTAATGTCTATTCAAACTTATGTTTCAAATTATTAGTATTTCAAGTTAAACAAACATCAACTTCATTTTAATGGTAATTAAGTTGATTTCAGAGTGACTAGCACTATTGAAAAAGTTATAAAAAAATATTGAAGTTGTAGCGTAAACTGAACTTTATTGTGTAGTTAAAGTTATTTTTCCATAAACTCATATTTGTTTACATTTTTGGCAAATAAATCGCGAATGCAGTATTTTGTTTTTACCTACCTAACAAACGTTTCATTTAAACATATTTTAATACGTTATACGTAATGTTTAATTTAAACATATTTTAATAATAACACCAGCCTATTATTGTCAAAGTGCTCTTCGTAAAGGGCTCTTCTCATACAGAGAAGGCACGAGCATTGATCACCACGCTTGATCAAGACGGTTTCGCGATATCAGACTTCAAATAAAGATTGAATAACTTTACTTGAACCCTTTTCTAGCGCCAGTCTTTAGTTTAGTTGGAGTATAAATCACACACATACACACACATCACACATCATCTCGAGAAGTTCCTCAAGGAAGAGTTCTGGCCGAAGGGTGTTCTTTACCGCAGGTTTCGTGGCCGGCTACATGACACCAGGCAGCAAAACGCGACGCAAATATTCGTGTGCATTAGTTTTTAGTGTTAGTTTTTAATGTAATTATAATATGTTATGTATTTATAGTATTTTTAAGTTATATTAATATTGTATTGTATGTGTTTATATGGGCCTTGATGTCTGAAATAAATGGATAAATAAATAAATACATTGAGAATGATGGCCCGAAGTAACTTAAGATGTAACGATGAATCGATCGAATATCGATAAATTAAGCGCTCGATAAACTACATCGATGCAAATAGAAATAGCAATCCGGATTGCCATCAATAAATTAGTACCTAAGTAATGTTCGTCAACGGGCGCCGTCTGTTGAGACTGGTCATCCCTTAACTGGCTTACTTTTAGTCTCATATTTTTATTTGTTTTTTTTTTTACATTGTTCTCACATATAGAAGCAACAAGAGCAATTGTACCCGGGATTTTGTAATATCTTAATTTAAAAGAGTGTCCTTGGAGTTCCCCGGTTGGGTACCCGTTCTTCTCCATAGAGATCTACGTTTTGGAATGGGCAACTAGCTTCAACTTTCTGACTAACTGGTTGACTGGTCGGTCAGTCCCAAGGAGTCATCAATTCAAAAGTGCCTGTAAATGGTTTGATTGAAATAAGCGCATTGAGTTTGAGTTTAGGTAGAGATCAAAATAGAAATGTAATTTGTGTTGGAATTTGCTTATTTGCATAGCTAGCATCTTCATTGAAGAGCCACATTCGCCCACGACTGGCTATCTTTACTGATGCTAAAAACAAAATGGTTTTGTTATTTTATATGTAGCACTTTAATAATCAAATCAAATAGACTCAATAATAATACTCGTCTGCCTAGTCATAACATGTATGTAATTATATATCTTCTGTCGTAGTGCCTACTTCAGTATTCTTACGCAATCACTCACTAAAAGAAATTAGTAACACATTTAAATGTGTATTTGGAAGGGTCCAACTTTATAGGTTCTCAACACTTTTCCAACAATTATTGCTGATTGAATAACATTATTAAATTGTCATTGAAAAACCAGCGACAATATTAAGGTTTCTCAAAAAAATGTGAAAAAATATAACATAGTATTCAAATAATCAAATTAAAGCACTCATTTTGTAACGGGGACTACAAATTGGCATTCTTTATTTGACCCATTTGTTACATTTTCTTCAGATAAGTACTTTTGGAACAGACCATAATATTTGGTTTACCGTTAGTTCATCATCGACATTGCAAAGCTACCTTACCCTTAAAACACCACTGCTATGTATTTGTATCTGTCGAACCATCATCTTCTTTCTTCTCACTAACCAGTCTTACCAAGGGGTATCGTATTACCCAGTAACTGGGTTGTGGAGGTCAGATAGGCAGTCGCTCCATGTAACATACTGGTATTCAGGTTTTTCTGAAATACAGGTACCCTGACCTGGTCAAATTTTTTTCTGTAACATGTTTTTATGGCAATAAAGAAAATTATTATTATTCAGCTGCATCGGGTTAGACTGGAAGCCGACCTCAACATAGTTGGGAAAAGGCTAGGCAGATGATGAAGAACCATCATCTTCTTTATCTTTAAATTTTGAAATTACAAAAAACCGCTTAACAATCCGTAATACTGCCATAATACTCATACCACTTTGGTCAAAGGAAATTCCATTCCCAAGAATTAAAAAAAACTGGCCTAGACACACGAAGGGTGTACCACAAGGTAAAAACGCCGAAAAAAACACGTTTGTTGTATGGGAGCCCCCTTAAATATTTATTTTATTCTGTTTAGTATTTGTTGTTATAGCGGCAACAGAAATACATTATCTGTGAAAATGTTAACTGCCTAGCTATCACGGTTCATGAGATTCAGCCTGGTGACAGACAGACAGTAGAGTCTTAGTAATAGGATCCCGTTTTTACCCTTTGAGTACGGAATCCTGAAAATGATCTATCACCTTCACTTGTATTTAACTGTCCCTTACATTAAAATACAAGTGAAGGCACGTGTGGCTTGAACAAACCGGTGCAAATAAATTACTTTGATTATAACCACGGCAAGGATCTGCCTACATTTTAATAGACAATCCAGGCGGGCCGGCTATCCTTTCATCTTTCAATTACGGCTGACATGACAGGCAGTAAGGATATCTCATATTAATGCGCTATTCACTCTCGGTCAACGATCTCGGACGATAACCTTTACAACGTTGCACTTTGTTTATGTTTAAGTAGGAGTTACGGGGCTTGCATGACCTAAAGCGCGGTCACTATCGGACTGCATAGAAAAGAAAGAGAAGCGCGGTGACACAACCCTGGTAATTTATTGCAAAATGTGAAGCAATTATTTTATTACAAAAAATCTATTGTTCGGACTAAAAAATTAAAACACTAGTGTTTTAGTATGTTGCTTGTAGAATAATCTGACAAAAAATCAGATTGATTGTATGTATGTATATTAGTATGGTTTTTATTGTAAAAAGAAAGTTTTTAGAGGTATCTTCATGATTTTTTTCTGTCGTATCAAATTAGTTGTATTATGTTTTCAACACACTATCTAGCATATATCCTGAAGAATATCATATATTTTTCTGATTTTGTTTACTGTAGTCAATCATATACTTTTATTATTACTAAAATTTGCGTTTTTTGCGTTTAGATCCTGTAATACCCTTTAAAACTTTATTGCTCAAAAGATTACAGAGATTTTACATTTTTTTTTGATAGGTACAGACCTATCTTGGCCCGAACCTAACCTGAGGTCCTGGATGCGATTCCCGGGTCGGGTAACGTGTTACTGGGCTTTTTTCCTTCTGGAATTTCTCAGTAGCAGCCCGGAGACTGGATTTGTGCCCGGTTGATGGAATACGCTCGCCCCTATGCTCCCATGGACATGGGACTTACACATAAGTGGTGAACTATGGGTGTAAGCCAAGTTACACCTCTGCCTAACCCTACGAGGAAATACAGGTGTGATGTTATGTAATTTAAAATGTTGAACTCTTCAATAGACTATAGTAATCAGTAAGTATCAAATGTACTCGATTGTCAAACTTACAGTCATTTTTGACTAAGTAATTAATTACAATAATTTGGCACGTGTTGCTTAGCTGGCTAACGTAAAGACGCCAGCACATCAAGCTACCCAAAACTGTCAAATTTACCCAATCAACTTTGAACCTTATGTTTTAGCGATAAAGTTAAAAATCTATTAGGTGACAGATTGTAGTAGTTTGATCTGTACCTAACTAAAACGCTGAAAATGACACAGCATCATCCCCGAAAGGTTAGGCAGAAGCGGCGTGGGTGTCCTGAAAATTAATGAAGTAAATACAAGGCTCTCAGTATAGTCGTCTAGACCGTACACCGGCCATGGCGGCCAATCTCAATGAGACTAGCCTTCGACGCGGGAGATATGTAGTGCACAAGTGTGTACGCAGACACAGGTGCACTCTCTTCTTCCCTCACTGTCATAGTCCGATGGGACGCCAAACCAACACGGCCGGAGAGAGATCAGGCGCAGGACCAACACCTTTTTTTTCGTGGGAAATTATCAAATACCTTTTCCCGCTCTTCATGTCAGACTTAACTGACTAAAACCCACCCGTGTTCCTGCCAGGGCCTGGGGCCACGGTAACTCTTTCGAACAAACCGCGACCCTGGCAGGAAAATGTGGTCAAGATGTACCTACCTTAACCATTTTGTGTGTTCCATTCTTGTCAAGGGGAGTGCTAACCGTCTCTCCTTTCAATAGACATACTGGGCCAACTGCTTAACGTACTTTCTGAGGCACGGGAGTATCACACCGATTACTTCCGAGCTCCGCTACTGAGAAATTCTTGATAAATAAACCCAATAACATTCGCCGGATCTGGGAATCGAACCCAGGGCCTCAAGTTCAGCAGTAGCGCTTGCGACCACTAGACTAACGAAGCCAACAACTAAGAAGGTATTTTATTTTAGCACTAGCTGCGCTCCACAGTTTCACCCGCATAAGTTTCGATCCCGTGGGAATATCGGGATAAAAAGTAGCCTATATGTTAATCCAGGGTGTCACCTATCTCCATACCAAATTTTATCTAAATTGGTCCAGCCGTTTGAGTGTGAAGATGTAACAACCATATAAACACACACACACACACTCACACACACACTCACACACTTAAAAACTTTCGCCTTTATAATATTAGTCTCATATCGGCCTATATTTTTCCCACTACTGGGACACAGGCCTCCTCTCTGTGAGAGGGAGTGGGCCGTAATTGACTACGCGGGCCTAGTTTTGGTAGATGTCACATGTTTTCGAATTTTTGGTTCTAGGACATGCCGGTTTCCTCACGATGTTTTCCTTCACCGTTTTTGAGAGCAGTGGTGATGAAATAATCTACACAACTCGTCTAGGTTCGAACCTTTTTTTTTGTCGAAGGAAACCTTCAAAAGGCAGCCGATCGCCGGGGATCGTCGGGGAGCGTGGTATTTTTACCTCACCAAAACCACCCCGGTGATCACCATCAGCACATAAGGGTGGTCCCGGTTCCTCTTAAAAGACCAATTCCTGAACCCCCCGTGCAACACTTGTAAGGTACATCCCTGGGGAGATTATAAAGGGGCCTCCCCTGAGCCTCGCTATGCACGGCAGCATGTGACCACTACGCCACCATCATCCCTGGGGTCACTTGGTGGGCGGACAAAGTCCCCACTCTGTGCGCCCGCGACCCCAAAGGTCCACCTAGCTTGTTTGGTAAGCGGAATGCGGCTTATTAGGCGCCAAGGCGGCTGGGTTCGAACCTACGACTCGTAAGTCGCGGCTGTGCCACCACTTGTATTTAAGTACCTACACCAACAAAATCTCGAGTACCTGCATGATGGACAGAACACTTCTCCCTTATTTATTAGTGCGTGCGATCTCTCACTGAATTTATAGCTGTGTTCGCACTCTTAAGAAGAGCTATACGTCTTTAAGTCTTTTATTTTGTTTGTCTGCGGCACGTTAAAGGCGATTCATATGTCGCCGCGCCGCATCTGAAGGCAATGAGCTGTGTCAAGTTGCTTCGCGGTACCTTTGTGTGTAAATAGTAGCGTCTATAATACTGTCGATATTTGTCAAGTTTGCTTGGAGAAGGTGACAGAATGTGCGTGTGAATTTACATTATTTATCGTCGTGTTCAACATGACTTTTATGAATGCAATGTGCCTGTGTTGTTTGGTTTTATAACAACAACGTGACCGAGTTTTAGCAAGACATTTTTAATGTGAATACGACTAAGCTACTTTGAATTTATCTTCAACGGGCTCTTTGCGTAGGTATGAATAGTTTAAAAGACCTAAATACAGTATGGGAACCAAATAAAATGCAATAAATTATACCACATACTTAATTATCGTCTTTTCTGACGATAAACAAAACATTTACGAAATCGGAAGCGAAAAAAATCAGCTGTTCCCTACATTTATGTTTATGCGGTCATAAATGTAGGGAACAGTTGCTTTTTTTTCCCGACCGAATATATCGTCAGAAAAGGCGATAAAAATACATATGTGGTATAATTTATTTCATATATGTGGTTTCCATACTGTATATACAGGGTTATTGGTAAAACATTAACAACCTCTTAAGAGGTCATTGTACTCATCATTATGAACAACTTTTACTATTTAACCAAACCTAAAAGCGCGAAAAAAAATCTGCTGTCAACATTAATGTTCGTATAACTCGTCAAAATGATCTCTTAAGAGGTTGTTAATGTTTTACCAATAACCCTGTATATTTATCCAAACCTTAAACATAACTGGCAAAATGAAGGTATACTATAGGTAAAGCTGTACCTATAGTACACCTTCATCTTGCCAGTTCTGCCTAACCCTTCGAGAATTATAGGCGTGATTTTATTTTATGTTTACGTTAATTAATTCAATTGTCTGTGTGGTGCCGGACTTAAAGAATAGCACCACCCCATACTTCCCGTGGGTGTCGTAAAAGGCGACTAAGGGGCGTACCGGAGAATGGGCAGCAGCGTTCTCTATGCATTCCACCACCATACCATACTGCGATCGCCAACCCGCCTGCCAAGCGTGGCGATTATGGCAAACCCCCCCTTTTGGGGGAAGCCTATGTCCAGCAGTGGACGTCTTTCGGCTGAAATGATGATGATGATGAATTAATTCAATAGTGTTTAAGTTGCTGGAAAGTTTATGTATGAACTGTCTTTAAACCAACCTTAGGATTTTTATCTGACACTCAACTAAAATAAATATTATGTTCATTTAATGCAACTGTCAGTGCATATACACAAACCCTTGTTGAATAATCTTATGAAGACAAATCTGATGTTACGATTTATTTTACAAAATGAAATATGATCTTGACGGTACAATGTACCTACCAGGAAATGTTTTGATTCAAACGTTTGCCACACGCAAAGGTCCTTAATTCAAGTTACAATACTTTGATTGTGAAATTATGAAATTAAATGAAATGACGAAGTGTTGAAATGAAATGTTTATTTCTGTAAGTAGATCTTTTGAGACACTTTTACGCGTCATTTTTTTGATCATTATAAAAAAAATATGGCGCCGGCATGTCCTAGCTGACTGTTACCTGAAAAGAAATGCTGAAACCAACTCAGAGTCTCTTTTATAGTCCAAACATTATTATTATTATTACTACTTTATATAGGTCTAACAATGCAGGGCCATGTTTGAAACGGCCTTTTGAAGAAAAACAGTCAGGGGACAGTCGCAAACGGCATGCATGCATCAGTCATCGTGTAACTCAACCTAGCTCAACAACCCGTCACACCACGTTACCAGATCAGCAGGATATTAGCGTAGATCACATAAAAAATAATCAGTGAATCGATGCTATTTCAATATCTTACAGAACTTGGGTTTTAATTTGACACCGAGTTTCAGAAAGAGACTGTTACTTAGATACTGAGATGACGCTCTACAAGGTCGAACTTTATCTGAAACTTGACCAAATCATCAAATTGATTGCTCTAAAGCTACGGTCTCCTAGAAGAGCGGAGGCCGCCACATAGCGTCTGCAATTTACCGACGATTGACGTCACTAGAACTTTATTTATGACAGTAAGTTGGTGTGTTTTTCTAGAGAGCGTTTATTGACACCGTAAAGTTAAACACGCTGCCATAATTTTCATGACAGATGGTCACTGCGGCCACCGTTCTGAAACTCAATTTCAAAGCATTTACTACTAAATATTAAAAACTTTTGAATTGTCAAGAAGTCGGTCAGTCAGAAAATATGAAGCTAACTTGCCCATTCCAAAGCGTAAGGTAACCTATGGAGAAGAACGGGCAAGAAACTCCATGGACACTTTTAAATTATATTTTTACAAAAATATTAGTTACATCGTAATGTTAAATTTATAATTATATGTGAGAACGATGTAAAAAGACGTACGCGTTAAAAGCGTTCGTCTAGAAAACCATAGATTTACCCTACAGGCAATCGATGTGGTCGTTGCGTGGTTAGTTTGACCTGCCGGTCGATTCTGTTAGAATCTCACCGAGAGAAGTTAGGTGAAGTGAGCTGCTGTCATTCCATCTGATGCTAGGGATTGACAATAATGACAGCTCACTTAACGCTCACTTTACTCAAGTTATCACGGTGAGATTTTTACAGAATAGCACTACAGCCGGTCGATTCTCTAAAAATCTCACCGTGAAAACTTAGGTGAAGTGAGTTTGTTTTTGCTAGGAATTGACACTATTAACAGCTCACTCCACGGCCACTTCACCTAAGTTTTCACGGTGAGATGGTTACAGAATCGCACTGCTGAAGCGAAATAACAAACGAAGAACGTTTAGATTTTGCGATTCACTGCATTTATTGACTTTTCCCGCCCACACATACTACATGTCACCGGCGCAAATTGTTGTCGGGCTCCCATTATCATATAAACAAAAATATTTTACTTGCCTTTTTCAGTTTACGATGAGGATGGAAACCTCGTGAAGACTTACTCCAACCCATACCCCAATAACCCGTTCCTGCAAAACCTGAGACTCAACGCTGGTCACCTGCCTCACTATGGAAGTTACTTGAACCCATTCTTCGGTTTTATTAAAGTAAGTAATAGTGTTTACACAGCTATTATGACTTCATAATAAGATTTTTAGGAGGGACCCGTGGCTAAATGATAACAGCCGCACAGGTCGATCGATCATTTACATACCGAAACCCCTCCGTGCCTCGGAAAGTACGTTAAGCTGTTGGTCCCGGCTGTCATTCGTGGATCTTTGACAGACGTTACGGGTAATCAGAAGCCCGGAAGTCTGATAACCAGTCTTACCAAGGGGTATCGTATTACCCAATAACTGGGTTTTAGAGATCAAATAGGCAGTCGCTCGATGTAACATACTGGTATTCAGCTGCATCCGATTAGACTGGAAGCCGACCCCAACATAGTTGGGAAAAGGCTTGGCAGATGATGATATTATGACTTCATTAGTAGAGAATTAGTAGCCTATTGTTGTAACAGAATAGACATCGCTTAATGGCCCCGATATCAGCATTTTTCCTGTCTGGTCTTAGTTAGTCTATGATAATAGAGATGAAAGAAAATTAGAAGATCGATCGTTAAGTTGGGGGAACATGCTAGTGTCCACAATAAATTCGAATGGTCATTTTATAGCAGGACGAGGATAGCTCTGCCTAACCCGTTGGAGGATTACAGGCGTCATGTTATGTTACGTTAGAGCCGTTCCACACGGTGCGGCTCTTATTTTATAGAATTTAGTAAAAATCCGTAAACAAGTGGTATTCATTGTTATCAATTATTTACCAAACCTTTTACCTATTCCATTTATTTCGACAGGATTTCGGAAACATGTTTTCCCTCACGATCCCTGTTTCCAACGAGGTCATCCAAAAAATCCAGAAAGACCCACAGTACCACAACAAGTTAATGCTGTTCCACACTCCAGACCCAGTGATCGAACCGAACCCACTGTGCGAGGGGAAGAGGTCACAGATCCCTTCGCCGAAGCTGTGTAACAACTATCTGAACTGCTGGGATGGGTGGGCAGTGGAGCAGGAATGTCCGACTGGGTTGCTGTTTAGCAGTCAGGGATACTGCGATTATTCTGATAATGTGAATTGTGAGAGCAGGAAATTGAGTGAGTACCTTTTTGTAACAACATTAATACTTTTACTTATATTGTGTATTGTTATTAAGATCAATAGCTAACTATTTACACCTTATAAATTACAGATCACACTAATATTATAAAGGTGAAAGTTTGTGAGTGTGAGTGTGCGTGTGTGTTTATGTGTGTGTTTATATGTTTGTTACTTCCTCACGCTCAAACGGCTGAACCACTTTTGATAAAATTTGCCATGGAGCTAGCTGACACCCTGAATTAACATATAGGCACTTTTTATTCTGATATTCCCACGGGATCGAAACTTATGCGAGTGAAACCGCGGGTGCAGCTAGTATTATAATAAATTACGAAAGTTTACTTAGGGTGAAACAATAGACGATCTTATCGCTAAAAGCTTTTAAAGACGGGTCGTCTTTAGAAGATATATTTTTAAATCATTTTTAGCCCCTCATTTGCACTAAGGTGTGCTTGTATGAGTAGCTATAAGTGATTTGTATAGTACCTATGATTTATTTCATGTAAATATAGCAACACGAGAGATTCGAACTCGCGGCCTCATTCTCGCCATTCTACTATTCCATCTCTTACAAGTTGGTATATTTTACTCATAACTAGGTAGGTACTTTCATTCTTTTCAAGGTATGTCATTCTCAATTTCAATTAATTTTCTTATAAACGCGTACTAATCTGCAACCTCATTAAAATCTTTCAACACTAGAGACGTCGTAAAACCTAAAAGCTCATTTGATATAATTACTTGTGAATATGTCACTAAGTTATCATTTCAACATGACCGGAGATGATTTAAAACTTAACGCAATCGAATTTATGTATCTTGTTTATTTAGTACATACGGATGGAATAAGTTTCTCCGGTTTATGAGTTTATCCTCGTCCTACTTCTTCATCTGGGTGGATATCCAATAACTGATAAAAAATCACATAATGTTTTTCTTTTTAACTGTTCACAATATAGAGGTATGAGGAACAGGGTGTAAAGGTCACACATATTCTATAGAAAAGGGCGGATCCTCCGACCAGACGGTGTTGTCTCTGGCGGGCAACTGCCTGATGATTCATGTCGGGCCGTTGTATCTATGCTAGTTGCGCGGTAAACTCTGCTTGCGAGATGCAGCATTTTGCGTGACGTTAGTGTGACGCGTTGTTCGCATATGGCGTTGTAGATACCGCTACAACGATATATCATACAAACGTTGCAAAGCTATACCTATACTGTCATTCTTGAGTCCTATATCCTAATTGGGTAACACACTATCAAATTCAATTTGAATCATTTCGAAGGGTATTGCTAATCCATTGCTTCATATGTTTGAAAAATGTGTCTGCTCAACAAATAATGCAATGAATGTTGTTGAAATGTCAAAATGAAGCCCGTTGCTAGTGATAGTGTGTTACGCAACTACCCCGCTGGCCTCATCACTAATGTCGTTACAATCCTTAGAGTCTCCAAGTTCTACTCTATTTTGGATAACTAATATACAGCCGGTCGATTCTATAAAAATCTCACCGTGAAAACTTAAGTGAAGTGACACTATTGACAGCTCACTCCACGCTCACTTCACCTAAGTTTTCACGGTGAGATTTTTACAGAATAGCACCGCTGTAGTCCTAACGTCAGTGGTTTCAGTTTGACCTTGAAGTGGCCTTACGTAAGTAAGAAGAGGAAGAGGCCAGCTTATTCTGATTTTGTCACCACTGACGTACTTATGAATATTATGGTTGAAAACGACTCGGTTACTCTATCGTCCTTTATATAGAGTACTAGCTGCGCCCCGAGGTTTCACCCACGTAAGTGTCGATCCCGTGGGAATATCGGGATAAATGCCTATGTGTTAGTCCTGGTTATAAACTATCTGTGTGCCAAATTTCATCCAAATTCGTTTAGCCGTTTGTGCGTGAAGAAGTAACAAACATATATAAACACACACACTCACAAACTTTCGCCTTTATATTATTAGTGTGATAATCAACGTTTACACTTTTTCTAAAATCCCACCTTACACCTTCTCTACGTTATATGAACATTCATAGCTACTTACAGACAGATATGTAAATAATATAACCACTAGAAGATGTCGCCAGACGTGGAAATGCCAGGTTATATAAAATCCGAAGCCGGGTCGTCGTGTTACGAAATACGAATGTGCCTCTGACCTGATGTACTGGTCACGCCTATAACCTCTGAATGTTTTTGTGATGCCAAATATGAATCCTGGTCGTTGTTCCTGATAGAAAATACTTAATGGATCTCGCCCCCTTATACGTGGATG
Organism: Mesoligia furuncula; assembly: GCA_916614155.1. Taxonomy (NCBI): domain Eukaryota; kingdom Metazoa; phylum Arthropoda; class Insecta; order Lepidoptera; family Noctuidae; genus Mesoligia; species Mesoligia furuncula. The sequence goes on along the minus strand of OU744793.1, from coordinate 7,803,019 downwards.
TTTTAACATAACATTACTTATGTCAAATGTGGATTAATATAAACACACCTCTGACTACCCCCTTTGAGGACAACCGGATTACTACCAATTGATTAAAAAAATCACATTTACTTATGATCCTTTTGATATCTTTTATCACTTACTCATCAAAGATATCCGAAAGTTTCTACAAAATCCTTCAACTGTCTACTGAAATTGTTGCTCATCATCTGCATCTGCCTAGCCTTTTCCCAACTATGTTGGGGTCGGCTTCCAGTCTAACCGGGTATAGCTGAATACCAGTGTTTTACATGGAGCAACTGCCTATCTGACCTCCACAACCCAGTTACTGGGTAATACGATACCCCTTGGTCAGTGAGTGGTTGTCAGACTTTCGGGCTTCTGACTACCCGTAACGACTGTCGAAGATCCACGAATGACAGCCGGGACCAACGGCTTAACATGCTTTCCGAGGCACGGAGGGATCACGGTATGTAAACATGGTCACCCATCCACAGACCAACCGCGGCAAGCGTAGTTTAACCTGATTGATCGACCTGTGCGGCTGTTATTATTTAGCCACGGGACTCTCGTTGCTATTGGATAAAATTATCTCATTATAAAGGAAAGCATCTGATATGGCTTAACCATGATCTATGCCTTAGTTGACTACAGATAAGTGAGAACATATGTATAAATTAATTAAACTATTCTGTCACCAGGAGAACAGCCACCAACACAGCCACAATGTAGAAAAGACTTCGAAGCGTTCCGAAGTGCACTAGACTGTAACGAGTTCTTCGTGTGCGTTGGAAGACAGCCTGTCAAATTCAAGTGTCCCGCTGACCTTTCATACAACCAGGTATTTCATCAATATCTGTATTATTCTTCATTAATTAACTTATCGATAAGCATCCCATCCTTCAGGCTTATTTTATGCATGTACCTTCCGCATAGCTCAGCGAGAAAAGTAATAAAAATTAAAGTTCATCGAATATTTAATTGATGAGAGTCATTTATTTTTAATATTAAGATTAAAATAAAACATTCAGAATCCTGGTTTGGGTTACCTACTTTAGGTACGTGTCAATACCATAGTTTGGGCAAGTTATTATTATTAACGTATCAACTGGCTTCACAACTCAGTAACTTGAGTTTTTTTTAATAGTAATTTTTACTTGATCGTTGACTCGCGCATATTGATTTTGACGTACCTACCTGGGACTCCAATGAGGTTGCTAACGCCCATGCTTCATTTAATTATTTTCAATGTATTTTTAAGATTACGTTTAGGTTATCGCCTTAATAATTTTAATAGATGAGAGATGGCTGCCACCCCTTTATTAGGCTTGCTATAAATGCTCTACTTACCTACTTAGTCATCATAACAGAATTGTTTTAGTACTTATTGCCTAACATTATTGGTGTTTTCTCAATAAGTACGCACTCTGGAAACAGTGACTCATTTCATATATTCAATGCAGGCGTTTCAATATGGAAATCCTTATTTGCAATATGACCAGTTTAGCATGGTTTTATAGTACTTTTATTAAGTGCCTACGCAATTCCGTAGCCCCTTTTTATAGTATTTACTTTTTCGATGCCGTAAAAAAGTTCAGTTTTATTACCTACTAAATGATGCATGCTACTTATAGTTACTGTCAATAACACATTCAATATTCCTTCTTCACCTCGTCTAAGTAATAAAGAAATTCCCTAAATATAATGAGATTATGTTCCATATTTTTATGTTTTTTTTTATATATTTCCAGCAACTAGGCGTCTGTGACTACCCCACTCGCGTTGACTGCTCATCGACTGCCATCAACACTGAAGTCTTTGCTCCTCAATCAACCTCAGTCCAACCAGCTGCGCCCACTCCTGCACCACCTGCATCACCAGCTCCTCTTGCTCAGTCAAGCTCTATTGCCTCAATTGCACCTATTTCACCATTCGGACCAACAGCAACATTTGCCCCTCCACCGTCACCTACTGTATTAGCTGCACCTGCTCCAATACTGAGCCCTGGTGAAATCAAGACTGTATTCTCAGATAACTCTATAGTTAATACTCAAAGTAAGTAGAAAACTTGTAAGTTATCGTCTATTATTTGTTCAAGTCTTTATTATATGTTAGGCAAGATAGCGTTTTAGAAACAGACTGTTGCAAGATTAATGTGCTTCATTTCAGTCATTAATATTGCCCCTTTTTTTCAACATCATTACAATTTACCAGGTATTTGCTCAATTATAAATTTATTACGATGCGAATGGATACAACTTAATTAACGAATGCTCAACCGTTGCCTAAATGATTAATTAAAATGGTCATATGTTAAATTTCATAAGAGATTACTACATTACAGTAATTAGAGTTTTTAGAATATATGGCTGTTGCGTATGTGTCGCTTTATACGAGTTCATTTAAAAAAGACAGTATTAGTTTCTTCCGGTTACAGTATAATAATGATAGTTTTAAGAATATGCAACAGCTGATTTTATAGGTTATTTTTTATAACCGTGTCAATGTAGTAAGTTTCCAAGATCTAGAATATTCTCAATCTTTCTTTGACCTTCAAAGTTATTAGTCATTACTCTTACTGAACCTACATCATTTGCTTTTTCAGGTTGGACCTCCACTCACATAGCCATGTCTCGTCAAGATGCCATCCGTCAGCTGCAGCTTGGTAACATCGCCAAAGTCGATGTCTAAGTTCAGAGTACTTGTAATATTATATGTTAAGGCTTTTGCTACCTCTACTGGTAAACAATCCTTTGAAAATAGGTTAATATAGTCATGCTTGGCTAGAGTGAGATCAAACAGGGCGTGTACTTTAAGCACTCTTGTAGGTAAAATGTTGTAACACTAACAGACCTTGTTCAAATACATATCAAAAAGTTGAATTGAGCAATTAATTGGTCGTAAATCTAGTTTGGATACTAGATTCCGCCTAGATTAATATTAATGTCTTATTTAAGTCTAACACTTTATCGGCAAATTGCATTTTAATATATTGAAATGATTACTAAATAAATTGTACCTAATTATTAGTTTGATTTTTTCCTTGTCACTCACTCTAAGGTCAAATTATAATCAATATATTTTGTGACTGGTAATCAGAAAAAGCTAAGATACTTGATTGAAATAAAAAAAGTAATTGTATAAAAATATTATTTATTTACAAAAATATTAAAAATATAGGTTCGCTAGACTTAACTTACATAAGTTTTATGACTAAGAACAACATATATTTCGACACAGCACCAGCACATTGTGTTGGTACCATGTCAAGGTTTTTGAAGATTTCCAAAATTTGGCAACAATTGTTTTAGACAAAAACCGACCAAAAATATTGTGGGTTTCGATTCACTTTCGAAGCCCATGGCTTAGAGATACTCGAGCGCCTCTTCAGACAGACAAAAAAACCTTTCATGAATCACTAGACGCACTTGTACAGACTAAAACAGATCATCTTCACACAAATGATAAAGAGAAAGAAAAAGATAATAATTTATCGAATGTCAATCATCATGCTGGATGGTTTACAGTCGATGTGACGTCACTAGTCACTACAGCACATGGGGCTCTAACAATAACATATGACTCTGAAGAGGCTGTTCGTACACTATAACAAATGGAACGGATTAAGCTTCAGTCTGTCCTTCGAGCCGCTCCTTGACATTCAGAATCCCAACTTCTTCAAAGCTTTCAGGTCGACGTCACCGTAGTAATCCTCGCTGTAATGTTATCACGTTATGAATCAACTGCCATAGTTTGCTTAACTGTTATAGATTGGGAGAATATATCTTCTTTATCGTCGTTATGCGTATTTATTTTAGCAGCATGGTCAACTATGCTTACAGGAACACTTGTGCATTACTGATGAAATACACAATCAGTTCCTTTCGTTACAATAATACTTTTATTAATCAGTTCCTTAAGTAACTTGAGCTTCACTACCATGAGCATGATCAGGAGAAACTGCTGTCACAGTATACGCTTTTAGTTGACTTGTGAATGGTATTGTCAATTCACATGGTATATTTCTTTAGTCACCTTTTCCGACACCTAGGAAATTAGTACTCGAATATTATCTATCTTTGCATGTGTAGTTTGCTATTCTACATCAATAGGTGAGGCTATAAGCTGAAAGTTGCTACAATAGCAGATATATTTCATAAAGTTTTGGCTATCTACATATTCTACATACAAAGCAAAACGATGTTGAGAAGATACTGGATCAGCTAGATAATATTCATTATGTACTACGATATTAAATTGACTTTCATTGAGTGCATTGTAGAAAGACTCATGCTCATTGTTAAAACTTAGATTAAGATGCACATTTAATAGAAATTTTAACAAAGATATTACTTACAGAGGGGCACACCATAAAATGCATTTGTTTCAACGTTAAAGAAGGATTAACGTACCTGGATTCCCAAGGATGACGATTGGCTGTTACAGTCAGTAATAATAATGATTAGACAGAAGAAAATTACTAAAAGAACCAAGAAAATATTAATATATTAGAAAGTGAAATGAAACAGAAAACAGTGTGGTGGAAAATGTTAGGAAACGGTGCTAAAGTGCATCTACATACAGAGGAAATTAATACAACAGAGGATAATTTTTATAAATTTTTGTTTATTTTATCACTAAAAATAAAACTTAAGTATTACAGTTTCTATCAAACAACAACACTCAGTCGCAGCGAAATAATTCAGTACAATAATATATTTACAAGGTCATGGTATTTAAACGGATACAATGATATATCGATGTCCTCACGGATTTAAAACAGAACTACGTTGTCATAAATGCAAAACAACTTCCTTTAACGCTCGAGTTGTTTATAGTGCAAACTTTATACAGTCTGGGATAACTGGTTTCGATATAATAATGTTGAAAGGACACTATAAATACTAAGATATAATGTAAAAATAATAAATATATCTATCGCTGTATGGTTTTACTAATTTCCTAACGTGCCTCAATGAAACTGTTCGAAGAAGCTACAACGAGAAGTATTTGGCAACTAGAAGTGATACATATCAACTGTAGCTCACTCACTAAACAATCGAATATTTTTGAACCTGGAACACGATCTCCACACACCATGAGCAACGTTTTTCTTTTTTTTTATAAAGCTAATGTATCTGTATTCAGCCAGAATTGTCAGATTGTAGAGGTTGCTCGTAGTGCGCGCAGAGTATTGGTTTATAGTAAACTATGTGAGTATTAAAAGGTTAGGGGGGTGGGGAGTTGTATTTAGTTCTCCTTTTGGGGGCGGGGTTTGAGCTGCTTGGGCGTGTTGCGGGTCTGGCCGTCTTGCTGGAGGCCGGCGAGCAGCTCGCTCTTGCGGATCGTCTTCAGATCCAGATCCCCGTAGTAGTCCTCGCTGAAAATGTACGCGCACCTTACTACCTGCCTCGACTACTAGCTAGCCTTAACTCTATGTCTTATGCCTATCGACGACGAGTGAGTACATAAATGGCTATCTCAATTTCTAGCAACTTTTACTACGCGAGTGGTAACTGGCTGCGAGAATTGTGTAATGTAATCTTGTACACAGTCGGCGTTAAAGAGTGAACCGCCTTGAAACGGCAACAAGAATCATATCCGCTCGCTTTTCCAACTAGCGTTATCTAACGTTTGTTTTTCTTGGCAGACAATTATGTGGTCCGGAGCTCTCGCAAAAACTTTAAAAACGACTGGTTCTGCGACCTTCAGTTAACGTGGTTACATCGTGACCGGCGCAGGCGCATCTCAGTATCGATCTACTTGCGATTGTTCGACGTACACAGACCATGAACCGGATATAAACATTTTGAAAGTTTTCTCATTGTTTCAATAGACGGATAGTTTGGTTCAGATAAAATGTAACTGATTTTTTGTATGAACTGCGCGTAGAACTGATAAGTTGTTGAAATACATGAGCGAACATTAGATACTTTCATAAATGACAAGCAAGAACGTTCGAGCAAAACGAGTTAAAAAAAAACCTCATAACTATTTCATGATAGCAAGTCTGCGCCAGTCACCGGCATTCTTTTGAACATTTCCTCTTTTTATGAAAGGCATTGATAATTCAACCTTTGTGTCATACTCGAACAGTTACGGTCGATACGATATATATGAGTGAAACAACGGTCATTACCATACACACTCCGTTATGTACCGGTCGTCATTGACCACGGTCGTCCGCGCATGACACGACTGTGAGCGCACTATTTTGCTCTAAGTCATGTTAATTTCAAAGTGTCCCAGATGGCGCAAGCGTGCAAGGCTCCGGAACGCATACTTGCGGCCAGCTATTCAGGTGGGCGAGCTTTACTACGTATCCACCTATGTCTACCTACACAACGACATCTGTACAATGCTGATCGATTCGTGTATAATAAAGCTAAGGCAACACGAAGTGCAACCGATCTGTGTTCGTATTATGTTTTATTATTTATGTGCAAGAAGAGTTGTTAGTCACAAGGACGACATTGGTTGTGTGGAAATGGTTACAGGGTCTCAGGGTTTTGGGACACCAAGAATATCGTTACACCAGATTAATGTTTGGGAGCCCATTCAATATTAGTTATTTTGGCCAAGAATTTCATGATCATGAGGATACTTTCTTGGTGTCCATGATTAGGCTAGGTACTAGATGTTAATGTACCACACAAGACGCTGGTAACACCACAGAACCAGTATTCAACCAGTGAGTAGAAGAGTCCTATAGTGCGTTCAAGCTGCCTGTCTTAGTTGCGTTACTTGAACGGTGTGGATAGGACATTCGCATTCGATCGTGCAGGTTTTAATATCAAGAGTTATATGAAACATGAGTCATGAGCAGTTGAACTGGATTGATGTTGAAATGCGTATGTCCTATGATGTGGTGTGTATACAATATGTACACGAGGTTTTAGAAAGGTAACTCACCATCCGGGAACATCTTCGGGGTCTTCGCAGTTGCCTGTGCCGTCAGCATCTCCGATCTTGAACACGGTGCCAATAGGGCATCCGTACTCGCGGGCGACTCCCTCCAGACAGATGTAGTACTTGCGGCAGTCCTCGGGGTGGGCGTGACGGCTGAAGGAGCCAGCGTTTGACACCTCACCGGGAGCGGGGCAAGAGAAACCGTTCGCTACTTCTGGGAAACACCAAAGAGGTTACGTGAGCGAGAGTGCGGAAGGCGAAACCGAAATTCAGCAGCTACAGCGGTGATGAAGTTGAAATAAGTTCACTGGAATAGTATGTGCACAGAGGCTTCATGTGCTTTAGATACTGAGTATTAATGTTCACATTTTAACAATAAACAAAGCAGACAGATCGTTTGATCTTACTGCACGACTATTACAGATTTATATCCACAACAACAATTGCAATTACATTTTCAAGGATTGAAGATCTGCGGTCTCTTACTGTCATTAACATAAACCACAGATTGACAGTTCAACCGCAAATCAATAAGGGTGCTGTATAGGTCAAGTTACTGGTATAACGTTCAAATGTTACGTACCCTCGTTCTTGCATTCGGGGACCTGGTCAGCCCACATGCACACACGGGATTCCCTGTCGTAGGCAAGACCGGGGCTGCACTGGTAGCGGGAGGCTTCACCGTTCCAGCAGTTCCAGAAGACGTCGCATTTGTTCTCATCAGGGAAGATACCGTACAGCCGCGTGCAGTGAGGAGTTGTTATCGGAGGCTCTGTGGAACGAAAGGAGACATTGACGAGACGAGCGAAAAACAAATGAAGAGTTGAAAATTTATTTAAAACGACAAGAACTCATTGTTTTTTAATGTTCCGGGCAAGGACTCATAAATAATAGCTAAACTACAAAAAACCCTGCATCAAAACATTCATGGTTCTCCGAAATGTCACTCCGCTTTGAGGATAATTGGCTATCAATCAAAAACAGCAAAAAGCTTTCAATCTTCATTTCCATAAAAAAGCCATCAAAGAGTTCGACAAAAAACCTACCTACTAAGCTTGGCAGCAATAAAATAAAATTTTACGAAGTGGCTCTAGTTCAAGGTAAGTAGTGATATGGATATTTATATCTAAGATATTTTTGCATAAAAAAGATATTTGAACATCAGGTGATGTAAAGAATATGGTATACATAGATATTTCTATACGGTGTCAACATGGCCCAATGACCTTTACGACATCCTGGTGGTGATTGGTATTTCGAATAATATTATCCTTATGACACATGTGTGATTATGTAAAACCGGCGACCTTGACCGTTTGCGCTAGCAAATACTATTGTTGCTAAGCATTCCTTTCGATTTTTATGAGACATATAGCTGAATTGTTGATCGACCGAATCGTGACAAGGAAAATCTGATGATACTTTTTGTTTTGTTAAAATGTAGTTTTATACTTTTTACACTGTAATACCCGCAAAATTTCTAATCTCTCTGCTTTCGAAGATTTAAACCACTTACCAAGCTGTGTCCTGTCTCCGCACTCGACGTTGTGGAGGTAGTCGCAGTTTTCAGTCAGGTATTTGGAGTCAGTGGCGTCGAAGGCAAGTCCGTTGCCGCAAGTCTTGAGTTCAGCTGCTCCATTATCGCACTTCCAGTACTTGTCACAGGAGAGGTGGTGAGGGTAGAAGCCGAAGTCATCGGGACATTTGAAGGTCTCCTGTCCGACCGCTGCAAAGAGAAAATTAGGTTAGAATTTATTGGAGAATCCATGTTGATAGAGAAAAGTATAGGTATATTATTATTTTGTCATTGAAAGCTGTAGGTCGTACAATGTGGCTCTTATCGTTTCTCGGACAAGTTTCGAATACCAATTGCTTTGCATAATCTACAAACGCCTTTGACTGCATTTCCAAACTCAATATGTATAACTGTTTGTCAAAATGCCAATATTGGCAACAGCGGTGGTGTAACGACACATCACAATGTTTGAATTTTAATGAAATTACAAAATAAACCGCTAGGGGGCTCGCTAAATAACGATTATGGTGCGCAAGCGATGTTGAAACAGACTGGGCTCGGGCAGGGCCGCTCTTTCTCCAAGGAACGCAGGCCCTAATGAGGCAACAACGAGTCTACACTGCCTACGACTGGTTAGCACGTGTAGTCTTTGTTCGTTGATACATGAGGTAATCCCGTTTTGGGTAATCACTGTTACCAAATTTACAAGTCTTGCTCAAACATTACTGTTCAGCGTTCATTTTCGGCACGCGGAAACATAAATTGCAATTCTAGAACGTTATGTGAGAAATCTAAGTCGTTGATGTTTCTTTATGTCTGAATGCGGTTTAAATTACCTTAGGAGCATTGAATGTGGTATACGTAATTTATGTTTGCCGCGTTAACACCTTGTTTGCGTACGCGCCGCTTCCCCCATACGAGAGTTATGTCACATTATGTCACAACATGTGTGTCACCTGTACCGGCTGACATTTGCGAGAAGAAAGCCCTCATCCGTACAGTTTTGAAACACATTACTCACTCTAGAATGTTCGACAATTTGCAAGTGCATTAACTCGATAAATTCTATAGGGACTGCTGTGAATTCAATCGGCTTATAAACTTAGAAATGGCTCTAACAACTTTCGAGACCGGTTTGATATTTAGCATTTAGTAGAGAAATGAAACAGGAATGCTTATTCCTCTAGTATCGATATGCTAGTTTAAGATTCTTCACACTAGCTTCATAATCTTGCAAATAATTAGATACATTTTGTTATTTATTGTACTGAGTATAACTACAAAGTTGATTAACACAATGTTGATGAAAACAATACTAATTGTTTTACGTAATCATTAATTTTTTATTTTTAAATCTTAACTTGTAATTTTATTTTATTTAAGTATTTTAGTTATAAATCGGACTGTATGGAATTTTGGATCAATTAGTTATCTGAAATTCTAGTACAAAAAAGCAAAAAGCGACCACACTTTAGTGCCTCATTAACAAAAAACATCGATTATTAACATAGTTACAATGCATGTCGATTGCCAACGATGTTGTTTTTAAAAATAAACATGAAAATCGCCGATAAAATCTGTTTTTATTCTTTAACCTTGAATTAAATTGTTCCTACTAAAAAGCTGTACTGCTCATCTGCATAAGTGTTCGCAAACAACTTTTCTTATTAAAATCAAACGTCGATATCGAGGTGAACCACAGTCGCATGCCTGGCATACCTCGGCCGCCAGACTAAGTAATAAGCAATGTGGTACAAATGTGGAGCGATTTCGATATCATTGAAAATTCGGATCACCGCTCTTCGGGTCGCGTTATGCTTGTTTTACGCCAATTACATCTGCTAATTGGCAGATGACTGGGGTTTTAATCGCTCATTAAGTTTGTGGAGCGAGCGAAAATCGCAGAAACGAGGTGCTGATTACACATGTCAAACATTAGTATACTTATTGTGTTGGAACTAAGTGGATTTCACACAATGTTTGAAGGCAAAGATTAAATTAAATGATGGTCTGTTTGACACAGAACTCCATACGTGTGACACAGAATTCCCATATCTTAGAAAGATACTCAGTCATGATTTTCGACTGAATTGCTATGAAATCTGAATCGAGAATCATCTAGTCATTTGGTTTTCGTACATAGGACACCTGCGGAAAAACACAGATGTTCTCGAATACAGGGCCTTATCATTTGGATTTCGCAGACCGGGACGTGTGCTAAGCATACGGAATCGATATTCAAAATCGTGACGCTATCACGAATTTGAATATCGATTCGTTATGCTTCGTGGAAAAAAGCTCTGGCTGACAAGAATTCTCGAGCCTAGTTGTAATACAAAATACCTGATGAACAGTGACGTATTAGTGTCAGCAGTAATCGGGCCATGTGTGCAGTGAACCGGGTAGGTTGCGCAATGCCCGGGCGACACCGGACCCCGCGTGTGCACATGACATAATTATTGATCTGCTCGATGCTGCCTTGTCATAACATATTATGTAACAGTACTACTGGCTACTGGGGAATTGTTTTGTAATAACGTGATTTTTTACTTGGTTTTTGCACATGTTTGTGGGCACTCGAAGTAAGTATATGAAAATATAGGTATGAGATAAAAATTCACAAGTTATAGAAAGGGCTTGAAAACAAACGATAATTTTGTTTTACATGACACTACAATAAAAATGGTCTCATAAGATAAAACATCATCTCATAAAATTGACGATTAAACATCTCTTGACGGTAATAAAATAGGTACAAGTGTGCAATTAAAAAAGCAATTACACTGTCGTCTGACCATGTTCACAAACCCACAATTACCTAGCCAAGCTTTCCCTCAGATAATCATTATTTTTACGATATTCATGAACATCGCATTGTATTACAAACAATGTACACTTATGGCTATTAAACCTACACAAGAAATAGCAAGTCACTAGCCGAGAGAAATTAATACTGCGAATTACGCCTATTGTGTAATGGCCCCATGTGCACATTACATAAACATGATATATTATTATGACAAAGGTCATGTAATACCTTAAATAATACAGTGAAAGCCTCAAAAATTGACCTACCGACGAGAAGTGGGCGGAACTTTCGATTTCGTTAAGACGATGCGCCCGCGTCTGTGAAGTTGAGTAATCTCACTCACACCCGACTTTTATCATGTGGGCCGTTGAATGTATCACATAAATTAGCTCATGTCTATTTTGCATTTTTTAATATCTCATTTTCTTATGGGCTGTGGAGTGGTTCTAAAATAATCTTGAATTGAAAAGCAAGGTTTTAAGGTTAATTGCAATATTTTACCTAAAACTTGCTAATTAATGCTTGTTACTCTCTACAGAAGTCGAAACTAATCTTTTACATCAAATGCATTTAAAAAGGATCTAAAATGACGCTGTCGCACAGACACATCAAACACCTAACCTAACCTAATAAAACGTTCAACACAAAATGGTCACAACCTAAAAAAATCAGTTCATCAACCGATTCGAACACGACATTCCACTTTTAAAAGAGTTCACGCTCACGTTGATAATGTTTAAAAAGAAATGATTACAGGCTCATGGTCTAATCTGACGTAACACACCACTAGCTGTCGCTTTAGCTAACTATTGTTGGACGGTGAAAGTTTGTAAGCTCACTACGAGTGTAATAGCTGTAATGGGAGTATTTATTTTTAATATGAGAGGCAATTATGTGCAAGGTAATGGAGAGTATCGTGTTTAATTCGTAGGTAATACTAAGAATCAGCTGTGTTTTAATATTGTTGTTGTTAATTAGAATGGCTTATTGCGTAATTGTAATGCCATTGTGTATTTTTGATATTTTGGAAACAATAGTTTAGATTTTCTAGTAAACTATTTGATGTTTTGCTAAATTTCTAATCGTCAATATTTCACTTGGTTATAACACTTACAACTAATAGATCATTCTTAAAACTTAATTGTTTTATTTTATTGACACATTACAATGCCTGAGGTTTAGCCAACGACCCTTTAACAAATTAATGAGCAATACAAATTCACATAGTACGTGTACCCAAGAGGCTGAGCGTGCGCACAGGTGTCGTCGCGTAATCGTTACGTAATCACTAATTCTATTTCGAACCACACTCTTGCGCATCTAAAGGGTAGAGTAAAGCAACATTTTAGTGGCACTTGCAAAATTATTAATGGCATAGACTAATTAAATGCAGTGTCTTAAGCTGTAACTCCGATTGCAGCATTTTTAAGCTTTAAAAGTATACACAGAGCAGTTCATGATACTTGCACAATCTTCAGTGTATTTAAACACAATTACATTTATTAGGAGTTTGTATATTGTATGGACACTAAAATTTAATGACGAATATCAGAATGTAATCCAGAAAAATAACACCTACTGAATTTTAATTATCCTTTTAAATTCGAGGCCCGTTTTGCTAGAATATGGCTACAAAAACAAGGCATGGTGATGCCAATGGATGTAAAAAAAAGTAAACAACAGCACAATGCGTAGGGCTAATAAGAGGTTATTTATATCGTCGCTCGAAGGACAGACAATCACTGGCTTGTACACTAGGTTCTCGGCGTAGGTTATGCCAGTTGTAGGCGATCGAAGTGTGAATTAAACACTAGTGATTGAATGGAACATCCATGTGGTGAAAAAGAAGGATCGATTTCTATTTTTGAATTTAGATTCTGATCGATAGTAGACAGTCAATTGTTTTTGGTTCAAACTTTTTAACACATAGAAGTAGGGATGGTGAAGCCTGCATTCAGGCAGTTTGCTTCTAGTTAAGATCAAACAGCACCAGAATTGCGTAATGCACTATCAAATCCATAGCTTTATATGTTCCAAAAATGTGTCTGCCCAACAACGTTAATAACGCAATGAATGTTTTTGAACTGTCAGAATAACAGCCATTGCTACTGTTACTGTGTTACGCAATTATCCACAGTTTTATCTAACTAGACTCAAGTGAAATCATTTTTCACAGATGTATTGTTATGAACAATCCATCTTCATACCTATGTCTGCCAAATGTCCAATAAACTGAAAAAAACTTGATATTTTTTATAAGAATCATTCATCATTGTATTTAGGATGGGAACATACAGGATGCAGTGCATTGTTCAATAAAATGTTCAGCCGTGAGATATCATTGTTGACGGTGTATTTTTGCCTAAGAACAACAGTTTCCGGTGCATTGTTTAGGTGCAACATCGTTAATTATTTCGTGGATTTCCGGTCAAACGACCTCTTGATTAACTTTGACTTTATTTTTTTATGTAACCTTAGAATATTATCTTGACAAGTGTGGGTCGTAATCTTTAGTAAACAACGTTAAATAACAATGGTTGCTGTTCATAGGTACGTTATGGATTTTCTCATATGAGAATAATTATGTTTAGAGTAGGGTCTTGAGGAATTTCATAGATAGGGCCTGTGGAAAAAGGGTTAAGGTTGAATTGATGTCTTTGAAGGCTATTTTGCATAAAAAAATCCATAATGTCACCCTGTAATTAGGCAAATGTGTACTAAATAGATCCAGACGGGATCTCCGAAATGCCTATATGTGGTGTTTGATTAAAAGGACTTTAACTTGGAACTAATATATTTATAAGAAGACTACAATTCAACGTTATTTCTAGCACTGCATCTCTTAAACAAAAATCCCATATTAAAATATTTGACACTTGCTTGAACGTTCGAATGGAACTCCTTGGTAATTATGACCAGCCAGCATCTATTGTTAAAGGTAGGTCTACACAGACTCTACAGTACCTACGTATAGTAGGTACTTACATCTACATATCGTCACTTATTTTTAAGTCCCATGTAACAGGTGGCGAGCCTATTGGCTATTCAGATAAGGTTATATAAGGCTATTTTTTGCAAAATTGTAAGCAACCTACTTATTACCGAAACCCTGTTTTTAATAATTTGTATTTAATATACTATGTTTTATTAAGAGCTTTGCAGTTAGAAATGCAATCTCAGAACATATCAGCACCCGAATAATTTGTTCCAAAACGTCTCAGATTCAAATACAGCCAAGTCAGTTCAATGGCTTACAATTACTCAACACTTTAAACAATTTATCGAACGAATGAATAATGATATTCTTACCGTAATAGATTACTCAATTACACCTTAATTATCGCATATTATCGGAGAGAGTAACCAAATTATCCAATTAACTTTAATGTAGATATTTTGTTGAACACGCAATGCATGATCAAATTGACGGTCACTGTTATTACTATCGATAGCAAATTAACTGCGAAACGTTATAAAAAATGTAATAGACGTATATTCTCTGTAACAAGAATTCATTATTGTTTTTTTTTTTTTTTCAAGAAAAACGTTACGAAAACACCAATTAAACTAAGCTTCTTAGCTCCTATTGTCGAACGACCAAAATAGCTTTTTCAGAATATTTATTTAAATTGTTTCTTGAAATAACACTCCAAGGTAATATGGACAAAAGATTACGAAGTCGAAGGAAAGTCGTTGTTATTGCTGTCTGCTCATTACATTTTCTACCTAAGCTTTGCTTGCGGCGTTTCTTTAATAAATCCGAGCTCTGTCACTGAAGACAGTCTTTGACTGTATAATTTGCAGTCTGTACAGGTACATACCTACCTTCTCTAGAGCATTTACGCCGTACGGCATTTTATACAAACTTTGAAGCCCTTATTTTTCGAAAATCTTACTTGAAAAAAGATAACTGGAAATCTCTGTTTCTATGGAAAATATAAAATCGGTCTAATTTGGCTGTAAGAGTATTTTTCGAAAATGTTCTCATAAGCAGGATTGCTTATGCGTATGAAGTTTTCTTAATTAAAATCGGTTCATTCATTTCGAAATATAAGGGCTTGAAAGTTTGAATGAAATGCCGTACGGCGTAAACGCTCTTAGATCCAATTTCAGATGAGTCTAATAATAAAAAGAAGTTGAAACGACAGCCTTTTGTTTTTTTTCTGCGGGTCCGAGCATCATGATAATATGATGGCCAGTTATTTTTATAAGGAAATATATGTATCAACTCAATCAGTTATACGTTGCTAGTGATATATTATGTAGTTCATTCTCGAACAAAGTCACGTTCAAAAGCTATAACAATAGGTATCAGATAATATCTAACGCACAGTTATCTGCGCACTCAAGCAACTGATATATTTTCTCCGTGTTTTCATTGCTCTCGTGAAATTCGCGCACGCACTGCGAGACTCGATAATCAAATACCTTCACGCTTGCAGTAATGACATTATGAATATTTGATAGCGTGGCTAACTGCCGTTAAAGTTACTTTTAGCTAACTAAGGTAACTCGACCATTAAAGGTTGCGAATGTTTAATAGGTTTAATTTAACCATAGATTAAATCGATCAAAAACAATAACAATGACTCACACGAAACGGTTAAAGTTTATATTTTTTGCTGTTGAAGCTATTTGTAGGCAATTAGAAAACAAGCACACATCGTTCAAGATTGTTCTATTAAAGAAAAAGTCGAGAAATATCGGTGCTTGCGCAATTGATCGCGTTGTCCGTGAGAACTGGGTACGTGTTAGAAATCCTAACAATGGTGAATTCCACAAGCACCTTATAACTAACATCAGAGTGAAAACTGAACATCCTGCCGAAGAACACGAGTTTTATATTAATGATATCACTTAAAACCTGCCTCGGGGGAACTTGCACCACGCCTTGGAAACTGGAGATCAATTTGTGAACAAGAATTGATTTTATAAAAAAATAACCAGGGCAGCATGGCTCAAAAAGAGGTTTGAGGATTCAGCAGTGGGTGAAACAAAGCAAGCAGTCAATGCTGTTAAATGAAGGTGACTAAAATGAGGTAATACCAATGTCTTGTCTATGTCTTTTCGCAGGAATGTGAAAGGACACGTCTGAGTTACGTTAACTTATAAGCCAGAGGTTAAACGGCAATGAAAAGTCAAGGAGGTTTCATCAAATAGTTTCCATAGAAGAGTATTTGAAAGCGTAAGCTTCTGCAGTTCTAATGTATAAAATATACTAAGTATAGATAGTAAGAAACAAATATGTTTGTGAAAGATGATAAGGCTAGAAAGGGAGTGACTACTGGGAAGAAGGCTAAAAGAGATGGAAGATATGCTGCGTAGACGCCAAACAATTTGGGATATAGGCAGGCTTAAGATGATGATGATGATGACATAGGGAGAAGAATCTTGGCTAAGTATCTATTCAGGGCTCTTTAAACGATCAATGGGTTAGACAGTTATGAAAGACAATGACAATTCTCCAAGTCAACGTGAAATGATATTGTCATTACACTCGACTTCCTTCATCAATAAACGGAAATGAGTGCTATAGAAGTATATGAGGAAGTCCATAATGTGGAGGATGTTCGGAGACTATGGTCACCGGTAATTGGCTGAATATTTTATTTATTAATAATGCTTAATTGCGTATGTATACCTACTCTTCGATATATGAAAGGATACCCTTGAACAATTATCTCTATAGATTTTCTTTCTAGACAGAATATTTAGGTGACAACTCATGTCATGGGACTATTTCTATAAGACTTTGAAAGATGAAACCTTTAAAGACTTCGTAATTCATGGAATGTAACTGGAGCCAAGAAGTCGAGAGATAAATAAGTTATGAAAGAGCCCAAGATATTTCTGTAAACAAACATAACTTAACTAAACGGCTTCGGAACTCCCTCGTTACGTAAACTTAAGCACAAACTTTCGATAATAATTATTTAGTAGCACGTGGGAACTATTGATCCCATTCCAATGGCTTTGAGTAACAAATATTATCTGTGTCATAAGAAGTTGGCACCAGTGGGTGCGTGCATTGCGAAAGATGCTAATCAGTCAATTTTGATTGCGCAACAACCTCTATGTGAAGAATATAAATACTGTTAAAAGGATTACAACATTTCTCTAAGGTCACAGCATTTCTTTGCATAGAAATTATGACGCAATATTTTTATAAGTACCCGTCATATTTTATGCAGCCTTTGAAATAATGAAATATATCTATTCTTCTGCATTTAATGGCTATAAATGTTTTGAGTGAAATCTTCTACATTTGAAGCTCACGATTGAAGCTTTCAATAAAACATAACAATATCAATAAACTTTAAACGGTCAGGCAGTAGTTTTGACATAATAAACAATTATTATGAAAACTCGAGAAACCGCTTTCTCGTGCTATGCAGTCGACAGCTGCATGTTATTACTCGAGAACAAATACCAGCTCCAGTAATCATGAAACAGCACAAACTTTCTGTACTATGACGTTATGAGGTCATTGACATGTGTGAAAAATAATAGTGCCAATAGAAATGGGGTTGACTGACATCGCAATAAGACCTAGTTCACACACTTGTGAAGCATTATGTGATTAATTACATCAATGTGTTACCACCTCCATTGTTCTATAAAGATGTCAGAATGTCATATTGCTAGATTAATGCTTGATGCTATTTCGTAGTTTTAGGCAACTTTTGTAACAATTGGGTTGGGATGAATTTCAGCCTAGGGGACACTGGTACTTTAAAAGCTCCATAACACGATTTTGACAATAGATATCCAGTACTGATACGATCAGTCCGTGTGTCACTGGGGCAAGTCATTGTCGTTACACCACATCGCTGGCCGCAATCTATCTGTTCTCAACACTTGTTGCGCGCGCGCAGTTGCAACGCTTAAGTGTGGAAACTATATCGATAACACTTCAACTGCTTTCGCGTTGCTACGCCAATTACATTTTTATCGATACATGAGAGCAGCCGAGCCACACATCTAGATAGTTCCGCCGTCACTGGACACAGGTATCCGTCGATCACGTTGCAGGCGCACCCTAAATATTTCAAATGTTACGTACCCACGCCGAGGGCGACTGCTAGCACTATTAAACACCGTGAAATCATGATTAAACTGTAAGTCCTTGCACGAGTGAAGTGGACACTGTAACGTTCAAGCACACACTGCGAGCGGGTGAATGGGCGGTTGAGGCTTTTATATCGGGTAGGCGTACGCGGCGCAGCGACGGTGAAAAGCGACGCCGGCGCCCGCGCAGTCCCCGCGCGCGCCCGCCTCGCCCCCGCGGGGTGCGCGCGCACCCCCGCGACACTGTCAACATTCGTACATCATCATCACTCACTCATGGTGTTGGGAAAATTCTTTTTGTTGGTTGCACTGAGTGAGTGTCAATTGCTCTACACGCAGCCAGATACTTGCTGCTCCACTAGTTTGTTATAGAAACTGTAAAGAATAACGAGATAATTAATCACTCCCTCGTCTGTGTTATGAATTCTGTGTAATCAATATTCGTTTATTGTAGAAGCTACACAATTGATGCATTAGTACACATCATCGCGTATGTTAGGTAATCCTCGCTTGTGTGTTTTATTATTTTTTTATATTCTGAGAGTATTAGGTCACGAGTATGTATTTCTGTAACCATATTGCTAAATCTATTTGGTAAAAACATGTCTTGATCAAGTCGTTAAAATTAGTTAAAACATCTTCTATTATGTTGAATTAATTTTGGTTTTTAGTTGAATTTAGACCGCCCAGCTTGTAACACATGTCAGCTTGTATTTATTTTTATAGCGCTTACAAAACTAACACATTTATTTGCCATTTATTGATAGATCTTCCTTAAACTCAATTTTACTTGAAACGATTACAACCTGACGGACAATTTCCGTATGTAAAAAAGTTCCAAATCTAGTAGCAACATCATTTCAGCGACAATTATCATTGTCTAAAACCCTATAAAAGTTTTGATAGATTGAGACTTACATTAGAATGCGAACATTCTAAAAAGTATAGGTATTGTCCATCCGATCTTCACAGCATACACCTTCGTACAACTCTCTTATTTCACATCAAAATCGTAAGCACATTGGATGTCCTCCAAGTCTATTAAGGGGCTTACAGGACCTAAACACAAAAAACGCAAGTTTTAGAAACAATAAAAGTATAATGATCGACTACAGTAAACAAAATCAGAAAAATATATGATATTCTTCAGGATATACGATAGGAAAAAATCATGAAGAAAAACTTTCTTTTTACGTTAAAAACCATACTAATATACATACAATCATTATGATTTTTTGTCAGATTATTCTAAAAGTAACATACTAAAGGACTAGTGTTTTAATTTTTTAGTCCAAACAATAGATTTTTTGTAAATAGTTAATTGCTTCATATTTTGCAATAAATTACCAGTGTTGTGTCATCGCGCTTCTCTTTCTTTTCAATGCAGTCCGACACAGACCGCGCTTTCGGTCATGTAGTCGCCTTAAGTCGAAACAACTCGAACTCACTCAAGCAGTAAACACAAGCGATCTTCAGGCTAAGACAAGTGGTCTACG
Source organism: Mesoligia furuncula (assembly GCA_916614155.1). Classification (NCBI taxonomy): domain Eukaryota; kingdom Metazoa; phylum Arthropoda; class Insecta; order Lepidoptera; family Noctuidae; genus Mesoligia; species Mesoligia furuncula. The sequence goes on along the minus strand of OU744793.1, from coordinate 7,783,221 downwards.
GTACAGCGTCCACTTGCAAACCGACAGCGAAAGTGTTTTCCGAGATGAATCACGATTTATCTGTTCGATGGCTTTACGAACCTTGAATTAAACATAGTATTCATGAAAGGAAATGTTCATACCATAAGAGGAGGCTAATAAAATTTGCATGAGGTTTAGCTGTAGTTTATTTAAATCTTTTATTTTTCCATAAATATAAAACAGTTCCGTGAATGTGTGATATGTGTAACAATGCCTAGCATAAATAACTGAAAATACAGCTGACCTCTGTAAAATCACATCGATCTGTTTTGTGATTAGATCACTGAAAAACAAAAAAACCGGTCAAGTATGAGTCAGACTCGAGCACCGAGGGTTCTGTACTTTGTAGGTATGTAATGTACCTTTAAATTTGCGGTTTTCGGATTTTTTCCTTTGCTTGTGCCACATGATCTTGCTTCTTGCCAAATTTCATGATTCTAGGTCAACGGGAAGTACCTACCCTACTAAATTTTGATTCCCTTGAGAGATTCCATTTGAGCCGTATCTTTTTTTACGTTAACTTAGGTATTTGATTTTTTCACAGCTTCAAGGGACTGTAGACTTGAGAATATTGTTTTAATTTCAACTTGATACCTCCACGCGTTCCGGAGAAAAAGGTTCTTGACAGACAGATGGACGGACGGACGAACAACAAAGTGATCCTATCAGGGTCCGTTTTTTCCTTTTAAGGTACGGAAGCCAAAAAATTTGGTGAAGTGAGCTGTCACCCCACCTGCCGGTCGATTCTGTAAAAATCTCACCGTGATAACTTCGGTGAAGTGAGTTTGTTTTTGCTAGGAATTGACACTATTGACAGTTCACTCCACGCTCACTTCACCTAAGTTTTCACGGTGAGATTTTTACAGAATAGCACCGCTGATGGTAAAGGATTGACGCTATTGACAGCTCACTTCACCTAATTTTTCAGTGATTTTTTCACATAACAGATCGGCTGTAGAGTTTCATAAAGAGTTTAGGAGCAAAGAAACATTTTTTTCGATATTCAACCATTAGCTATAGTTAAACAAACCCTTGCTCTGAATATCGTTATCCCTGCATGTCAACTCCGATTGGGTAATAAAAAGTTTATTTTACACGTATTTTAGGGTTGAACATAAAACAACTTCTAATAAGTGATGCAATTGAATGATTTGAACATTGAAGTTAGTATAAAAAAAACAGCTGGTAAGTGAATACTTTCGTACCCACGCGGACGGAGTCAGACTTAAGCTAGTCATATTCATAAGTGAGTTTAAGCTAGTTTTTAGGGTTCCGTACCCAAAGGGTAAAAACGGGACCCTATAACTAAGACTCCACTATCCGTCTGTTCGTCTGTCACCAGGCTGTATCTCATGAACCGTGATAGCTAGACAGTTGAAATGTTGACAGATGATGTATTTCTGTGGCCGCTATAACAACAAATATTAAAAACAGAATATAATAAATATTGAATAGGGGTTCCCATACATCAAACGTGTTTTTTCTGGCGTTTTTGCCTTGTGGTACGGAACCTTTCGTGTGCGAGTCCGACCCGCACTTGGCCAGTTTTTTATATTCTCATAGTGAAGTAAGACAATAGTTTTAGTTTTACACTTGACAGATAACGAAGGTTAGGTCGCAAGGTTCGGAGACTGAAATCTCTCATTGATCTCTGTGTACCGAACTATGGATGTATACTGGTCGATTTATAATTTTTTTCATTCAGTATTCGTGTATCGTTTCTTAGAAATCTTTTTGTATGTCAAGCATTGTAGGTATACTTTGTGCAACAATACGATTTATAATGTATAACAGAAGATGTAAAAAATTTAGAAAAGGAACATAGAGATTAAGATAGTAATGAGTGCGTGGCGATTTAGCTGTAGTGGAAAAATAAAGATATTATGTCTTTCACTGTTATGTTTGGAAACTTTCCGGTAAATGTAAAAAGTAGTAGGTAGCTACACGATGAACGTCTCATGGCTGTAGCCCAAAAAGGTGCAAAAAGGTGGTTTTTGTATCCCTCTACTATTTCAAGATTCATTCAAACACACTTACTAAAGACATTTTAAGAGATTTTAAAATTCGCAATAGTTTACATAATTATAACCCAAAGTACCTCTACCTTCGAGGAGGGACCGAAGCCTGCCGGGCCTGCGGGATTGTCCGAAAGGGTTACCGCTGGCCCGGAACATAAAGGGCCAAGGAAGGAACACGGGTGGGTTTTAGTCAGTAAGAGTCTGACACTCCCTTCCGCTCCACCCGGACGGAACAAATACTTAAAGCATAAAATAAATACCAAAATAAAAATTGTAGAACATTGTGTCCAGTATCAAGCGGTGAAAATATTTAATTGCTTACCTAAAGATATAAGAGAACTATTATATAAAACCACCTTATTCAAAAAGAGACTTAAGGAATTTTTATTGGAAAACTGTTTCTATTCTATTGATGAATTTATGACCCTAAGTTAATGTTGATTACTAAATGATTTCTATTATATTATTGATAATGTTTTATTTAAATGAAATTAATTTATTCTGTTATTACATGTTTTCAAATTATTGCAATAATGATAATCTATAGGTAGATATGCAAAAGATTTTATCGATAGTTATTTATTTGAATGCGATTTTTTTTTGTTTTGTTTTTGTTGCAAAATGAAATGAAACTAGCCTGGTATTTTGTTTAATTTTATTGTGTTGACATTGTTGCATATTTTTTTTATTTTTCGTATTGATTGTGATATATTTTTTTTTTTTATGCATGTTTTATAATTATGATTGGTTTTTAATTGAATATTGTTTTTAGCTTCAGATATTATTTTTGTAAACATTCAGACACAATTTGTTAATTGTTAATGAATAAATGAAATGAAATGAAACCCAGAGCGGGAGGAGTCATTTGATGATTTCCCATCCGCAAAAAAAAAAAAAGTACCTCTACCTACTAAACACTAGATGCAATTTCTATACAGCTCCAGAGACCCAAAGTCTGCCATACCCATTTCTATCTTGACTTCCTCTATACCTTTATAGGGCTAGAATTATGATAACTGATCGATAAGATCACGCATACGATAAGTGCGTATATTTAGGACAAGGATGTAAGTAGCAAGTCGACGACCGTCCGCGCCCGGCGCGAAGGCCTGCTGGTTTCACGGCGCAGGCGCCACGATGATGCAAGTGTAGATGTGGCAGTTGACTGTTGTTGCATTTTTTTTATTGCGGTTTTGGTTTCGGACGGTGTAGTCTTAAAAAGGTCTTCTGTCTCTCCATTTTTTGTGATTCTTATATTTACTTTTATGTAGTTATTCTAGATTTACAAGCCGTATGGAGCCCGTTGGGATTTTCCCATCGGCAAACATTTCGAACTTACAAACAGACTATGGGCGTTTGTGCACTCTCAGTCTCTGCAGTCCGATTTTTTACGGTCCCATATGGCACGTCATATATGTATATTCCTACTAGTTTGTGCATTTAGTTCACTTGTATACAGTAAAATTCTTTGTAGTGCACAAACGCCCTATCTCTTCCTATTTAATCCTTTCTATTTAAATCTGCCTATTTAAATCTTTCCTTTTCGCTTACTTTCGTTATATAAGGTACCTACTCTTGTGCAAAATGTCAGGCTCTAGACCCAGCAGTTTAAGCTATGCGTTGTCAGTCAGAAAATGAATCAATTAACTTTTAACGTTTTTATTAAGTTTTCTAAATTTATGATAGCGTATAGATTCTAGTTTAGTTGTGGCCTTATTGATCTATTATTGAATAAATGCCTTTTTTTATTCAGAGTAGGTAAAGTAACAATATAACATGAAATTACGCTTCTTTTTGCAAGTTTGTAAAAAGAGATTCGTTTTCCTTAATGTTCAATTGTATTAATTATTTATTGGAGCGGTCTTTTGAGAAAATACATATTTTTATGATTAAATTAATTCAATTGTCTTGTAGGTCCTTTCCTTTTTATACATTATAAATTTATACACTCTAAATGCATACAATCTTAGTAGCTTTTGTGTTAAGTTACCCAGCTAATTTAATTTCCTTGAATTAACTAACAATAGCTTAATTATGGCAATTAAAGACACATGTCATAGAATAGAATATAATACTCAATCATTTAGTGCATTCCACAATGTATATGCTTAGGTGGTAGGTAATAATAATAATAATAGTTCTTTGTTTGCAAAGAAAGTAGGTACAAGTTACAGATGTTAAGTTTAAAACAGCAACAACATAATTTAGGTAACAACTTTAATTTCTAAACTATCTACCATTAACAAACGATCCATTCTACCTACTCTGCGTTACAAAATATAACTAATAGCATAGTCTATGTCGTTGTCACCGCGATGTTTGCCTCATTGCGCCGGCGCAGCTATGTGCAGTATGCGGAAGGTAGCACCGACAACGAAATGCCTAAACTTACAATCACCTCTAAAATTATAGTATTCAACTCTTGATGATAAATAAAGGAATTCTGTGAAACATTTTAAGAATAGGGTACTGTTGCATCTCAGTGAACTAACAAAAGAAATTGAATTACCTCAAGGTATTTTGTAAATCGTGCCTTTAGCCTTAGTAACATTGTGTTTTTAATTTAAATGACTGGTTGACAGTTTAATGAACTGTGTGGGTTCTAGAATCAAATAGAAACTCAAGCAAATCAGTCTCGTTGGTTCCGATTCAATGTCTATGCACCCAGTATTTGTGCATTTGGATAGCTCTTACTTATTTGCAATCAATACACCAAAAGTTTCTTGTAGGTTAAAAATGATGTATTTCTGTTGCCGCTATAACAACAAATAATAAAAATAAAATAAAGTTATAATTTAAAGGGGTATAAAAGAAACGCTTTTTTTGGCGTTTTGTGCTTTGTGGTATGGAACCCTTCATGTGCGAGTCCGACTCGCACTTGGCCGGTTTTTTTATACCTATGTTCCGCATTGACATTTTTCTGTCTTTTCACTATCGCTATGGGAGCCAGTGTCTTGTGTCGTCACACCACGGTCAATTTCGGCGCAGTCTCAGAGATCTTTGTTATAATGTACACCAGTGAAACTCCTCAGGAGAGAGTAAACCTAACATCCCAACCAAGGGCCAATACCAATCCATCAAAAAAACTATAATAAATAAATTAATTCAAATCATCTTCCACATTAGCATACGATGCCTTACTTACCGGGAAACCATGGTCAATGGCAATAACTCAGTGCGATCCCAATAAGTTGATACAAAACGGTACTCCTTACTTAATATTCATATAGACTACGCGCACGAAATTGTGCAGAGTCGCGGCGTACGCGCACTTCCTTCTGATTGTATGTATATCATATACAACGGCATATTGGTAGACTATATTAAATGAGGGACCTTTTTTGGGAGACATGTGAAGATTGGAAGGTAAAATGTGGATAGACGGGTGGCAAGGATAGCGACGCTCAACCTGTTACTAAAGATTTTCAATACAACATGATTCTCAACCCCTTTTTTTTCTGAAATTTTTCGTCGATTATTTAAAAAAAACTGGCCAAGTGCGAGTCGGACTCGCACACGAAGGGTTCTGTACCACAAGGCAAAAACACAAAAAAAAACATGTTTGTTGTATGGGAGCCCCTCTTAAATATTTATTTTATTTTAATTTTATTATTTATTATTAAAGTTTACATACAACTGAGTATTTTGTGAATATTTCAATTTCTGTCGCCATTTTTGATATCGAGCAAAAAAGGGCAAAAAAAATCGCGTTTGTTGTATGGGAGCCCCCCTTAAATATTTAATTTATTTTGTTTTTAGTATTTGTTGTTATAGCGGCAACAGAAATACATAATTTGTGAAATTTTCAACTGTCTAGCTATCGCGGTTCGTGAGATACAGCCTGGTGACGGACAGACGGACAGACGGACAGACGGACAGACGGACAGACGGACAGACGGCCAGACGGACAGACGGACAGACGGACAGACGGTCAGACGGCCAGACGGACAGACGGACAGACGGACAGACAGCGAAGTCTTAGTAATAGGGTTCCGTTTTTACTCTTTGGGTACGGAACCCTAAAAATTAACTGTTCCATACATTTTCGTCGACGTCCCTGCCACCCTTTATTTTTTAACCGACTTCCAAAAAGGAGGAGGTTATAATATAATTATGTTCGACTTTATATAATTATGTTTTTTTTTTTTTAATGTATGTTCACCGATTACTCGAAGACGGCTGGACTGATACCAAAAATTCTTTTTTTGTTTTAAAGAGTGTGGTTTCGAGGTGTTCTCATTGTCACCAAGCCGAAATCTGATGAGGTAATCCTATGGAAATCGAGGGAAACCCTCAAATTGTATAGGCACACCTATAGCGATTTGGGTATTTTTTATAGTAACTCGTGCATTTGCTTTCGAAAAGCCCCATTTTGTGAAGTGGATCTGATGATGAAGACCACAGATGGCCACTGGAACTACTCAATAATAAGCATTTCGGGTTACGATTCGATTAGGTACTTGAATGTGGTTGCTAAGCAATTTATGCTCGTCACAATGCGTATGTTGAAGTGGAGCTGAGGGTGACTTCTCAGCTCCAGTTCTCCTGGTTCTTACCGGAGAGCTCCTCAACAATTAACGTCCCTGGATCGGGAAAAGTAATATTTTGTAAAAGGTGATGAGCAGTTGACATTAGGCTATTGTAAATTACATAAATTACAAACTGACCCACTAAAAATTAATAATAAAAACTTTTTTCCAAAAAATAAATGTTTTTTTTTTGTTAGCCTGTCCTGCTCCACGGCTGGGCAAAGGCCTCGACCATTATCTTCCACATTTCCTTGTGCTGTGCCTTCTCCGTCCAGTCGGTTAGGAAAGAGTTTAAATCGTCACGCCAGCGTTTCTTAGGCCTCTCTCGGTGACGACGCCCGCCTTCAGGCATCAAACGCCTTACCGTTGACACTTGAGGGGTTAGTAATTGTCAGCGGGATTGTCCGAAAGGGTTACCGCTGGCCCGGAACATAAAGGGCTAAGGAAGGAACACGGGTGGGTTTTAGTCAGTAAGAGTCTGACACTCCCTTCCGCTCCACCCAGAGCGGGAGGAGTCATTTGATGATTTCCCATCCGCAAAAAAAAAAAGAAAAAAAAAAGGGGTTAGTAATGATCACTTAGGAATTGTTCAATTGACAGCACAAAGTCAATTTTTATTGGAGTCGTTGGTTCTTCTTTGATTTCAAAGCCGTCATTTCTGTGGCTGGGATTCCAATTCAGTAATATCAATAAATTATTAAGATTAGCGCAATGTCACTACTTTCATCTAATACATACAAATAAATAAAATAGAAGTATCTGTTTGTAATGTCAAAATCACAGCTGTTTTACTAAATGCATATGAAATAAAAGCATAAACGGTACTTATAACAAAAAAAAACAATGTTTAAAATTATTGTCTGACTGTTTGTTCCGGCTAATCTCCGAAACGGCTGAAGTGATTTTGATGAAATTTGGTATGGGGATACTTTGATCCCTGGGAAAGGCTACTAGGTATTTTTTTATTAAAATAGGTACCACGCGGGCGAAGCCTCGGGCGGAAACTAGTAAAACATAATATTTTTTGCTTTCGTGAACAATTGATGCGTAAATAAGCGAGTTATTTTATTTGCTCTACATATTCTATAATATGTAGTTTGTTAATTTCTGGAGCATACCATTTGTCAATTGTAAACCTACACAATCTATTTTCATTAATTAACTTTGATGAACTTATAGAACACATCACATTATGTAAAGTGACATCATAATTATCCTGTAACTAAACGATTAGATTTTGTCATTAGTTAATTACTGATAAGGAATTTATCTACCTAACGATTGCCTCATGCTCTTACAAATAGATATAGATTTGGCAGGTGACGATGATTCAAAGACATGTAATTCAGTAAAGGTAATCACCAGCGCGCTATGGAGTCTCTTTGAAGGATAAACTCAGGAATGAAAATATCCGGAAAAGAACCGGAGTTACCGACATAGCTTGCAGAGTAAGTAAACTGAAGTGGCAGTGGGCTGGCCATGTCTGTCGAAGGACCGATGGCCGGTGGAGCAGACGAGTCCTGGAGTGGAGACCGTATTTTTCTTGATACAAAAAAATTGCAAAGTTATATCTATTTTTTTACTTTTTTCGACATCACGGTGTAACGCTTAAGAGATATTGACAATGATACTTTAATAATAACATGACATTTAATAATAACATGTTTCATTTAGTTGATACTAGCTGCGCCCCGTGGTTTCAGCCGCGTAAATCTTGATCCCGTGGGAATATCGGGATAAATAGTAGCCCACATGTTGATCCAGGGTGTCCGGTACCTCCATACAAAATTTTATCAAAATTGGTCCAGCCGTTTGAGCGTGAAGAAGTAACAAACATAAAACACACACACACTCACAAACTTTCGCTTTTATAATATTAGTGTGATTAACATTTATTGTGTTAGTAATAATTTCTATATAAGACTAGACAGATAGGCAGATAGATATGGTACTCCTACTCAGAAAAACATAGTCGGACACAAGAGCCTGCCGAATATCACATCCGATATTCTATTTGTACTGACAAATAGAATATCGGATGTGATATTCGGCAGGCTCTTGCCTACTTGGGTAATTAAAGTTGGGCCAAAATATATATCCAGTCTTTACCACATTCACACAATAAAGGCCTCCATGGTATCTACTCAGAAAAACATAGTCGGACACAAGAGCCAGAACAATTACAATATCAGATGTGATATTCGGCAGGCTCTTACCTACTTGGGTAATTAAAGATGGGCCAAAATATCTATCCAGTCTTTACCACATACACACAATAAAGGCCTCCATGGTATCTACTCAGAAAAACATAGTCGAACACAAGAGCCAGTACAATTACAATATCAGATGTGATATTCGGCAGGCTCTTACCTACTTGAGTAATTAAAGATGGGCCGAAATATCTATCCAGTCTTTACCACATACACACAATAAAGCCCTCCATGGTACCTACTCAGAAAAACATAGTCGGACACAAGAGCCAATATAATTACAATATCAGATGTGATATTCGGCAGGCTCTTACCTACTTGGGTAATTCAAGATGGGCCAAAATATCTATCCAGTCTTTACCACATACACACAATAAAGCCCTCCATGGTACCTACTCAGAAAAACATAGCCGGAAACAAGAGCCAGTACAAGATTATAATATCAGGTGTGATATTCGGCAGGCTCTTACCTACTTGAGTAATTAAAGATGGGCCAAAATATCTATCCAGTCTTTACCACATACACACAATAAATAGGCCTCCTATTCTAGCCCGCTCAGACCTATGCAAACCAGCACGCCTAATTGGGTAACACACTATCAATCGGAATCTGAATCATTTCGGAGCAAATTGCTAATCCATTGCTTCATAAGTTCGAAAAATTAGTCTGCTCAACACGTAAATAACGCAATGAATGTCGTTGAACCAATTGATAACGTGTTACGCAATTGTCCCGCCGGTTAGACCTATCCGTCTGTTTAGTTCTATCTCTGTGTAAGTATAACTATGGTGAGTGCCTGTGGTCGTTCGTCTGCTGAGCATGCGCTCCTGGGTTCAATGCCCAGGTCTCACATAGTATTGTTCGGTTTTTCCATTACGAATTTGTCAGTAGCAGCCCGTAGTAAGGAATTTTGCCCGGTTGATGGGAAGAGGCTTGCTCCTTAATACATGGAATTTATACATAACTGGTAAAATGTTGGTGTCATATAGTTACGTACACCTCTGCTTAACCATTCGAGAAATATAGGCGTGATGTTAAGTAATTATGGTAACCTCTTCGTTTGGCGCACTACGATCCTTTCTATATCTTCCCCTTTATCACCACACACAGCACTTAGTTCAATTGTTTCCTTACCAAGCGTCCTACCGATCTCTTCTTCGCTGGTCAATCGGTTACTTAAAAAAATATATATGTTACGGGCAATTTGATAAGTCCGGGCACTATTAATAATGGCCGGTCTGTATTCATAATGCCCGACTCAGTTGGGCAATGTGATTAAAACAGCATGATTAATCACTTTTCCCGGCCATTATGAACAATGCCCACCCTATCTTGGGCAAAGTAATAAAATAGGTGAACTGTAGTGTTTTTGTTTAATAAAAATGCTATGTACAGTCAATCTCGTACCTACGTGCGGTCGGCTACCGACGAGTTCAGTGTGGCTGTAGGCTTGCACCAGGGATCGGCTTTAAGTCCTTACCTCTTCCTGTTGATTATGGACATTCTTACGTCGGACATCCAGGAGGAGGCATCCTGGTGCATGTTGTTTGCCGATGACATTGTCCTTGTCGGTGAAGATGGACCTGAGATCCAGAGCAGATTAGAGAAATGGCAATAGAAGTTGGCTTGAAAATCAGTAGAACCAAAACCGAATATAATATGTTCTGCGATTTCGGCGGTCTCTCCAGTTCTGGAGCTATAGTACTTGATGGTGCACTTCTTCCAGTCTGTTCCGACTTTCGGTATCTCGGTTCACTCGTGCAAAGCGATGGCGAAGTAGATCGGACGGTTAAGCACAGAATTAACACTGGATGGATGAAATGGCGGCAGTTCACGGGAACAATCTGCGACTCCCGCAATCCCCTTAAACTTAAGGGGAAGATATATAAAACCATGATTAGACCTGCTGTCTTGTATGGATCAGAATGTTGGGCCACAAAAGGGATGAATGAAAGGCAATTGCATGCAGCAGAGATGAGAATGCTAAGAGGGATGTGTGGTGTTACTCGAATAGATAGAATAAGAAATGAGTACATAAGAGGAAGTTTGAAAGTGGCACCGGTAACTGAAAAGTTGCGTGGGAATCGGTTGTCATGGTATGAGCATGTGTTACGAAGAAATGAGGAAAATTTCGTGAGAAGAGTTTTGAGTATGGATTTCGTTGGCTATAAGAGTAGGGGAAGACCAAAGAAACGATGGATGGAATGTGTGAATGATGATATGATTAGAAAGGGGGTGACTACCGAGATGACGACTAATAGAGAAGTATGGAAGAAAAAGACATGTTGCGCCGACCCCAAATAAATTGGGATAAGGGCAGGAGAATGATTGCTCATATCGGCAGAAGGCTGTTGATCGGCTGCTCGCGGGTTTTCATTTATTATGTCCACACTCACAGTGGATTGCTGATTTTCTGGTAGACTATCGGCAGAATGTTGTTCCAGTTCAGAAGAAGGCTGTTGATCGTCTGGTCGAGGGTTATCACAGTGCCCGGCTACAAGTAGGGGTAGGGGTATTCATACTGCCCGGTCCTAGTGATAAATTCAAGCTATCTCAAACACTGACTTATTACATGGACCACGGGCCGTCGGGCATTATTAATAATGGCCGGTCAAAGTGATAAATTAATCACTTTGCCCGTCTCTCTTGGGCATTATTAATAATGGCCGGTCCTTATTAATAATGCCCAGTTAATCACGTTGCCCGTAACATATATACATACGCGTCGACTTGAGAACCTCCTCCGTTTTTTCGTCGGTTATTAACCCTGATTAGGAAAGGCCTAGGTTCGGACGAAATCTATCTATGCAAATATATACATACGTTACAGTTACCATGTAACTTAGCAACATGCAAGGCTGCTAAGTTACGCAGAGATGAATTATGGATTCAAACATATAAGTACCTACTCTAGCCAAATATTGTTTTAAAATTCAATTGTCAATAAACATCTTCTATTCAAACAGAACTGAGCACGTAACGCTGATCCCAGCTACATACCTGAACAGTGACCCACGAAATACAACTTTTACATACATTGCCGCTTTTGTATCGCCGAATTTTATTAAAGGGGCAGTTATGTGTCAATGTACATCAAAACCCAATGTAGGCTTACATAGAAAAGTAATACGTAAACTATTACATCAATGCTCCTCTGACACGGAGCTTGTAATTACTCAATCGGCTGGCATTTGAAGAAGCGCACGCGCAAGCAAAGGTCGTCGCTTCGAGTAGGTACGTACTTAGTCGGTTACTGACCCACAAATTTCGGTTTATTTATATCCGGATAAGTATGAAGGGATAAGCTGTCAGTTGTTTGTTTATTTATTTGTATTTAAATACGGACCCGTTAGCACATAAATAAGTACTTACTTGAGGAAACTTGACGTCAAATGAGCTGACGCAGGAAAAAATAAATCTTACATTCTGAACGGCTAATCATTGTTTTGGTTATATCATTTTCAATATTTTATCTTCGTCTTGCAGCCTTGTGGAAAACTGATAAGAAAAAAAAATATTTAAAAAGAAACTGCATGACATGATAATGGACAAATACTAAAGATTTCTTCACTGACAAGTCACTTGCAAAGTATAGTTTACTTCAACCATGTTGCGTACAGTACCTTTAAAGATACTATTTAAATATCTAATATTATAATTTTATAACATTCAATTAATTAACATCGGTGGATAATAACAATATATCTTTTTTATGTGTAATAGCTATAGTTACTTCTGACATTTTTATAATTAATAAAAAATAATTAATAATTATTCAAAATAATTTGCGCAACATGTATTTTTCTTCCATGCTTCTCTATTATTCGTTATCTCGGTAGTCACCCTGAAGAACTGTTAAATAAAATAGCTAAATTCCTAGACAGACTCATCATATTCAATACTAGCGATTATGCAATTGTTAGCTCGATTACGCTCTTAGCAACAGTGGCCATTATAAGGGTCAACCATTGTGTTATGTTAAATGGTACCTACTAAAGTTAGATATAATGGTATTATTCACTAGATATACTCCTATATCAATCCGACGGCAGACAAGACAAGCAGTACATCGCTGTTCGCCGCATCAGCAGGTCGTCTAGCTTCTTGTCTCACTTTTTAAAGAAATATTGTTTAAGTAAGCATATAAATATCACTCGCAACTTCTTTCACGGAATGCTCCTACATTTTTCATATTTTGTTACGTTTTTTCTTCAATCAAGCCGTATCCCCGATGGGATAACCCATTGACAAAAATTACGTATTTAATTTCAAACAAACTTTCTTCTCCTATTTATTAACTTAAAAGCTGAATTTTCAAAAGCCCGGTCTTAGTACTGTATCTGTCATGCTATTTTGCATTTAATGCTTCTGGACGCAATGGTGTAAGCAGTGCGATATCCGTCATTGCATGAATTAAAGATTTTATTCGATAAATCATAATCTCACTTGAAAAGGGACACTGCAGTGTTATGGTTATGACTATCGAAATTTAATTTAGAAATAAATTTCTTATTGTGAAGCTGGCAGTTTCTTAACACAACAACCATTTTGTTGTACCGCTATTTATAAAAATATTATGACAGTGATTCAGTGATATGAGAATACGATAATTTTAATGGCGCTGTCCACTAAGTATTCTCTCTAAGTTAATGGAAAGGGAACATGACGAAAAACAATAAAAGAACAATAAGTTCAATAACAAACTCTTTGCAAATGGCCATAACAGATGACTTAGAGATTATTTCAGGGTTCAAAAGCCTTCTGACCTTAAATATAATCTTAAAGGAAACAGTAGTGCATGATATTACGTACGCTATCCATCCACTTAATTTAGATCATATATTATGGACCTCGTGTATGAACTTTAAGGTAAACCTTTTAGATCTGAAGGATAATAACATAGATAGTAAATAGTAATAGTAAATAGGGTTTTAGCTATCTCCCCTTTACATGCTCGCCAGGGATATGTTTACAAGCGTTGAACAGAGAGGGTTCTGGAGTTAGGTACCCGATGCTCCCTTTGCGATGGTCTAAAACCAGTCCGGTGATAACCACTCTCATATGGGTGATGACCACCGTTATGGTGAGGTAAAAACACGCTCCCCGATCATATCTAGACGACAACCAGTTGTAGGATTTCGCCGACAATAAAAAAGTGATCTAGTTTTAATGGCCAGTGAGGAAAACCATGTCATATTGACCATATATCTTACCTCCCAAGTCAAAAGTGTCACCCTAGGGAAACCAATTGCTCAATCGACTTATGCGTCACCAAGTATTGCGAATTTGAAGTCAAGATTACGTTGTGCGTATACGTAATGTGCAGGTCTTTAAGTCGTGGCTCAATCTTTATCAATAAATAGACACTTAGATGCCGATTAAATACATATGGGGTCTACCCATAACGGTGCTGTGCCTCATGTAATGAATGGTTCGTGAGTTATTTTTTTATGGGAAAAAACCATTGAACTCGCGCCTCTCTTAACGTAAGCGACACCACGCGTGTTTTGTTTATAAGACGATTAAAAAAATACCCATTTCGGATGTGTTCGGCTGTCCTCGGGATGTACTCGGTTTTAATGTATATCCGATATGTCAGTGAGTGATGGCAAAGTGTTCTGTTTGCGTTTTGTTTTCACTTCTTTTGGCGCTTCCGGAGTGCCGCTGTTTTTTTCTCTCGGTTCCACTGGTTAAGGCCACCGTCTTCCTTGTTTCGTGAACCCGCGCGTCCTTCTTCCAGCTCTAACGGAACCTATCCAGTTAGTCCCGCCATCTCCTACGTGGCCGGCCGCAAGCCCGTCTTACTATTACCGTGTGATTATCAGGTTGTTATTTAAGAATTTACTTATTTATTTCCTTCATTAATTTTTTACACATTAATTATTTATTTATTTATTATGTACAGTAAACACGTTGAGAGGCGACATTTAACTTTTGAGTACTAAGACACTGCTTATTTCTTGACAAATTCAGAATCATCCAGCAGTAGCACCTGTGAAAGAAGAAATTACATTTTCAAACATTTCTTTAAAAAAACATAACAAATAGTCGTTGATCTAAAGATTCTCTGCTCAGCAAAGTCCTATATTGTATTTTTCAGTTAGAAAACCTGGAGTGTCGTACTGGGGGCCTAAAAAAGTCACTTTGGAGAATCATGAAAGGATTACAATATGAATCATAATATGGCGAAGACAGTCCGTGTTTATCTTTTTTTTTTCGCTGCACTACGCAGGTGTAATCAATGAGATTGGGATTGGATTTGGATTGGATTGATTGTTATTTTAGCACAGACAAAAAAAATAACTGAAAAATGATTCAACAATGGGATTTGATACGATTAACTTAACAGTTAACTGTCCATTATGTTATCCTTTTATGATTCTGCCAAAGTGCCCTTTTTAGGCCCCCTGGGCTCGGTTATTAGCAATGAGTTCTCCCTTTGTTCTATGAGTCCAGCTTTGGTTGGACTCACATAACGAAAGGCGGGCTGGCTGTCGAAACATAGGTCTTATATAACTTTGCCAACCTCTTTGGAAGTAATCGTGGTGATGCTACAATGCTTACGTATGACTTAGGAGAATTTTTGGTAATAAATACCAAGGTTTTAAGACATGACACTAATTTAAGAGTCTCTAGTCGTAAGTAGTTAGTAATAGTGAGACAGTCTGGTGTCCACGTTCAAGCGCGCCACTATGATGACGATGGATACACGTGGATGCCACACGGAAATAATATTAATTTCTTGATTATCACGAAGGTTAGATGGCCGAGTTCATATCACGGTCATTGAAAACTTCTATTATTAATTAAGGCGATGCCAGCCTTCACAGTGGAACGCAAAGGTACGATTGTAATATGCTTGATTATCAGAATATTAGTGTTGTTATCGACCTCATGGGTGAGGACTTGCTAGCATTGTTTTAAATTAATTATTACGACGACGGCATAATTTGCTTTACTGTGGTGTCTATTCCATTCACACGCGAGAGATTTTCCTAGTCTGGTTGTTTTAATTAAAAATTGTCCTGCATTCTGATTGTTAAAAATGACCCATGAAGATGATTGTGACTTAATGTTTTAATAAATCAAGTGCAAGGAATACAATAAACTATTACCTCTATAGACTCCCTTCTCCTAATTTCATACCAGTGACCCGCCCCTGCTTCGCACGGGTGCAATCTACAATACATCGAGATTTATGTGCTATATCCTGGATAGATTACCCAGTAACTGGGTTGTGGAGGTCAGATAGGCAGTCGCTCCATGTAAAATACTGGTATTCAGCTGCATCCGGTTAGACTGGAAGCCAACCCCAACATAGGTAGTAGTAGTTGAGATAAGGCTAGGCAGATGATGATCCTGGTTAAATATCAATTTATAACACACATAAACCTTCCGGAATAAATTCTCTAAAGTCGTAATGGTGAAAACCGCATGAAAATCCGTTGCGTACCTAGTTTAGAATAACAACGCGATCACACAGACAGACACGAAAAGTGACTTTTTTTATGTAACTATCTAAAGCCCTTTACCTTTTATTTTATTTTCTTTTAGGATCCTTTTTCGGCGCGCACACAACTTACAAAAGTTTCGTCACAATCGGTCGAACCACTTTCGAGTTTTTGCGAGACTAACGAACGGCAATTGATTTTTCTATAATTATAAGAAGACTAAATATTTGAATGCATTCCCCTTAACTCCAAGGCTTTTATTTAAAGTTTACCACGGTCATGGTAACATTATTAGTAGGTACTACAAGACGATGAACGTATAATATATTCTAATTATTTATATAATTAATGTGCAACATTTAAATAGGTTCTATGTCTGTCTGTATGTATATTTGTGTACTTTGCTCGCAATTTGTTGTAATAATGTCAATGTGACAAGGTTTCCATAATACAAGGTGAAGGTTTTAACACGTGTAAAAACTGTTAAAGTTATATATACTGTATATTGTATTGTATTATTTGGTGGCTTTGTGTCCGAAATTAAGTACTATGTAGGTAGTTTTTTTTTTTGAGAATGGCATCTCGCATTTCAATCTAGGAGGTTGTCGTCTGCTTTACCTGACTTGCCTAAATAAATAAATAAATTAAGGCCTCCAGCCAGGGCTTAAAAATTTATAAATTAACACGTTCCGGGACACTAAACGCCCCTCGACGTGATAACAATAAAACTTCTAATCTGTCTCGTGTTGTGTCCCGGAACGTGTTAAGCGACTACGCGCTAAGGGCACCCCTTGTGGGGTAGATACGGACCTCGGCTTAGGGCGTCGCGTCGCTGGGAGGGGGCAGCAAGGGACAGGCTGTAATGTGTAGTGTACTTAAGGATTATTTTTATGGCGGAACGGATTAGATTGTTCTTGCTTTGGAATTTCCATTAGGCTAGGTTGTAGCTTCCTCACAAAAACAACGTTTTTTTTATTTAATTTTTTATTTATTTTAATAAACCTCACGATGATGTTGAACTACCAATTGTATTAAGAGAGCCCTAGGTTCCCCTCATCACCGCCTTTTGCTCCAGTTTCGTTAAACTCGATACTTTTTAACCAGTACGCAAACTGTAACCATTGATTCAGCATATGATTCTATTTCTTCTATTCTATCCTTGATTTCGAAAGTTGATGATTCGATTTTTATTATATCTAACACGGTGTGTCGATAACTCAGTTGTACGATCTTTTATTCCATCGATGATTTATTGGTGCGATGTAACGTAGACCACCTAGCGTAGAAATTTTTCGACGGTTATAAAAAAAATGGTTGTTCCATACATTTGGACCGTGTAGGTATTACACTTTCCTATGAAACAGCAGTTTTTTTTTTTAAATCCACTAAACATTTCTACGCTGGGGTGTCTAGAATCATATAGAAAGAAAATACGTTTATTTGCGGTAAACATGACGCAATAAAAAACATAAACAAAAAAAAATAAGAAAGGGTTGCGGGAAACGTGCGTCACATCCACACAAAACGGCTATCGCTCAGCATTATGCTGCGACGCTATGCAAGACAGAGCCCGAGCGCTGGTTTTCAGCGACAGCCGGCGCCGACGTATTGACGTCGTCCGGTGCAGCAAACAATTATTAGGACGCTGTACTGGTACAGCATGCACAAAGAACAATAATAGTATAATTGAAACTAAATGTGATAAAAACAGGAATATAAAAAGGAAAATAGATATACATGCTATGAGAATATCATCCTTTTTTTTTTTTTTTTGCGGATGGGAAATCATCAAATGACTCCTCCCGCTCTGGGTGGAGCGGAAGGGAGTGTCAGACTCTTACTGACTAAAACCCACCCGTGTTCCTTCCTTAGCCCTTTAATATATTCCGGGCCAGCGGTAACCCTTTCGGACAATCCCGCTGACCCGGCAGGCTTCGGCCCTAAGGGGCCCCTCCTCGATGCTGACATCTCTTTGAGGCGCGCGTGGAACACGTATATACGCGCCGTCCGGTACGGGCCTAGTCCTGATCGGACGGTGAGCTACCCATTACTCTCCGCCCGCAGGCCCGCGCCTACGGTGGCCGGGAGTCGTCATGCGGCTCCCGACGCCTGGGGCGTCCCCCGCAGCGGCTGAGACGGGAGGCTCTCTCCCTGAACCGTCCCGCCACCTCCTTTGCTAGCATGACTGCTTCACAGAAGGAGGTGACTGCCTCCCACTCCCTCTCGCCCCGGACCATGGCTTGCACCAGGGCCGGACGCGAGAGGTCGCCATCGCTGCCAATCGCCTCTACGAGGACACGGCGGTGCTCCGCCCAAGCGGGGCAGACCTCCACCGTGTGCTCCACCGTGTCCTCTGGGCGATCCTGGCAATGGTGACACCCGGGCGTTTCCTCCCGCCTGATGATGTGCAGGAACCTCCCGAAACTTCCGTGTCCGGTGAGGACCTGCGTCAGGCGGTAGGTGAGGGCGCCGTGGCGCCTCTCTAGCCACTCCTCAAAGAGGGGTCCTTGGCGTGCCCTGCGCTGGGTTGCGACAGTCGCTCTTTCCATGCCGCCATGAGATCGCGCCGGAGATCCGTCCGCTCCGCAGCGATTTGCCGCGGAAGCGGATCCTCCCCCCGGCGTAGTGCCTCGACGCGCCACTCATACAGGCGCGCGAGGACTACCGCCTCCAGATCCCATGGCGGCAGTCCGGCAAGGAGGCTTGCCGCCTCGCCCGAGATCGTGCGGTAGCCCCGGATAAGCCTTATGGCTACCACCTTCTGGGCCCGTTCAGGTAGTGGGCGGCTCGCCGCCGCAGTGAACGCGCCCACACCGGGGCCCCGTATAGAGCCATGGACCGCACGACCCCCGCGTAAAGCCTCCGGCAGGAGGCGTTTGGCCCCCTCAGGTTAGGCAAGAGCCGCTTGAAGGCGGCCCCGGCCCGTTCCAGTTTGGGGGCCAAACATCGGAAATGCTCCACGAAGTTCCATCGGCTGTCGAGGACGAGACCCAGGTATTTCATCGTCATCTCGACGCCGATGTGAACCCCTCCTACCATTAGTTGGGATCCCGATGGTGGCGCGTTCCGGGGCCCATGAAACGACATGGCCTCGGACTTGTGCAATGCCACCTCGAGACCCAACTGCCGGATCAGTAAACGTTTTACGTTTTACGTTTATAGTTTGCGCACTGGTTAAAAATGTATCCTGTATTGTACCAAAATCATCTCCCTAGGTTGCAAAGTATGCGTGTACGGCAAGAATAAATGTTTACAGAAATAACACCCTACCTTAAACACACTAACATTTTACTTATACCTATAAATTAAACCACAAAATTCCGATCATTCTCATTCTAATTCATAGACCCGGTCAGGACGGCCCTACATTGATCTCAAGGCCGGTCGGGCTATCAACTACTAACGCCATTTGCAAAACCACATAGACGTTTTATGACCCATAGACAAAGTACTTCAGAAAAGATTTTACTACTGTTCACAGACCATGTAACACTTTAACTAGAAGTTATGGTTACGAATAATTTGTAAACTTCCGTGTTTGGGTTTTTTATTTAGTTATGCTTAATTTTTCAATCTTCAGATAAATTTTATATTTAGGAATAAAACAGTTGTAAAATCTGTCAATCCGCCATATTGATTCTTCAGAGTAATTCAATGCTTTGTTTATTATTTGTAAATTTAAATGCTTTTCTGCAATATTATAAGACTTCGAACTATTTACACATTTACTATTGGTACTAAATAATTATTTATACTAGATTCAAATAAAATTCAGATAAAAGTTATTTGACGATTGCAAAATCGGGCCTTAGACCTACCTAGGTACCTACCGACCTACTTGTAGGCCTGTTTCTTATTAGCTGTGCCCACAGAAATTAGAGTTTTTTTAAAAGAAGAGTGATTAAAATTGATTAAGCGACTGTACATAAAATATGGCCGGAATTGTTAGATGTAGTTGCGTAATAGGACACAGTTGTTATTTGAAAGTCGGGAAAAGTAGCTCCGGTAAAACTAAAGACCTGGGTTTTCTTATATCTTCCACATATCATTATTCTGCTTTTTCTACACAGGCCCCTTTCAACCTCAGTAAGATCTTTTTGCTTTGTTTTTATTTTACTTTAATTGACCTGTTTAACCTGCAGTTCATTTAATCGTGAACGGTAAAGATGATTCGGAAAACTAGATCACTTGATACATACGACTACCTCGTTGCTCTTCTGGTCGCTACCGCTGAGTATGAGGTCCTGGATTCGATTGCCGGGTTGGGCAAAGTGGTACCGGGTTTTCCCATCTGGAATTTCTCAGTAGCAGCCCGGAGTCCGGATTTTAGCCCGGTTAATATAGCAATAATAAGCTCGCCCCCATTACATGGGACTTAAACATAACTGGTTACACCTCTGCCTAACCTTTTGTGAATTATAGGCGTGACGTTTAATACGTGTTAAAATAAACATTCCTACGAAGTATAATTAATTTCTGACCTTTCCTTGTCATAGTCCTTGATAAGTTTTTTTTCGATAACTAATAGTTCATTACTTCCGTTACTTCCGGATACCTCTAGTCACGTACAGTCAACCACACATCAGTGCTACCACTTTCACTACGAAAACCGCCCTTAATGCTACGACATAAAGGTGCTGTCAATGTCAAATTGTTACCAATGGTGAAATGTTGACTGTACCTACCCACGTACACACGATGTCCATAGTATTAAGTATCCATCCGCCTGGCCATTTGGTTCGTACCTGTATTATTTGTACCATAACCTCTTCTTATTCAAACTGCAGTGGGCACATTGCTCGCAGAGCAGATGGCCGGTAGGTTCTGGAGTGACGACCGCGTAGCGGAAGATGTAGCACTTGAAGGCACGCCACAAGGTGGACCGATGACCAGGTAAAGACCGCAGAAATCTGCTGGATGCAAGAAGCACAGAAATGATCGAGGTGGCGGTGATTGGGGAGGCATATGTCCAGCAGTGGACGTCTTTCGGCTAACTCAAACTCAAAGCATTTATTTCAATTAAACCTTGTACAGGCACTTTTGAATTGTCAAAATTAAATAGTCTGTCAGTTAGTCAGAAAGTTAAAGCTAGTTACCCATTCCAAAACGTAGATCTCTTTGGAGAAGAACGGGCAAAAACTCCATGGACACTCTTTTAAATCAAGATATTACAAAAACTTGGGTACATTATTCTGTAGTAAGCACAGGACAGGAGGTGAGGCATCGTTTATGGGGTAGTTCACTAATCACAGTGTCCCTTTTAACTATTGTCGTTAGGCCAATTTGTGTGTACCTGCACCCTCACTCTGGAGTCTTCTTCTCAGCGTGTCGATGGCAATCTAAATACTGTGGACCCAGAATTTGTCTACGAGTTTGGTTCCTTCAGTAGCGTTCATCAGTTCCTGTAGGTCTACTCTATCAGTTCCTGTAAGCCGAAGTAACGGGAAAACCTACTCCGTATGAACCACGGACATATGATTAGTTTAGGAATTAATGACACCACGACTTGACAGCTATCCCTACTCCCGATGTGTTTTCAGCCGTTCCAAAAAGTTAACAACTCGGTCGCAGTGTTCACGATGTTTCGATGTACAGACGCCAGCACATAAAGCTACCCGAAACTGTCAAATGTTCGCAATCAAAAAGCAAAAGTCATTTATTCAAATTAGACTGACACTTTTCGAACGCCAAAATTACATAACACAGTCCCCCAGATCGCCCTCCCTTCAGCACTTCCTAGTGCTTTAGATATGAACAAGATGTGACGCAACAAACTCCCCAGCAGCACAGCTGTCTTCAGTTAGACAAACTTGATTCTATACAATAGGTAGGTATGCAAAGTAATAAACATTACAATACACAGGACATTGTCAGGACAGGTTAGCCAAGCCAACTCATCTCGAACCGAGGATCGAAGTTTTCAAAGTTTTCCAAATAGAATAGAATAGAATTCTTCTTTATTGGAGTAACCAAGACTCAAACAAGATTGTTAGTAAAACTTACGACTGTGTTAGTAAGTACAGACACACTAAACAAAAACACAAGAAATAACGGTTGGTCACCGTTGCGACATCCCATGAGAGACGGCACAGCAGTGACCCACGTAAACACAGTCCAGGTGACGCGCAACCACTTTTGGACAAGACACTTTTGGAGCCGCCCCACACCCTGCGCACCAGGTAAGCGCACCTTTTATATAGACCATAGAAAGAACAATGCCCACTTTCCATACATTTAAAAACCTGACAATGAAAGTTAATGTATAGTTATAAGGTATAGTAGAAAGAGTACCTGTAAGATTAGAAAATAATGTCATATAGTCATTTTTACGATTTAAAGTCTACAAAGGCCAAAAAATATGAATGTTACTTTTTAGGTTAGGATTTGCCTTTACGATATAGTTTGTTTACATATAAAAAGTCTAACTTTGCTATTGTATTGTCAAAAGTGATCACTTGCCTACCCATTTCGTTGACAGTACTACTACGTCATCCAGAAATTCTGCTAGAGCAGAGATATGGTCTTGAAACCTAGCCCATCTCAGTAATTACACACAAAAAATGGCACAATACACAACGAGACGCAAGCGCAACAACGAAGTCGCAGAACTGTCAAAATATCTAAAAATCCGTTTCACTCGTGCGAACTCAATTATAATCTGCATATTTAATTAATTTAATTATCATGTTATTTTGAATTGATCTGTATTATGCACAGACTAATAAAAATAGTTATTGATTAAATAAAACTTAAAATAATATATAAAACTCAAAAAAAGAGTTGAATAAAGTCAACAAGCAGTGTGCAAAACGGAACGTTGTAAAAAATGAGTAGTTGGATGCGTTCAGGGTAATTGAGATGCGTTCAAAATAAGGTAATAAGACATAGAGTTAGCATAAAGAAAAATGAATAAATATTCTTTTCCTGGCCTTCTTTTAAAATTGTGATTAGCGTAATGAATGTACAATTAAACTAGCTGAATTTTAATATTTATTTCATTTCTATACATTGTCAGGTGAAAAATGGGCATCCTTCTTTGATTATGATAGCCCCCTTGTAGTTAAGAATATCTACGTAATTTTCTCCTCAACAACTATCTGGAACATGGATATAATTACTATCATCATTGAAGTACAAATCACCTTGTATCTGTAGTAATTTGCCATCAATGACATACTGCATCGGCCCTTTTGATTCTATAAATAATAAATGATAAATGATAAATGATAAATGATTTTATTTTTGTAAGTAGGTTTGTACAAACACTTTTACACGTCAATCATGGTTTTTTAAAACTAGATGAGGTCGGCGTTTCCTATCTGACTACTCTGAGAAGAAAGGCCGAAACAAACTCAGAGGTCACAGTCTCTTTTAAAGTCCAGACATAATCTTGGTCAGGTTATATGAAGACCATGTAGATCGATGTCTGAGACGGTCTTTTGAAGAAAGAACCACACAGATTGAGAGGACCTGTCCAGTCAGTGCACGCATTTGTCAGAAATCGTGCAGCTCAACTCAAGACTTAAGGAGCTCAACGATTCGACGAACAATACCAAAGAAAGGACATTTGGGTAGGCCACATAAATTACTCAAACTGCCAGACCAAGAGAAAAAAAAAAACAGAACAGAAAGAATAATAAAAAATATATATAAAAGTAACAAAATGACCCACATCGTCTTCACATTCACAAATCACAATAAATAAAATAATGTAATACTTTACAAAGTAAGCAAATGTCATTGTTTATAAAAAAATCATTAATGTCAAAGTGTATATAAAAAAAAAAGGACGTTCCAAATGCAGAAATGTGAAGCAGCTCAATCCCAAGCCTTTTTGTCCTCAATATAATCTTTAACGGTATAAAAGGCTTTCTGGCACAACTTACGTTTAATGAATGATTTGAATTTATTGAGGCTTAGATCTTGAACGTGGCTTGGTAGCTTATTATAAAAGCGTATACATTGGCATCTGAACGAGCCACCTATTTTTTTGAGCCTTGTTGTAGGTACAACAAATTTGTGTTTGTTTCTAGTATTTATATTATGGATATCACTGTATTTTTTAAACAATTTTATATTTTTATGGGCATATAAAAGATTTTCATAAATATACTGAGAAGGCACAGTCATTACATTAATCTCTTTAAATTTGTCTCTGAGAGAGTGTCTCGGACTTAATTTATAAATTGATCGAACAGCTCGCTTCTGTAAAACAAAGATAGTCTGAATATCGGCGGCATTTCCCCACAATAGAATACCGTACGACATTACACTATGAAAATAGCTAAAGTACACTAAACGGGCAGTCTCTATATCAGTTAAATTACGAATTTTTCTAACAGCATATGCTGCGGAACTTAGCCTTTTTGACAATTTATCTATATGTGGACCCCACTGAAGCTTAGCATCCAAAGTTATGCCCAAGAATACTGTGTTGTCTTCAGGATTCAATTCCTCGCCCTTTATCAACACATTAGTTTTCACATGCCTAACGTGAGGTAGCGTAAACTTAATGCATTTGGTTTTTTTCTCGTTTAGAAGCAAATTATTAACATTGAACCAATGGACTACTTTCGAGATCGCGCTATTTACATCGTCAGTAACCAACTGCTGACGTTTAAGTTTAAACAAAAGAGAAGTGTCATCTGCAAACAACACTATATCATGATTATCCTTTATGAGGTACGGCAAGTCATTAATATAAATAAGAAACAAGAAAGGACCAAGAATTGAGCCCTGTGGGACTCCCATTGTTACTATAGATCCGGGTGATCTTTTTCCATTAACGTCAACGCTCTGAATCCTTTTACTCAAGTATGAAGTAAGAAGATCCAGAGCAGTGTTCCGGATTCCGTAGTGGCGGAGTTTCCTGATTAACGTTTCGTGAAGAACGCAATCGAATGCCTTGGACAAATCACAAAAGATGCCCAAGGCATCGCATTTATCTTCCCATGCATTATAAATATGTCCTAAAAGTTCAACACCGGCATCAGTAGTTGAACGACCCCGTGTAAAACCGAACTGTTTGCTGTGTAATAATTTATGTTTATTAAAAAATCTTTGCATTTGGTCTAAAATTAATTTCTCAAAAATTTTACTAAAGGTAGGTAGTACAGAAATAGGTCTATAATTTGTGGGGTCTGATGTACTACCTGATTTAAACAAAGGTATTATTTTACTATATTTCATAAGGTCAGGAATGGTTCTATGTGCTGTGGTGTGTTATGATGGCTCGGATGATTGAAATTACTTGATTACACCGATTTGATTAGTATTTTTATGTGTAGGGGTTATTAAATCTTCTTCTTCCCTAGTATTTGGCGCCACAACACCACATTCGAAGTGACACCTGACGTCACACGAATCCTGCATCGCGCAAGCAAAGTTATCCGCGCGATTAGCGTTTATACCACATTCCGACAACAGCAGTCGAGCAGTAGCCCGCCAGACATATTACCCGTCTGGTCGGAGGAGCCTCACTTTTCAATAGAGGTTGCGGAACTTTACACCCTGCTCCTCATACCTCTATATCCATACCAAAGCGGGGCTAGCAGCCCAGGGGCCTAAAAAGGCCACTTTGGCAGAATCATAAAAGGATAACATAATGGACAGTTAACTGTTAAGTTAATCGTATCAAATCCTATTGGTGAAGCATTTTTCAGTTATTTTTTTTTGTCTGTGCTAAAATACCAATCAATCCAATCCAAATTCAATCCCAATCCTTTGATTATACCTACGTAGTGCAGCGAAAAAAAGAAAAACACGGACTGTCTTCGCCATATTATAATTAATAATGTTATCCTTTTATGATGCTACAAAGTGGCCTTTTTAGGCCCCCAGGGCGCGCCGGACATACTCATGGTGGCTCCTTCACTTGCTCCACAGCACCCCAGTTACCAAATTTTGAATGCAACCGTCTGCATGTACAAGTTTAGATGTATTTACTATGACAAAAATTAACAAGCGAAGGGCTTTTATATACAAACGGTCAGACACATAAAGGTGCAATCAGTTTTCGTCAACTATTATATAATATTGGTAATTTTATGTGCACAGGTTAATACAAATATATATTACAAAAATACCTACTTTACTGATTATAAATTAAATGCCACTGTAAATACTGACCATGAAAATTTTAAAGGCGCAAAAACAAATGAAGTCTTCCACCGGTTCCTGCATTTTGAATATACTCAAACTGGATTTGATTTCCTGTAAAGATCTTGTTACTCTTAAGGTCATTTTTAAAGGAAGTTTTATATAAAGCACGTAGTTGTTTTAATAATATCAGTCATTTGTCGCAAAATGTTAACAAGCAAGCATTTTGCACCAGGAAGTACCTACATAATCGCGAGCCTATCACATTGTATTCTAATCTATCGTTATAAAAACATCAGTCTCATCTCTATAATTTATACAGTTTAATAATTTTTTTTTATACGACTACGTAGTTATCTTTAAGACCTTCCTGTAAGGTCAATCGAATGTTATAAAACTGGATACTTGTTTACAATGAAAACATACGTTGTTAAACATTCCGTGACATAAGAATAAAGATGGAACAATATTCAATCATATTTGCACTATATTTTTTGCTACTGACACAGTATATGCCCCACATCGACACATCAAGGCCCACGTTTCAGCCGACTAGGCTCGTATCGTATTCCCTGCCTCAGAAACGACAGCTCAAGAAGGCTCTGGGGTTCAACGAGGATGTATACTTGAACTTCACAGAACTTACCGACAAATACAAGTATCCTACAGAAGTGCATACAGTGACCACCGACGATGGATACATTTTAAATGTGTTTAGAATATTACCAAAGTGCAGTGAAACGGTTAAACCGTACCCAGTGTTTTTGTTGCACGGAATATTTGATACAGCAGACATGTGGATCGTTTCTGGAATGAGGACTGGGCTCGGCTATGTACTAGCCAGCAACTGCTACGACGTATGGGCAGCCAACCACAGAGGAAACTTTTATTCTCGACAACACGTTAAACTTGACCCTAATAAGGATCCAGCATACTGGAACTTCACGATCGACGACCATGGCAACTTCGATGTACCCGCAATAATGGACTACATTCTTCGCACTACTGGACACTCAAAGTTGTTCTACATCGGACATTCTCAAGGTAGCACAAATTATTTTGTTATGACCTCTTTGCGGCCGGAATACAATGATAAGGTGAGGGTAGCCATCATGCTAGGTCCCGTAGCATGGTTTAAGCACTTTAACAATCCTTTAGCGCTCATAGCTGCCCAAAACTACGTACCGATAAAAGCCTTTATAGATAATGCCGGCTTAAATGAAATATTTGGTAGAGAGCATGTCGTACATTTTATTGTTGAGTTTCTTTGCGAGTTAGCTCCTAATTTTTGTGAAGTAGGCCTCACTTTATCAACTGGCTACAAGCCGGGGACCATACCACTCAAAGATATTTCTGTTGCTATTGCCCATGTATTTAGTGGTACATCAATAAAGAACATAGCACATTTTGCGCAATTGATTATAAGCGGGAATTTCCAGCGCTATGATGAAGGTACTGAGGGGAATATGGAACGATATGGAACTCGAAAGCCTCCACAATACAACATCTCCCGAATATCCTCTCCAATTGTATTGATAAGTGCCCAAAGTGATTCATTATCATCCCTGAAAGACGTTGATATTTTAGTGTCTAAGTTACCCAATTTGGTGGAAAATTACGTAGTGCCTAAACAATACTGGAGTCATCATAATCATATTTGGGGCAACACCGCGCCTGAACTGGTTTATACAAAAATTTTGGATTATTTTAACAATTATAAAGATTAGAAGTTTTTCTCATATTTTCTGAGCAATTAATTAATCATGAAAATGACATAGTAACTCTAGAATGGCAAAAACAGCGGGGCTAGCACCCCTTTTAGAATGAATTTTCGGAAACGTTGATGTTTTCATAGTCTAAAACTAGTTTAAGCATGCTAGCAAGTAAAAAAAAAGTAAAAAAAAATGGCTAAGCAGATGTCAATCATTCATCATCATCATTTCAGCCGAAAGACGTCCACTTCTGGACATAGGCCTCCCCCAAGCACCTTCACTTCAACCGGTCCTGTGCTTTCCGCATCCAACGGGTTCCTGCGGCCATCACAAGGTCCTTGTGGGAGGCCTTCCAACGCTACGTCTTCCGGTACGTGGTCGCTACTCCAGAACCTTTCGGCCCCATCGGCCATCTGTTCTGCGAGCAAAGTGCCCTGCCCACTGCCACTTAAGTTATGTCAATCATTGCTGAACTTTTATTAGTATGGGAGAAGATTGATAGCCAATAGCTTAGTTAGCATCCCAAAGTGTGATAATCGCGTTAAGTATATTCCAGACCTGTACCAAAAATGTAGCCATAGAATTATTTTTCACATTTTATTGTGATTTATCGTTCCCTGTTAGTCAAACAATATCTTTTAAAATAGCCAGATGACTGTTAGAAAATACTTCCGCAAAAACAGGAAATACATAAAGTTTGTCGAAATCATTAATAAAGTGTGATTTAATATTTAAATTCGGACGGAAATCGATGCTGTTATAAAGCAAAGTCTGAGAATTGTGACATTGAATTATTTATTCAAGATCACAGAAAATTAAAGTGTAAGTTCTACACACATACATAGGTACATACATACACTCACGCCTTCTTTCCATAGGGGTAAACACAGAACGAGGGAATAACTACAGAAGGTCACCTGATACGATCATTACTTACTTTTTTGTGTTCTATTGAAGACTAATTTCCGATTTCTTAGTATACAAGCCGTGTGTCCAATAAGATTTCCCAACGTATGTTACGTTCTTTCATACAAAAACTCTTATTCCCTATTCAACCTCTTTAGGGGTGAATTTTCAAAAACCCTTCCGTAGTGCTCACATTCGATAAATATGGAACTCCTGTACAAAATTTCAAGCTTCTACCCAATGGTTTATGCTATGCGTCATCAGCCAGAATTTAAGATTTTTATTAAGTAGATGTTTTATATACATGTTCATATTATTGTTGTTATTATAAATCTGTTAACGTATATATTATGTAAATAGTAGACGTTTAGATATCTTAGGATAAATAATAAGGCAGCATGATAGAAGAAGTATACCTACCTACTATGAAGCAACCTAGCACTCAGGATAGATCTGACAGCATTCCATAAAGTTGAAACGATAATAAACGCCATTTTAGAATTGGGTGGTATGTCAAATTGACACATCTTAGGGCCCATTCAGACGTACCATAACCACACCACATCGCAGCGACAAAATGTGGTCAAGCTGTGGTTACGTGTGTATAGAGCGCTGCGGCTTCTTGCGGTTGCGTTGTGTACAAAATGTTGTGTTAACGTTATGGTTCACGGTGTCGCTGATGGCTGCGATGTGGTCGGTATCACAAACGAGTCGATAATGACGCCAAAATGTGGTCCGTTTGAATTTAACTAATAATTTTCTTACAAATTAGCGCCCGTCCACGTGTTGTGGTTGTGGTACGTGTGAAACAAGCCATAATCAATCAACCAACAGTCATTCCTTAGTTCACAACTCAAAATCAAAATCATTCCTCTTCTATGAGATCGAATAATACCGGGTGGCAGAAAGCGCGACCTGTTAGGTACTATGTGTTCATTATATTACATGATATTGAACCCCTTGAAATTTTTAAATCGGTTATTAAAAAAAAAATGCTGTTCCGTACTTATTGACCGCGTATATATAGGTTTTGCATTTTTCGAAGAAACAACCGATTCAGTTTTTGATAACTGACTAAAAATTTCTGCGCTAGTCGGTTGCGCGTCGATGTGGATACCACCCTGTAAAACCAATAGGTGTAGTTTATATGACAATAGTTTATTAACGTCCAAGTATAAATGGACATTTCTAAGGTAAACTTAAGTGCAAGAAAGAATGAGTGAAAGATAATCAATGACTTACTTCTTTAATGAACATTAATCAATGAAGTCATAATATTACCTACTTAATAGTCAAGTTCACACAAATAAAGCCTCGGGCAAAAATGTGTAATCTATGTTATGACCGGATTTCTCTAAAATGTAGTCAGAGTTGTACTAGATCCGGAGAAATTTTTAACAAATATTGATTACGTGATCTTACATCATCTTGTGAATTGAGGTCAGAACATGAACTTGTACTTAATTTACAAATATGGGCGCAGTCACTGTTTTCAGTGTAAATGTAACATATATGTGTTATTATCGAGGCTTCGAAATTAGATCACTTCTGACATATACAGGGTTATTGGTAAAACATTAACAACCTCTTAAGAGAAATAATCGCGAAAAAAAATTCAGCTGTTCCCTACATTTTGACGAGTTGAACGAAAATAAATGTAGGGAACAGCTGATTTTTTTTCGCGATTTCAGGTTTGGTCACATAGTAAAAGTTGTTCATAATGATGAGTACAACGACCTCTTAAGGTGAATGCTCCAACCAGCCCGCGAAATTCAAAATTTCTTGCGTTTTTTGCAATTTGCAAGCCAGTGCTAGGTTGTATATTAATTAAAATATTATTCGCGGCTGTAAGACGTATGTAGTTACAGAATTATAATTATCAAAATCACCAATACAACCCTCCAAATTCATAAAGGTGTAAGAACAAAAAAAAAACAGAAAAAGTAATGCTAACAGCTTTATGACCTTAGAGCGTTTTATTGATGATTTTGATGATTATAATTCTGTAACTACATATGTCTTACAACCGCGAATAATATTTTAATCAACATACAACCTAGCACTGGCCTGCAAATTGCAAAAAACGTAAGAAAATTTGAATTTCGCGGGCTGGTTGGAGCATTCACCTTAAGAGGTTGTTAATGTTTTACCAATAACCCTGAATAAGCCCATTGGCATGAAATTAGGCTAAGGGATACAAAGCAGCTTTTATACATTGTACAGTACGCCGCACGTTAGTGCAAAACCAGTATAAGCTGGCTTATTATTCTATTGAAACTTCGTAGTACGAAGTTTCAATAGAAAAATAAGCCAGCTTGGCCAGCCAAAGGTTAAGCACTGACGTCCGGTCGACTGTACTAAGGCAGGTCGAATTCTTTCAATAATGGTTGACCGACGGTGTGAATGCAGTATCAAGGATCTAAGGTTTTTCTTTTATTACATTAACATAATCGGGTTTATTATAAATTTGCTTAAAGTTAAGTAACTATTAGCGACTGCTTAACCACACATATTTGACGTTCAAACGATTGCGCTAAGGTAGTCCACAAAATTCAAATTTTCTTACGCTTTTTGCAATTTGCAGGTCAGTTTTCGATTGTATATTAATTAAAATATGATTCGCGGCTGTAACAAATAACATATAAGTTTACCGAATTATAATCATTAGAATCAGCAATAAAACTCCTTGATTTAAAATTAGCCTCAAATGTCATGATTTCATGAAATTGACATTCAATGGTAATATGAACTTAGAGAGTTGTATTAATGATTTTTATGATTATAATTCTATAAATAAATATATACAAACCTGTTATGTAGAGCTATTCTACAAAAATCCCACCTTGAAAACTTAAGTGAAGTGAGCAGTGAGCTGAATTTGAATTTCGCGGGCTATCCTGACGTAATCACCTTAAACAGTGTTTATAAATAAACGCGTAAATCATGAACATTATATATACAGGATAACGGGAAGTTGTTCTTGGTCACTCTTGCACTTGTACTATCGGCCTCAATAAAATGCGATTGCAGATCCAATCAAGTCTGCCTCGATATGAACAAGGGTACCTGTGATCTTGATACGTCATTGCATCAGTAATATAATGAATTTTACTTAGTAACACTAAGGATTTAAAAACATAATGAATAAAGTTTTGTTATTTCAATGAGCAACAAGGATGGTCAAGTTTATAAACAGGTTCAGGCATTGGAACGTTGGAACCAAATCAAATCTAGTCATTTTAGAATTATAGATATACCTTAAGAAAAATAAATATCGTTTGTTTATGTTTTATGTTGTTTTATTTTTATTCCTGTAACATAATCATGTCGGGATTTCCCGAAGAGGTAGTCGAAGGATTATGGTAGATACCTACAGATGTACCTACCTATAAAATGTGTATACATTTCACCAGTTTTGTTAAAAAGCCCATATTACCCAGGAACAAGTCCGGACACATGATCCGTTTTTGAAAATGTTCTAAAGGAAATACCCAATGACACTTTGGCATTTTTTTTGTCCGTCTGGAAATCCTTATGGATGTCCTCTGCCCTGGGGTGGGGAGAGGGACTTTTACTGAATAAAACCACCCCGGTGTTCCCTCGTACTCCTGCGTTAGGGACTGCGGGTGCGAATGCGGCTTCCACTACCCCGGACTGGTGACGGCCCGCGCCATGCAGGCCACGTCTCATAATGAGGACTTAAATTCCCCCTGTTACGTCTTAGAGAGGCGTGCGTGGAGCACTACGCGCCGCCAGCTCGGGTCCTGGAATATGGTGACGGATGTCCCCGAAATTACACTTTGCCCGACCTAAGCATTCAACTTTTGACCCCAAAAGTCGTGCTTCCGACTACAACATCAACGAGGCAGATAATTTAATATTTATAGCTGTTACGCCTTGATGGCGGTCTGAAGTTCAAAAACTTATTTTGGTCAAGGTGCAAGCATCAAAAGCGGATAACTTGTAAGTCGTAATTGATCCTTAGGTTGGTCGGCTTTTGTCGGCAATCATCAAGGATATCAGGTCATCTCTCAGACGATAAGTTATAGCTAGTTAACGCCTGGATGTATGTGCATCAGTATTTAAATGAAGTTCTTTTGGTAATTACAATATTATGATTAGAATATAATTCACCGACTTCAATAAAAGGAGGTGGTTCTCAATCCGGTTATTCTGGAAGCCGACTCCAACATACCTAGTTGGGAAAAGGCTAGGCAGATGATGAGGTTTTCCACCGCATATCTACATAATAGGTAAACTTACAAAGTCAACACTGATTTGAAAGACAACCTTGAGGGGAATCATCGACGTGCAAAAAGCTGAAATTAAGGCAGGGCTACGGGTCAGCACAGTCCAGGTTCATACCTATTTAGCAACCACTTCAGTCTTGCCTGTGCAACTGTACTAAATTCTTAAAATTAGGTACACATGCTTTCGAAGTCATTTAATTACAAGTTCACTGTTAAGCATAATAGGTATTATGTCATTAAAGTTGATGACATGCAAATACTTACAGTTATGTAACATTTAATTACCTATGCCGCTTATGCCTCATCATCATTTGCCAGGCCTTTTCCCAAATATGTTGGGGGTCACATGAAGCGACTGCCTATCTGACCTCCACAGCCCAGTTACTGGGTAATACGATACCTCTTGGTAAGACTGGTTGTCAAACTTTCGAGCTTCTGACTACCCCTAACTCGACTGTCAAAGATCCACGAATAACAGCTGGGACCAACGGCTTAACGTGTTTTCCTAGACACGGAGGGGTCTCAATATGTAAAGATGGTCACCCATCCACGGACCAACCGCGGCAAGTGTAGCTTAACCTGATCGATCGACCCATGCGGCTGCTATTACTTAGCCACAAGCCCCACTATGCCGTTCTTACGCTTATGTAGCTTAATTCTCTGTTTTATAAATTAAAAGTACGTGCTCGTCTTGTGCAAGCATCTGGCATGGACCATTCAATTTTAATAATAAAATGGCCATTAAAAATTCCATTAATATTTTATAGTTAATTTCATATCAAAATTACTTTAGCTGGTCATAAAGTTATTCGTTTGACGGCTAGATTGCATATTAAATTGGCTAAACGTTTTTCTTTTGCACTACGGGCCCGATCCACGAACGGAAAAATTATCAGTTTGGGTTGAAGGACTTATTGAAGTAACTTTTTTGTCCTTTAAAGGTAAGCGTCCACAGTTCCGCACCACACGCATCGGACGCATCGCATCAAACGGATTAGTTTTTTATAATGCGTCTACTGTATCGGCAGCGACAGGATTTGCCGACGCAACCAACAGCAATCGGATTACCGATGCCACTTACATTTGGATTTTCGTAATGAACGTGTGGGGAATGTGTTTGTGAGATAATGGAGGAAAGCGAAGAAAAACGCGCGAGCGCGCAGGGCGCGTCCACTGATCGGCATTCCGTATGACGTCATCGGCACGCATCGCAAAAGTTGCCCCTCGGAGCAAACGTGTCGGCATTGCCTATAAGCAGATTATTGCGATCCGTACGATGCGGATCAGTGGACACACTTGTGTTACTTTCTCTATAAAGAATACTAAAATCCGTTACGTCCGATGCGTCTGATGCGTCCGAATCGAAACTGTGGACGCTTACCTTAATCTTACTGTAAGCGCACTTAAGCTACAGTTTCGTAGAAGACGAGTAGCTGCCACATAGCGTCTGCAATTTACTGGTGAATGACCTCACTCAAACATTATTTATGAGAGTAGGTAAGTTGGTGTGTTTTCTTATAAAGCGTTTTTTGACACCATAAAGTCAAACCATCATTTTCATGACATTTGTCACTGTGGCCATTATGTGGCTGCTAACGATGTTCTAGAAAAGCTTATCTTGAAATGCTGCACTGAAAGAAATAAGCAGTTAATAAACATGAAAAAACATTTATCTGAACAGTTCCATTATGAGCCTAACATTCAAAACAGTATTTTTTACTAATCCGAAAACAGTTAAAGCTTGAGGCAAAATGTTACCGTCATGATGAGAGTAAACTTTAACGGTTTAAGTAGCTAAAAGGCCACAAAATTAACTGTTTTATTCATTTGGTGATATCGTTCAAACCATTGAAATTTATTTACATTACAATAATGGTGGTTGTTTTTTTTTGTAAGTAGTATGTTGAATCATTAAAAGTTACTGTTTTGCCTTTTACTGTTTTACAAACATATCTTCTTACTGTATAAAGTCAGTAAGTCTTAATGAAATCGTTTTAAGGGGCTTAAAAAGAATAAAAGTACATGATCAAATACAATCAACTACAGTAAACAAAATCAGAGAAATATATGATATTTTTTTTTTTTTTTCCCTTTATAAAGTACCACAGTAGGTGATACTTTATTTACATTACAATCTAGCCTATTAGCTAATAAGTAATTTAAATATAACTTAAACTGCTAAGTAACTATAACATTAAGAAATCGTCCAATAACGTCTTTCTTATTCACTATAAGTTAAGGGGAAGACACTTGATTCACGTGTTCTTTATAAGATACAGCTCTTGCACTACAGTTGTTCACTCAAACTCAAAACTCAAACTCAAAGCATTTATTTCAATTAAACCTTTAACAGGCACTTTTGAATTGTCAAGAAGTCGGTCAGTCATAAAAATATGAAGCTAGTTGCCCATTCCAAAGCGTAGGTACCTATGGAGAAGAACGGGCAAGAAACTCCATGGACACTCTTTTTAAATTACATTTTACAAAAACATTTGTTACATCATTTCTTTTGAATTTATGATTATATAATGTGAGAACGATGTAAAAAAAAATAAAAAGATGTCCGCGTTAAGAGCGTCCAGAATACAACAAATAGTAACAAAACAACAATCCAAAATTAAAAACAATTAAAATAAGCCCAGGCGGCTAAGTGATGACCAGTCCCAACTGACGGCGCCCGTTCACGAACATGACGTATATATCAGCACCATTCAGCTCAACCACTTTGAAGGGAGCTAAATGATCCAACATACACGCCACCGCCAGCGAGACATTTGAGTGAGCATGACACACTATCAGCCGCCAGGGAATATTCAAGTCAATGAAAGATATATTATTACCCAGTAAATGGTAGCTATAGATTACATAGAACTCACATCTGTGCTATGCAATTATACAATACAAAGGAAATTGAGTTTATACAATGCAAGGATAGTCTTACAATCTTCAGCAGCTCCAACAGTATTTCCAAGTGTTAGTCAATTAGTTGTGGAGCAGGACTAGCATTGAGCCAGGCATTTTTGTCAGTGATGTAATCCCCTAACTTATAATATGCCTGACTGCATAGTGTGCGTTTTATACAAGATTTAAATTTTGTCTCATTCAGTTGAAGAATGTGGGGAGGTATTTTATTATAACATTTTAGACAGTACCCCATAAAAGATGAATCTACTTTAGCCAGTCTGAAACCTGGTTGAACTAATAGGTCCCTATTTCTAGTACTATAATTATGTCTTTCACCTCTTTTACTAAAAAGATGTAAATTTTTCCTTACATACATGATGTTTTCATAGATATATTGACAAGGCACCGTCATGATGTTAATTTCCTTAAACAGTTCCCTTAGAGAATCACGCCTGCGGAGATTATATATGGCTCTGATGGCTCTTTTCTGCAGAATAAAAATAGAATCGTTGTCTGCAGCCCGTCCCCAAAGTAAAATACCGTAAGACATGATACTATGAAAGTAACTAAAATAGACTAGTCTCGCGGTATCTACATCAGTAAATTGACGGATTTTTCTGACAGCATAAGCTGCTGAACTTAGCCGTCCTGCAAGAGATTTTAAATGAGGACCCCATTGTAGCCTTGAGTCGAGCGTGATCCCTAGGAAAACAGTTTCATCGACGAATTCTAGTTTCTCTTGATTCAATATTATCTCACAATCACTACCCTTGACATTTGGTAAAGAAAATCTTATGCACTTAGTTTTTTTTCCATTTAATACTAGATTATTAGCAGTGAACCAATTTTGGACCTGCAGTAGGGCGTTATTTACGTCGTCAAAATTTGTAGCACGTCTATTTACCTTAAAAATTAAGGAAGTGTCATCAGCAAATAACACCATTTGTGGTTGATTTTTTAATAAATGGAGTAGATCATTAATATACACTAAAAAGAGGAAAGGACCCAATATCGAGCCTTGTGGCACACCAATTTTTACTATTAAACCAAGTGAATTGACACCATTTATTTGATCTTGTTGTTGTCTATTATTTAAATAAGAACTAACTAAACTGAGCGCAAGTTTTCCAAGTCCGTAATGCTCAAGTTTCAAAAGCAAGGTTTGGTGATCGACGCAATCAAATGCTTTGGAGAGGTCACAAAAGATTCCTATGGCATCTTGGGCCTCTTCCCACGCGTTAAAAATGTGTTTTAATAAAGTTACGCCGGCGTCGGTCGTACAACGTCCTTTGGTGAAACCGTACTGTTGATCGTGTAGGATTTTATTCGTGTTAAAATGATTGAGCATTTGATTAAGCATTATCTTTTCAAACACCTTGCTGAAAACCGGTAAAACGGATACGGGTCTATAATTATTGGTGTCTTTACTGTCTCCGGATTTGTAAAGTGGTATAACCTTACTGTATTTCATTAAATCGGGGAAGACTCCTTGATCCACACATGAATTAAATACTAAGGCTAAGTAAGGTGCAATAGTCTCAATTATGGAGGTACAGATCTTAATGGACATTCCCCAAAGATCTTCGGTCAATTTGATCTTAATTTGCTTAAAAGCTTTAATTACAATTAAGGGGTTAATATGCCTAAAGTTAAATTCAATCGGGCAGGCTGAAACGTTCGCCCTTACTAAATCAAAAGCGAGCGAGGGCGAGGAATTTAAGGTTTCAGTTGTTTTGAGTGGGATACTAGTAAAGAAATTTACAAATTCTTGAGCCACTTCTTTGTTATCGCAAATGAGACCGCTTGACGTCTGCAGTGTGTAATCAGAATTATGCTTTTTATTCCTGTTTGTTTCATTATTTATAATTTTCCAAACCGTCTTTATTTTATTGTCTGCTGATTTAACCTTGTTGCTAATATATAAGGCTTTAGCTGCCTTACAAGCGTTCTTAAAAGTTTTAGAGTAAGTAGCAACATACTTATTAAAAGTTTCCGTGTTAATATAAGGCTTAAGGCCATACAGTTCGAAAAGTCTTTCCCTACTTTTCCTAAGCCCTTTAGTTGCCCAGTCACAAAATAAAAACTTGGGGCTGATACTTTTAGTGTTCTTCTTAAAATAATTATTGAACTCGGTTTGGACTACCGAGAAGAATTCATTATACAAAGTATTAACATTGTTCACTGTAAGGTTCTGATTACTTAATTTACAAATTAAAGTGTGATTAAATTTATTTAAATTAATTGATGTTATTGGTCTGGATTGGATCTGCACTTTTTGTATTGGCATGTTGTACTCAAAAGTTACAGTTTGACCACTGTGATCAGAAGGGAGATAATTAACAACGGCTTTATCTAAATAGTCGCAGCAACAAAAAACATTATCAATACATGTTGCAGTAGTCGTAGTTGTTCGGGTTGGTTCTACAAACACATTTGACAAATTGAATGATTTAAACAAATTTAATAATCTACTGGTATTGAAATTATTTTCTAAAATATTAATATTAAAGTCACCACAGATAATTACTGATCTACTACCAGTCGCAAGTTTTGCCAAAACATCTTCCATTACTGATTCAAATATAGAATAGTTTTGATAATTTGGGGGTCTGTAAACGCACACTATAACATGCTTATCTAGCTCAACACAAGACAGCTCAATGCTATGTTCAACTGATAGTTCAACTATGTCTTTACGAGGTTTGAATTTAATACAACTTTTAATTAGGATTAGTGAACCACCACGCAGCATTGAATTTCGATTAAAACAACTGGCCACACTATAATTGTCATAGTTAATTAGCATTTCAGAGTCTTTTAACCAATGCTCAGTTATACAAATAATGTCAAACATTGTTTTTTCTAAAAATAACTCAATTTCCAATTGTTTGGAAGAAAAACCTTGAATATTTTGATGAAATAATTTCAAGGATTTCTGCTTAGCCCCTTTTCTGCAGTTCACTATTTTAGAGCCAGAAAATACCTTTTTGTTATTAAGTGTAGCTATACTGTTAGTGGTACCTTCTGTTGTCTTACAAACTAGTTTAAAATATCTGAGCTAACCAACTTAACATTAGTACTATTACTAATTGTGGTGCTAATTATGGATGACTTCGACATACTAATTATGTCTGGGTTAATATTAAGTGCTAATAGCCTAGCTATTTGACGTCTAAAACTAATGGGCAGATACACAGTATCCCTAGTCGACCTTAACTTATCAACAAAAATGTTGGTATCAAAAAATATAAACTTGTCACTATGGTGACTAACTATGAAATGCATGTAATTATTTAACATGTGAATGTAGTTGTTTTGTCTGTTTGACAAGTGCTCAAAATATGGAAAAGCACACAAAATTATTTTCTTACAATTTAACTTCATAAGGTTGGTGACACTATCAGTGATATCATCTTTTTTAACATTTAAACTGTTACCTATAAGTACAGTAATAATGGCATTAGGATCATATTCATTCCTAGTTATTGAAGAGATTATTTGTTTGTAGGAAGTCTGAGGCATGCAAAAGTTTTGTGAAGAATGACACAGGTTGTTGCTAAGTAATTTACCTAATCCTTTTCCAAAACTATCAGAAAACATAATAGAATAGTAACAAACTTTACTACAAGGGAGAGAACTAGCCTCAGTCTGAACTACTTGCAATGGACCTTGTTCAACATCTGGTGTATCTAGATCTGGAATAGAGACCTGAGCACTTCCTGACTGGGACGGGTCCTCCGTTCCCTCAGTTTGGAGAGTGCCAAGATTGGATGTGCTTTCCAATGAACAATGCGGGCTGCTGAGAGTCAGTGGGTCCACTCTGTCTGCATTGGAGTTACACATGTCCACTAACTCATTTGTCGCAAGGATATGCTCCTGAATTTGTTTTTCAGACAGCACATATTTAGTATAAAGAGAATGTATTGACTCTTCAAGTACCTGAATT
The DNA here is from genome assembly GCA_916614155.1 of Mesoligia furuncula. Lineage (NCBI taxonomy): Eukaryota > Metazoa > Arthropoda > Insecta > Lepidoptera > Noctuidae > Mesoligia > Mesoligia furuncula. Next base: position 7,743,175 of record OU744793.1, on the reverse strand, counting down.
TCAGACTGTAAGCGTTGTGTGTCAACCTCATAAATGTTCTTACTGTCTTCTAATTTAATTTGAAAGTTATTTAATTTATTTATAAGAAAAACACGTTCTTTTCTTAGTTTAATATTATTAGAACTGTGTTTTTGCTGTTTCCTAAATTTGTTGCATTTATTTATGATTTTATTTAGTTTTGCATATTTTTTAATTTTATTTTGACTTACTTGATAACTACTATTGTTGTGTTTCAAAATGGAATCCTCAGTAAGGTCTATTGTTATTAAGGGGTTGCAGTTAGTGTTTAATAATTCATTATACAAGTTATTGGATTCCTTAGCCTGAGTACATTCTTTTAGTTTCTGTAATTTATTGATTCGAACATTTGCATGAATTAATTCCTCTTCAAGGTCCCTAACCCTACATAAAGCCTCCTCATATATATTACTGCAGTTGTTGAAACCATCCGTGACCACCCGCAGTTTGTCCCGTTCATCGACAACATCCAGGTATTGTTGATGTAGGTCTACTAGCTCTTGTTTTAAGCTAGTGTTTTTGAAAACGACCTTCTCGATTTCCTTCTCACTATCATCTATTTCCTGTAACAGCTGTTGACATTTGCTGTTTGAAGCCTTAAGATCTTCAGTGGTCGTTCTCAACTTAAGCTCCAACTCCTGAGCAGCAGCCTTACGGGTCATCACAGGCATGGTTTCAGAAATTAGTACTGAAAGTAGAATTAAAGGAACGGTGAGAACTAATAAGACAGGCAAAAAGGAAAGCTAGAAATGAAAGGAAAAATGTGAGAACTTAGGGGTGCTTTATAGAGAAATGAGGTGGGCTGCTGAATCTAATTGAAATGCAACTTGATTAAATCAAGTACAAAGTTACATTGATTCTATTGTCTTATGATTTTACTTTTCCTTATGTGGGTAGGATGCCTAGATCAAAAAGTTTTTTTTAAATGTTTTATTTTAGTTTTACATACAGATAACAATGCAATAAACGATATTCTACGTTCTTGTTGTTGTGTCAAATATATTATACCTACTATGGATAAAAAATATTACGATAATTCACTATTTTAATTTGTACATAAACGAAGTGGCATTGACCCACTGCTAGGTGCCAAATCCACCAAGAAAAGTGATTCTAGGACTCAATAAGGCGTGTTACCGATTCTAAGAGATGACTGTGTGGTAAATAAATAATAAAAGTAACAATACTCCCCGTTTAAATCCGTGGGTCGAAAATCAGCTGTTCGTAATAGGTTACCGGTAACGGTGGGCAACCAAACACTGCGTTTTACTGTGAATATTTGCAGGAAAACAATAATCCTGACTATTTATGCACTTATTTTACATTTACTTATATTAAATCACCTTAATTAGACTTAAAAAAAATTACACTTACACTGCACTAAACTAACTCAAAAGGTTTTACCCTTTTTAGTCTTCGCACTAATTCAGTACATGATAATGATATGCTTCAGGATATATGCTAGGCAGATAGTGTGTTGAAAACATAATACAACTAATTTCATACGATAGAAAAAAATCATGATGATAACTCTAAAAACTTTCTTTTTACAATAAAAACCATACTAATATACATAAAATCATTCTGATTTTTTGTCAGATTATTCTACAAGCAACATACTAAAATACTAGTGTTTCATTTTTTTTGTCCAAACAATAAATTTTTTGTAATTAAATAATTAAGTACTTCATATTTTGCAATAAATTACCAGCGTTGTGTCATCGCGCTTCTCTTTTTTTTCTCGTGCTTTTCTTATGCAGTACGACAGTGACCGCGCTTTAGGTCATGTAAGCCCCTTAATGTGGTGTAGTAAGAAATTATTTTTTTCAGTGTGATACCGAAACAAAAACAAATGCAATCTGGATATTCCGTTTTCGAAATCTGTCATACTTTTCATTAGTAACACCTCGTTACCCTTGAACATAACATTACAAACTTTTTAGGTTTTTTAGGGTTCCGTAGTTCCTACAACCCTTATAGTTTCGTCATGTCCGTCTGTCTGTCTGTCTGTCTGTCTGTCCGAGGTTTTGCTAAGAGACTGTTAGTACTAGAAAGCTGTAATTTTGTAGGAGTGCGAATATCAATTACGCCGACAAAGTGGTAAAATAACATTTTGTAAAATATTTTTTTTTTGGGTAGCTCCCCTACATGAATATTTTTTTCATCGTCTACTCCATCGTGTGGGGTATCGTTGATTAGGTCTTCTAAAATTACTTGGGGGTTGCTAAAATTATTTTTCAATTTAGTGCTCCATTTACGAAATATTAAACGTTAAAGTGCAAATTTTTGTTCTAGCAGGGCGTCCCCCCCCTCTAAAACCTAAACTGCTGGCTTGAAAAATCTGGAAAAATTCACGATGATAGTGCATTTTATGAACTTTAAAGAAAAACTATAGCGGTTAAGATAACTTTATTAGTTTAGCGGTAATAGTCGTTGAACTTGGGTGTTGGATAATTTTGTACCAAATACAAAATCCTTAGCATTAATCCCTAAGATGAAGTAGTTGCTTGTTTATAACGGGTAAAAACTTGCATTGAAAAACAAAATATGGTTTTTTTTGTATTCGGAATAAAGAACAACAGAATCGTACTACATTGTGATAACGGGCTACTACGGAACCCTACACTGTGCGTGGCCCGACACGCACTTGGCCGGTTTTTTTATTTTGTCGAATGTGGCTATTAAGGGCCTTCAGTAATAAATAGCATTAGTTATGAGGTTATTGCTGTATGATGACATTCATGTTGATCATTGCCATTCTTCTCATATTCCTAGGTGGCCTAAAGTTTTACCTGTTAAACCTGTTCTGTCTTAATTTGGTATAGTGAAATATAAAAAGTACTCGTCTTGAACCTCGCCTCGATATATCAGGTGTCAGCTCTACCTTCGATCGCCTGTCTACCTTGAACAATGTATCTTATTTACCATAACGGACTGCGAATGTCTACTGCTGGACCACTCTTCCATAATATCCCAAATGTTTGTAATATATGTTAGTTCTTGTCGATAACAAATTATGGCTTTATATCTGCTTGTTCATAGAGCGAGTCCTACGTACTAGTAAATTCCCTAAATCTAGCTACAAACTATAACTTCTCCAGAAAAGACATTTGAAGTTGAATTTTTCAACTGTGTTTTGGACACAACGACAAATTCCCGGAATCTTGGTCTTTTTTGTAAAAAGATTCCGCATATACCCAGACCTTCTCAAACTCTGTAGTGATCTCCAATTGAAATTGACTGTATACTCTAAATCAGATAATATAGATGATTGTATGTTGTTTTGTGTGATGAACTCACTGATCAGAATGTGATTAGTCCCATTGGTTACTCCTGTCTTTATTTTAAAATTTATCAAAGAGCGCAACTTACAAGAACTGTATCCAAATGTATGGATAGCATTGCGAATATTGATCACTTTATCTGTACCTCTGGCTACTGGGGAAAGGAGTTTTTCTAAGCATAAGCTGATAAAAACCTATCTGCGATCAACAATATCCAGATTGACAAACTTAGCAACTTTGTCAATCGAAAATGAATATGGCGGAAAACATAGACTTTGATGTCGTTGTCGTTGTGTGTTTGCCGATAGAAAGGCTAGAAAATTAAAATATTATTAGTTTTTTTTTTATGGTTATTTCATTATATCCCTTGCTTATTTTATGCTTTTTTATTTGTATGGGTTTCAGTGGCAGATAGGGGGCGCTGTAGAAATCTCGCCCAGGGCGCTAGTAGTGCTAACACCGGCACTGCCATCACCGGTATCACTTGCAAAATGCCCAACAAAATGTTCAGTTTGATCAAACGGGCGTTGAAGTTCGTTCCCGAACGAAACAAAAGACGAACAACTTCAATTTCATTTAAGAACTTCACTACAATCCGTTCACAGTTAATATAGGGAACTAATTTTTTGAGCTGTTATTTAAATATTCGAGATGTTATTATGATCAGTTGAAAAACATATTGAGCAGTTATTTAATTTAATGGCGGTTGATTAATTATTGCGACAGTAAAACATGGACAGTAATAAAATATCAATTAGACTGTTATTTTATCATACAATGTCAATTCTAAAAATAATTGAGCAGTCCAATAACTAAATGAGCGGTAAAAATGATGGAATGGGCGGTTCGCTAAATAGTTCGGCAGATCATAGCGGATGCAAGAGCGAGCGAAGCGAGCTCGGGACTTGGGGCACCCCGACTCGGACAGGTTAGGTTCGAAGGGGATGACGGGGGCTCGAGTGAGCGAGCAAAGCGAGCGAACGAGCCCCCGTCATCCCCTTCGTGTTAGGTTCCTTTAAACCCTGTAGACTGAAATAGGGGCCCCGAGAAGCGGGGCTCCGTCGACTACACACCCAAAACTACTTTACCACCTCATTGTTTATAGAATTGCTTAGAATGAGATTTATTACCGACAAATTCCGATTTATTACTGCCCACACGTAACTGCCCATTCATTCATTTTTACCGCCCATTTAATTATTTTCCCACTCAATTATATATTCACTGATCCATTTCATTATTTTTTATTACTCATTTTTGTATAATTTACTGCTTAGTTTTAACTGCCCAAGTAACACAATCGCGTCTAAAAACGGACTATTAGATATCTAATAGAATTTATTTTTATTGTTTGCCTTAAGAGTAAAATATCTCTCAAGTTATATTCAAGAACGCTTATAGACACAGTTTAGTAAAAGTGGGCACAACCTTATCCCTTCTCATAAGAATGAGTTAAGAAAACATGAATAGATAGAGATAAGAGTTGTAAATTTTCAAATTGTCTGTAGAGATTTTTCTAGTGTCTCACTAAATTGTTTATAGACCACAAATTTTACTAGTAGATAGTTTATAGATAATGTTGAGACCCTTAAATAAGTCTTTACTCGTTAAGTTTTTAAACCAAAATTAACTGAAGACTAACAACTTTAAGTTACATTTGATTTGTAGTAGACAACGACACGTAATGGCGCCGAACTTACAAGAGTTATTTAAACTTATTAATGTATTGCATCATGGCGTAACAAATTTCTTAATTCTTACATTACTTGGGTTTTAGCTAGTTACGAGTATTAATGGGTAAACAAGCAAATCTATATGCGATTGAAATTCTATCGTCGAATATTATGTAAAACTCTCTTAAAATAAGAGCGCTCGCTGTAAATGTAAGATTTAACAATTTTTTTTTTACCAAATATGAATATTATTTAATATAAGCAAATTTTTAAAATTGCATTTTAATGTTTAAAATACTCAGCTTATTTAAAATATAGTAATTTAACACATATTAAATGTTTAATTTGACATAATTTAATGATAAAAACATAAAAATAAACATTAAAATATGTAATGAAAATCATTTGAAGCAAAAATAGGCAATAAAATGGCGTCAAGATGAAGTTTACTAGAGAAACGAATTTAATAGAACAAACACTCTAGAGAATTTTCGGTAGTATGGCTCTAGCTCTATGACAAGAATAATTTTACTTGCTACAAACTAAACTATCTAGGGAAAGAATAAACAGATTTATGAGTGGTTTAAGATTACCTAGTAACTGTCATCTCTGTATTCCTTTTTATCTTATCACAGTATTTCTAGACGTTCATCAGTGAACAGGTAATTTGATGTGTTGTGAACGGAAGACCATTTTATGCAGTACAGAGCAATTTAATAAATCAATTCAAGAGGGTTAAGGCCTACGCAAAGCATAGCAATTTATGTCGTATTTCTATATCGATACGTTTGAATGTCCATTAGCAAAAATTTCAATCCCTTGCCATGCCGTCCCGGTCTGCGAAGGCCTTAAGTAAAAGATATTTCTGTTTTATTTATAGACAACTAGCTGACCCGGCAAACGTTGTTGTGCCATATAAATTATTTCTAGCTGCCCGGCTCTACTTCGTTCGCGTGGTGTCCTACCCGTTACCCTACCCTAGCCCTACCCTACTCCTACCCTACTCCTACATTACTCCTACCCTACTCCTACCCTACTCCTACCCTACGTCTACCCTACTCCTACCCTACTACCACTCTGTAAATATAGATGTGATAAATAGTAGGTAGTAGTAGGTAGATATGTACCCGCCGGCGGCTCTGCCAAAGACGCAGTGTTAACATAAGTCTGGTAGGTTTTCATCAGAATCGGATTGCTCACTAACATAATTTTGTGAAGTTTCGATTCTGAATCTGAATTATTTTGTAACTCTTCTTCATTTTTCTTCCTTTTTAAATATTTGCCGATGTTTCGACGAAAGCCACCAGACCTTTTAATTTTTCACTGTCTCCATTGCATAAAATCATCCAATTCAAATATTTAATACAAATGCACTTTATTAAGCCATTTTTAGGAAAAAAACCACTAAAAACACCTTTTCACTATCATTTTTTTAGACAAACTGAAAAATATCTATTAAAGTATTTTATCTAGACTTAAGTCTCTTTATAAACAAAGATAAGAGTACCAATAGCTAAAATAGAATGTTTTGTCTTAAAATATATCATCTTATCTATAAAATCATTTCAAGTTAGGTACCTTCAGGCTTTATTAAGTATTTGTAGAGCATTTTATCTTAAAACATTCAATATACTTATAAACGTACTTAAAATAACTGTGCTATAGAACAATTAATGCTCTAAAAATAATCGAGCTTGAGAAAAAAAACTCTATCAGAATACATTTTCTTTATTGAAACCATCTTTAGAAAGCCCCTATCTAAAGATTAACCATGAATAGACTGTCAATAGACAAATTTGTTTTAAACCTCCAAGACTGTGTTACTTGGGTGCTGAACAAGTTATTAAACGTGCCATTTATAATTTTTAACTTACCAAAACCGCTATTTACAACTGCCTCTTTAAATCAGTGCCGTTAATATACCTCTGATATTGTCATCACTGTCTAAATCACAGTGATCTCAGTGATCTGAGCCACAAAATACAAGCGACACTTAGTTTGTGGCTCACAGAATCCGTCACATTGTATTTTTACTTTTTGATGAATAAACATTATTACTTTATTATTATTAGGTAATGAGTATAAAGATAAAGTCTTTATACTCATTCTTATAAAGTTGCTGTTGGGTTGCTGCCTTTGAAAAGTCTGTCAATATCATTGTGATATTTATTCTCGGTTAGGCTGAGGCCAAACGAGCGTAATCTTAGCTGTAAGTCGCGCATTTTGAGTATCGCAATTTACGTTCAACTGAAATTCGGTTAGTCTCCCAGACGGACGGACGTAACTTCAGTCGCACTCTGTAACTTAATTGACGGTTGCCTCACTCCTCCCTCACCCCGAGCGCAATTCGGTTGAAATAACGCGCGTGAGTCAGCAGACAACTCATTTTGCGTCGCCGTGTGGTACAAACAGGACTTTAGTATGAAACCGAATGCAGCGTAAATTCCGCGACTCATTTTACGCGACTCACAGCTCAAAAAATTACGCTCGTTGACCTCAGCCTTAGAAAGGTTGCTGTTAGGCTGCTGCTGTCAAAGGTAAAATCGGTCGGTAGTCGGTCGTGAACAGACTGTGGTGAAAAACTAATCAACGCCTTACTTCTTCCAACATCTACAGAGTCATAGGTTGACAGCCTTCGTGAACAGTGGATTTAATGCTTCTGCAGTTCGTGATGGACTTTCACTGTTACGTAACCCTAGGTTGATTGTAATTGAACATAAACATTTCTATCATGCGTGAAACAATTAAAGTTATTTAATAATTAAAAGGTAAGAGAAACTACCGGTTTTTGATGTTCGTCCAAGTTACGGTTACGTATGAATGCAAGGGATATTCAGGTTTATCCGCAAAAGTAATCAATGAAATTCTAAAATTATTAGGTCTTAGATATACTTAACCTTTTGACCGCCACAGTCATTTATGTATAGATGACAAACCAAAATGCCGCCACTGTTCGACTACATGACAAACTTTGACGCCGTGGGCATTTTCGATTTTTTGACGTGTCAAAAGGTTAATGGCTGAGAAGAATGCAAAGTTATTTTTAAGGTATGTAAAAGTATCTGCGTCGTCGGTCTAGTCTAGCAAGCGCTACTGCTGGCTGAACATGAGGTCCGGCGCGTCAATTCCCGGTCGAACAAAGTATTATTAGGTTTTCCATCTGGAACTTTTATTTGAAAATATTGTAAAGCCCATTATGAATTTATGAATTGAAGAAAAGAAGAAAAGAGACAGATGTTTTTATTCAATAGATGATTATTTAAATTTTAAGACATGATGTCCCTATAATATAAATTTACTAACACTGATTTAAATTATAACTATTGACATTATTTATAAGCCTAATCAATAAATTAATGAATTGTCTTGACTGTGTGACCTAATAAACTAATTTATTATATTTTTTAATGTAATGTGCCTTATTAATATTAAAGAAGCAAGACTGTACATTGTATTACGATTATGATGTGTATGACTAATGATGAATGACTAATGACATTGATGTAGGTACCTAATTTCATGATATTAATGCACTAGAAATATTTGCACAACCGATAAGTCGAATATAGTGAGACTAAAATTATTTTACCATGTTACTATGTAAGTACCTATATTCTGGCAAATAAATATAATAAATAAAGACTGATTGTTTCAGAGTTCAACGCTCGCCTTACCTAAGTTCTTTCATCGCTGATCTTCATAAAATTATATTATAATATAATTCAATTTGTTAGGTTCTCCAAGTACTGAGGGCTCCGTGGCTAAATAATAACAGCCGCACAAGTAGATCGATCAGGATAAGCTACGCTTGCCGTAGTTGGTCTGTGGATGGGTGACCATCTTTACGTACCAAGACCCCTCCGTGCCACGGAAAGCACGTTAAGCCAGTTAGTCCCAGCTGTCATTCGTAGATCTTTGACAGTCATTACGGGAAGTGACAAGCCCGAAAGTCTGACAACTAGTCTTATCAACCATAAATGGACCAAAAATAAATGGTGGCGCCTTAACACCAAATACTTGGGCGGAAATATAAAATTGTATGCGTTTATCCCAGACGCAGGGAGCTGGTTCAATTAAATAGTGGACTGTATAATGCGGGGGTGAAAAGTACGTGGGTAGGTCTGACTTTGCAAAATACGACACGAATTAGGACGACGAAAATTGTACATGGACAAAGGAATTTGACAGGAAAATGCAACACCACTGACCTGTAGATTCACCATCAATCCTCCACGTCGGCCGGCAGAAGGTTCGACTTGCTGGATCAGACCAGCGCACGAGAGCTCGCAAAGGCGCCTTTCACAGCATAAACACGCACTTTTCGTAGTGTTCCAGATAATAGTTCGTAAATGCTTCGCAACAGTTCGCAACCGTAAATTGGCAATTAATTAACAAGGGAGCATGGACACTGCTCACGCGGCAACCAAGGGGTATCGTATTACCCAGTAACTGGATTGTGGAGGTCAGATAGGCAGTCGCTCCATGTAAAATTCTATAAAATACAATATTCAGCTGCATCCGGTTAGACTGGAATACGACCCCAACAAAGTTGGGAAACGGCTAGGCAGACAATGATGAGGTTCTCCAAGTACTCTGGAATGAAAACAAGGATTTCTTTTGTTTCAGGAGAGCCGTTTGTGTTTTACTTTTTCATAAAAAACTTTCAGATAGTTAGGAAGACTTTCATTTGACGTAAAAGTTGTTTAATGGCTTTGACATTTCTGCGTTAGCATTAAGAAATACAACTTCTATTTATAAACTAGCTTTTGCCCGCGGCTTCGCTCGCGTTAAGTATTATTAAAAAAAACTAATACATTTACATCCGCCATAATCCCTTATTTTATCCCCATGGGGGTTGAATTTATCAAAATCCTTTCTTAGGGGATGCCTACGTCATTGTAGCTATATGCATGCAAAGTCTCAGCCCGATCCGTTTTGAAATTGACAAAGTTTCATTCAAACTTTCATCCCCTATTTTATCCCCTTGGGGGTAGAATTTATTAAAATCCTTTATTAGGGGATGCTTACGTCATAGTAGCTATATACATGCAAAGTCTCAGCCCGATCGGTTTAAAATTGGCAAAGTTTCATACAAACTTTCATCCCCTATTTTATCCCCTTGGGGGTAGAATTTATCAAAATCCTTTCTTAGCGGATGCTTACGTCATAACATCTACCAGCATGCCAAATTTCAGCCCAATCCCTCCAGTGGTTTGGGCTGTGCGTTGATAGATCACTATGTCAGTCAGTCACCTTTGAGTTTTATATATTTAGATATTTCATCGTCAACTCTGACTTTATCTCGATCAGCTGTGACCTATCGCTGCCTAGACAATTATTGTGATCATTTCGCATGCGTCAATATAATAGAGCTTCAAGCATTATATATTAAGTACAATGTCTTGTTATGCTAATATTTTGATTTCAAAACTTATGTAATGCAATATATACAGCGTGTATCAGATATGTGTGGTCACATTTAAGGACGCCTACCGACCATCAAACTGAACAACTTTTTTCATGGGACCAACATCGAAATCGTGAAAAATGAACCCTGTCAAGTGCGAGTCGGATTCGCGCACTGAGGTTTCCGTACGTAGGTATGTAGCTACAAATTTACGGTTTTCGGATTTTTTCATTTACTTGTGCTACATAGCATTGCTTCTTGCCAAATTTCATGAATCTATGACCTAAGTTATAGCCCGAATATTTTGATTGCGTTGACGTAAAAATTTGATGTTTATTGCTTCAAGAGATTGCAGCCCTAAGAATTTGATATTAATTTCAACTTGATATCTCCACACGTTCCTGAGAAAAAGGGTTTTGACAGACAGACAGACGGACAATGAAGTGATCTTATAATGGTTCCGTTTTTCCTTTTGCGGTACGGATCCCCAAAAAATATAATTCTGTAAATATAACCACACATTTCTGACACACCATGTATAAAAATCAGCGCTTGACGTTCTGCCTTCTACCATGGGAAGACGGAACCTATGAGTTTACTCACATTTGACTGAAAAATGTTAAAGGAAAGGTAAACGATATTAATTCGACAAATAATGTTACTGGCTGGTCACTGACCTCATCAACCTTGAACGACTGTTAGGTAACCCAATAACATAAATCTATTTTTAAACGGTCATAACAGAATAATTGTAACATCTTAACAACCATTACAAGTTGCAAGCACAGATTTATTAACCGCAAAATAAACCTAATACCTATTTAAAAATCACAATGTCATCGCACATAACGATCAATATTCTCATACATTGGAGCCACAACGTGCAACAACCACGTTCGTTATATACATTTTATTGGCAAACGCTGCTTAACAATCGGTTCGCAAACTATTGCAACTGCAACTTAAACTATTTTTATGGGTATTTATATTCTATTGAACGTCAATGAAATCATTTTAGTATGTCAAGTACGGTTTTGTTCTGTCCATAATAAATTGTGGCTAAGACATTGGCGGCAAAAGTTTCCACGGCGGCGCCGTCCATCTTCAGGCACTCATTGTGGGTGCCTGAAGATGGACGCGGCGCCGCCGAGGCTGACTCAGAAAGATATGGCGAGATGACCTGGACGCGTACCGTGAGGTCTGGTTCGAGATGGCGCGGGAATAGAGTTCCTGGAAGGATTTGGTCCCACACCTTTGCTCAGCAGTGGGACAGTATAGGCTAACAAAAAGAAAATACCAAAAAAAAGACTGGTTGGTGGATTGATTCCCAAACTGATTAATTTTATACCGTTACTAGCTGACCTGGCGAGCGTCGTAACGCCTCGGAATCAACATTCTCAAGATATCATCAGAAAAGCCGTTCCATACAAATGTATCATCATCATCATTTCAGCTGAAACATGTCCACTGCTGGACATAGGCCTCCCCCAAGCACCTCCACTTCGACCGGTCCTGTGCTTCCCGCATCCAACGGGTTCCTGCGGCCTTCACAAGGTCGTCGGTCCACCTTGTGAGAGGCCTTCCAACGCTACGTCTTCCGGTACACGGTCGCCACTCCAGAACCTTTCGGCCCCAACGGCCAACTGTTCTGCGAGAAATGTGCCCTGCCCACTGCCACTTAAGTTTGGCAATTCTTTGGGCTATGTCGGTTACCTTGGTTCTCCTGCGGATCTCCTCATTCCTGATTCGATCACGCAGGGAAACTCCAAGCATAGCCCTCTCCATTGCCCTTTGGGTGACTTTTAGCCTTCTTATAAGGCCCATTGTGAGCGAAATGTATGAGAACGTGAATTATTTCTATAATTTTTTTTGTACATTTTTCCCAAGTTTTAATAGTTATTCTGATATTCGGGGCGGAGACAAATCCAACAAATTAAAAATCATAAAAATCAGTCCAGACGTTCTTAAGTTATAAAAATCAGGTTGAAATTATGCAAACCGTAGTAAAAGTTCTTCATAAAGGTGAGTAAAATGACCCTTTAAGAAGATAACGGTGATTAAAATTTCACCCTGTATAGATCACACATGTGAATATAGATTAATAGCTAGAATACTAACGAGTTGTAGGTCGTAGGTTCGCTCCCCCTGAAGCGTGCTAGGTTTGCTGTCCTTCTGCTTAACCGCTTGTGTGCCGTAATTACAGACACAATTAAAAAGCCATTGTGTCTCGCGTAGATCTACGTTCCGGCAGACCAAGGGTTAATGTGATCAAATCGGTTCTATGGCTTTTTTTTTTCGGATGGGAAATCATCAAATGACTCCTCCCGCTCTGGGTGGAGCGGAAGCGCTTCTATGGCTTAGTTGAAAACGAATCAAACAGACAGACACTAACCTTTGCATTTATTCATCATTAAGACACTGCCAAAGCCTACGCAACTCATTAAATGCCATTCGAAAATTTTCGATTAGCTAACGGTGACTGGCAACACACATAGAATGCACAGTCGGACCCCTGTGAAATTCGTAACGTCTCTGAATATTTATGTTCCACCCAAGGTCCCATAAATTGCTTTACATATGAAAAAATATGGCGGACAATAATGTCACCCGATTTACGAAGACCGGTGCCGTTAGAAGTTTAAATGAATGGGACGTACGTGTTACGGTTCACTTTGTCCAGTGGTTCAAAGGATTGGTTCTGCATATAGTTTTTAAGTACACCATATTTTAGGACAATAGTCACATGGGTTTGGTGCCTTTTTGGCGGAGCAGAAACACAAAATGTCCAGTGTATTTTTTGAATGTTTTGACAGTTTCTAGAAATCCTAGAATCTATGATCTTTTCATTCGGTAAAGTTCAGCAGCAAATAAGCTCGACACGACGTTATGTATAATTCTTTCTGCATCATAACTGGCCTGGCAACCACTTTATTCGGATCCCTATCCTGATAAAGTGGTTTTAAAACATTATCTCAGAAAAAAATAACAGCCGTAGAGTAGACATGGGTAGCTCTAGCTCGTGAGCGAGTGATAGAAAAGAGCTAGCCCAAGTAACACATCAAAGCAGTATAACGGCCGACTTACAGCATTTCTGTATCGTTTTCGCATTTTGAGTTAGTTCTATAGTAACATTACAAACGTTTGTACGGCTACTGTAATGCTTATTTGGGCACAATTTATACGGCTTTAGATCCTAAATAGGTTCACAAATAGTTGTTTAATAGCATTACAGGCGCATTATATTAGCATAATTATGGTCAAAGAAGTTACCAATCGCATTAAAGAAGAATTATTACGGTCAATGAAGTTGCCAATCGCATTACAGAAGCATTATACTAGCAATATTATTGATAATGAAGATGTTAATTGCATTACAAAAGCATTACACTAGCATTAGAATGTAGTAAAAGAATGATTGGAGCTGTTTAAGTGTTCACAGTTAGAACTTAAATAAACCCTACATCATTGCAAAAACATCTCTAATACCACGGTACAAATGTTATAATACAATTAACGTTGTAATTTAACTACTTTGTATCGCAACATAATATGGACGAAGACGGTCAAAACTGAGTGACACCATATTTGTTTGCATCAAAACAAAATGTATAATACTGGGTTAATTTTTGACTCTTTTGCTATTTCATGCCTTCAAATATTACTGCGCAATGTAGTTTACTGTAAATATCTATATAAGTTTCATTGAGAATTTTCACGCGCCTTCGATATTTTGTGGTTTTGATATAAAATGTTATTTATAGATATTGTGTGAAATAATCAAATTAATTGTGTATTTCTGTTTAGAACGAATTTTGCATAATTAACAGAATATTATTGGTTGGGCAGTATTAAATTAAGTTATATCATTATTATATAGGTCTATTGCTTTTATAAATAGTTCCGAATGATAATATTTTTTGGTTATAAAATATTTACAAAATGGTGTTGGTCTATAGCAGCCCGGTGAGCCTTTAAAAAGGCTAATTAATGCCGTCAGCAGTATAAATACTCACACGTGAACAATTATTAAGCCAGAGGCCAAAGAGAAGACTTTTGATGAACAGTGTAGTGCCATTGTCTATAAAGTAGTTTTATATGGGTTCACCGGTATACCAGTAGACTTGATGTAGACTGAAATAGTGCCATGGGGATCCTTGAGTAAAACAATCACCTATTTATTACGATAGTTGTTTTCTTTTTTTTTTTAGTAATTTTTGTACCAACCATACAATGCCGTACAAAATAAAATATATCAGCTTGCCAAAGCTGAATTATTAAAAATGGAAGACAATTGAATGTATATACAGCTTAACGCATTACAATAACTCATTTTTATTTGATTAAAGAGCTGTTAGCTGTACAACAGAACTCAGTTGATCTTTAAAAATGCAAGCATTACATTGATTCACGTTTATGCTGTCCAGCAGTACTAGGCTTTTACTTACCACCTTAAAGTGCTATTACACAACAAAGGGCACTAAAAACAGCTCAAAGCTTTATAACGGATTTACGGTGCATTATAATGGTACAAGTTTATGCTATTAAGCAGCAATAGGCATTATCTTACTACTTAAAAATGCAATTATAGACCCTAAGGCACTAAAAACAGCTGAAAGATGTATAGCGGATTTACGTGGCATTATAATGGTTCATGTTTATGCTATTAAACAGCATTAAGCATGTATTTACTACTTAAAAATGCTACTGTAGATCCAAATGCACTAAAAACAGCTGAAAGCTGTATAGCTGGATTGTGGTTTACTGCAATAAAACTAAAGGCTTTACAAAAGCATTTTGATAAGCCACTATCCAACCGTTATACAGTGTAAAGCATCATAATGGTTTTTAAATGCCAATATAAAGCGTCAAGATGCTCGGTGAACTTATATAAGAGTTTATACGGATCTTAAGTTGTACATAAGTTTACTATTCGTTTGTTATAATGCTTTCTGTGTTACTTGGGAGCTCTTTTCTATCACTCGCTCACTAGCTAGAGCTACCCATGTCTACCGTAGAGTCGAGTAACCAACTGCCTCTAAGTATAGACAGCATCTGAATAGTGAGAATTCACGAGTGAAATTACAATAGCATTGCCTTCAAACTTTTCATCAAGTACACCCAGGCCGCAGACACTGGGGCCAGTTGTCCCCAAATTAATTTCTAGATTAACACACTAAACCGATACAAAAGTGTGACAAATAGTTGGTAGCGGTAATATGTGTCAAGTGCCGTGCGGTATCCTTACAGAGCGTGGCCGTGTTAGTAACACAATGTGCGTCCTACTTTAGGCTCCCATTGGGCAAAATGTCATAGTTATATCAGACTAGTGTAACGGAAGCGGTGTGCGTGTCGCCTTACAATCGGGTTGCACTTGACCCTTGGGTAACGGGACTTGGTACCTACATATTTTGTTACTGATCTAATTAATGCCATGCTAGAAAAGGGTTTAGAAAATATGAGGCAAAGAAAATAGTCGGTTGATACCCAAAGAATATTATCGACTGCATGGGTTAGTTAACTTAAAGGAACTCATTCCACATATAATTACCTACCTATCTCACCGTTCTAGTCTCCATACTCCGAGCCCCAAGATACAAACTAACCCGGTCTAAAAAGGCCACTTTGGCAGAATCATAAAAGGATAACATTATGAATCATAATGTACAGTTAACTCTTAAGTTAATCATAACAAATCCCATTGATGAAGGATTTTTCAGTTATTTTTTTGTCTGTGCTAAAAATACCAATCAATCCAATCCAAATCCAATCCCAATCTCTTTGATTATACCTACGTAGTACAGCGAAAGAAAGAAAAACACTGACTGTCTTCGCCGTATTATGATTCATAATATTATCCTTTTATGATTCTGCCAAAAGACCTTTTAGGTCGCCTGTCTAGTTTAGGGATCACTAGCAAATAATTATATTGTAACCTAGCTGTAGGTAATATTTTAAGCTACTCATGTCATCTCAACTTGCTGTTAACCTGTAAACCAGCTAAATAATAAACAGCCTATAAGGTTCCCACTGCTGGGATACAGGCCTCCTCTCGGTGAGAGGGAGTGGGCTGTAATCCACACGCCCAGTAAGTAAGTAAGTAATTATATAACAGTGCGGGTTAGTGGTTACGTGGACAGTAAAATATTTTCTACTAGCTACGCCCCGCGCCCCGCGGGAATATCGGGATAAAAGTAGCCTATATGTTAATCGAGGGTGTCAGCTACCTCCGTACAAAATTTTATCAAAATTGGTCCTGCCATTTGAGCGTGAAGAAGTAACAAACATATAAACACACACACTCACAAACTTTCGCCTTTATAATATTAGTGTGATGTGATTTCTACTTCGTCTGTGCAGCTTTTCTTCCACCTGAAATGGACGACATGGTTCATTATAACAAATTACTCATACCTAGTTTAGGTTCAGACTTTTCCCCCTATTTCAAATCATCATTCTTCATTGGCTTATTCCGTAAATATATTTTGATTTATCTATTATCCGCAGTTGGTCCGTGGATGGGTGACCATCTTTACATGTCAAGACCTCTCCGTGCCTCGGAAAGCACGTTAAGCCGTTGGTCCTGGCTGTCTTTCGTGGATCTTTGATAGTCGTTATGGGTCGTCAGAAGCCCGAAAGTTTGACAACCAGTCTTACCAAGGGGTATCGTATTAGCTAGGTATTGGGTTGTGGAGGTCAGATAGGCAGTCGCTCCATGTAAAATACTGGTATTCAGCTGCATCCGTTTAGACTGGAAGCTGACCCTAACATAGTTGGTAAAAGGCTAGGCAGATGATGATGATCTATTAGTCGAAATCCAAAACTGTTTCAAAACAACGGTAATGTTTGACGGTAAGTAATTATGAATGGGATAGCTGGCTGGTTTTTCTGGCCCCTAAGACTACCCACTGACCTGATTTTTGTGTTCTTTAAATCACAAATGCGAATGGCGCAGGATAGCCTTTTGCCAGAAGTGGTTATCGTATTAGTGGTTCAGCAGCTTCAATATCTTCAGAATTGTGCCGGACTACAGCAGTTCGTCGTGGATGTCGTAAAACAGCGGCTCCCCTGACATCATCTCTGTCATCAGAAAACGCTTTGAGTGAGGGTCACCAGCCAGTGTCACCAACCAGTGTCACTCTTATCCGACCTTTTTGGTGATTAGTAACTTCGAAGCAAAAATAGACGGCGCCGCTTGACCCGCCGCGCCGTCATGTTCATTAAATCTTTTTATATCGTGTTAAACTGTACTGCATGTATTGTGTTGTTTTTTTGTTTAAAACGGTTTATTTACAACTATAGTCTAGATCATTATGTTAAATGCATTATCTCAGTCGAGTCGTTCAATCCTTAATAGCAACATCATCTCAGACTTTCAACATTTATTAAGAATCTTCGTTTTGAATTTTGAAATAAACGCAGTTAAGCTTATTCCCCGTTATTCATAAACGTTGGTTATTAAAGTTAAGCAATGATCATCGACTGTTGAACCATACATTTTTGACGTTTAAAAGTCTCTTAACTTTAGGTAAAGTTTATAAATAAATGAGTGATAGATCTTTATAATGCATCAGCTTTAGTTTGCATTACATAACATCAAGTTGAGCTTTTTAAAGCTCAACTTGTTCTGAATCTGGAATTCTGTTCTGATTCTTGAATCTGGAATTTCAATGGTCTTGGAATAGTCCAAGACCATTGAAATTCCAGATTCATCCTTTGAATGTGAATTAAATAGCAACAATAAGTTGAATAATCGTGCGTTCGTAGCTTCGCCTCCGTTTGCGTTAAACCTGCCATCAGTCTTCTGTCAGCTTGGAATCTATCCAGAAGTCTGTTGGCAAATACTATGGCAAAACATTATTAAGGACGCCGTAGGTGTAATTCGTACCCTAAATTCTGACTCATAGATGTGATTCAGCGCTTTTAATCAACTGACTTCAGTCTAATGTTGATGTATTTAAGGCTCATTTATGTGTCATTATTTTGTCACATAAATGCTCAATTATGTGTTTTTGTATCGTAGGTAAGTAAAGAGCGAGTATGTACTTTATATTATAAAAATAACAACAAAAACCGGAAATCCACCGCACTGCCTGCTACATACCTCAATAAAAAGAAATTTGCAAGCACATAACATACTCGTAAGTGCCAAAGTTATGTCATAGGTGATGAAACAAAAGCCTATTTGAAGATAAATAAAAAACAGGCTATGTGACATTATTTCACGTAAAATGCATTGAAGTTTGTTGATAAATCACTTTCTCGTCTTTTGGATTTGAATAAAAAACTCGTGAATATTCTCGGAGCGTTTCGGAGCGGGCCCGATGATTCTCGAGCGAATGTGCGAAATGCATGGAATTAGTATGTACTTTAGCGAAATGTCAGTCAACTCGTACAGAGAAAGGTGCGATTGCGACGTTCCGTCCGTTCTTGAGTTCATGGTGCATGTAAGGAGTTGCGCATCGAATGATTTATTATAATTAAGTATATGTTATTGCACTGTATGACTTTGATGCTTCAGTTTGATAAGCGTCGATCTAACGTTAATTCCGAGAGTTGTATAATTAAATTAGTTACTGATATTTTATTTAAGCTCTATCTTTAGAACCTAATTGAGGTAGAGGTGGCGTAATGTGACCACACAGTTCAATTACTACACAAGTCAACACAGATCACTTCTAGTAGCATAAATACCCTGAATAGAAAACTACATAGTTTTCACGAATCATAATTGTTTGATACTTAAATAAAAATATTCAAATAATTTCCTTTATCGCAAGGGCTGATTGGAGGTGGGTCTGGAACAGGATATCTGGAAGTATTTCGGGGAGGTCTATGCAGTGTAGGTAAACAAAACAAAACGGGAGATTTGGAGCGCTACAAAGTAGGCAGTAGACAACCGAGCGATTCTAATGAATGACAGCTCACTTCAGCTGACTTCAAGCTCACTTAAAGCTCACTTAAAGCTCACTTGTAGCTCACTTCAAGCTCACATCAAATCACTTGAAGTGAGCTGTAATTCCACATGATGTTAGAGATTGACACTCTTAGACAAAGAAAAATATAGACGGCGAGTATCTCCATTTCATTTCCACAAGAAAGGGATAAAGTATTGAGTTATTATAAGTAACAGAAAAGGATAAAGCTATACTATTTCCGTCTCTCAGTGCGTGCCAGTTTTTTCAAGGCAGCTACTCATGTAGCCTATGTTAGTTAAGTTAGTTTTTTGTCTCATGTGTGGCCACGCTACCCGATGCTCTATAACTTTCTTACTCTAAGTTGACACTATTGGCAGCTTACTCCACCTAAGTTCTCACGGTGATTTTTACAGAATAGATTCGCAGGCAAGCAGACAATTATTATAGTTATTAGGAGGTAATTTTCGAAACATCAACATGAAAATTACATAGGATCATAAAACAGCTTAAACACGCAACGCACCTTCTTAAAACGAATAGTTTCATAATTAATATTTAATGCAAACATATGAGCTGTGCCATTTATCAATACACTTATAAATACATGTTTCGACTGACATGATGAAAGTGGTTCTGTAATATTTTGCAATAGTGATGCATTGCATAAATATCAAGATTTTGATGTTGCAGATGTTCGCAGGTGGCAGCAATCATCCGACGCTCAGTCAGCTTGTTGGACCACATATGTATCTCGAATATATTTTTAATCTAGCCACCCAGTGACTATGGTCTAATGATAATAAAAAAAACTCGTATTCGTTATATAAATAGCATCCTCACGTGTTGGGAAACGTGCGTGTGACATACCTACATAATAAATTCTTCGCCAAATCAACAAGGCCAACATCTGGCCGGAAACCTGGTAAAATAGGTACCCATTTTGATTTAAAATGAAGGGGTAAGTAAAAGCGTATAACATGTCCTAAACCTGTAAACAAATAGAGAACTCGAGAGTTTGTAAAACTATTAGACCCTTTATTCAATTTTGTCGGTATTGAGCTGGCTGGAGAAGCCGGAATTAAAGACCTCGGGGTCTAAAAAGGCCACTTTGGAGAATCCTTAAAGGATAACATTATGAATCGTAATATGGCGAAGACAGTCCGTGTTTTTCTTTTTGCAGCGAAAAAAAGAAAAACACGGACTGTCTTCGCCATATTACGATTCACTACGTAGGTACAATCAAAGAGATTGGGATTGGATTTCGATCGGATTGATTGGTATTTTAGCACAGACAAAAAAAAAAAACTGAAAAATGCTTCACCAATGAGATTTGATACGATTAACTTAACGGTTAACTGTCCATTATGATATCCTTTTATGATTCTGCCAAAGTGGCCTTTTTAGGCCCCCTGATCTCTTGTCATGCTCTTTTTGCAATAACAACTGCACCATGCAATACCTTTCTTTTGAACCCAATGTCAGCATTGGCGCCGTCGACGATGCTGAAGTCTTTAGTAAACTTATATTATTTGGAATCATCATGACGAAAAATAACAATGACTGAACGAACTTACTGAATGGAACTTAACTACAACTGTATTTGTCTGTATACTTAGTAAGTATATGAGGGCTACCAACGTGACGCACTCCTGACGTAAACACACACGTATTCCAAAGAAATCAACGGCAAACAAGAAACCGATGATCCCATCAAAAGCGGGACATTCTGTGATTTTCCTTCAAATTGAATAATCAGTGAGTCGTTTCAAATTCCAACAAGTTGTTACAAGATAGGTTTATTATGTAACCCGTTGGCGTATTGGGAGCCATACCTACAGATAAACATTAGTATTCTGTGTAGCGGTGACAAGCGATAGTATCTCACCCACGGAAACTCAACGAAAGTATTGGAGACGAAAGTGTAGCTTATATTTTATAGTCCACGACACGCGACCGAGACGACTTGGAGCAGGTCGGCGATAGTATCTATGAATATTGAAAATTTAAATGGAAATTGTAAATATTTATTTCAGACCAAGCACACAGTAAATGATACACGTCCATATTATGTTAGTAAGTAGATACTTATAGCTTATGTTAGTAAAATTTAAAATAGGTAATAATTATTATTTATTACTTAATTACACCAGAAAAATCTCTGATGCTGTTTGGAAAAATCAAAAGTAAAAACATGTAATATTCTTGGTTGTCAGAATGATAACTCAAATAAAACTAACAATTCACTCACAAATTAACCGGTTGAATTCCGTAATTACAGAAACAATTAAAAAGGCATTGTATCTCGCGTGGATCCACGTTACCACGATACGAAGGGTTAATCAAATTGAAGCACTCTTCCTCTCCTGCTTGTTGTACCCGACAGGGTCCAAAATGATGATGTCTTTGCAAAACCTATCATCTAAGTTCTTATTATGGATAGCAATAAACATAATTATTGAGTATTGAACTCACGCAAACTGTAGAAACCTATTTGCTTTCCCCTATTTATTTTCTTTGGTGCTCAAAAAATGACACTAGACTTTTACAATGAGGCGAAGCAGAACTATGCCAACATGCAGCAAGTATGTGATGCAATCATTACACGGATTTTATTTTTCTCATGGTTTAAAAACAAATCTCTATTCTGACTAAACTAAGCTTCGTAAGTTTCCATGCTACAGAAACACACTGCAGCCTGCATATAAATAAACAGTAAGGAAGGCTTTGATCTAAGATAAACCGCGGCTTTGTGTACCAAAGCTAACACTAACATGCGCAGGCGCATGGTGTCATGACAAGGTAGTCTGTTCTCTTATGTATTATAATTACTAGTTCCGCATACGACGCATTTGCATTGCTTAAATTACAAGTTAAAAATAGTAACTGGGTATGAATGCTCACATAAACAATGATATAAATATCTTATTGTTTTTTTTTATTACTTTATCCGCTGAGTGTCAGAATTACCAGAACGATTTTGTTCTCCATTTTTTTGGTCCTGGAGTAAAATGCTAGAAGGCCAATTCCCGTAAAACGCTTAAAATCTAGTCGCAATCTCAACTTAGCGACAATCCATGTCAAACACTTGTCAGAAATGGTGGAAAATTATTAGTAACTTTGACAGATTGAGACTCAGGTGGCAGGCCATAAAGGACAAAACGCAGGAGGAACAAATTAGATGGATTATTGGACTCCTAAAAAAAGTAGAAGAAGGAAGCGCGGAATTACGCGAAATGCAACAAATTAAAGGCATCTTTTGACCAGAAGTGGGACAGAATAGAACAACAAACCAAATCTAGAATAAAAACCGCAGTTTCTAAACAATAGTTGCTCGCAAATAGTAATTGTAAAAGGTCGCCGACCGTTTGACTGAACTCGAACGTGAGCAGTGTCCTCGTAATTCAACATTTCTTTTACATAATACGTGTAATGTTAGAGCATGCGCAGGCGCAGACGTGGCGATGTCAGTGATCAGTCAGTGATACGTACAGTAGCGTGTTTTACCGTTCAAGTCTTGCGGTTTGAAGCTAAAATAATGGCCGTAGATAAGGATGATCGACAGTCATAGAATACTTGAATAAGTTATTCAGTGACTCATTGAACAGTTAATGTAAGGATTTGGAAACTGTAGTAGGTATAATATTGGCACTTGCAATTTGTAAGAATCTTATGAAGATCCTGGTTTTCATTTTGAAGTTCATGTTTGCTTCAGCAACAATAAATAAGCCAAATTTTAAGGAGGGATTCCTTATTATTCCCACCAAGTTAAACCAATTTCAAAATAGTAATTCAAAATAGTAAAAGAATACCTACATTAATTGAATGTAATAAACTACTGCCATTTTGTTGTATCATCGATTGAAAGAGTCTAATTACAATATAAAAAAACTAAAAGTTACATTCAAACTAAATCAAATATAAATCGGAAAATAACTCTTAAATCATTTTCTATCAAAACTTTGATGTTTTAAGAGCAGCTCTTGAAATACCAATCAATTCACACTTGCCTCAAGCGAAACTGACCCGATTACATAAATGAACCTTGACTTATATTAAATAGGTGTGCTTATAATCAATCTAATGAAGCTTTTGCATTCCACAACCATGACCAATGCTTAATTCTATACTATTTTGGTCTTAAATACCTTAAACAAGTTTGGAAAGGAGAGAAGAAAAATCTGAACATCGTCCGGACCATTTCAAGTGATTTTAATATAACCTCAATACGGTATAGATCCGTACCTGACCGCTAATAACCTAAAAGGCTAAAGAAAAAAAATGTTCTAATTTTAAAAAGCCAGAAGCTGCAACGGTAACCAAGCGACTGGGTTACGTCGTTCACATTCGTCACCCTTTACAAAAATAAGACAAAGATTATGTGTCGATTTCATGCCCTCCATGGGGTATTTTGTTCTTTGGCTACGCGGAGTGAAACAAAGCGTTCGGGTGCTTCTTCGAATCCGATCTTTGCATTTAGCGAGAAAGCTTCGCAGTCGGCATGCTAAAAAGGCTTTTACGCAACGCGTGCCCGTGTCAACTGTTGCGTCACCTGAAGAGGGGAGCATCGCAGATTAATGTCAACAGACAGACTCGACATCTTGTTTTGAGGTTCTCCTCATAATATTTTGTTTGTAGGTATTAGAATAAAAAGGCTGTATTATAAGAAGAAGAGGGATATTATTTTATGCGGTAATTCTTTTCCGCATGGTCACTGGAAATGTGTAAAAATTATCGTTTGACTTACATTTTCAGAATTATTACTGATTTGTTTACCTTTCCATATTAAAAAATGATCGTAAAACTTCACAAAATAAATGCATAAAATTATCTTTGATACTGGTTGATGCTCGTTTATTTTGATTTCTTTCTTAAGTAATATCAGATGCAGCACTGGCCAGTATTTTTATTGTTCAAAAAGTTTGTATCTTATCTTTCCAAAAAATTTTGAAACTTTTCTTTCGAACCTATTTAATCTTTGACAATAATTTTCAAGTTGGCAACACAGATGATTCTGTTTCGTGGTATTTAGGTTCGGCCTGACATTTGTAATGGAGTTTCTGATGCTGTAATTAGCCTTCTTCCGCTCAGTGTGAACAAATAGTGTTTGTTCATCTGTCATAAATACTCAGGGCTTATTTGATAGTGCATACGAAATGTCAGAAGTAAAAGTTTTAATTTGTATTCACTAAAGCTTGCGGCCTTTTGCAATAGATCGTTATATTGGCAAGGCAACAAAGTTTTAGTTAAGTATCTAGCATTTGTAATCTTTTAGTAGGTACCTAAGTTCTGTTGATAAATATGATCACTGGTGATATTATAGTTGTAAATGCTCCTCTCTCTGAAGAAGTGAGCTGTAATCCAGTGCCCGAGCCTAGTGCGGGTTGGTGGACGTCACATCGTCATCTCATCATCGTATTCAGATGCCAAATGTGGTGATTTTTGTATGGTAATACCACCAAAGCCATTTGTCGTAAGGCTCAAGTGGATTAAAAAAAACGTTCTCATTACTCATCTTTACGATTTATTCCGATCTGATCCCCTGAACCCCCCCCCTCCAACAAGCAATTGTTTTATTTTATTATAATTTTACTACGGCAAAACAATTTCAATGCAAGTGACGTGTAACGTATACAAGCTACTGCACCACCTTACAAACCTCACAGTGTCAAGGATACTTACATATTCTAAGCCTGCATGACTCACACATGTCATAACACTAATTAAGCATGCATATCCTATCAAATACTAACTAATTACCATACATAGTACAAACATGACTGTAATCCGTATCCGTGGGCACACTCCGTAAGATCGCCGCGTTATAGCCATCATAGACTATACAGATAGCCATTTCATACGACTCATAAAGAAAGACAGTTGTGATGTGATTTAAATATATGGACAAAATTGAGTCTTTCTCTGACTGTACTAAGATTCTTGAACCAGTTCGTGATAGGCGCTGGTCAGGCTTCCTGATGACGTCACGCGACTTCAAGGCCGCCAACATTGCGCAGATTAATTTTACAGTGTTGCCATAGTGTGCATACCAATGGATACTAGACGAAACTTGCCAGGACTTAGTGCATTATAGTTATGAGTTAAGTGTTCACTGATATTCTTGGGATGTTAATAGCTTTAAAGTTCAGGATTGATTGAGCTTTTTGTTTATGTGATGTAGGCTTGTTTTCTTGCTCAAGCTTTTTCTTAATTTTACTAACGATCAAATTCCTACTATTATCCTTATATTTTTTTGGATTATACTGTCCCAAAGGCCACCACCAAGTCGTCCCAAGTACTTTTTTCTTTTCATCATCATCTGTCTAGCCTTTTCCCAACGTGGGGTCGGCTTCCAGTCTAACCGGATGCAGTGTTTTACATGGAGCGACTGCCTATCTGACCTCCACAACCTAGTTATTGGGTAACACGATAGCCCTACGTAACTCTTTTTCATTTTCTCTTCTTAAAGGCTTAAAAAAATCTTAACCCTACTATGTTCTTCTAACACTGGTTAGTTTTATAGTACAGACGACAGCACATCAAGCTATTACAATCTGTCAAATTTCTTTAATAGAATTTCAACTTTATAGCTAAAGCATATGGCTCAAAGTTGATTGGGAAAATTTGACAGTTTCGGCTACCTTGATGTGCTGGCGTCTGTACAGTGAAAAATCTGTACAAGTTTGTCAGATTTCAAAGAAAACTGATAAAGTTTAGCCTAGACTTTTGAGAGTTGTCAGTAGCTTTTTTATAAGTCTGAACTGAGCCGGTGACTTAACAAATTCTCAAGAAGTAGGTACTTTTATGAGTCAAGGAGTCCTTATTCAACTTCTTGTTATTTACAAAACTAATTATCCCACTGAAGGTTAGGTTTAAGAGCTTATTGAAAACAATTTACGAAGGATTGCGGATATCCTTCTTGCATCATCTTTTTGTCACAATCTTTGTAAATAAGTCGGTATTTAGTTTTTCTGGATGATTTCGACTGACATTACGTCACTGCACTTACTACCTGGGGGCCTAAAAAGACCACTATGACACATAAAGTGTTTCTTTTCAACGTCTGTGTGCCTTTCCAACGTCAACGCGACGACATCTCCCGTCGACAAAAAGCGCAGGATTTCAAACAGCCTTGCCTTTCATGTGCTAACAAATACCTTTTCAGTGCTGTTTATGGTGCCTCCAGAGACGGGATGCCCTAAACAATTGCTTAATTTGCTTAGGATATAATCCGGAACTGCTCACAATGTTTATTTTCACCGTTTTGAGAACAATGGTAATGAAATAATTTAAACAAATTAAAGCGCCTGCTTGGATTCGGATATCTATGTTGGATTCTAATCCACGACCTACGACTCGTAAGTTGCAGCCGTACCACTGGGCTACCACTACACCTTCACCACCACCATCTATGTTACTCATTACATAACAAGGTATAAATATTTTTTTCTTAGAAAAAGCAGATCTTAAATTCTCTGTCTGTATTCACTATTTATTTCATTTCGATGTGATAATAGTACCTAACCAATGTCCTTGCACACGTGTGCTGTCAGAAAGTGTCTGTGGGTGTACGCGGCATTGTTCAACAACAATGGCGGCGGTCTGCGCTGCGCCTGCGCAACATCACGGATAATGCAAATGTAATGTATGCAGGAGTTGCATCCGATACTCAAGGATTCTGTTAGTCATCAGGCCGAAAAAGGTGTTTTGGTAGGTGTACGGATAGGTGTTGTTAGGTAATGGATGTTTCGTAGTTTTATTCGGTTGAATGACAGTGCCTGTATTGCAGATGCAGTGTTATAGCCTACCTAGTGAGCTAGTCTATAAGACCTTTTACATATCAAAGAGTTATGACCTTAGAGTATGACTAAGAACCTTCATTTTTCTTGTTTATAATTAACTAGCTTGCGCCCCGTGGTTTTGGAATATCGGGATAAAAAGTAGCCTATATGTTAATCCAGGGAGTCAGCTACCTCCATATAAAATTTTATCATAATTGGTCCAGCCGTTTGAGCATGAAGAAGTACCAAACATATAAACACACACTCACAAACTTTCGCCTTTATAATATTAGTGTGATAATCAGTATTAAAACGATACGTTTGATATAGCAGTCTCCGCAGACAATTCTACCAATAACCCCTTAAAAGTATTGAAAGAATCTCCTTTAAGCTCAACAAGAATTTATCTACAAGTATCAGATTCAACGAATATCATATCTATCAATCATCAACCGCCTAGCCTTTTTCCAATTATGTTGGGGTCGGCTTCAAGTCTAACCGAATGCAGTTGAATACCAGAATTTTATATGGAACGGCTGCCTATCTGACCTCTACAACCCAGTTACTGGGCAACACGATACCCCTTGGCAAGCTCAAAACTCAAACCATTTATTTCAATTAAACCATTTACAGGCACTTTTGAATTGTCAAGAAGTCGGTCAGTCAGAGAATATGAAGCTAGTTGCCCATACCTATGGAGAAGAACGGGCAAGAAACTCCATGGACACTCTTTTAAATTATATTTTCACAAGACTGTTTCAATGAGTACCTACACATGTGTCTATTTATTACTTCGGAGTATTTCCTTGTAACTCACTCACTCATTAGATAGTGTGCAGAATTACAATGATATTAGAATGTTTTGTTTCCTGTTTCATAAATCTTTTCAGGAAAGATAGAAAGCAATTTATTCTAAAGACGTCTCTAAAAGAAAGCTCTTCGGAGAGAAACGACTTGGTCCAGTCTTGGTGAAAAATTGCCAATTTTCATCTGAACTAAATTATAATTATACTAATGGGGATATATCTTCTTCTTAGCGTTTCGATGACAATCTAACTACTGCAATTATACAGCGTGAAATTGAATAGATACATGCGACAAACCGAAATGGGAGATGGAACTCATCATTATGAACAACTTTTACTAAGGGACAAAAGCTGCAATCGCGAAAAAAAAAATCAGCTGTTCCCTACATTTTGACGAGTTATGCGAACATAAATGTAGGGAACAGCTGATTTTTTTTTCGCGATTTCAGGTTTTGACCCATAGTAAAAGTTGTTCATAATGATGAGTACAATCTCCCGTTTCGGTTTATCCCATGCTTTCAATTTCATCCTGTATTGTTGCGGCCTAGAACTTGGCCACTTTGACTTTGTAGGTTAATTTTAATATTTCTACACCGGTAGTGTATGGCACCTTTTTAATATTAAGGTCTTAATGTACCATAATATAGTCAGAAATAAATAAATCTAATCTAAAATATTGGCTATACATTTCGTGGACATCCTTCAAATCGTGATTTTTCACTCATACTATAAAGAGGTAAAGTTTGTAAGTTTGTATGTAGGAGGTAATCTGCA
Organism: Mesoligia furuncula; assembly: GCA_916614155.1. Taxonomy (NCBI): domain Eukaryota; kingdom Metazoa; phylum Arthropoda; class Insecta; order Lepidoptera; family Noctuidae; genus Mesoligia; species Mesoligia furuncula. The sequence continues at coordinate 7,714,520 of OU744793.1, read as the reverse complement.
AACCAGCAGGCCTAGTTGGATAAACGGAATTTAAAGGCTTAGGGTGGATTCTCGGACATACGTTTCCGCGTATCCACCATAAGGTGAATTTATTAGGATGGATAAACAGAATAACCGTTATGAATAACTGACTTATATTCTGGGAATGGAACTGTCTCAAAACCTCTATTATAATTTTGTTTCGTAAAAATTAAAAAATAAAGCTTTAGAATGAAGAAGAAGAAAGACAATACGTTTATTTGCAGTAAAATTGACGCAGAAAGAGAACACACACAAAAAAAATAACAATTTGGGGGAAAACACAACTTTACAAAATAATTACTGTAAGCAAACTGAAGGAAGACCGCGACAAGAAAATCAATTACAGTTATTTTAATAGAATACGGTTACTAAATAACTCACAGTAATGTCTAGACATCGCAAAGAAATCTGTGTCACGCCGATGTCAACGCTCCTGCGCATGTAGTGAATATTGAGTAGTAAGGCGCATGCGTGCACTCACTGGGGCTACCATGCTTTTTAGCTGAGTTTGTTGGAGACAAATTGTCATAAGACACGTAAGTGTGTAGAATGTGATCGTGCAATTTAGGACAATAAGTAGGAAAAGTTTATAAAAATAGAAGGGCAATGTTGTTTTTCTGGAAATTACACGGCGGCGGCGTGCGGTGGAGATAGTACAGACGGTACATCAAGCTACTACAACCTGTCATATTTCTTTAATAGATTTTCAACTTTATCGCTAAAGCATAAGGTTCAAAGTTGATTGGGAAAGTTTGACCATTTCGGGTAGCTTGATGTGCTGGCGACTGTACTTTATCATAACCTAGCGGGATCAACTTCTTGGGACCTGAGCGATTCTCAACCGAAAGTGAAAATTTCGGAAATAATAATTAGATAGGTACTTAATAATAACAAATGAATGGTTACCCTAGTATCATTACTCTATTATTATTCCTCTAAATAGTGAAGGTACAAGATTTACGACAGTAGGTGAAAGATATATATGTATATAATAGAAATATAAACGATTATTATTTTCATAATGATGCGCACGTTTTCTCTACTTGGTAAACAGGTTATGAGACCTTGAATTTGTGTGATATTTTTTTTTAGGAATTGGATTATCCTATGTTAGATCCATAAATATTTCACTAAAGTGTTTTTGCTTAGTATTATAATAATAATAATAAGAAGAAAAAAAATAAAATTAAATATAGTTAAATCTTAACGAATAACTACCGGAGACATATTATGAAGGACGGGACGGTTGACGTGTGTCGGGCATGCCACCGTCCGGGTGAGTCTATCAGACATATTATCTCTGGTTGTTCTCGTCTGGCTAACGGCGAGTACTTGCACAGGCATAACCAAGTGGCTAGGATTATTCACCAGCAACTTGCTTTGAAATATAAGCTTGTGGATTCTGAGGTACCGTATTACAAGTATGTGCCCGACCCAGTTCTTGAAAATGACCATGTCACGTTGTACTGGGATCGGTCTATCATTACTGACAGGACTATTGTTGCCAATAAGCCTGATATAGTAGTGATAGATCGATTAGCGCGCCGCACAATGATTGTCGATGTTACCATTCCACATGACGGGAACCTCGTGAAAGCTGAGAAAGAAAAACAAATTAAGTATCTCGACTTAGCACACGAGGTTGTTGACATGTGGAATGTGAGCTCGGCTATCATTGTGCCGATTGTCGTATCAGCCAATGGACTGATGGCCGAAAGCCTCGATCAACATCTATCGAGGCTCTCGTTAGGTGGTTGGATCAAGGGCCTGATTCAGAAGGCAGTACTCCTCGATACGGCTCGCATTGTGAGGAGGTTCCTGTCTCTGGAGCCCTAACCACCGGTAGCTTGGACCCTGCTCCCGACACCGGCGGATCACTATTTTTTATATTTTTAAATGTTTTTTTATAGTTATTTTTTATATTGAAATATTTAAAAATGTAATTAATAAGGAAACTAAACGAATAAACGAAATAATAATAATAATTTTTATTCATAAGTTCACATAAGTATAAATTACATAGAAGTTACATGATTACAATGTTACATATTAATATTATGAGGAAAATATTAAACTATGCCTAAAATAAATCTAGTGTATAACTTATATATGTATAAATCGTTGAGCTCCTCATTTCTGAGTCGAGCTGCACGATTTTTGACAAATGCGTGCACTGATTGGACAGGTCCGCTCAATCTGTGTGGTTCTTTCCTCAAAAGACCATTTCAGACATAAATCTACATGGTCTTCACACGATCTGACCAAGATTTTGTCTGGACTTTAAAAGAGACTGTGACCTCTGAGTTTGTTTCGGCCTTTCTTCTCAGAGTAGTCAGATAGGAAACGCCGACCACATCTAGTTTAAAAAATATGATGACGTGTAAAAGTGTTTGTAAAAACCTACTTACAGAAATAAATCATTTATCATTTATTTATTTATCATATATATTGGTTAAAAAGCCTACTGAATTCAATAGCGACCTGCCTGATGTAGGTTTATTCAAACCTGTGTTTCAGGCCATCACTTAACAACGCTGAGTGTTGTAGTGGACTATTATGTTACTGAACATAGAGCTAGCATTGATACATAATAATAATAATAATATTTTAAAATAAAAATTGAATTAACATTAATAAACTTATTGCATTACTTCTAGCAATTTTTCAGTGTCTGAGTAATTAAATGTCGCTCAAATTAAGTATTCACTCAACATTTCACTACATTTTTTACAATTTACACTATATATACTTAGAGACTTATTGATTTTATTATATAAGAACGGACCTAAAAATACATAAAATTTATTTATAAAAGTATGTCTAGTTTGAGGCTTTATGCAAACTAGGTCTTTTCTTCTCTTATCTATAGGTATTGGGACATAAGGAAGTTTGCTATGCTGGTGCAGTACTATATTCAATATAAATAGTTGACGCACGGTTAAAACCTTACATGCCGTGTAAAGTTCGTGTGTGGGAAATCTAAATGGGCGAAAGGTGGCTACCTTAAGGATAGCTCTCTGCGCACGTTCTAATGGCAATAGGATTGATTTAGCAGCCCCACCCCATGAAGTTATACAATAAGTGAGAATGGATTGACACAAAGCTAAATAGACCTGTTTAATTAATTTGTAGTCCGATATATATCGTAAATTCTTAAAAATGTATATCAATATAATATAATTATAGGTCGTATAGGTTTGAATGGATTACCTAGTCATCATCTGCCTAGCTTTTTCCCAACTATGTTGGGGTCGGCTTCCAGTCTAACCGAATGCAGCTGAATACCAGTATTTTACATGGACCAACTGCCCATCTGACCTTCACAACCCAGTTCCTGGGTAAGACTGGTTGTCAGACTTTCGGGGTTCTGACTACCCGTAACGACTATCAAAGATCCACGAATGACAGCCGGAACCAACGGCTTAACGTGCTTTCCGAGGCACGGAGGGGTCTCAGTATGTAAAGATGGAGACTAAGCGCGGCAAGCGTAGCTTAACCTGATCGATCGACCAGGGGGCCTAAAAAGGAGACTTTGGCAGAATCATAAAAGGATAACATAATGGACAGTTAAACGTTAAGTTAATCATATCAATCCCATTGGTGAAGCATTTTTCAGTTATTTTTTTTTTGTCTGTGCTAAAATACCAATCAATCCGATTCAAGTCGAATCCCAATTTCTTTGATTGTACCTACGTAGTACAGCGAAAAAAATAATAACACGGGCTGTCTTCGCCATATTACGATTCATAATGTTATCCTTTTGTGATTCTCCAAAGTGGCCTTTTTAGGCCCCCCGTGCGGCTATAATAACTTAGCCACGGGCCCCTCGAATGGATTACCTAGTATAGGTTTGAATGGTATAAATAGCACTAGGCACTCCCAGTGTGGCCTTTTGGCATCGTACAGAACTTAACTAACAAATATTGATTTAATATACTTTTATAGCGTACATCCGAACTTTGGTCGGGCGTGAGTTCAGCGGCAATTCGGCGGCAACGTATTCTGTAGAGCACACATTAAATGCGACTAAAAATATGGCCATGCCTGCCTCTCGCTGCTCCTCGCCCCGGATCTTCTTCGGCAATCGAACCGAACTTCAGTCGCGCTTAATGTGTGCTCTACAGAATACGTTGCCGCCGAATTGCTGCTGAACTTACGCCCGACCGAAGTTCGGATGTACGCTATAACGCAAAGTAAGTCAGTAATTAAAATAGCATTGCAAGCGTAATCATGCCGAACGTCGGTCGCGTACCTTCAGCATAGTGTGTTTAGACACTACACGGCAAATTGCCGTAGAGTGTCACTTTGTTTAAAAAATACTATTCCTGACTGTACAACGCCATCTATCGAGTTGGTTGACCGATTAGGAAATACTGACCTTGATTTATTTCGTCACAAAAATCGTTAATTAATAATACTAGTTTTACGATCAGCAAATAGTAGATCAATTTGCTAAAATTGTTTCATTAGGCTGTGCCATCTCTCATTTACATACGTAATTAATCTACATAATATGTAGATACGGAATGACGACAGTTAATTAAATTCAGCCAGCATGCTACTCACTGATGCAATGGAGAGGGCTATGCTTGGAGTTTCCCTACGTGATCGAATCTGAAATGAAGAGATCCGCAGGAGAACCAAGGCAGCCGACATAGCCCGAAAAATTGTCAAACTTAAGTGGCAGTGGGCAGGCCACATTGCTTACAGAACAGTTGACCGATGGGGCTGAAAAGTTTTGTAGTGACGACCGCGTGTCGCAAGACGTATCGTTCGAAGGCCTCCCACAACAAGGTGGACCGATGACCTAGTGAAGGCCGCAGGAATCCAATGGATGTGGGAAGCACAGAACCGGACTCGAACTGGAGGTGCTTGAGGGAGGCCTAGGGCAAGCATGCACCCCTGTCATTTGATGATTTCCCGCCAAAAAAAAAAAACCCTGTCAGTCCCTTTTAAGAAATGAAAACATAAGAAACATTGTATTTTATCTAATTAATATGCAGATCAAAATGATGACCCAGATTAATCACAACTAATTAAATTCAGTGACATTTACAACGGATTGCTGAATGCTAATTAATAATATCATACCTATTAATTTATTATGTACGTTATGAAACTAATATTTCAGTATCATAACGTACATAATAAATGTCGTGATTACAGAAACAATAAAATTAAAAGTCTCGCCTGGATCCACGTTCGGCATACGTAGGGTTAAATTATGTATGCTCACGCCTCAATTCTCTAAAAGGATAGACGTAGACTATTGTAAGGATTGGTATGTAGTAGGACTTTATGCCACAAAAGACTTCCACTCCTGGACATAGGCCACTCCAATGCGTTGGTCCTGCGCTTTCGCATCCAGCAGATTCCCGCAGTCTTCACAAGGCCACACTAAAAATGTTTCAATTTAATTTTCCGAGCACAGTCATCGAAAACCTATACCTGTAAATTTATAAAACAGAAAATTGATTTATTCAATTTTAAAAGGAACCATGTACAGACGCCAGGGCGTCAAGCTACTACGATCTGTCAAATTCCTTAAATAGATTTTCAACTTTATAGCTATAGCATAAGGTTCAAAGTTGATTGGGAAAATTTGACAGTTTCGGGTAGCTTCATGTGTCTGTACTGTTACGTAGGTATAATAAACAGCTTAGGTATATCCATATCCGTGGGTATATCAGAAATGTGTGGTACAGACCATCAAAGTAAATGACTTTCTTCATGGGACATCGTAATCGCGAAAAAATAATCAGCTGCCCCATGCACTTGGGTTGAATAGACATTGGTGCCGAATCCCTTGTTCACAAACTAAACTAAATTTAAGTTCAGTGCATCTGTTTCTTTCTAGTTAATTAAGAAAAGGACAGAAGATAAGTTTTAGCTTAGTCCGGTCAAATTAATCAGCGCCTGACAGTACTCGATAGTAGTTTAGACGTGATTAAAAACTTGCATACTAAAATTACGTCAATTTACGTCAGGCGCTGATTATTTTGACAGAACTAAACTAAAATTTATCATCTGTCCTTTCCTTAATGAAATAGGAAGGAACACATGGACTGAACTTAAATGTAGTTTTGCACCATTGAAGTTTGTCTGGGACAGCTGATTATTTTTTCGCGATTACGATGTTGGTCTAATGGAGAAAGTTGTTCAGTCTGATGGTCCGTACCACACCCTTAAATATGATCACACCTTTCTGATACATGCTGTATAAGTAGGCAATTTCCACGGTGACTATTTATATCAGATTTAATTTCTCATTAAAAGGAAATAGTCACGATACTGACTTGTGTTAGACTCATTGGTCGGAAACCATTAATTTTAATGAGGATGTACTGATGATTACCCATCAATTGGATGTTAATTATCCTTATTAGTCATACCTATTGAATGACAGGCCGACACTTAGGGAAATCTTAGAGTTTTATTGTATTTGATTACTGATGTGCGAGACAAATTTAATTTATCAAGGGGAAATATTTTCGACTTTATTGTTAAGACTAGCTGCGCCCTGCGGTTCACCCGCATAAGTTTCGATCCCATGGGAATATTGGGATTAAAAGTAGCCTACATGTTCATCCAGGGTATCAGCTACGTTTGAGCGTGAAGAAGTACCTAACAAACAAATAAACACACACACAATCACAAACTTTCGCATGTATAATATTAGTGTGATAATGAAATTCAAAAATAAAACACTACGTTTTAGTATATAAATAGTTTTAGATTTTTCTTCTTTGAAATTCAAAAATAAAACACATAGCCTACGTTTTAGTATCTAAATAGTTTCAGATTAATCTTACAATTTTATACCCACTCCTACTAACTACTCCCGAGAAGTCGCATACCTACTATTGGTACAGAAAAAATAGGATTTCCTCCCATTAACTTCCTTTTATACAAATTAAATGATAAAACTGATCGACATTTCGTCATGCAACCTTCGATTGAATTTGATAATGTCATTTACCTTGCTTTTAAAACCATAAAATAAACACTACCTACTTATTAACGTTCTTACATTTTCAATAATAATTTAATTACCAATCAATTTTCTAAGGTCTTACCTACTATTACATGCCATTGACATTGATTAAATGTAAAGTAAACATGATCCTAGGCATATATGTTCTTGAGTCGAGAACTCGAGCCCCGGAATCGGCAAACGTAACTTAGGACGGCCTCTCACGCCTCAGTTGAGTGACGGTCTTCGCAGGGTGGCTAGTAGCTACCGGATGATGTCTGTCTGGCTGGATCTATGTCTATCAGCGGACTGCTGTACGTTGATGATGATGATAAGGAAACATGATCTGACATATGTATAACTAGGTGCGCCCCGCGGTTTCACCCGCATAAGTGTCGATCCCGTGGGAATATTGGGATAAAAAGTATATATATGTTAATTCAGGGTGTCAGCTACCTCGATACCAAATTTTACCTAAATTGGTCCAGCCGTCTGAGCGTGAAGAAGTAAAAAACATATAAACACATACACACACACACTCACAAACTTTCGCCTTTATAATAGGCCTATTAGTATGGTTAACGGGTGGCAGACTTTTTGCGACTGTCGCGAGAACAGATACAGAGCGATGGTCGCCATGGAAGTCATCAGTGCCAAAACCTGGCCGGGGGAGCATCACGAACTGCGCAAGTCTTCCAGCGCCTCGACTTCAGGTAGTTGAAGAACACCGTCCATTTTGTGGTTCTATGTCAAGGGTTTGGTTTCCACATTTAGTCCTTCAAGTGGACCATTGTGCGTTTAATGGTGGTACTCAGTAAGATTCTGACAGACCTCTCCACCTGCTCCAGGGTGGAGGTCATCCACGAGGATTATTTCAGGCAAGAAAAACAAACTTTGAATAATTATAGGTCGGGCATGTTTGCCGAAGCTAGCGTCGACTGCTTCTATGCAACGATGCGTAAGCGGAGTGCGTCTCTGGTGCGCTGGGTCTGCGGCAGCCCCAACAGCGTGCTGATGATGATAGCGGACAGGCTCGACTGTCCACACATGCGACGCTGCAGTGACTTCCACGTCACCTACAGTCGTAGGTCAATACCTAAAAAATGGGATTCAAAAGTGGGATCCAACGAAAATATACCAATGTGTTAGGGTTGGAGGTACGGTGGTTTTTGTTTTGTTAATGTATTTTATTTTATTTTATGATGTATGCGTGATGTATTGTATTGAATTTTATATATTGTCTATGAGTCTTTGTAACTTGAATTATTAAATTAATAATAATAATTCATCGTCAGCCTATAGCAGACCAATGCTGGGCATATGTCTGTCCAATTCACTTCTGTTGAAGTCACAACTCGATCTTCCGCCACTCTCATCTATTCTCTACCATAATCAGCCTATAACGTTCCCACTGCTGGAACACAGGCCTCCTCCTCCTCTGTGAGAGACATCTATTCACTGCCAGAAGAAAATTATTTATAGAAGAAATATATTTAATCGTTATTGGAATCTATGGGAAACTCGTACTTCCTTCTCGAGAGATCCCTATTTAGAAAAAAATAAATGAAAATTCACAGTTTAAATTATGGTTTAAATAGTGACAAGGTTAAGCTCGGTGACCTTAGCACATGCATTCTCTACGACAACGCTAAATGCCAGCGGGTTCCCATAGAGCATGTGTGCCGTTACAATCGGATGCTGTAATTGGTAAACGCATGTTACTTCCTTATTTGTTGCTAACCACTGGGTACACTAAAGTTTACAAAGACACGTTTTTAGTTGTTTCGTTTGCCTAAAGGAATTTGCTGTCCTGTTTTATGTGGTTAAGTGGTGAAGCGCATTCTACGTAGATAAAGTGCATTCTGAAACTTAGGAATTTATGCGAAGCAAGTTTAAATAATTTTCGACTCTATTCAATATTCATCCAGCGGGGTAATTGCATAATACACTATCATTAGCAATGGGTTTCATTTTGACAGTTCAGCAATATAGTATACATTGCGCTATTTACAACGTTCTGCATCTGCATTTTTCGAACTTATGAAGCAATGGTTTAGCAATATCTTTCAAAATGATTCAGAATAGAATAGAATACTCTTTATATCTCTCATATCTTTATATCTTTTATATATGTCGGAGAAGGTATAGTGCGTCTCGTTATCATCAGGCATATTTTAAGTAGTGTGGGCGTACTATGGGTAGTGCTGGTTATTGCGCAATAGAAAAACAGTTTGCAGTTCAAATCAGATTATAATTTCACGAACAGTTTAATTACACTAGCGAATCACACACTGTAGGTACACACTCAACGATACGGAACGCGCGACAGTTTCTGAGCACATGTTGTCCGTCCGATGTCCAATGGTCAAGTCCGCCGCTCCGCCTCGAAGCTCGCTCTCCTCGACCCCTCCACGGACTCAGGCTAGACTCTGTCCAGCACCACCAGATGGCGCTGACGTTCCGAATAGTCAAATGAATGACGTATTTCCGACATATATATCTCTCTTTTTTTTTATCTCTTTTTTTTCTTTTCTTTTTTTTTTCTCTTTATTCAGATTGAGATTTATAATATGTTACGCAATTAGGGTGATGGGTGACATGCAGGGACATCGACGCGCATCCTGTTACCATAGATTCCGTACATGAATCTGAATAAAACCTTAAAACCAGAGACCATAGTTTTGAAGATTTCCTCGTTGATAAATCATAAAAGACTCTTCCTGTTCACTGCAAAAGTAAATAGTTTAGTCACTTATAGTTAGTATAAACCCAAAGATGTTTTTTGAAAGTTGTGGCAAAGTTCAGTGACGGGTCAAGCATTTTGTTTAGAAACTGTATACACGTAATTTTAGTGCTTAGTGCAATTGCAGGAAAAGTTATTGCACAGACTTGTTGCGTATAACAACAACCTTAATATTTTATTGTTAAAATCGTGCTTCTTCTCAAAATATTGTGCAGGAAAACATCGTGTGGAAACCATGTCCTAGAACCAAACATTTGAAGACATGTGACATCTGCCAACCTGCACTGGACCCCGTGGTAGATTATAGCCCACTCCCTCTCGAAGGGAAAGCCCAGCAGTTGAAACATTTTACAAGAAGATTTTTTTATCATCATCCAAATTTTTACAGGCCAGGTTTTTACTACCCATGAATATGAACAACTTTCACTACGGGACCAACTCTGAAATCACGAAAAAAAAAATCTTATGTTTCATACATTTTGGTCAAGTAGGTATTGAACTTTTCTTTGTTCATATTCATGGGTAGAACACCCTATAAAAATTTGGTTGGTGATAAAAAAATCTTCTTGTTTACAAGTTGTAAATGTCAAAAAAAAGTCAGCTGTTCCCTACATTTTGACGAGTGATACGAACATAAATGTAGGGAACAGCTGATTTTTTTTCGCAATTTCAGGTTTGGTCCCATAGTAAAAGTTGTTCATAATGATGAGTACAATGACCCCATAAGAGGTTTTCAGTTATTGCATTTACACTTTGTATAGGCTGATTATGCTTATACTATGGTATAACTAACTATGGATGGGCTATTTATGTGCTGCACTTTCTGATTACCGTTCCATAGGTAACGTCTGTTGAATAGTTTTTCATGGAAAAGGATGACCACAAATTCCAGTTGAGTATAAATATTCATGTGGTACGAATACTCACACAACAATAGTCTATTACTGTCAACCACCATAGAGATAAGTACAGTCAACAAAACATTTAAGTATGCAGGGCTAAAATCCTTTCACTAATATTCCATTTATTAATAACCAACAAGTTATCGGTCAATACTAGTAGTTACACATAAAATCAAAAAATACGGTAATCTATGTTACCGGGTGTTTTTTACCCGAAGCCAAAAAAAAACGTGAACCAAAAATACAGGGTTATTAGTAAAACATTAACAACCTCTTAAGAGGTCATTGTACTCATCATTATGAACAACTTTTACTATGGGACCAAACCTGAAATCGCGAAAAAAATCAGCTGTTCCCTCCATTTACCTATATTCGTATAACTCGTCAAAATGTAAGGAACTGCTGATTTTATTTTTTGCGATTTCAGGTTTTACCAATAACCCTGTTTAATCAGAAGTGCGATTTCAAAGTCCACTAGGAAGTGGACCTACTCGGCACAAGCCATGCTCATCAAAATTAAAAAATATCGTTGAAGTTAGCTGCTTACATACTTCACTCTTTTTTTATCGTATTGGCAGCTATTTGATAATAGCTCAAGGAACATACAAGGTGAAAGCGGCATAAGTGTGCATAGACACGAGCGACACGCGTCAGTGGTAGAGGCAACTGCAGCCATCGACGCGTCAGCAGCTGCCGTCAATAACATGCCGCTCATGTATTTGAGTACGGTGGTCAAATACACGAGCGGTATGTTTTCGACGGTTTTCTCTGCCGTTGACGCTCGTGTGTCTAAGCAATAAAAGTGACTTCCAAGGGTGCTGGATTTAAGTTTTGGCATATTTGAATGTATACGTATCTCATTTGTCAAGTGTACTTTACAGTACTACTATAGACTTCCATAGGCCTGTTTCATTCACTTGAGCATTCAAACCACACATACATCAAGTAAATACGATAGTAATGATTACAAATGGCCGATATTCACCATAACACTTCCTGCCTTCGATCTTTTGATCCCGGATAACGATTTGCATTCACGTAACATTATTATAATACTATAGTTACGGCACCACTGTGCGAACTCAACAAACGAATTGGTTTATTATAATAATAATAAGCTGGCACTCTGCTTTTGCGAAAACCTTTTGAGTGTGAATAATAAATCGATTTAATGTTAGACCTAACATCTTTGAACTTTGAGATAACGGGCAGAAAATAATTTTTCACACCACCTGCTCGAAAATGTCAAATTATATGTCAAGCAACCTTAACCTAAAGTGAGTCATTAGTGGCCGGGGGCACAGCCGGTCAATAATGTTGTACTGGATTTAATTATGACCCGCTGGTCAATAATGTGATTTGAATTTGGAATCTCACATGCTCAGCTAAATTGGCAGTATAGTACTAAGAAACACCCTTTGGTGCCAGAAAGAGGAAAGCTATTCTCGAAACCCTTACTATGTGTGGATGATATTCTCGATTTCCTACAAAATCATAACGACTGCTTCTTCATATCGTTGCCATGTTTTCGAAGACATAATATTGTAAGAATAATTAGATAACTACGAACCATTTTTTAAAAAGAATGGAATAACATTAAAACTGGCATTAATAATAACAAATACCGTACCGCGCCGTAATACCGTAATAGTAATTGGCTGTAAAATTAGTTAATTTATTTTAAGTAAACTGCGCTAAGATTGCTGTGGATTTTGTGAATAAATAATAAAACCTATCTATACTACAGTCGATTTATCACATTTTATCAAAAATACTCTATTTCACGAGCGTCTCCAATGACGTTCTAAATTCAAAATGCATACAGCCAATCATCCAAAACCATTCTACCAGCTCTGTATAAAGCTTAGTTTACACAAACGCCACTTCCATGAAAGTGATATCAATAGACACACACGAGAAAATCGTAGAAGAGACTTTTTTTTTGAAAATCGAATTGATCGTGTCTTGGCTACTTATTGGTAGACGCAATAAAGGCGCGAATTTTCGTACTATAGCTATTATTTTCTCACAGTAGGTGTAAAAAGTAGAGTATCCTCCTCTGGGCTAAAGGTGTCTTTGCCTTGGGCTAGCTTGAATCCCTCGCTGCATTCAGGATTCTTGTATTAACTCCCTCGCTTCGCTCGTGAGTTAAACTCTTAACTCCCTCGCTGCGCTCGGGAGTTACATCCCGAATCCTTCATTGCGCTCGAGATTCAATATGACGCCCGTGACATAAGACACAACTTTAGCCCCTCGATGCATAATCTACTATTACATCTCTCATATTCGGTAAGTAGGTCCTTATTACCCCCAAATGGGGCTTGTAGGTGACCAATTAGCGCTCTAGGGTAATAATGTAGCTAGAAAACCCTAGGGCGGTAAGTAATTTAAAAAAAAAACTTCACTCTTGCAAACAGTTCGCGTAGGTACATCTAACCATCATACTGGCAATAGACATCATGAATTCAGCCCAATGACAAAAGAGGTCGCTTCGCTATTCAGCCTTGTCTTCGTATGAGTATAATAGTCATCAATTTTAAATATCGAACGGCGAAGCTCAATTTCATTCTTGAAAAAAATAATATAAAAAAAGATGAAAAAAGGCGTTAATAGAAAACTTTTACTTTAAATTTTTTTATTCTTGTAATGCCGGTTTTTTCTACTTACCTCACAATCGAGTAAAATGTAAAGCAGAGTAGCTAGCTCGGGTGTAAGCATCAATTGCACCCTCGAACTATAGCTAGGCGCCCTCGCTGCGCTCGTGCGCCTAAATATCTCGGGCTGCAATTGATGCCTTACAGCCCTTGGCTACTAATCTATTATAAATATATAATAAATAAAACAATAATAAAACCTTTATTTTCAGACTACTTTGGTCCAAAGACCTTACAGACTAACATATCGCATGCTTAAGAGCGTTTACGCCGTACGGCATTTCATACAAACTTTCAAGCCCTTATTTTTCGAAATGAATGAACCGATTTTAATGAAACTTCGTACGCATAAGCAGGATACAAAGGTCTAAAAAGTTAGTAGAAAACATTTTCGAAAAATTGTGTTTCAGGCAAATTAAACCGATTTTAAATTTTCCATACAAACAGAAATTTACAGTTATCTTTTTTTAAATAAAACATTTCGAAAATGTTCTCTACTAACTTTTTAGACCTTTGTATCCTGCTTATGCATATGCAGTTTCATTAAAATCGGTTCATTAATTTCGAAAAATAAGGGTTTGAAAGTTTGTATGAAATGCCGAACGGCGTAAACGCTCTTAATGGAATACTGACTTAACTCAAAAAAGACGATGTTTGGGAAATTGCAAAAGAAGATCTTGCTATGAGGATTTATCCTACTTGTTGACGCATATATTTGAAACTGATTTGATTTCATTATTAATTAATCATGAATGCTTGTATTTTGAACGTATGATTAACTATTGATGAGACCTGAAGAAAAAAAAAATCTGACCCACATACTAATGGGTCAATGTTTCATTAAGCATGCGATATATATTATAATAGTACAAAGTGTGTTAGTGTATAAACTTAAAAGTACGTTAGAAAAACTCACTTCACTCGAGCACTGTCTTTGTGCGATCGTGTGGCACTTGTCCGCGGAAGCGACGGAACATTAAACCTTGCGGCCAAAAGTCCTCTGCCATGACAAGGTGCAGGTAGCATGTAGGTACTCGCACCACGAACGCCTTGAAGTTGACGTTGCGGCGCGATTCAAGAAACTGCACTCTCGGCCTGTACTTGGTCCTTTGGCACACGTACTCCACGATGTCCTCGGCCTTAGTGGTATAGTGTAGGCGGAAAATATACACGGGAGTGTTCGGCTGGGCGGCTCGAACAGGGATGTCGGGCTTGATAGGAGCTGTGCCTCAGCGGTTCTTGTTGCTTCTTTGTCGGCGCTTCTTCCTCTACACCGTCACAAAACCATCATCATCAGCCCGGTTTGATGCCTTTTCAGGCACGGGCTTCTTTGCGGGAGCGTTAGGGAGAAGCGTGAGGGGATATATGTATATCTGTCTATAATAATAATAAATAATAAAAGAAGGAAGAGAGAGAACAATGACGAGGAACAGAGCTCCCACCTCATTCTTGCCTTTATTGGCCGGCTTGAGTGGAGATTCGCAAGAGCAAACGTGCTCGGAGGAAGGAAGTATTCCAGTAAGATGCTGGTAGGGATCTTGACCGTACTTCCGGGATTGTCCTGATAGCCGTGGAATACCTCTCCACTCCTCATAAGCACCTCAGGACATGTTGCCCCCATGTTGCTACGTCACTATGTGCTAGCGACCGTTTCCGGGGGCCCATTATTGAGTGTGCAAGTCACCCCCTGCCATTTTATCCGTGTATATATAAAACATTGATCAGGCAGGGGTCATAGTTATTCCATAGTTCTTGGTAACCAGTCCCCTTTAGCCACCCAAACCAATAGTCCAACTTTTTATTTTTCCATATCCTGCAATAGTCCTACACCAACCGGGGGTTATCCTTGGGTACACTTGCATAGCGCATACAGGGATAATCGTCGGTTGGTGCCGCATTTCATTAAAATTTCCTAAGGGGCCTCTGCGAGTTGGCTTCGGCCCCTCGTACGCCTTCCAAAGGACCGGGACCCCATGGTTCCGAGATATATAAATAAATAAAAATAATTAACCATTTATTTTCAGGTAACAAAGACCCATAGAAAAGCCTATAAAGCCCTATAAAGCTGTAATCTATACATATAATAAAATTGTAGAAAAGTGGTGTCTGTACAATGGAAATATATTAAAAAAAAGTAGCAGGGGTTGTTATTATATCGATGCCGGACCCGAAAATGTAATTAAATTTTTTTTTGTCTGTTTATCTGTTTGTCTGCTGTGTTTGTGCACGGTAATATCAGAAACGGCTTATTCGATTTAGATGCGGTTTTCACTAATATATTGTAGTAAGCTTCACTTAACATTTAGTGTTTATTTCATGTCAATCGGTTCATAAATAAAAAAGTTATGTCAATTTAAAGAATCACGGCGAACATTTGTTAAGGTATTCTATCAGAGTACGTAAACGCCTCGCGCCTGCGCGTCCGTGGCTATATATACAAGGTGTAACGGAAAGGGGGTATCAACCCTGAAGGAGGTGAATGAAGATGAAAAAAACCTCCCATAGTAATAGCACATCAATGATTTACTATTACTATGGGAGGTCCAAATTTTTTTTCGTATTTCGACCTATGTTCTTTGGGGAAATTTGTTCAGTTTCATGAGCACATTCACCTCCTTCAGGGTTGATACCCCCTTTCCGTTACACCTTGTATAAAGCGCGCTGAGAGCCGCGCCGCTGCCATAATTCCGATCCAGCCTGTCCCTTGCTGCCCTCTCCCAGCGACGCCCTAAGCCGAGGTCCGTACCCCACAGGGGGTGCCCTTAGCGTGTAGTCGCTTAGTTTTTAAGTTTATATTGTGTAGTTAAGTTGTGTATTATGCCCTGGCTGGAGGCCTTCATTTATTGAGGCATCCACAGGAAAGCCAGGTTAAGCAGTCGACAACCCCTCAGGTTGAACTGCGAGATGACCATTTCAAAAAAAACGCGCCGCTGCCATAAGGATTCAGTTATTCGTAGCGAACGCACGTATCCTGGAGAGTATAGGCGAATAGTTGAATTCGATTATTGCGATTCACTTGAATACTGACTGTTTGCATATTTCATTTATTTATATTTTAGGGTTTGAAGGTTAGGTTTTTTCTTAATTTTCTTTAAAATTTTGTAAATAAATATTGTACCTAAGTATTTGGTACCTATAGGTTAGGCATTTCTTTCCCTGATTTTCGGTATACTTATCTTAATTTGTATTTAGGGTTTGTATATAAATATTATAAGTATTTGGTATAGGTTAGGCATTTCTTTTCTTGATTTTCTTTATTAAGTATAAGTTCATTAGCTCAGGTTAGTAATTATTTTTTTCTAGCAATTCTTTTGTTTTATAAAGTTAGTACTTTTGTCTGTGTAGAAGAATAGCACCACCCCTTACTTCCCGTGGGTGTCGTAAAAGGCGACTAAGGGTCTCACCGGAGAATGGGCAGCAGCGTTCTCTATGCATTCCACCACCATACCATACTGCGATCGCCAACCCGCCTGCCAAGCGTGGCGATTATGGCAAACCCCCCCAAAATTGGGGGAGGCCTATGTCCAGCAGTGGACGTCTATCGGCTGAAATGATGATGATAATGACGTTTGGTTTACACGTCTTAACACTTATTACTTAAACTGTGATAATTTTAGACTGTATAATAATCTGTAAGTATTTATAATTTAATTGTTTACGATAGTACGTGTTTACTAAATAACTGTGTGTTAAGTAGTAAGTACTATTTTATTGTAAGAATGCCTCGAAGAAGATCCAACCTCTCCCAATGTAGCAGAAATGCTAAAAGGATGAGATTAGTTCGATCACAGGAATCTGAGGAAGGTCGTGAGGCAAAAGGCTCTCTGCACCAGGCTAGGTTTCGTGCTGCAGAAACTTCGACTCAGCGAGAATCTCGACTGAGTTCAAATCGTTCTCGAATGATGACAACTCGAAATAGGGAAAACGGGGAACAACGAAAGGCACGTTTATCTGTCGATCGCGAAGCTCACGCGCTATCACGTGAGTCTGAGACTTTTGCTGTCAGGGAAATCCGCCTGAGCTCCCAGAGAGTACGGACAACAAATGCTCGATTCCAGGAGACACAGGACGAACGGGAAATACGTCTCACTGCCGATCGTGAAGCTCATACACTATCGCGTGAGTCTGAGACTTTCACTGATAGGGAAATTCGCCTGAGTTCTCAGAGGGTGCGGACAGCAAATGCCCGGTCTGTAGGCGGTATATGTAATTCAAAATATGCTGCCCAAAAAGTCACTATTCCACGCGGACGAAGTCGCGGGCACAGCTAGTCTATAATATATCTATACAGGGTTACTGGTAATTCGACGTATATCCGTCAGGGGCTGATAAGGGGGCCAAAATGCAAGAAATTGAACCCCCCATATGTATGGCCGAAATTCAATAGTTTTCGAGATATTTGAATTTTAAGGGTTTTTCGATATTTACCCAAAATTTGACATTTAATTCCAAATAAAAAAAAACTACATATGTATTTGAATGGGTACCATTAAAAATTATGTTGTAGCTGGCACTTCAATTAAGCTATGGACATAATTAAAACTACTTAATTAAACAAAATAATTAAAATAATGAGCGATATGAGAATAATATCTTACCAATATTTTCATTTTACGCTTCATAAATGTTGTCTCGTTACAAAAATTTCTATGACATTAATCGTACAAATAACTAAAACAACTTGCCTATTCTGTAAGCTTTCCAAAAAGGTATAAAAGTCAATTTTAAAATACATAATTCGTGGCATGGCATGTGTTTGAACCGGCGCGGGGAGAGAAATCATCTGTGTTTTTAGTTTATGATCCTCGCTAAAACAACCGATTTTACGGGCGAAATTCTTGTTGTTGTTCTTGTGGCGGGGTGTGCGGGCGGGGGACTACACGGCGCCTGCTGCGCTCGCGTCGCCTTCCTAATCCTTAGTAAGTTTCGACTCTACGCCGCGCAAGCACGTGTGTTGTTATCTTGCTATTAACCAATCTCTTATCGCGTTAAATTGTTATCGATCATTATTGTTAATTCTTGTTTCTCTTGTTATTCTTTTTGTTATCATTGTTATTTCGGATAACATGGCTTCGTATTCTAATAACGAATACGCAGACATAATGTTTTGTTATGGTTTTGCCGATGGAAACGCGGCTGCGGCTCGGCGAGAATACCAACGCCGCTTTCCCGATCGTCGACTTCCCCACGTTACAGTTTTCGGGAGCACCTACCGACGATTGTCTGAAACTGGCAGTGTTCAGAGAGCACAATTCAACGCTGGCAGACCTCGACGGTACACGGCTGACGAAGAGGACACCATTCTTTAGTGTTTTATTGATGACCCAAATATCTTAACGAACATTGTTGCAAGACAGCTCGGTATGTCCCAGTGGAAAGTGTGGTCGGTAGTTCATCTATCAGGTAGACACCCATACCATTATCAACCTGTCCAAACATTGCACGAGGGAGATCCTGCCAGGCGACTCGAATTTCTCGGTTTATGTTAAACGCTGACGCTGACCAGGAACATTTCCTAAGAAATATTTTGTGGACTGACGAGTCAAAGTTTGACCGGGATGGTATAACGAATTACCATAACTTACATTTTTGGGCACCTAAAGCTGGCAGGAATCCAAAAAAATTAAAAGAAACTGCGTCGCAAATGAGATTTTCCCTGAACGTATGGATGGGTGTCGTTGATAATTATTTGGTGGGCCCTCATTTCTTGCCCCAAAATTTGAACGGCCAAAATTACGAGGAGTTTTTGAGAAACAACCTAGACGATTTGTTGGCGGATGTTCCCGAAGAAATAAAAAACTGGCCAAGTGCGAGTCGGACTCGCACACGAAGGGTTCCGTACCACACAAGGCAAAAACGCCGAAAAAAACATGTTTGTTGTATGGTAGCCCCCCTTAAATATTTATTTTATTTTAATTTTATTATTTCTTATTATTAAAGTTAAAATACAATTGAGTATTTTGTGAATATTTCAAGTGCCTACCTGTTGCCATTTTTGATATCGAGCAAAAAAAAACGCGTTTGATGTATGGGAGCCCCCCTTAAATATTTATTTTATTTTGTTTTTAGTATTTGTTGTTATAGCGGCAACAGAAATACATCATCTGTGAAAATTTCAACTGTCTAGCTATCGCGGTTCTTGAGATACAGCCTGGTGACAGACAGACAGACAGACGGACAGACGGACAGACGGACAGACAGCGAAGTCTTAGTAATAGGGTCCCGTTTTTACCCTTTGGGTACGGAACCCTAAAAACAACCTCATGTTTCAACATGATGGTTGCCCAGCACATTACCGGATTACTGTCCGACAGTGGCTAGACGAGAGATATCCAAACCGATGGATTGGGAGGGGAGGGCCAATTCCGTGGCCAGCACGAAGCCCTGATATCACACCACTTGATTTTTACGTCTGGGGTCATATGAAGGAATTAGTTTATGTGACCCCAATAAATTCAGTCGAAGAACTTCGACAGCGAATAATAAATGCAGCGCAACAGATGAGAACAACGTTCACATCAAGAGTGACGAAAACCGAAGTTAGGAAGAGAATTCGAACCTGCATTCGTAATCGAGGGGCTCATTTTGAACAAGATGTGTAAAATTTTTAATAAAATTTGACGTACATTTTTTAATGCATTTTATTTCATACAAATACAAATGACCCTCCGCGCCGATTCAAACACATGCCATGCCACGAATTATGTATTTTAAAATTGACTTTTATACCTTTTTGGAAAGCTTACAGAATAGGCAAGTTTTTTTAGTTATTTGTACGATTAATGTCATAGAAATTTTTGTGACGAGACAACATTTTTGAAGCGTAAAATGAAAATATTGGTAGGATATTATTCTCATATCGCTCATTATTTTAATTATTTTGTTTAATTAAGTAGTTTTAATTATGTCCATAGCTTAATTGAAGTGCCAGCTACAACATAATTTTTAATGGTACCCATTCAAATATGTAGTTTTTTTTTTATTTGGAATTAAATGTCAAATTTTGGGTAAATATCGAAAAACCCTTAAAATTCAAATATCTCGAAAACTATTGAATTTCGGCCATACATATGGTGGGTTCAATTTGTTGCATTTTGGCCCCCTTATCAGCCCCTGACGGATATACGTCGAATTACCAGTAACCCTGTATACACATAATAAAATCGTGATGAAGCCAAAACTGTACAGTGATTATTTTAGAAAAAAGTATTTGCTACGAGATTTTCATATTAGTTCTTTTCCATCCACATAATTATGAGGTAGATACCATAGTTCGGTATCTGAAAGGTCATAATAATAATAAGCCTATAATGTTCCCACTGCTGGGATACAGGCCTTCTCTCTGTGAGAGAGAGTGGGCCGTAATCCACCACGCGGGTCCAGTGCGGGTTGGTAGATGTCACATGTCTTTGAATTTTTGGTTCTAGGACATGCCAGTTTCCTCACGATGATTTCCTTCACCATTTTGATAGCAGTGGTGATGAAATTATCGTAGCGGGCCCTTTATCTATAAGAATACCAACGGTGCTATTCTGTAAAAATCTCACCGTGAAAACTTAGGTGAAGTGAGCGTGGAGTGAACTGTCAATAGTGTCAATTCCTAGCAAAAACAAACTCACTTCACCTAAGTTTTCACGGTGAGATTTTTACAGAATAGACGCCGAGTGCTGTGACATTTATTTTTAAATGTCGCAGCATCATGCTGAGATGGAGCCTTTTGGCCTCGTATAAGACTTTCAGTCGGTCGATTCTGTAAAAATCTTACCGTGAAAACTTGCGTGGAGAGCTGTCAGTGTCATCCCACTGATGCTAGGGATTGACCAATCAAACATTTACAATCATAATCTACTATTATCTAGGCTATTTTATTTTAAAACCCCACAAAATAGTAATGTTTGACAACTTAAATACTAGCTTTGAAATTATTTAAAATGATCAATAGAATTAGCATAAAAAATATTGTTAAAATCTCGAATATGATTGTAAACTTATGCTTGGTCAGTCACTAGTATCAGGTGGGATGACACTGACAGCTCACTCCACGCTCACTTCACCAAAGTTTTCACGGTAAGATGGTTACAGAATCGCATTACAGCGGTGCTACGAGTATTCTGTAAAAATATCACCGTGATAACGTAGATGAAGTGAGCTGTCATGCTAGAGATTGACACTATTGACAGCTCACTTTAAGCTCACTTCACCTAAGTTTTCACGGTGAGATTTTTACAGAATAGCATTACTGTATTTTTATTTATCTTACCTTTTTAGGGTTCCGTAGTCAACTAGGAACCCTTATAGTTTCGCCATGTCTGTCTGTCCGTCCGTCTGTCTGTCTGTCCGTCCTCGCTTAATCTCTGTGACCGTTAGCACTAGAAAGCTGAAATTTTGTAGGAGTACGTATATCAGTTGCGCCAACAAAGTCGTAAAATAAAATTTTGGAAAATATTTTTTATTACGGTAGCTCCCCTACATGTGAAGTGGGGATGAATATTTTATACATCATCTACCCCATCGTGTGGGGTATCGTTATATAGCTCTTCTAAAATGGCTTAGGGGTTGCTAAAATTATTTTTCGATTTAATGCTCCATTTACGAAATATTAAAGTTTAAAGTGCAAATTTTTGTTCCAGTAGGGCGTCCCCCCCCCCCCTCTAAAAGCTAAACTACTAGCTTGAAAAATCTGGAAAAATTCTCGATGAAAGTGCATTTCATGAACTTTAAAGGAAAAGTATAGCGGTTAAGATAACTTTATTAGTTTAGCAGTAATAGTCGTTGAACTTGGGTGTTGGATAATTTTGTACCAAATACAAAATCCTTAGCATTAATCCTTTAAAGTGACTAAGATGAAGTAGTTGCTTGTTTATAATTGGTAAAGACTTGCATTGAAAACCAAAATATGTTTTTTTTTTTACCTATTCAGAATAAAGAACAACAGAATCGTACTACATTGTGATAAAGGGCTACTACGGAACCCTACACTGTGCGTGGCCCGACACGCACTTGGCCGGTTTTTTTTTAAATATAATTTGGGGTTTTAATTTTTGACTGTGTTTAGTTTGTGATCTTCCTGTACGAGTCGCAATAAATACTTTTTCTGTCTTTCTTTCTTTATCTATAGCTACAGTTATGTTGATACTGGGTACATCTAAGTACTAACCATTTGATTGAAAGTTCAACAAATCTCGAAAAGCATGACATCGATTTGCGTTTCAATTATATTGCGCATGAAACGACAGTACCTCATATTATATCACCAGTCACCTATTTATAAAAAACAATTTAAAATAAACTCCTTTCAACTTTACCGAAATTGGAAGTAAAGAGACATTTACAGCATTAGAATGCGAGTGCATGAAGGTTACCGTTAGCACCACTTTGTGTGGTGTCCCCAAGGAACCCGGCCCGAATTTCAATTCGACGCCTAATTAGGCCGTGTATGGCACTATTCTGTTATGTTACTTTATGGTACCTACGTAGGTGCTTTACGAGTTCGTGGACATTTTTGGGTATGAAATTTATGAAGATAGCTTACTGACAGGATATTTAATTTATAAGTTATACGATGTGTGCGACTATTGACTGATAATTATTACCTGTTTCTTTAGATATAGCCACCTAGACGATATAAGTTCCTTTTTATTGTCTTGGCACTTCCTTAATCCAAAGAAAAAGATACCTACCTATAATTATTCAAAAAATGATGTCAAATTTTATGTTAAGCGTTACTGAATCCGAATTCGAGATCAGAGTTCCATTAAAATTGTAAATGCTCCAAATTCGGATCTTGTGCACAGACCTTGATACAAATGGTAGGTACCTACTACTGGATTTGAATCGGATAAAGTGTGCAAACGCACTTATTGGTGTTATTTCCAGTTTCCGCAAAATAACAATATATTCCCACAATTTACGGAATAGGTACGTTTTTACAAAAAAAAAACATTTGAATATTTTTATAAAAGTTAGTGAACTAAACTAAACTGTTCACACATACAAATTAGTTCGTGATTATGTTGTTGATCACTATTATTAGAAAAACGTTATCCAATTCCGATCAAACAAGTAGGTATATTATTATGCAGTGTGAGATATACACTTAACAACTATTAAAAGTGATTACTTTACTTGTGATCACTGTATTGATTGCAATTTTATTTTGTTACGGACGACAAATAGTATTTTTACCGACTTCACAAAAAGGAGGAGGTACTATGTTCGGATGTTTGTATGTTTTTTTTTTTTTTTTTTTTTCGTATGTTTGTTCATCGATTACTCCGCCAATTGTCGACGGATTTTCAAAATTTTTTTTTTGTTCGAAAGTAGATAGTTCTGAGGTGGTCCCATTGTCACCAAGTTAGGATCTGATGATGGGATCTTATAGAAATCGAGAGCAACCCTCAAATTTTATAGGCTCACTTATTGTTTTTCGCATATTTTATGAAGTATCTTGTGTATTTGCGTGCGGTTGTCACCATCTCAGGTAGCTGGGCTGATGATGAAAGGTTCAACTCCGTAACAGTAAGTAGTTACTCGAACAGACAAGGACTGTTTTAGTAAATTGTTTTGATGTTTGATAGGGCATTTGCCACATTTGGTCTCATGATCATCAAGTTATGACCTGATGCTGCAGTCAGGATAGTCTGCAGAGTACCTAACTCCTCGACAACTAACAGCAGATATATCGTGTTTAGGCTCATTGAAAAGGGCTCGATGTGTGGATAAACGTACTGTTAATGAGGAACACCGAAGTACATAGAGACCTGATGCTGAAGCCAGTTGAGCATCAGAAAAAGGTACAAACCTTGAAATTACAGCAACGTAGTCGTGTTTGGGCTCATTTTAAACAGGACTACATTTTAAGTTCAATGCAATGTTGACATAAGTCTGGCCTGATGCTGCAGCCAGGATTATCAGCATCTAGTCTAAAAACTAATAAATACTTGTAATAAAGTGAAATACTTTTGCGAGTTTTTCTTCTGTATAATTATCCTAACAAAGGTTGCCGGTAGTGGCTAGATGAGAGAAGCGGAGGATCGCGAACGTTGGCGCAAACTTCGGGAGGTCTACGTCCAGCAGTGAACTGCAATTGGCTGATGATGATTTATAAAAGCCTCAATCGTTGCATTTCACGCAATGCCTTTTCGTCATGTGGTCTATTTAGCAATTTGGTAGGTTCCAAGTCGCATAATACAATGTCATACAGCGTCTTTACATGACTAAGCGTAACATAAACTTGGCCCTTAGCAAAATTTTTCTTGCCTAAGTCTATTATTAAAGTAACTTGAGCATTTGCTTCGGAAATTATGATTTGGTAAAGTGGAGCTGATGATGAAGACCACAAATGGCTCTACTCAATGACAAATATTTCACGGGTTGGGATTCGATTACTTTAATATGGTTGCTAAGCAATTTATGCTCATTACAATGCGTATGGTGAAGTGGAGCTGATGGTGACTTCTCAATCAGCTCCAGTTCTCCTGGTTCTTACTAGGAGAACTCCTCAACAATTAACGTCCATGCATCGGGAAAAGCAATATTTTGTAAAAGGTGATAAGCAGTTGACATTAGGCTATTATAACTTAAATAAATTACAAACTGACCCGCTAAAAAGTGAAAAAAAAAACTTTTTTACAAAAAAAACAACCGACTTCCAAAAACACTATAAATAAAGAGAAAAATAACTTTAATTTCGGAAGTCGGTGGCAAAAACTAAAATACTAATCCTAAGACACCGACTTCCGAAATTAAAGTTATTTTTCTCTTTATTTATAGTGTTTTTGGAAGTCGGTTGTTTTTTTTGTAAAAAAGTTTTTTGAACTCATTGTATATTGATATTTTGACATTTATAATAACGACATGTAAAATAATTTTAAATGTAATACATAATTATTGTACGCCTATTAGGCTGGACATATGGGAACTTTAATTTATTGTTTAGACCTGTAACTAACATATGCCCACAATAAAATATTTTGAATTTGAATTTCATTTTATTATGAAATAAGTCTTATCTCAAAATTACAATCGGTACTTACTTATTCCACAAAATACAGAGAGTACTTATTCCATGAGAAAATCGCTTATGAATTTTGCTAATTGTGTACAGTCAACAAAAGAGATAAGTATGCAGGACCGTCGGATATAGTTGAAGTTTTTTTGATAAAGGACATGGCTAAACTGAAGTATGGACGACTGATCCCGCAATGAAAATGCATGTATAGACATGGTTCCTAGCAATATATAATAATAATAATAATATTTTTATTGAAATAATAATAAGTTTACAAAAAGTGTACATATGGTTCAGTAGTATATATTAATCTAGGCCTATAATAGGATTATAATAAATTAATAATCTGGATATAGACTATGGTATGTGAAATATGTGATTACAGTCTAAAATAGAACTCTGAAGGTAATGTAGTGCGTTGCCTGATCTAGGTTTATTTAAACCTGTGTTTCAGGCCATCTCCCTACAAAAGTATTTGTTAAGTAGGACAGTCAGTGAATTAAATTAACATATATTTTCAGTATCTAAGCAGAGACAATATTTTGCGCAACCATATTATAAACTATTTATATCTATAACTAAAATTATTATGAAATAATACTAGGTTAGGTAATTACAATTAAGTCAGCTAGTTTAGGTCAGCACCTCTAGTAGTTTTTCCGTGTCCGAGTAATTTAGTTTTGCTAAATAATCGAATAGCATTATACTACACCTATTATAACTTACATTATATATCTTAAGCAATTTGTTAAATTTATTATATAAGAAAGGTCCTAGAAATAAATAAAATCTTTTTGAGAAAGCATGTTTAGTCTGAGCGTTCGTGCAAACCAGATCCTTTCTTCTCTTGTCTGAAGGTACAGGTTTAAAATCTACTTCAGTGTGCTGCAGTAAAACTATATTTAAAACAAACAGTTGTCGAACTGTTAGCACCTTGCATGCCATATAAAGCTGGTGTGAGGGAAATCTGAAAGGACGACGGGTGGCCACTTTTAGGATTGCTCTTTGAGCACGTTCAAGCAGTAGTAAAGTTGATTTTGCGGCACCACCCCAAGAAGTTATGCAGTATGTAAGAATAGATTGACACAAAGCCAAGTAAACCTGTTTAATTAGTTTAAAGTCGGCTATGTCCCGTAAACTCTTAAAAATATATATTAATTTACGCACTCTAGTGCATAATAATTCGATGTGTTTACGGAAGTTTAGGTGTCAATCGTGACGCCTAGGTATTTGATGTGGTCAGCTTTAGTTAAAGTGGGACAAGTGCATGTTGTGTCAGCGTTTGTATTACAATTATGCGCGTGAATATTTTCGTGAGTAAGCATCGGGTTAGTGTTTCTCATTGCAAAAAGAATAAACTTAGTTTTATCTGAATTTAACGTTAATAGATTGTTATGTAGCCAATTATACACAATATCAAAGCCATTCTGGGCAAGTTCATAGACACCAGCTCTTGATTTACCTGAAAACAGTAGAGCTGTGTCATCCGCATATGACATAATTAAACCATTTTGAAGTTGTAAGCGGCAAAGGTCATTTATATATATTAAAAATAATGTGGGCCCCAAAATACTGCCTTGTGGTATTCCATAATTACTATTTTTGATTTCAGAGCTCGTGTACTGACCGATTTTAAGAGACTGGACTAAGGTACTTGAAGTAAATATCTACAAAGGAGTAATTGCACCAAAAAAACTTGATAAAACGGACTTACGATAGATAATCTCCACTAAAATCATAATAATATAAGTATTCTATTGTAAAGCCTAAACTACATATCCAAATTAGTTAAAATAAAGACAGTATTCACAGACAATGTAAATAACATAATGGTTGAAATGATGAACGTATTTCAAAAAGATCTTAAAGATTAACTGAGTCAAATATTTGTAATTTCTGTATTGAGGTAGGTAGGTTAACAATTCTGCCTAAAGTAGATAATTAACGCACTGAGTAACCAAGGGCATAAAAGATATTGAAATAAAACAGCAAAAATGCGATTTACCTATTTATTTATTCGTTTAGTCTTAATTCGACACAAAATAGGTAGTAAGATTAAACAAAGAAGCATATTCCGAAGCTTTCAGTTATTTTTATTTGATTTTGATTAAGTAGAAAAAAGTGGAATTGAGTATAGTCGATTGTCACTTTAAAAAAACCCCATTTTCCGAATCAAAACCCTGTGACAAGCAACTAAACAGGACACCGAACTGAGCGCCATCGATTCCCGTCGAAAACTTTGATTGCCATTTCTTTGTTTCAGAAAATAAATCGTTTTGATACCTGTTATCAAAAACCGAGTTTCGATTTGACATTCTGGAACAGCGATATGACTCCTCCCTAGCTTGCAGTACTGTATTATTTCCCCTTGAACTTGTCATGTCAATCAAAAAAAGCAACTGAGATACTTTTTTATGTTTAATAATTCACGAAAGTTCTTGGAAATTATTAAACACTAAATAATTCATGAATGAATATTTAAATATTACTAGTTAATGTGAGATTACTATACATGCTTGGGGCAGTCATTTAGCCATCTCCTTTGATAAATGACCTGTTTGTTATCTATTAATAAAATTAAATTTTATTCGAGAACATCCATCGGTTTCTTACTAAACTTCAACAACTATAACCGACGATCCTGCATACTTATCTCTTTTGTTGACAGTACATATTTGTGCTCGTTCCTACCCTTATCCCATACTTGGGGATGGCGTAAAATGTAGGTCGAAAATGGCCTGAACTGCTTCGAGAAAAGGATGGTACGGCCGTGCCGCTTTTTGCTCGACTTGGCGGGGCACCGCCGTGCCCACAGATAAAATAAGCCATAAATAATTTCCTCGTTGATCTAGTGGTTGCAAGCGCTACTGCTGAGCAAGAGGTCCTAGGTTCGATTCCCGGGTCGGGAAAACTGTAATTGAGTTTTTGCAATTGCAATTTCTCAGTAGCAGACCGGAGTCTGGATTTCTGGCCGGTTGATGGCAATAGGCTCATCCCCTATTACAAGGGACTTAAATACACGGTGAAATTGAAAACATGCGACAAATCGAAATGGGAGATTGTACTGAACAACTTTTACTATGGAACCAAACCTAAAATCGAGAAAAAAAAATCAGCTCTTCCCTACATTTTGACGAGTTATGCGAACATGAACAGCTGGTTTTGTTTTCGCGATTTCAGGTTTGATCCCTTATGGGTCCCATAGTAAAACTTCTTCATAATGATGAGTACAATCTCTCAATTTCGATTTGTCGCATGTTTTCAATTTTACCCTGTATTTAAGGTCGGCCAGAAATCCAGACTCCAGACCGCTACTGAAAAATTGCAAATGGAAATACCCTTTTCCCT
Source organism: Mesoligia furuncula (assembly GCA_916614155.1). Taxonomy (NCBI): domain Eukaryota; kingdom Metazoa; phylum Arthropoda; class Insecta; order Lepidoptera; family Noctuidae; genus Mesoligia; species Mesoligia furuncula. Next base: position 7,685,869 of record OU744793.1, on the reverse strand, counting down.
ACCCGAGAATCGAACTCAAGACCTCTTGCTCAGCTATAAATGGTTCAATTATAAATGGTTTGTTACAATTCACATTGTTCGATAGTTTAATTATTATAATCTCGCAAGATAGATAAACTAACGATGTTCATAATTACATAAACATTTGTGCTCTTGGATTGATTCTATTGGCAGTGTCACGCGGGTAAACAAAAAGACAATAAACATTCTTGGTAAGATAGCTATTTGTTTAGCGGTGAACTGGTGACTCAGTTGATGTTAATATTACTGTTTGTAATTATAATAATACTATATACAGGGTTAGGTATTGGTAAAACGTTAACAAACTCTTAACAGGTCATTGTACTCATCATTATGAACAACTTTTACTAAGGGATCAAATCTGAAATCGCGAAAAAAATCAGCTGTTCCCTACATTTATGTTCATGAAATCGCGAGAAAAAACAGCTGTTCCCTACATTTTGACGAGGAACAGCTGTTTTTTTCGCGATTTCTTGTTTGGTCCCATAGTAAAAGTTGTTCATAATGATGAGTACATTGTTAATGTTTTACCAAAAACCATGTACTTATAATATATGGTTTAATAAACCATACATTTGCCGCATAAAAAAAATACAGCAATATGAGTACCTATTTATTTCGATTTCATATTTTGTTAGGAAAGTACTTAAGTATGTTTAACCGATTTCAAAAAAAGAATTAGGTTCTCAGTTCGTCTGAATCTTGTATTTTATCCTAACGTCGTTTGTTTTTTTCTCTGAGGAATGTGACTTGTCGTTGGCATGCCATATAGAAAGAGAAAAAAAATACACATCTAAAAGTTTTGATATTATACTTACCTAGTTGAATAATATTACAATTTACAAGCAATAGTTATTAACAACTAATTATGATTACATTGTAATAACATTTAGTTACCAACGTACAGTCGCCAGCACATCAAGCTACTACAATCTGTCAAATTTCTTTAATAGATTTGCAACTTTATCGCTAAACCATAAGGTTCAAAGTTGATTATTGGGATAATTTGACAGTTTGGGGTAGCTTGATGTGTTGGCGACTGTACAAAACATTTTGTTTTAAGCGAGGCAGAATGGTTTCGGGCCCTATGTCTGTTTGAATTTGAATGTCGGAAGATGAGAGAAAACTTGATCTCAAGATCGGAACCCTATTGCGTAACACACTTTCCATCACTATCTGAATCATTCTGAAGAATATTGCTAATCCATTGCTCTTCATAATCTTCGAAACATTTGTCAGCTCAACAACGTTAATAACGCAATGAATATTGTTGAACTGTCAATATGAATGCCATTGCCACTGACAGTGTGTTAAGCAATTAGGCTGATCGTTTGTACGGCGGGTTTAAATAACATTAGTTTATCAAGGCTTATAATGTAGGACATTCGTAACTTTCAACTCAAAAATAATTATATGTTCTTATCAAATAATGGTAGATTAACGCCGCTCGCCCCCTATACCATGGGACTTAACTATAACTGGCGAAATTTAGGTTTACTATAGGTACAGTCAGCAACAAAATTCATTGCATTTTACTTCTGCTGCAATTTTGAACAAACATTTTGCTTAATAACTGAGATTAAAAAAAATGAAGTGTTAATCGACTTTTGTTGCTGACCGTACCTACACCTCAGCCTAAGCTTTCGGGGAATACAGGCCATGTCATGTTATGTTAAATAAAACGTAATAATAAGGTGCTATAGTAAAATTTTAATACATGCAAACAATGAGGACATTTTCTCACTATCAATAAGCTAATTAATTTCTCGGTCTCACCCATACATAGACGTTCCCATGAAGGTTGCATTGGTTACACCATTGAATACTAGTTCTCTTAACTAACCGGAAGTTAATTCGCCAAGTACAATAATAACACTTCCGTTGGGTAGGTAGGTAGGTACGTACTTTGCTTTAAAAGTTGATAGTTAAACTTTTGAAAGAAAAACATTTGTGTTGATATTAGTATGTGATTAGGAGGGAAGAAATACAAAATTTGTGACTAAGAGAGTGATGAGTTAAAAGAAACTTTAGTCTTTCATTTAAAAATAAAATGACTCAAACAAGATTTTTTGTGCAGGACCGAGAACTTCCTTCCTTTGCAAATGATATGATGGTCAATCTAGGGTGTAATTTCTCGTCTACCCCATGGTGTGGGGTATTGTTGGATAGGTCTTTCAAAAAAATATTGTGGGGTTGTAAAAACCATTTTTCGTTTCAGGGATCCGTTAGTGAAATATTAAGCTTTAAAGTGCTAATTTTTGTTAGAGTCAAGTGTCCCCAGCCAGCTAAATGGTTGCTTTTGGATATGTGAAAAAAATCTATATAACGTAATTAAAAGGAAAATTATCCCAGCTAAGTAGGCTTGGTTGTCTTTAAAAAGGTTGTCTTTAAAAGATCGCTTTTAGCGATAAGACCGCCCATTGTGTCACCCTTTGTACAGTTTCTAGATTTATGTGTCTGTAATTTATATGGTGTACATAATAAAGAGTATTCTATTCTATTCTAAGTAGGCTTTACAAGTTTGCGAGTAATAGTCGACCAACTTAAATTTGCAGTTGCAATGTATGGGAGAACATGATTTTCAACTACCTACAATGTTAAGTTTGTTCTTGGGATATATTGATTCCAACTACGGAACCCTTCATTGTGCGTGGTCCGACATGCATTTGGCCAGTTTTCGTTTTGAAATATTCGTAATAGTCCGGATAAAGTTTTTGTAACTTGAAAAGTTTCCCGGAAAATGTTCAAATTGGGGAAAAAATGACAGTCCCGTTTTGCATGGGATTTTTGTATCATCATCTTCATTTCAGCTGAAAGACGTCGACACGACATAGGCCTCCCCCAAGCACCTCCACTTCGACCGGTTCTGTGCTTCTCGCATCCAACGGGTTCCTGCGGCCTTCACAAGGTCGTCGGACCACCTTGTGGGAGGCCTTCCAACGTTACGTCTTCCGGTACGCGGTCACCACTCCAGAACCTTGGATTTTTGTATGAACGATAGAAATTTGGACAGGACAATATCTGTCGGGTCAGCTAGTCTACAACAGAAATCACTGTAATCTGCGCGTCACCTTAATTAACGACTTTTTCTCATATTCAAAGTGTACAAGCTATCATGGTTGTTGTACGAAACTTCCTACAACCGGAAGAGACTATATGCTCATGGTAGTCAACGTCCGGTCGACATTCGCTGAGCTGTCTATAGTACCTACCTACCTACGATGAGGCGAGGTCGACCACAGCTGTCACTTTCGAGACGAGACCTTAGTGTTAAAGGAAGTCCAATACGTCCATGGTTACAATATTATTTGACACGTCTTAGGGGCCGTCTCCACGAGCGAGAGAATCGCGGCGACAATCTCGCCGTGCCATCAAAATTTCGCCGCGATGATATCGCCGTGTGTATCTCTCTTAGAACGTGTCCCCACACGAACAAATAATTGGCAAAACGATAATATCGCCGCGATTCTCTCGTTCGTGGAGACGGCCCCTTAGGGTTTTATAGTTACCATTGACGTATTGTTGGTCTTATCTGTCCAATTGTGGTAGGTACCTACTACTTGTTGTTGCTATAACATTTTCCCTATAGTTATAACTTCAAAATAACATTTATTAAAAGCATTGAAATTATATCATAACATTAATATTCATTCACATATATAAACGCTTTAAAAACTTACTCATTCCTAAGAGCCTTTAGATACTAATGCGTATAGAGAGCGAAAATATTGGCACTAATATTCAATAATGAGTCTCCATAATATATCGGAGGGCATGTGAGAACACCCCCGCCGCCACCGCCGTGAAGTGTCCATTGCACTGCCCATTCATAATACCCGACGTCCTCTCGATTTGCCACGTCTGGTCTGCATCGTCCTTCAACTGGCTCTCATCGAAATCTCCAGTAACAATCTTCTGCGTGAAGCAACCGTCAGAAATTTGGAAGTGAAGAAGAGTTTTGAGCCAGTAGTTGCGGATGAACTGAGCGTGGCCGAAAATGCTGCAGAGAGCAACTGAAACAGTTGAAAGAACTTTAATTAACTTCATTGTTAACATTTTTCTCCTGTTAATATTAAAACTAATGAGTATAGTTATATAACAGTAGTCCTTACATAGTCCTAGGTAACAATTGTCCATCTTAGCCATCCAAACCCATAGTCCATTTTTTTAAATAGAATTTTCAAAACGATCAACATCTATTCTTTTACCAAAAATAAATGCAAGAAAAGGCTCGATATTTGGCTAAAATTGCTTACTTATGATGCAACAGAAAAACTTGTGGAAGTGTAACACATTCACACTCACACACGCTAACACATACAAACTCAGCCTTACACAGACACGCTCCCTCACACACACACATACACACACCCTCAATTACACTCACTTATCCCGTAATTTTATTGTCTTTGTTTTTTTCCTTTTATCTTTTTATTTTTAACTACTTACAAATAGTTTAAAAAATATTTTTCTTATCTGGAACGAACTACCCTCTCACTAGTAGCCGGGCGTTGATAGCTGCGCCACAGTTATTAACTTTTGCAGTTATCATCGTTTAACTATTTTTATGATTGTATCTGTTAATGTTCCAAAAATTATTTTTATTCTTTTATTTATTTATCTTTATTTCCATTTCCAGCAATAAGTAGTCCTACACAACCGGGTCCAGGGGGTTGTACATTTATTCAACGATTTGTGGTTGCACTTACACAGTGCAGACATGGATAATCGCTGGTTGATGCTACACCATTTCATAAGAAATGAACGGGCCTCCGCGAGTTAGCTTCGGGCCCTCGTATTCTTCCAAAGGTCCGAGACCGAGAAAAGTAAAAAACTAATTTTAACATCATATTTTCTAATTTACTTACTATGTTCATATATGAGGTCAGGCAGTTGGAAGTTATTTGAGGCAATGAACTCCGCCTCGCTGAAACAGTTCTTGCAAATCATATCTGTCTTGAATTTGTCATCTTTTTCGGAGAACACGACACATCTTCCAGAAAAACGGGCCATGACCAGGTATAAAAGCCTAAAACATAACGATTATTTTATGCTGAATTAAAGTAGATACTAATTTATATGAAGACAGATTATAGAATACTAGCGGTTTTACATACGCATGCTTCGATAAAGTGCGAATATCGGGATAAAAAGTATCCTATGTGTCAATCCTAGTAAATAAACTATCTGTGTGCCAAACATCCAAATTCGTTCAGTAGTTTTTGCGTGAAAGCAGTGGCGTAGCGTAATGGGGGCGGGGGGGCAGGGCGACCCGCCCCGGGCGGCACTTTTTAGGGGGCGGCAAAATTTCCCAGTAAATAATAAAAAATATTTTGTAAATATTTGAACCATTTCATATTTTTAACGCAACTATAAATTCGGACAATAAAAGACTGCTCTTAAAAAAAGTAGACGTATAAATTTTTAATTAAAGCCGGAAGTTTTGTTTTTAACTCTAACAAGTACCTACTTATATTATCTATACATATAATAAATCTGTAGAAGGGTCAATTCTGTACATTGAAAATATTGAAAAAATAAATAGCGGGGGGTGTTGCTGGATCGATACCAAACCCAAATATGTGATTAAACAAATTTTTGTCTGTCTGTCTGTCTGTCTGTCTGTCTGTCTGTATATGCAGGCATCACGTGAAAACTAACGGTTCGATTTCGATGAAACTTGGTATAATTATACCTTATTATCCTGGGCATAAAATAGGATACTTTTTATCCTGGAAAAATACGTAGAAAAAAAAAATCTTATTTTTCGGTTTTATTCATAGACGTTGTTCTGTAGAACCGCGAACACACGTTGCATTACCCGTAGTGGATAATTTTCCATTTCAATTTAAGAGAATACAGTTTCCTGTAGCTTTGTGTTACGCCATGACAGTAAATAAGGCTCAAGGTCAGACCCTAGGAGTTGCTGGCGTAGATCTTACCGCGAGTTGTTTTTCACACGGGCAACTTTACGTAGCTCTTTCCCGTGTGAGCAGTCCAAGAAATCTTCATGTTCATATTCCGGACGAGCTCACTAACAATGTTGTGTATGCTTATGAAGCTCTCAATTAACTTTTTGTCGCATTGTCACGATCACTTTTTTATTATTGCAAACTTTTCGTCACTGTCAGTAATTTACTGCTACATGCTACTTATCAAGGTCGGAATTACTATGGAAAAAATACTTACTATAGAACGCGAGCTCAACAGCAGTAGCTCAATAGAGGGATCTCCTTAATTATTATAGGCTTAGCCGTATTTGGGTCCAATAATATTTATAAGATGTCATTGTCAGAGTTACTCAAAATGGAGAAATAAACCATCCACGCGAAGACCGACATCCGCGCGGACGGAGTCGCGGGCGGAAGCTAGTTTTTCAATAAAGATATAAATATTACTTAATAGTATCATCCTAGTTCTAATTAACAATTGATTTTCGTTTTATATTCAATTCGCTAATTATTTAATCATGTCGATCGTCGAGGTGAACCCTAATTTTAAGTAGGTAACTTACCTACTTAAAATTAGGGTTCACCTCGACGATCGACATGATTAAATATGACCTATGTACCTGTTATATCAACGGTTGAAGTAAGAATTTTTACCCTTTTTATTATGCGTCAGAAGGAGGATTATGTTTTTCGAGTGTATGTATATTTCTTTGGCTTGCTCTGCAGCCTAAACGGCTTGATCGATTTCAGCTTGAGAGGTGCCGTTAGATTCGTTTTAATTGTGAGAGTGACACTGGGTATATTAAAATTGAAAAAAAATTAAAATGGCCGATTTTTGGCGCAATATGTTTAAAAAATTTTTTTGTTTCCCGAGACCTATCGAGTGGGGTATCAAAATAAAGGGTTTTAAAAGGTGATTACAAAAATATATATACCTTATATGGTTAAAAGTAATTCGAAGTGACAAATCGTAAAAAACACGTACCAAGAACTAAATCGTTTGCGAAATCTTTCACATTTGTAAACTAAAAAGCTGGAAATAAAAAAAGTAATTTAAAAAATAAAAAACCCGACTGCGAAACTGAAAAGCTACAAACAAGCCGATTTTAAATTAAATAAAAGTTGGAAGCAGGCGGGACCCATACCATTTTTATTATATTTTCAAATTCAAATGGGTCCCGCCTGCTTCCAACTTTTATTTAATTTAAAATGGGCTTGTTTGTAGCTTTTCAGTTTCGCAGTCGGGTTTTTTATTTTTTAAATTACTTTTTTTTGTATTAATAAACGTGATTGTAAAAGAAATAAACTTTTTTGTTTAAAATCTAACCTGTATAATGTAAAATAATGATGACTGTGCTTGCCGAAAAGTTCTCTAGAATTAATGTTTATAATGTATAGTATAATATATATTAAATTGAAATACCTAATTAAGAGGGCGACAAAATTGTCTTCCGCCCCGGGCAGCCGATACCCATGCTACGCCACTGCGTAAAAGAGTTACAAACATCCATCCATCCATCCTCACAAACTTTCGCGTTTATAATATTAAGTAGGATTAGTAGGATGTTTAGACTTTTCTATTATTAAGTTAATAAGATAATTAGTAAGATAATTTATTATGTAGACCGGCCCAGTGGTGGTAACGGCCCGACTTACGAGTGGTCGATAGTTCGAATAAAGGCAGGCGCTTTCCTTTCTGTAATTTATTTCACCACCTCTCAAAAACGGTGAAGGAAAAAATCATGAGATATCCGGCATGTCCTAGGACCAATAACCGAACCCGCACTGGGCCCGCATGCGCATGCACGCAGATTTCTTCCAAAGTTCAAGATGCATCTTGCACATTTAAAGTTTTATACGAGACGTACCTGTGTGTCAAGCCATAGCCGTAATCGCTGCCTTTTTGCAGTATCTGTTTGCAGCGAGGGGGAGTCAGACAATTAGGTAGAGATCTTCTTGTAAATCGTAAAGAAGAAGGCCGCGCCAAATATGCTATGCAGGCATCTGAAATAATTACGTTACATTACATAAAAGGAAATAACAAACCTATACAAATAAATTAAAGTTAAGGTTTGACGTCATCACGTTAATGCCGGCTGTCGCTGAAAACCTGCGCTGGGCTCTGTCTCGCATTTGGTCGTAGCATTATGCTGAGCGATGGGGGAAAATATGTGTCGATATTTTCCCCCAATTTGTTATTTTTGTGTTTGTGTTCTTTCTCTGCGTCATGTTTACCTACCACAAATAAACGTATTTTCTAACCCCCTTTCTAGTAAACGTTGTATAGCGTCTGTATAGTTACACAACGCTTTGTCTTCTTCTTTCGAAAGTCAAATTACTGACGACTGAAAGAGAGAAATCGGTGTGTAACTATTCATCTGATATAATACGTTTATTAGTAAGGGGATTATTTTCTAAGAAGCTCCCGTGGGGTAGCTATGTCAAGGGGATGATGCAGAAAGGCTCGTTTCGTCAAAAGGTTTTTTCCTGTTCGTTTAACAGGAAAAACCTTTTGGCGAAACGACCCCGGGAACTAGTATCTTCCCTCGATGACGTTATGATATTATTATTAAATAAGAGTATTTTTTGCAATTGAAATTTTATGCTGAGTTTCGCAAAAGGTCGTTTGCATTGAAGGTCCTACGCCAAATTTTATAAAAGTATTCCACAGTTATTCTAGTTCTAGTTTTTTAGGGTTCCGTACCAAAGGGGTGCCTAGGGGACCCTACTACTAAGGCTTAAGCAGCCCGGAGTTTCGAATTTGGCGGTGTGATACCCCCGTGACTCGGAAAGCACGTTAAGCCGTTGGTCCTGCGCCTGATCTCTCTCCGGTCGTGTCGGATTGCTGTCCCAACGGACTATGAAATTGAGGGAAGAGGGAGTGCACCTTTGTCTGCGCACACACTTGTGCAATATAATAACTCCCGCGCCGAAGGCTATATAGTCTCCTTTGAGATAGGCCGCTATGGCCGACAACGGTCTGGAGGACTCACGATATACTATAAGGTTCCGCTGTCCGTCCGTCTGTCTGTCACAGGGCAGACGCTTGAAAGGGGATTGAAGATTGTAATATGGAGCCTGGCATACTTACTGTCAATATAGAAGGAAATACACTTATTTAGCACATACTAAAAGGCATACAGGGGTAGGTACACATCAGATAAAAACAAATAAAACAAAAGAGTGAAAAGTCCGTTGTAAGAAATTAATAGGAAAGTGTGCCTCACGGCTGCCCAAAAAAGGGGTTCAGCAAAAAATGCTAGACAACTGACGCTGGTTTTCCAGTGTGAGGTGACGGATGTAAATCAGTTTCACACTGCAACGTGACGTGTGCATGATTACTCTAATAAAATAAATTTGCGTCAGATAAAAATAGTAACAAATACGAAAATAAATAATGTAATATTCAGTCGTTTTTGTTTTGTTTTGTAATGTTAGCCACATTGCAAAATAAAACAAAAACGACTGATAAATAAATAAAACAAAAACGACTGATAAATAAATGAGACGGACGCATGATAGAACTTCGTTAAATATGTAGTGTTAAATATTGTATGGTTTTTTTTTTTTTAGTACACTTTACCTTTTAGGGGCCCGTGGCTAAATAATAACAGCCGCACAGGTCGATCGATCAGGTTAAGCTACTCTTGCCGCGGTTGGTCTGTGGATGGGTGACCATCTTTACATACCGAGATCCCTTCGTGCCTCGGAAAGCACGTTAAGCCGTTGGTCCTGGTTGTCATTTGTGAATCTTTGACAGTCGTTACGGGTAGTCAGAAGCCCGAAAGTCTGACAACCAGTCGTACCAAGGGGTATCGTATTACCCAGTGACTGGGTTGTGGAGGTCAGATAGGCAGTCGCTCCATGTAAAATACTGGTATTCAGCTGCATCCGGTTAGACTGGAGGCCGACCCCAACATAGTTGGGAAAAGGCTAGGCAGATGATGATGACTTTACCTGATTCGCTGGGTGAAGGAATATTTTTTTCGAAGTTATTCACACTAAAGTAATAGTTCTCCCATCTGCCATAAATTTTCTTCAACTGTTCTGGACTATATATAGGCGTTTGCATCAGCAGATCTAAATTGAATTTATCTACAGGCGTTGACCACGTTGTTGCATTGTAAAATAGTCGTGTCACTAAAAAAATACCAGAGATAATAATTTGAAATCACAAATTACAAAATAACTATTGGTCGCTAACTAAATAATTCCGAAACTATATGACATAACTTCAGAATCTCGTACAGATTTTTGCGATATGTATTTCAAATCAATTCAAAATATTTTATCACTCATAACCAGTGATCGGAATAGGTAGAGCTATTTAGGTTCATTGACAGCAAACATTGATGTTAATATGGATATTCTACGGGATTCCGACTGATACTACGGGATTTTTACGGGATTTTACTGTCGCTATAGTGACGCACTTGTTTTTGTCTCTTTCTGCGCCACTAGAATTCAATTCTTTACCAACAGTAGCTTCGAAACTAAACTTAACTTCGTAACTAAAAGGGAATATCCATATTATTCTAACCTATGGCAAGTACATAAAACAGCTCTACCTATTCCGATCTATGCTCATAACACATGGTCTGTTTCAAAAGTATCTGATGAAAATGTACACATCGGTGGTTATTCAATTTTTTTTCTTTGATGTTGATATATAAAGTTAAAACCATATAAATACAGATGAATGTGTTATTACATCCCTTTAGTGAGTGATTGCGTCAGAATTTAACCAGAACTGTGTTTACAATTTCCTTAGATACTTTTGGAACCGACATTAGGAACTCATGAAACGCCAGAAGCTAGGTGCAAAGTTCCAACTGGTCGTTTCCTATTCAATGCCTGAAAATTACCAGCAACATTTTGTAATAGGTAGCTACTAAGGTAATTCCTAAGAATAAAGGCTGTATATATTGAATACTTTACCTTTTACACGCTGCCCGAATGCTGGCACATTTTCTTTTTTTTGTACCATAAGGTGAAAATAGTTAGTCACTATGTCGTTCTTCACAAGTAGTTTTTCCAAACGGCTACGTGTGTCTGCTGGGATACCTGTTCGTTTCTGTTGCAAAATTTGCCTCACATTCACTGCAAAAAAAAAAAGTTTCAAAATAACTCAAAATTATGAAATAACTTAATTTCGGAAGTCGGTGGCAAAAAACTAAAAGTATAAATGCAGATCCCAAGACACCGATTTCCGAAATTGAAGTTATTTCATAATTTTGAGTTAATTTCTTTTTGAAGTCTATTTAATTTTTTTAAATTACTCTTTTATATTATTTCACAACTCTACCTTCAATCCATGTTAAAACCTCTTTTTCTGGCTACAAATTTGAAAAGTTCTGACAGGAAGCCGGACGTTTGCGAAAACTCCAGATATTATAGGTACTTCTAAATCTTTCTTTTTTTTTCATTACTCGTTTACACTTTTTATTAAGTTTCTTAATATTCCCCTACATAGAAAAGTCCGGACGAAATTCCGGACGCGGGGACAGCAAGGCGGATATGGCCGGCAATCGTACTCCCAGAGCACCTACTGGGGGCCTAAAAAGGCCACTTTAGCAGAATCATAGAAGGATAACATAATGGACAGTTAACTGTTAAGTTAATCGTATCAAATCCCATTGGTGAGGTTTCTGTTTTTCAGTTTTTTTTTTGTCTGTACTAAAATACCAATCAATCCAATCCAAATCCAATCCCAATCTCTTTGATTGTACCTACTTAGTGCAGCGAAAAAAAGAAAAACACGGACTGTCTTCGCGATATTATAATTCATAATGTTATCCTTTTATGATTCTCCAAAGTGGCCTTTTAACGGTACCTATCAAAGATTACGAGTGAACTGACAACGAACGAAATACAACGACTCCTCATAATATCCCTACCTACTCAATAGCATTTTATTACGAAAACACTAGGACTTCTCGTTCGAATACAAACAGAAAACACAGACACGCGAGTGAAGCCGCGGGTACATGACTGAGACCTACTTATCCTTGCTAATATTATAAATTCGAAAGTAACTATGTCTGTCTGTCTGTATGTTACCTTTTCACGCCTAAACCACTGAATGGATTTTGAAAAAAATTGGCAGAGAGATAGATTGCATCCCGGGGAAGGACACAGGATAGTTTTCATCCCGATATTCCCACGGGATCGACACTTATGCGGGTGAAACCGCGGGGCGCTGCTAGTTAGGTATAATTATTGTCATGAACGGATTGATTAAACTTAAAGGCACAGTATAAATATTTTATTATTGTATTAAATATTTTATTACTCTGTGGTATAGGTTAGCTGATTCATTCGTTGCTCTGAACTGGCATTTACGATAAAGAAATGAAATAAACTTCCAGTATGTTTTTCCAAAATATTATTTTTATAATTCCTATGACAAAAACCTATGCTTTGATAAGAGTGTCTCGAATTATCAATTGAACCGCAACTGGCCTGAAAAAGTTTGATTTAAGACTTACCCTTCTTGGCAATCGGGTAAAAAGCCATGTTCACATTTATTTTATACTCTAAGGTAATAAAATAACAACCAATAAAGAACAACTTTCATTCAGAACACCCCCCTCCCCTCCCTTTAAGTGTAGTCTTGTTTAAACTTACCGTCTATCAGAAATAATCCAAACCGCAAGTTTGAATCCACGTAATATTTATGTCGTAAACAAAAATCTACCACCATTTCCAATGCACTTAAGTAACGGTCAAAATCCGTTTTCCCTGGTAAATCCTGAATAATCTCTCTATGTGCATCGTCAGCAACAACACTGTTCATAAAAAAAAATATCGTCATTAGAAAAACCAATATGGAAATCAACATACACGGGCGGAACGAAGTAATCGATGTTCGATCTTTCATCGCGGATTTTTTATCGCAAAATTAAACCGCGAAGATGTTTCAACACCTGGATTCGAATGAAAACTGGCCGCATTTTCTTCGGAGCTATTGTTTTATCTAGTGATAAGGATGAGAAAATAAAGACGGATGACCACTTATTTTCCTCGAATTGTTTTGCACCCACACAATTTTCTGTTATAGCCCGCGTACCTACTTACACTGTTTTTACTTGCCTCGACCATTGGATCCTATTAAATTTTCGCCTAATTGGACATATTTTTTCTTAGGAACTTTATTGGCTTTTGTTTAATCACTTTGACTGCATCACACAAAATCTTAGCATATCATACTACCCCTGCAGTAAAGTAACTGATTTCCTTGTTTCCTTGCACTTCCACCATCATCCCCTTGGGATGGCCTGATGGGATGGACGAAAACAAATTATTCTTCTTCTTAGCGTTTCGATGGTCATTTAACTGGAAGTCGGCCCAGAATTCGGCTACGAGTTTGGCGCCATCAGTAGCGTCCTTCACTACTTAAGACGTGCAGACAACAGGATACGTAGGACATCGATAATTAGTGTCCTATTAATTAAAATTAAAAAATTAAAAAAATTAAAAATTGTTTATTTGCACCTTCAAGTAAAAACATTAGGTATATGGTTTACAACAAAAATAGGCCTAAGGTAAGTACAGTTGTATGTTGGAGTTGCAGCCAATACCTAAGCTAAGATAACTTAATATCTTGTAATTATAGGTATCAGCGCCCACCCACTAATATATGTTTCTAAATTACAAGGATAATTTACATAACTTAGATAAAGTATAACAGTTGAATTTTATATTGTCTTATACAAAGCAAATAATAAGGGACTGTTTAGGTGCAAAACTAGAATAAAATAAAGAAAAAAAAAGAATAAAAACAAATAAACGGTGTCTGCTAGTGCGTTTAGGGTGTGTGTGAGTGTATGTGTGTGGGGGTGTGTTAGTGATTGTGTTAGTGTGTGTGTGTGTGGGTGTGTAATGTTAGTGTGTGTGTATCGTGACTGTTTGTTTGTGCCAGATAAATACATAGGATTCTGAAAACAAAAAAAGAACATTGTAAAGAAAAAAAAAATACAAGTAAAACATACTGAACCAACATGAATAGGTATCAAATATTATCGTATAACTCACTCCCGTCATTTAAAACAGAAATAAGTAAACAATTAAAAGAATATGTTATTATTATTATTTTTCGTTCATTTTATTTATTACACAAAGAAATTATGCAAGTATGCTAAATAGCTTTTCAGTTTCATCATAAGTTAGGGATAGAAGCCAAATGATCACACTCTGTTTGCACGCTCTTTTTGTCATAGAGAAAATTTGCAACTTTTTATTTGCAATGTTAAATAGTCTAGGGCCAAGGAACATGTTGAAGTTTTGAGCAAACGATGTTCTACAGGGTACAGATTTTATTAGATCGAAACGTCTTCTCCCTGAAATTTCTTTTTCAGTCAGGGCACATAGCTGGAGACAGGAATGCTGTCTCATAATTAAGGCTAGCACGAACAGTTTGCGGACAGATAGTACCTCACATTCCCTGTAGAGCTCAGTGGTAATTATTTGTGGAACAGCACCATATTTACAACAAACAATTAACCGAACAACACTAATCGCGCCTACAATAAAATACTTGCAACAAATTGCTTTAAGGCAACAAAAATAAACTGAACAGAATGAGTCAGGCGTTTTTACAATAATATTTAAGGTGGATCTAAAAAACCTCCGCTTCAAAAATAAAGGAACTTGTCTATATTAAAATGTATTGCGGCTCTCGGTAAATTATAGCAGGGATAAGCTGTGAATAAGCTACGCCGCGGGTGCCTACCTTTTTAAGTTGTTTCAATGATTCACACCCGATCCCACTATAAATAATCATTACGTAGAAAAGAATGCAAAACCTACCTTTTCTTACAGGAGTATAAGAATATCTGAATTTGAATGACTACAGTACAAAAAACAAAGCATTTATCTTTCTTCATAAAAAAAAAATATTGTAGATAACCAGGGAATACAATATTGAGTCAAAATTGGCAACTCGAGATCTGGGGGTCTAAAAAGGTCACTTTGGCAGAATCATAAAATGGTAACATAATGGACAGATAACTGTTAAGTTAATCGTATCAAATCCCATTGGTGAAGCATTTTTTAGTTTTTTTTTGTCTGTGCTAAAATACAACAATCAATCCAAGCCAAATGCAATCTTAACCTCTTTGGTTATAGGTACCTACGTAGTGCAGCGTAAAAAAGAAAAACACGGACTGTCTTCGCTGTATTACGATCCATAATGTTACCCTTTTATGGGCCCGTGGCTAAATAATAACAGCCGCATAGGTCGATCGATTAGGTTAAGCTACGCTTGCCGCGGTTGGTCTGTGGATGGGTGACCATCTTTCCATATCGTGACCCCTCCGTGCCTCGGAAAGCACGTTAAGCCGTTGCTCCCGGCTGTCATTCGTGGATCTTTGACAGTCGTTACGGGTAGTCAGAAGCCCGAAAGTCTGACAACCAGTCTTACCAAGGGGTATCGTATTACCCAGTAACTGGGTTGTGGAGGTCAGATAGGCAGTCGCTCCATGTAAAATACTGGTATTCAGCTGCATCCGGTTAGACTGGAAGCCGACCCCAACTTAGTTGGGAAAAGGCTAGGCAGATGATGAATGTTACCCTTTTATGATTCTCCAAAGTGGCCTTTTTAGGCCCCCTGAACCCGGCAATCAGGTGAGATGTCATTTTTGAGATTTTCTATATCGATCGATTTTTTATAAAGCGTTTTAATTTCTGTAGATCTTGAACAGCCATTAAGTACATCATCAGTCGATGATGAAGGAAATTTAATGAAGGGATTTAATGAAAGTTCATACGCATAAGCAGGATACATAGGACTAAAAAGTTAGTAGAGAACATTTTAGAAAAATAGTGTTACAGCCAATTTAGACCGATTTTAAATTTTCCATAGAAACGATTTCCAGTTATCTGTTTTTAAATAAGACATTTCGAAAATGTTCTCTACTAACTTTTTAGACCTTTGTATCCCGCTTATGCGTATGAAGTTTCGTTAAAATCTTCATTAATTTCGAAAAACAAGGGCTTGAACGTTTGTATGAAATGCCGTATGGCGTAAATGCTCTTAATAAATTGAACCTTTAATCGCGGAATTTTCATCTCACATGTTAAACCCTCGGGCTTCGTGAGAGTTTTGGGGGTGCTCGCTCACATTGCGAGCTGGTATAACAATTATGCTGAAGAATAGGTCATGCGAACCCTCGCTCTTCGTGAGGCTCACAATGACACTATCTGATGGTTCCCTACGTTCTCTAAGGCTGACCGCAAAAAAAAACATAAGGCTCTCCCCCGACGCGTTTTATCGGTCGATCATATCGGATACGTTCTTGCGATATCTGTTTTCACTACATTTAGTAGTAAAAAGCCTTAAGGTCACAGCTCATTAGAGCCACCCGGCACCCACTCCGCACCGCCTCGACTTCTGCGGCTAGTATTCTTTAACTATATGGACTTGTATGGGTATGCGCTCACTACATCAACTCCGTAGCGTCACCGGATCGCCTCGGTCGTAAGCCCTCCACGCGCGGACGGCGGGTGGACCACTCGGTGACAACTCGCTGCTCGCATGCTTGCCTTGCGTTGACTGCGCATTGTAAACCCGATAATGTTATACGCGACGCGAGGTCCATTGGTTGACCGCGCGACGTTTATTGGTGATAACGCGGCCTCCACCCGTGGACCACCTGTCGACAACGAGTGGACGCCGTGCGACGAGGCGGTGCGGGGTGGGTGCCGAGTGGCTCTAATGAGCTGTGACCTTTAAACCACGAAATTGTTTCAACATCTCAATTCGTCTTTATTGCTATTGTTTTTATTTAGTGATGAGATTGGGAAAACAAAATGGACAACCACTAATGTTCCTCGAATTGATTCCACACGATTTTCTTCTATACGTATGTAGGTACTTACTTACATATTTCTACTATGAATCTATCGGATGCTATAATACACTCTCGTCTATCTATATTGGTCAGATTATATTCAGATCATAAACTGGCTGACGACCCCAACATAGATGGGAAAAGCCTACGCAGATTGTTTGAGTGGTCAGATTATTTCCTAGAAAGTTTCTTTATTGATTATTCACAAAATTCAATTCGGTTATTCACTTAATTCTTTCACTTGACACATTATAATTTTAACTTCGCTTATTATAATACCTATGCAGTAGCGCAGTAAAATAATTGATTGCCTTGTTTCCTTCGACCTCCGTCCATCCCCTTTAGATGGGGTGACGAACGGACAACACGCAAACAAACAATTAACATAAGCATACCTAACCTACCCACTGCTCTTGCAAGAAAATACTTACAACAAATTCCTTTTGTACAACAAAAAAACCGGTCAAGTGCGAGTCGGACTCGCGCACCGAGGGCTCCGTACAAATTTTTAGGTATGTAAATTGTTTTAAAATTATTGTTTTTTTGTAATGTAACTACAAATTTACGGTTTTCGGATTTTTTTTAAATTGTACTACATGACATTGCTTCTTGCCAAACATGAATCTAGGTCAACGGGAAGTACCCTATAGGTTTTGATTTCGGAACATATACGCCCGTGTCTTTTGATTGTGTTGACTTAGAAGTTTGATATTTTCACTGCTTCAAGGGACTGCAGCTTTGAGTATTTGGTATTTAATTTCAATTTGATAACTCCACGCGTTTCTGAGAAAAAGGGTCTTAACTGGCGGACAGACAGACGGACAACGAAGGGTTCCGTTTTTCCTTTTGAGGTACGGAACCCTAAAAAACTCAACACAGAGAGGCAGGTACACACAAGAGGCTGAGATGTGGGATGAAAGCAGTGCACTTCAAATTCAACTTCCACTCATTTTTAATGTAAAATTATTTTAAAGGAGGTTGGGCGAAATTGTATGTATAGGTCCCGTCTCAACCCCCAATGAGAGCAGCGGTAGCTCAGTGGTAATGGACCCGACTGGTATTGTTGAATGATCAGACAGGCATGCACTTCAATTTGTGTAATTTATTTCATCACCACTGCTCCAAAAATGGTCAGAAAACCATCGTGAAGACTCTAGCACGTCCAAGAACCAAAAATTCGGAACCATGTGACATCCACCGTGGAGGATAACGGTCCTCTCACAGTTAAAGAAAGAATAACATCTATAGAGACCATACTAACAGAGAGCAATAACAATAACACGCAATAAGTTTCAATAATACACGTAATAAGTCTCTATTATATATCTGAGGGCACTTGAGAGCGACGCCACCGCCATCGCCGTGAAGTGTCCGTTGCACTGTCCGTTCATAATATCCAACGACCTCTCGATTTTCCACTCATCGTTTTCATCCTCTCTCATTTGATTCTCATCGAAACCTCTAGCTGGTATCTTCTCCAAGAAACAACCTTTTGAAGTTTGGAACTGAACTGGACTTTTGAGCCAGTTGTTGCGCAAAAACTGAGCGTGGCCGAAAATGCTACAGACAGCAACTGAAACAGTTTAAAAATGTTGCATTATCGCTCTTAGTATTTTTCAATTAAAATAATGATCGTATCATATTTTCACTTACTCTGTTCATACATGAGGTCAGGCAGTAAAAAGTTATTCAAGGCAATGAAGTTCGCCTCGTTGAAACACTTCTTGCAAAACTCATCCGCAATAGAATTGTCCCTGACTTCCGAAAACACGTTACATCTTCGAGAAAAACGAGCAACGGCCATGAATAAAATCCTAAAAAAAATACTGATTATTTTATACCGACTGAAATAATGATGCAACCTGAAGTGGCAATGGGCCGGCCATATTTGCTATAGACCCGATGATCGTTGTGGTAGAAGTGTTCTTGAGTGGAGACCGCGAATCAGCAAGCCCTCGCGCGGTGCGGCGGCGGCACTCAGGCTAGGTGAACCGACTACCCCCCCGGTGGGTTCCCGCATTGTCGAGGCGGGGTGCTCAGTAGCCGTAAAGACGAAAGCAGTAAAGACGACGACGTAGCGGCCAACAAGTAGGTTGCGGTGCCGCTTGGGCGACATCGCAACTGAGGCGGGCCGCGATGTATGGGATGCATCACGGCTGAGGGTTGGAGGCCGCGGCGGGAGAGGAGTGCCGTTATTGCGGTGCGACACTCTCCCTACCTTCCGCGGCCTTGACGGGGTTGCCACCGCCTGATAATGTCGGACGGGTGGGGCCGCAGACATGCTGAGGATTGCAACCCCAAATTAATTCGAGTGGGGAAGAGGACTTCTCCGGAAGTCCAAGAATCTTTTAATATTACGATTATAATTATACAAGACGTACCTGTGTGTCAGCCCATAGCCGAACTGGTTGCCTGCTAGCATCACCAGTTTGCAGCGATAGGGAATCAGGCAGTTAGGCCGAAACCTTGCTTTTTTATGTGCAGGATCAGTAAGCGCCAATAATGCTAAGCATGAATCTAAAGTATTAAGTTAGATTAAAAACAATGAAATAATAACTTTACCTAATTGAAAGGGCTCATGCTGAAAGGCTCGTTTCGTAAAGAAGCTTCAGGTGTTCCATATTGATCACCAAGAACTGGAAACCTTAACCTCGATGTAGTCGCGATAGTAGAAATATTGTTTTCAGTAGATATAGAGAATTTTGCAAAAGATCGTTTTCATTAAAAGGTTTCATCCTACTTCAGATTTTATAAAAACACTAGCTGCGCCCCGTGGTTTCACCCGCGTAAATATTGGGATTAAAAGTAGCCTATATGTTAATCCAGGGTGACAGGTACCTCCATACAAAATTGTATCAAAATTGGTCCAGCCGTTCAAGCGTGAAGAAGTAACAAACATATAAACACACACACTCACAAACTTTCGCCTTTGTATATCGACAGTGAAGTATCAATATCTAATAACTAACATTTTTGCGACTTTCACTTTATTGCATATTCGTAGGCAAAATAATATCCCTAACCTGAAATATTTGATTGAAATCATTACCATCATCACTAGCATTTACTACATTTTTTTCAATATAAGTAACTTTTTTATTCAAATATTAAAAACTATAGAAATGAAACGTTTTTTTCGCCTCCTGTAAAATCATGTTTTTGTAGTTATTAGATATTGATACTTCACCGTCGATATATAATAACATTTGTGTGATTCTCAGACATTTTTTTATTGGTTGAAATTATTAAACAAAGCCCAGGTAACCTGTTTCGGCAGGCGTAGGTTGCATTTTTTCGAAATCGTACACGCTATTGAGATAGCTCTGCCATGTACCAAAAATACCCTCGACCTGTTCTGGAGTGTAGATCTTCGTTTCATTCAGCAGATTCATATTGAATGTGACTGGCCTTCGCCATGTATTTGCCTGGTAAAAGAGTAGTGCCACTGAAAATAACCAAAATCAAAGAGTTAAAATGAACCAATGAGCTGTAGATAGGTATTATTTTCAGATTTTCATAATAAATAGGTACGCAAAATTGCAAAATACTTATATATTGTTAGTGTTACTGGAGAATCTCAGACTGATTTGCCGACATTTCAATTGTGGAATTATATCAACATACCTGCTACTTATCAAATAAGTAGATACTTAAGTATTTCTTAAGAATATATTATAATTATATATACATTAATTGCAGTCTAAAATCTACAACGCAGAGAAAAATATTTTACATTTATGGTACTGCCAAAAGTTTGTCATGTTTCGATTTTTTTGTACCATGGATTGGTAATACTCAGCCACAACGTCGTTCTTTTGAAATATTTTTTCCAAACGGGAATTTATTTTTGCAGGGACACTCGTTACTTCCAGTTGCAAAACTTGTTTCAAATTCACTGCAAAAGAAAAGTAAACATTTCATTCTAACCTTGTTCTTAATTTGTTTGCGCATCCGAGAATACTAATAATGGTCCGTAGTGCCCTTAGTACTTTATATCTACGACGGGTTGCGTTGCGCACTAAATCTGAATTCCATCCATCTGAACTTAAAACATTTTGTGACGATCTGTTCGGACAGCCATCGTCGTTTCTCGGATTCGGGTCGGACTCAGTGCGCAAACTCATTAGGGGTAACATTGTTCTGAAAAATTTATTTGGATTGTTCGTAGGTATTTCGATTGTAACACCACCTACTAAACGGTAATAGGCATTAAAGATGTACGAATGAACTGGCAACGAACGAAATCCATCGAAACACATCTTAATAAACTAAATTTAATTTTTATCATGAACGAATTGATTTCATCTGCAATAGAAGGCACAGGTTAGCTAATTCGTTTCATTGTTCTGAACTGATAGATACGATAAAAAAATGAAATGAGTTGTCAGTATTTTTTTTTTATCCAATTATAACAATGACTACGCTTTGATTAGTGTCTCTTACACGTTATGACTGTTTTCCCAAAAAAAAAAAACTTTGCACACTTAGGTTATAAAATTAATAGCCAGTAAAGAACACTTCCATTCAAAACATCGTTACTATTCTGGTACAATCTTACCGTCTACCATAAACAATCCGAACTGCAAATTCAAATCCACGAAATTCTTATGTCTGAAACAAAAATCTACCGCCTTTTCCAATACACTTAAATAATATTCTAAATCCGAAGCCGCTGGTAAATCCTGAATAATCTGTTTATATTCGTCATAAGCAACAACCCAGTTCAAAACAACTGTCATTAAAAAAAACAATATGGAAATACACGGGCGTAACGATTTAACGGACTTTAGCTCTTTCATCGCGAATTTTTTAATACTATAATTTAATCGCGAGGATGTTTCAACATCTGAACTCAAATGAAAACTGGCTGCATTTTCTTCAGTGCTATTGTTTTTATTAGAGTTCCGTACCAAAATGGTAAAAACGGAACCATAATGGTGAGACTAAGTCTGTCTGTCTGTCTGTCACAGCTACATATCTCAAGAACTACTAATGCTATCAACTTTAAATTTGGCATAGTTTTAGATGACGTTTGCACAACTATTTTGCAAATAAGAAAGAAATAAAAATATATGTATATTTTTTGCAACAGGGACTGAAAGGGGGTCTGAAAAATTTATATGTCTGATAGGTCTGAATATGAAAGAGCGCAATTTGCACATTCTCAAACATTTTTTTCTTTTTTATTTAAGCCGCACAGTTTTCGTCTTTTGATGAAAAAAGTAAAAAAAAATAACGTTCCCCCCCTTGTCTCCGAAGTTTGCAAAGAGAAAAATCTGAAATAATTCTATGTGATAGAAGTTTATGTAAAGATTACTGAAAAAATAAAACGAAGTCTCTAAATAAGCACACTTTTTCAGAAATCATTTAATAAAAGTTACATTAGTTCCACTATCAGTCAAGAGATGGCGCTATCATAAAACTGCAATATCCTACACCGCAGTGCACAATTTTAAAATTCTCTGACGAATACAGGCCTCGCCGATGAAAATTTAGAAGCATTTATGATGGTACGGAACCCTCGGTGCGCGAGTCCGACTCGCTCTTGCCCGGTATTTTATCTAGTGATAAAGGTGAGAAAAAGTTATGGCTGGGATGCAAACAGAGCATTCCACATTTAAGTTAAACTTCCTTTTTACCCGACTGCGTCAGAAGGAGGGTTATGTTTTTCGAGTGTATGTATGTATGTATGTATATTTCTTTGGCACGCTCTGTAGCCTAAACGGCTTGATCGATTTCAGTTTGAGAGGTGCCGTTAGATTCGTCTTAATTGTGAGAGTGACACTGGGTATATCAAAATTGAAAAAAAAATTAAAATGGCCGATTTATGGCGCAATATGTCTTCAAAAAAATTTTTTTTCTCGAAACCTATCGAGTGGGGTATCAAAATAAAGGGTTTTAAAAGGTGATTACAAAAATATATATAACTTATATGGTTAAAAGTAATTCGAAGTGACAAAACGTAAAAAACAAGTACCAAGAACTCTTTCACATTTGTAAACTAAAAAGCTGGAAATAAAAAAATTAATTTAAAAAATAAAAACCCGACTGCGAAACTGAAAAGCTACAAACAAGCCCATTTTAAATTAAATAAAAGTTGGAAGCAGGCGGGACCCATACCATTTTTATCATATTTTCAAATTCAAATGGGTCCCGCCTGCTTCCAACTTTTATTTAATTTAAAATGGGCTTGTTTGTAGCTTTTCAGTTTCGCAGTCGGGTTTTTTATTTTTTAAATTAATTCTTTTAAAGGAAAAATATTTTAAAAGGAGAATGGAAAAAAATATATGATGAGTCTCTATCACCAGTTACGACCACTCAGGCATGCCTCATTAGAAAGGTATATCCAGATGAAACTTATCTTTAACTAGGTAGATCTTTACAAAATTAAATATTTATCATTACAAATATATAAAATTGAAGTATCTGTTTGTATAACAGCTTTGTACTAAATACATTATGAAAGTATACTTGTTTTTACAAGTTTACTTGGAGAAGTAATAACAGCCGCACTGATCGATCGATTAGGTTAAGCTATGCTTGCAGCGGTTGGTCCGTGGATGGGTGACCATCTTAACATACCAAGACCCCTCCGTGCCTCGAAAAGCATGTTAAGTTGTTGGTTCCAGCTTTCTTTCGTGAATCTTTAACAGTCGTTACGTTACGGCCCGTAACGGAACGACGTAGCCCGAAAGTCTGACAACCAGTCTTACCAAAGGGTCGTTATCACCCAGCAACTGGGTTGTGGTGGTCTGATAGGCAGTCGATCCATGTAAAATACTGATATTCAGCTGCATCCGGTTAGACTGGAAGCCGACCCCAACATAGTTGGGAAAAGGCTAGGCAGGTGATGACATATGAAAGTAGGTTTACACACGAAATTACAATTTTTGTCTGTCTGCCTGTTTGTTCCGACAGATTTTGATGAAATTTGGAATGGGGATACTTTGAACCCTGGGGAAGAACATACTACTTTTTATCGACATATGACGTAGGTGAAGGGCGGAAGCTAGTAGCAAATAAAAAACCTAGTGAGCATTGAGATCATTAATAATACGAAATAATTTTCAATAATGAGTCTCTATTATATATCTGAGGGCATGTGAGAGTGCCGCCGCCGCCACCGCCGTGAAGTGTCCATTGCACTGCCCGTCCATAATATACATTGGATTCGCGATTTTCCACTCATCGCCTTCACCCTCTCTCATTTGAGTCCAATCAAATTCTCCCGGTGCTACCGTGTCCGAGAAGCAACCTTCTGGAGTTTGAAACCTGATGAGTTTTTTGAGCCAGGAGTTTCGGATAAACTGAGCATGACCAAATAGGCCGCAGAGAGCAACTGAAACAATTTAAAGTTATTATAATTTAATGTCATTAAGTACTCCTGGGTGGCGATTTAGTCAGCTGCATCCGCCAAGCTCAGACCAAATAAAAAGTCAAGACATAGCGCTGCGATCAATACAGTGAAGCGTGCAAAAACTACACCTCCGCTCTGTGCATACACGCTCACACGATTTACAACCATTTACAATCATACTACACCTGTGTGGTGCCGGACTTAAAGAATACCACCACCCCTTACTTCCCATGGGTGTCGTAAAAGGCGACTAAGGGTCGTACCGGAGAATGGGCAGCAGCGTTCTCTATGCATTCCACCATCATACCATACTGCGATCGACAACCCGCCTGCCAATCGTGGCGACTATGGCAAACCCCCCCCCAAAATTGGGGGAGGCTTATGTCCAGCAGTGGACGCCTATCGGCTGAAATGATGACAATCATACTACACCTCACTATTATGCACACATGTTTACGAAACCGGCTTCACTTTACTGTTGACAGTCTTCTGTCTTGGTTTTTTATTTGGTCTGAGCCGCGAAGGTGGATTCTACTCGTCATAGGATATGATTTTCGTAGCGAAAGTTGGAGGGATGTTAGAGAGTAAATCGCCACCCTGTCCATCCGTATTTCTTCATTCACTTACTATGTTCACTCATGAGGTCAGGCAGTTGGAACTTGTTTAAGGCAATGAACTGCGCTTCGTTGAAAGCCCTCTTGCAAAACTTATCCGTCTTTACCTTGTCCACTTTTTCGGAGAATACGGTACACATACGAGAAAAACGGGCGATGGCCATAAATAAAATCCTAGAAAACGAAACAATTATTTTGTAGAACACTTAGGTACTAAGCCGGTTGTCATGGACATCGACTCACAACCGGGTGATTCTCATTTTTTGTGCATATTACCTACACGTCCAGTAAGAAAACCTTTACTTATTCTTTATATACCTAAATTCCTTTTAAAAGGAAACGAAAAGTAATAAAGTTATGCTTTAGAGATCCAAATAACGTAGGTACCTAATTATTAATTTTTTCATAAAAAACTGTACAAATTCTCATTACCTTCGGTGTCCATTCAGGTACTATTCTCCTGAATACATTTGTATTTTAACCAAAAATATCAATATTAAAATATAAACAAAGTAACCATACCAATAAACTAAATTATAAAGCACATCGTATACATCTAAAATCATCATCATCATAATCATTTCAGCCGAAAGACGTCCACTGCTGGACATAGGCCTCCCCCAAAAGG
Source organism: Mesoligia furuncula (assembly GCA_916614155.1). Classification (NCBI taxonomy): domain Eukaryota; kingdom Metazoa; phylum Arthropoda; class Insecta; order Lepidoptera; family Noctuidae; genus Mesoligia; species Mesoligia furuncula. Next base: position 7,660,448 of record OU744793.1, on the reverse strand, counting down.
GGGGGGTTTGCCATAATCGCCACGCTTGGCAGGCAAGTTGGCGATCGCAGTATGGTATGGTGGTGGAATGCATAGAGAACGCTGCTGCCCATTCTCCGGTACACCTCTTAGTCGCCTTTTACGACACCCACGGGAAGTATGGGGTGGTGCTATTCTTTAAGTCCGGCACCACACAGACAAGTCCGGCACCACACAGACAACATCTAAAATAAATAGCGATAACTCCGCGATTTAATAAAAAAATATTTCATAGAACTTTTATCATTATTATTATATTTTTTCTGATTACCATCGGTTTGAAAGAAAATCTAAATGACAGTCTGCGTATGACCTTAAATGCTGCTAAAGAAACCGATATTTCTATTGTAATGGGTATATCCATTGTGTCTAGCGATAATTAAGAGGTTAATGCTAAATGTTGTTATTGATCTGTGGTTTGTGCAAGGATTGTAATCCTAAAACAACACGAGAGGTGAAGAATTAAATCTCTCATATTAAATCTCTCTCTCTTGAGATACATCTTTTATTACGATTTTTATCATACATACTGTTACCTTTTTGACGTACCTGTGTGACAACCCATAGCCGAAGTCGCTGCCTTTTTGCACCCCCTTTTTGCAACGAGAGGGGAAGTGACAGTGTGCCGGAGATCTTAGAGGTCGAGTCTTGGCCAAAAACTCTATGCATTCATCTAAAGTAAATAAAAAGAAAATAATATTGGTACCCAGTACCTTAAATTAATCTGCACGAAATTGTGATTGTGACTAACTAATATGGAGGTGTTCAAACTGGCGCAAATAGACGGATGACTACCTAATCATTATAACAAAGGACGCGTCCTGCTTCCCGCGCGGGTTTCGCTTCAACGTGGCCGCGCGTGGTTAGAGCTGAATTAAGGAGTTCCAAAGCTCCAACCCAATAAACCTAGGGAGGGAATAGCGACCGCAATCTGTTACCATGAATTGAGGTCATGAATCTACCCTCTAACGTAGAAATGTTTGGTTATCAAAAAAACGTGTGGGGTCGGGGGACCCCCGGCAGGAATAGTAGTATAAATAAATCCTTTATGGAAACCAATACGTACAAATATAAAAAAGCCTTCATGGAAACCAGTTACGAAAGCCCGGTATCTTTGACGGCCGAAGCGGGAATGAAGATGGTGGTGGCGAGTTTTTTTTTGTAATTTAAAAATATTTTGCAGCAGCCTTCTTGGGTTTTCATTTTGACCTCACTATCGGCCTCAGCGCCCTCGAAAACCATGAAAACGACACCCATGACGAAAAATTTGAAAACTTTTGCACCCGCCATCTTTGGATTTTGAGTTTATTCTGACTATCGGCTTCAGTACCATCAAAAACCATGAAAACTATATCTCTCTCTTCTCTCTCTCTCTCTGTCTCTTTCGAATATAAAAATAAAAAGTAGCATGGAGGGGCCATAATGCTTTTTCGTTACGTAACGATTTCTAAAAGTTTACTCCTACCGGAATCTCCGTTAAAGTACTTCGTTCCAAAAAATATCAGCTGTTTCACAGAAAAATGCAATACACGGTCAAACGTAAGGAGTGTTAGAATCATGTACTGACTCCATGGTACCAGATTACGCGTCAATGTCCCTGCC